>JBBGZY010001228.1:487500-1085241 GCA_037952925.1 Lithobates clamitans
GAATAGTGAATCTTCTGAGGGAGAAACTCTCTTTTTGAGAGTTGGAGATGTAGTAGAAAAACCTTCACCAAGACTTTATTCATGTGAATAAATACACTTTACCGAATGGCAAGACCACCTATAACGGGGTGGCCAAACACGCTCTGTGTATAATCCATGTGGTCAGGGAATCACCAGAACTTCCGAAAAGACATCAAAAACATCCATCCAAAAGTCAAGAGAAATGAAGAAGAAAGTCATGGTGTAGTATTTATATAAATCGGTTTAAAAATACTCACAAGACCAATCATAAAAGCAAGCGACATGATATGTTGCGGTACATAAACAAACAGCTTCCTCCTCGTGCTGTACATCCATCCTCTTCTGGGTCCCGGCAAGTGTGATCACTATACACATGTGCATCAGTAGTGAGAAGATAAAATTAATCTGTCCGTGAAATAATCAAATATATAAACATACACAGAGATGAGTAAAGTGCAAATAAGTTTAGAAATCAGTCTCTCAATGAAGAACAGTTCAAACACAAGATGATGTCAAATGAGCCCAGAAGACCCCGCTGCTCCATAAATGGAAAAAAAATAATAATAATATAACACATTCCGCCCCGTGTTACATGAGTCTGCTCACCTCAATCCAAGACCTTGAAGATTAAACAGGTCATAAAGGCTTTTTTCCTGTTAATAGGTATAGATCAATAATCTGCTCTTCTCCTTCTACTCCAATTCTCCTCATTCACAAATCACAAATGGCAAGTAGATAGAAAGCAAAGAGGGAAAAGAAATAGTGCTCACTGTATATTTTTATTAAAGATAAGTATACACTCACATTGTATATGAAACATGCATATACAGTAAAACCTTGGATTGAGAGCATAATTAGTTCTGGAAGAATGCTTGTAATCCAAAGCACTTGTATATCAAAGCAAATTTCCCCATAAGAAATAATGGAAACTCAAAAGATTTGTTCCAAAACCATTTATTCATAAATCCTTCAGTTTATAGTCCATAGAAAAAGATTATAGCAATGTGATAGCTTGTGAAACCATAAAATGTCCATCTACAAATGGAAGCCTCCACAAGGGGATTAGAAGCAAATTTCAGTGTATAAAAGAGAAGAGAGGCGCCTCTAAGTGTAGCAATATGGTTACATTTAATGAAGGTACAACATGTAGCAACTTACATGGTTGATGATTAAAAGAGGCACATCTAAGTATGAAGGCATCCGGGGTAAAGCTGTCCACATAGACCATCCCCCGCACCGCCGGCTCTCACCGCTGTCAGTCTGCAATCATGACCGGGCAGACTACCCTGCAGTAGAGCAATCTGAAAGCGAGGCTTGAACCGCTCGTGGAGTGCAGTGTGGAAGGGATGACGTCAATGGCAGTGCGGATGATGGTCTAGGTAGACTGCTTTACCCCAGATGCCTGCATACTTAGATGTGCCTGTTTTAATCATCAACCATGTGAGTTTCCAAATATTGTACCTTCATTAAATGTAACTGTATTGCTACACTTTGAGGCGCCTCTCTTCTCTTTTATACTCAGTTGTGATATGACGCTACTTGTATATCAAGTCAAAATTTATTTTAAAAATTTGCCTGTCTTGCAAAACACTCTCAGACCAAGTTACTCTCAAACCAAGGTTTTACTTTAGTCATCAGGTAAATAGTGTATACACTATATTGTCAAAAGTATTGAGGCACGTGAACTTTAATTGCACCCTAGTCTTAGTCTGTAGGGTTCAATATTGAGTTGGCCCACCCTTTGCAGCTATAACAGCTTCAACTCTTCTGGGAAGGCTGTCCACAAGGTTTAGGAGTGTGTCTATGGGAAGGTTTGACCATTCTTCCAGAAGCGCATTTGTAAAGTCAAGCACTGATGTTGGAGAAGACCTGGCTCGCAGTCTCCGCTCTAATTCACCCTAAAGGTGTTCTATCAGGTTGAGGTCAGTACTCTGTGCAGGCTAGTCAAGTTCCTCCACCCCAAACTCACTCATCCATGACTTTATGGACCTTGCTTTCTGCACTGGTTCTAATCATTTGCTTGGGGGGGGATTATGGTTTGGGGTTGCTTTTCAGGGGTTGGGCTTGACTCCTTAGTTCCAGTAAAGGGAAGCATACCAAGACATTTTGGACAATTTTGTGCTCCCACCTTTGTGAGAACAGTTTGGGGATGGCCCCTTCCTGTTCCAACATGACTGCCCACCAGAGCACAAAGCAAGGTCCATAAAGACATGGATGGGCGAGTTTAGGGTGGAGGAACTTGACTGGCCTGAACAGAGTCCTGATCGCAACCCGATAGAACAGCTTTGGGATAAATTAGAGCAGAGACTGAGCCAGGCCCTGTCGTCCACATCAGTGCCTGACCTCACAATTGCACTTCTGGAAGAATGGTCAAACATCCCTATAGACACTCTCCTAAACCTTGTGGACGGCCTTCCCAGAAGAGTTGAAGCTGTTATAGCTGCAAAGGGTGGGCCAATTCAAAATTGAACCCTACAGATTAAGACTGGGATGTCATTAAAGTTCATGTGCGTGTAAAGGCAGGTGTCCCAATACTTTTGACAATATAGCGTATACCCCAGTTCACCACCAGCACACATATCAGAAATGCGATAATCATCATCGGCAAAACAAAAAGGAGGGCTCCGGCTCTGTACGCGTTACGTCCGGTAAGGACTTCATCAGTAATTCAACAGTGTTTGTGAAATCACTTTTTGGTGTTGGCTTGCCTCCCACGGTTGAGAGTAGTATGCGTGGATTGTTTTTTGCAATCAAAGGCACTACCTTCTCTAAGCATAAACCAACAGAAGAGCCACATGCACCTCACTGTTTGGTTTCTTTCACACTTACCGCCCTCTGATAGCTTAGGAGGATATTGCCCCACTGAGGGCTGCACTCTCTTCTCTTGACTCCCGGCTACAGGAGCAGGAAGGGAGAGCCACTCACCATAAAAGCCAGCCTCATTTATTGAAGAATACCGATGCGCCAACAATCGACCTGGTGCAGATAGCAGGACTAACGTGCTTCACGCCCAAAGGAGCTTAATCATAGAGGTGGAATCGCTTTTCAGAGGGCAATATAACAGCAGTTGGCAGGATTTCAGAAGGCAATGCTGTTGCTTCCTGAACGTCTGCTTTTTTTTTTTTTTCAATCTTCAATCCCAAGATGGATTTTGAACTAAAATAAAATGTATCGCAAGCTAAGCGTTTAGCTCATGGTTGTGCGCTTACATTGAAGCCCAAGCTAAAGCAGCTGCAGGATGTGTACAGTCTTGTCAGCCTGTAATAGTAGCATTCGGGTGGGGGGATAAAACCGCGGCTCGGCCGCCTGATTTTGCGTCCCATGTGAAAGAGCCTTAACTGCCTAAAAAAACCTGATAATGCTCAATTCTGGCTGCATCCTATTTACAACTGTATGGAAATCTCTTGGAATTTCTGATGAAATAGATGCAGTGGCTTTGCATCCCGCATTAGCTGGTCCCCAGTTGTCCCGTTCGGTGGGATGTCCCTTTAAATTGAAGTTGATATTTGACTTTTATGTTTGGCACTGGAAGTGGGAGGGCAGGAAATAGATGAAATTTCTGGAATCTCTGGACTTGGGACGGGTAGGGGATGAAAGAGAGGAAACGCCATGTGCCTTCTTGTGTGGAATGGAGGCGAGCAGAACATGAACAGGTGTGATGAGGAATGAGCAGTTCGGGGATTCAGTGAAGTTCATCCGAGGTAAAGACATGACCACAAACATAGCCGAGGGGATTTCAGGGCTTGTGTTTGATCCTCATTCTCTGCTGCAGGACTGGATTCTCGGTGAGAAATGTGGGCACTGTGCCCTGGACCTACAAAAGGAGAGAAAACACCACCATCTACCAACACCCTTCTTTTCTGTAACTTGGGAGAAGACCGCCCTGTCCTTCCAAAAGGGGGCCGCTGACAGTAGCCTGCAATCACAGATCATACATTGTGGTGCAGATTGCTGTGTCCTTGCACAATCACTGGATCTGGGCAAAGGATCATCATGACACAGGCTTCCCCAAAATGGCTGCTGGAGCCTATCCCCATTGTAGGGACATTATGGTACCACATGGGTGCTGTTTTGCCTAACTACAAGCGACGTGTATTTTTTTCTTGAATCCTGGTGTACTTTGTGTATTTCTTCCAGATCTGTGCAGTAATCCAGTGTGAGACTTTCCCTCTGTGCAGGAGCCTCCTGTAATAAAGACCGCTCACTGCTACTCTCTCTTCTTGTGCAGGGTGACTGGTCTGGTCTCCGCCCCTTCTGTAGTTTTCTGCAGCCAGCCTGTGGTGGGTGGAGCCTGCTGGGTCCCTCCCACCACTCACTGCTGCTCTCTCTCCTTGTGCAGGATGACTGGTCTTGTGTCCGCCCCCTCCTGTAGTTTTCTGCAGCCAGCCTGTAGTGGGTGGAGCCTGCTAGGTCCCTCCCACCACTTACTGTTGGTCTCTCTCCTGCAGGGTGACTGGTCTTGTCTCCGCCCCTTCCTGTAGTTTTCTGCAGCCAGCCTGTAGTGGGTGGAGCCTGCTAGGTCCCTCCCACCACTTACTGCTGCTCTCTCTCCTTGTGCAGGGTGACTGGTCTGGTCTCCGCCCCCTCCTGTAGTTTTCTGCACACAGCCTGTAGTGGGTGGGGCCTGCTGGGTCCAGTCCCCCCCCCCCCTTGAGTGTCACATTTGGCACCTTTCAGGGGGGAGGGGGGAGCAGATATCTGTCTAATACAGGTATTTGCTCCCACTTCCGGCGAAAGATCTATGCCACGTCCGGCCCCTCCTCCATCCCGTCCCCCCGCTGTCTTCTGGGAGACACACAGGTCCCAGAAGACAGCAGGGGCCAGTCAGGACACGGAGCGCGACTCGCACATGTGCAGTAGGGAACCAGACTGTGAAGCCGCAAGGCTTCACTTCCTGATTCCCTTACTCAAGATGCCGGCACCTCCACCCGGGAGCTGAGGGACGGATCGGCTTCGGGTGAGGACATCGCGGGCGCCCTGGACAGGTAAGTGTCCTTATTTTAAAAATCAACAGCTGCAGTATTTGTAGTTGCTGACTTTTAATTTTTTTTTTTTTTTGGCGGAACTCCGCTTTAAAGTGAATCTCCATTTTTTATATACGCTGCTGAAAAAAATTAAAGGAACACTTTGAAAACACATCAGATCTCAAAGGGGAAAAATCTCATGCTGGATATCTATACAGATATGGAAAGGGTAATGTGTTAGGAACGAAAGGATGCCGCATCATTTGATGGAAATTAAAATTATCAACCTACAGAGGGCTGAATACAAAAACACCCCGAAAATACTGTTTTTCACTAGTTTTGCATTTGGCTAGGGTCAGTGTCACTACTAGTAGTATGAGGCGATACCTGGATCCTATAGAGGTTGCACAGGCAGTCCAACTCCTCCAGGATGGCACATCAATATGTGCCATTGCCAGAAGGTTTGCTGTGTCTCCCAGCACAGTCTCAAGAGCATGGAGGCGATCCCAGGAGACAGGCAGTTACTCTAGGAGAGCTGGACAGGGCCATAGAAGCTTCTTAACCCATCAGCAGGACCGGTATCTGCTCCTTTGTGTAAGGAGGAACCGGATGAGCACTGCCAGAGCCCTACAAAATGACCTCCAGCGGGCCACTGGTGTGAATGTCTCTGATCAGAAACAGACTTCATGAGGGTGGCCTGAAAGCCCGATGTTCTCTAGTGGGCCCTGTGCTCACTGCCCAGCAGCTTGATTGGCATTTGCCACTGAACACCAGAATTGGCAGGTCCGCCACTGGCGCCCTGTGCTTTTCACAGATGAGAGCAGGTTCACCCGGAGCACATGTGACAGACATAAAAGGGTCTGGAGAAGCCGTGGAGAACCTTATGCTGCCTGTAAGATCGTTCAGCACGACTGGTTTGCTGGTGGGTCAGTGATGGTCTGGGGAGGCATATCCATGGAGGGACGCACAGACCTTTACAGGCTAGACAATGGCACCCTAAATGCCATTAGGTATCGGGATGAAATCCTTGGAACCATTGTCAGACCCTACACTGGTGCAGTAGGTCCTGGGTTCTTCCTGGTGCATGACAATGCCTGGCCTCATGTGACAAGAGTATGCAGCCAGTTCCCGGAGGATGGAGGAATTGATACCATTGAATGGCCCCCACGCTCGCCTGACCTTAATCCAATAGAACACCTCTGGGAACATTATGTTTTGGTCCATCCAACGCCGCCAGGTTGCACCTCAGTCTGTTCAGGAGCTGTGTAATGCCCTGGTCCAGACCTATTGGGTTGCAGCAGCTGCATGGACAAAGCCGCTGGTCCCAATTTAACAGCTAAATGCACATGGTCCACGTTCACAATTGTGCACCTACACAGCTGCCAAATTAGGACCAGCGACTGCTTCCTAATAGACATGAATGGGATTGCCTTTCATGTGTATACTTGGAACACCTGTACATCCCATGCGGGCAAAGATCATCCTTTGCACTTGGTGTAGGGATAGATATGGCCCTAAATATACCATTTGTGTTTTGTTATATGTGTGTAAAAAAAATAAAAAAATCTGTTGATCCTGGCCGAAATCCAGACCTGCTCATTTCTCTTGTGAAAAGCAGTAAATAAAGAGACCTTGAGTGTCACAGGTTGGTACTACAGTGGATATAAAAAGTCTACACACCCCTGCTAAAATGTCAGGTTTCTGTGATGTAAAAAAATGCGACAAAGATAAACTATTTCAGAACTTTTTCCATTCATGTGACCTATAAACTGTACAACTCAATTGAAAAATAAACTGAAATCTTTTAGGTGGAAGTAAAAAAAATAATAATAATAATATAGTTGCATAAGTGTGCACACCCTTAAACTAATACTTTGTTGAAGCACCTTCTGATTTTATTACAGCACTTAGTCTTTTTGGATATTAGTCTATCAGCATGTCAAATCTTGACCTGGCAATATTTGCCCACTCTTCTTTGCAAAAAAACCTCTCCAAATCTGTCAAGATTGGGAGGACATCTCCTGTGCACAGCCCTCTTCAGATCACCCCACAGATTTTCAATGGGATTCAGGTCTGGGTTCTGGCTGGGACATTCCAAAACTTTATTCTTCTTGATTGGTATAGGTGAGTGCAGTGCTGGAGGTTGGCACATAGCCAAAAGTTCACATGCACTGTATCTCCACTGGGAAAGGGGGTACTACATGGCTGGAATAATGGTGCTGAGGGAAATCAGGGTTTATGGGGAAAACAATGCTGAGGGGGGATCTGAGGTGTATAGGGGGTAGCAATGCTAGGGGGTATCTTGGGCGGCTATAGTGCTATATGTATCAGGGATGTAGAGATTCCACAGTGTAGGGGGTATCAGGGATGTAGTGGGGTCACAATACAAGGGGTATCTTATGGTATATAGTATCAGTGTGGGGGGGGGATATCTACCGTGTAGAAGGGTCAGAGTTCTGGGGAGATATCTGGGGTGTAGAGGGGTCAGAGTACTGGGGGGATATCTGTGGTGTAGAGGGGTCAGAGTGCTGGGAGGATATCTGGGGTGTAGAGGGGTCAGAGTGCTGGGGGGATATCTGTGGTGTAGAGGGGTCAGAGTACTGGGGGGATATCTGTGGTGTAGAGGGGTCAGAGTGCTGGGGGATATCTGGGGTGTAGAGGGGTCAGAGTGCTGGGGGGAAATCTGGGGTATAGAGGGGTCAGAGTACTGGGGGGATATCTGTGGTGTAGAGGGGTCAGAGTGCTGGGGGGAAATCTGGGGTGTAGAGGGGTCAGAGTACTGGGGGGATATTTGTGGTGTAGAGGGGTCAGAGTGCTGGGGGATATCTGGGGTGTAGAGGGGTCAGAGTCCTGGGGGGAAATCTGGGGTGTAGAGGGGTCAGAGTACTGGGGGGATATCTGTGGTGTAGAGGAGTCAGAGTGCTGGGGGGAAATCTGGGGTGTAGAGGGGTCAGAGTACTGGGGGGAAATCTGGGGTGTAGAGGGGTCAGAGTACTGGGGGATATCTGGAGTGTAGAGGGGTCAGAGTGCTGGGGGGATATCTGGGGTGTAGAGGGGTCAGAGTGCTGGGGGGATATCTGGGGTGTAGAGGGGTCAGAGTGCTGGGGGGATATCTGTGGTGTAGAGGGGTCAGAGTGCTGGGGGGATATCTGGGGTGTAGAGGGGTCAGAGTGCTGGGGGGATATCTGTGGTGTAGAGGGGTCAGAGTGCTGGGGGGATATCTGGGGTGTAGAGGGGTCAGAGTGCTGGGGGGATATCTGGGGTGTAGAGGGGTCAGAGTACTGGGGGGATATCTGTGGTGTAGAGGGGTCAGAGTGCTGGGGGGATATCTGGGGTGTAGAGGGGTCAGAGTGCTGGGGGGATATCTGGGGTGTAGAGGGGTCAGAGTGCTGGGGGGATATCTGGGGTGTAGAGAGGTCAGAGTGCTGGGGGCATATCTGGGGTGTAGAGGGGTCAGAGTGCTGGGGGGATATCTGGGGTGTAGAGAGGTCAGAGTGCTGGGGGGATATCTGGGGTGTAGAGGGGTCAGAGTGCTGGGGAGATATCTGGGGTGTAGAGGGGTCAGAGTGCTGGGGGGATATCTGGGGTGTAGAGGGGTCAGAGTACTGGGGGGATATCTGTGGTGTAGAGGGGTCAGAGTGCTGGGGGGATATCTGGGGTGTAGAGGGGTCAGAGTGCTGGGGGGGATATCTGGGGTGTAGAGGGGTCAGAGTGCTGGGGGGGATATCTGGGGTGTAGAGGGGTCAGAGTGCTGGGGGGATATCTGTGGTGTAGAGGGGTCAGACTGCTGGGGGGAAATCTGGGGTGTAGAGGGGTCAGAGTACTGGGGGGATATCTGTGGTGTAGAGGGGTCAGAGTGCTGGGGGGATATCTGGGGTGTAGAGGGGTCAGAGTCCTGGGGGGGAAATCTGGGGTGTAGAGGGGTCAGAGTACTGGGGGGATATCTGTGGTGTAGAGGGGTCAGAGTGCTGTGGGGAAATCTGGGGTGTAGAGGGGTCAGAGTACTGGGGGGATATCTGTGGTGTAGAGGGGTCAGAGTGCTGGGGGGATATCTGGGGTGTAGAGGGGTCAGAGTCCTGGGGGGAAATCTGGAGTGTAGAGGGGTCAGAGTACTGGGGGGATATCTGTGGTGTAGAGGGGTCAGAGTGCTGGGGGGAAATCTGGGGTGCAGAGGGGTCAGAGTGCTGGGGGGATATCTGGGGTGTAGGGGGGTCAGAGTGCTGGGGGGATATCTGGGGTGTAGAGGGGTCAGAGTGCTTGGGGGATATCTGGGGTGTAGAGGGGTCAGAGTGCTGGGGGGAAATCTGGGGTGTAGAGGGGTCAGAGTGCTGGGGGGAAATCTGGGGTGTAGAGGGGTCAGAGAGTTGGGGGGAAATCTGTGGTGTAGAGGAGTCAGAGTGCCTTTTTACACAATGCGCAGGGTTAACCCCTGAGGTTCCACAGTGAGTATAACAAGCATGCTATTCTGCATATACAGACTGATTTTACTGTTGTGGGTTTAGTAACACTTTAAGGATTATTCATCAGGTCAATTATTTTACTTAGCATTGGGTCCAGCCTTCCAACATGTTTTTTGAGATTTATTATGCAAGGACTACAGAACACCTCCCCCCCCTTGTGTTATGAAGATACGGAAGGTAGGGTTGCACCAATACTGTTATTGGTGGCGATACGAAGCATTTGCTTGAGTACTTGTACAAATGCCCTAACAACTTTGCAGTGCGGTTTGAGCCTATACAAAAATGAATGGGCTCAAATCGCACTGTAAAAGATTTGCATGCGGTTTTCCCTCACACCATTCCTGTGTGAACCCAGGCTTGTCATAGGGACTTCCCACTGGGCTTAAACAGGGAGGTCCGGGAAACTGCATGCGATTTGGACAGGAATTGTACAGCATTCCTGTTCAAATTGCATGCGATTCTTTGCAGTGCAATTTGAGCCCATTTGTTTTGTATTGGTACTCGCTGCTAATAAACAAGTATGTGCATCCCTAATGGAAAGGTGTTATGTAATCCAAATACACTACCTGTCCCAGGGTGACAACATTTACCGTATATACTTGAGTATAAGTCGAGTTTTTCAGCACATTTTGTGTGTGCTGAAAGTGCCCCCCTCGGCTTATACTCGAGTCAAGCACTTTTCTGCAGCAAAAAATTTCATTTTCCAAACCGATTTTGGGGCCCCATATCTCAGGGCCACTAGGTGCTAGGAACCCCAAATTTGGTGTGCCAACCCAGTGGAACTGGTACCACAACATATCCAAAGCTGGAGTTCTTAGCACCAAGTGGCCCTGAGATACGGGGCCCCAAAATCGATTCGGAAAATGTCATTCTCTGCTGCAGAAAAGTGCTTGACATTTTCTGAACCAAATTTGGAGCCCCATAACTCAGGGCAACTTAGTGCTAGGAACCCCAAATTTGGTGTGCAAACCCAGTGGAATAACTGGCCCTGTATCTCGGGGGCACTTGGTGCTAGAAACCCCAGGGTTGGATATGTTATGGTGCTAGTTCCACTGGGTTTGCACACCAAAGTTGGAGTTCCTAGCACTAAGTGGCCCCAAGATACGGGGCCCCAAAGCCAGTCAACTGTGTCCATCTGCAGCAATGTCATTTCGGGACCCGTTGGGTTCAGAGACCCCAAATTTTGGCTGCAGCTAGGGGGCATCTAGGAACCCTTAACCACCGAGTTTGAAGTTCGGGGGACCTATGGCTGCAAATGGGCACAGTGAGGCTGCAAATGGGCACAGTGAGGCTGCAAATGGGCATTGTTGACCCTCTTCTCCACTTACAGTAGCTGCGCATTTCTCACCCTCGTCTTATACTCGGGTCAATAAGTTTTTCCCATTTTTTTGTGGTAAATTAGGGCCTCGACTTATGCTCGGATCGACTTATACTCGAGTATATACAGTATTATAAATACAGCACAGCGAGTTGGTGTTGTCACACTAGAACAGAATTGTGTTACTGGCAGGATCACAAGCTGAAAAAGGAATGCAGCCGATACATCCACGGGCAAACAGGTGCCATCTATGACATTTTTGATGTTGGGGGCACTTTAATGTTGTTGCCCTTTAATGTTTGATGTCGGGTGCACTTTAAATACAGAAGAACGAGAAGAAACACTCAGGTCATTTGAAAGACTTTATTTAGAACAATCCAATGAAAAACAGGTTAAAATGTCAGTCATCTCAACCACTCCGAGTATAAAAAAGTATAGTACCAGCTCCTGGAATTCATAAAATATGTAACAAATTTGCATAAATAAAATCTTGAGGAAATAAATTAAACTTTTCAAATATGTCAACTTAACATTAACAATTTATTTTAATACTATAAATGTTTAAAAAAGAAGCTTTTTTTTTTTTTCTCCCCAGACACTTAAAGTCTGATGTTTGTTTTTCGATATCTGTGCCGACCCTCCTGAAAAGTCACAAAGGCACCAAAAAAAATTTGTGAACAGCTTGAAAGTTCCACAGCAGTTTCCTCTCTCTCCGTCATTCCCGGCTCCGTGTCCCAAGACCACGGCGCTTTTCCTCCCGCACAGCACAAGGCAGCCAAACCAGTCACGTCCACTTTCTTCGTTTTTTTTTTTACAATTTTTTTCTTCTGTACAATTTTGTAAAATCCTGTGGAAGCGTCCACCACAAAGAACGGACCCCCCTGCGCGTCTGCAAAACCCTTTGCTGCATTTTTATCTCTTTTAAAAATTTCTTTTAAAACCCGAAAGTGTCCTTTGTGGCGAACGGAACGGGGGTCATCGCTCGGGCAGGTTGATCACGGGAACCCACTGATCCAGGTAGCGGCTCTCTTTGCAGAAGTTGCTCACTTTGTTGATGGCGGGATCCTTCAGCTGAGAAGCGTGCGGGTTCTAGAAATTAAAAAAAAAAAATAAAAATTAAATTTAAAATTTAAAAAAAGACATTAAAAGCATCCAAAATTGCACTAAAATATTTGCTTATATTCTTATAAAATTTAAAAAAAGACCTTAAAGCAGGGGTAGGCAACCTCGGCCCTCCAGCTGTGGTGAAACTACAAGTCCCATGAGACATTGCAAGACCCTAACAACCACAGGCATGACTGCTAGAGGCAGAGGCATGATGGGATTTGCAGTTTCATCGCAGCTGGAGGGCCGAGGTTGCCTTAAAGCATCCAAAATTGCACCAAAATATTTGCTTAGATTATTATAAAAATGTAAAAAAAAAAAAAAAAAAAAACCCTAAAGCATCCTAAAATTGCACTAAAATATATATTTTTAATTTTTAGAATATAAGCAAATATTTTAGTGCAATTTTGGATGCTTTAAGGTCTTTTTTTTTTTTAATTTTTAGAATAATATAAGCAAAGACCTTAAAGCATCCAAAATTGCACTAAAATATTTGCTTATATTCTTATAAAAATTAAAAAAAAGACCTTAAAGCATCCAAAATTGCACTAAAATATATTTTTTTTAATTTTTAGAATAATATAAGCAAATATTTTAGTGCAATTTTGGATGCTTTAAGGCCTTTTTTAAAATTTTATAATAATATAAGCAAAGACCTTAAAGCATCCAAAATTGCACTAAAATATTTGCCTTTATTATTATAAAATTTAATAAATCATCCAAAATTGCACTAAAATATTTGCTTATATTCTTATAAAAATTAAAAAAAAAAAAAAAGACCTTAAAGCATCCAAAATTGCACCAAAATATTTTTTTTTTACTTTTTAGAATAATATAAGCAAATATTTTAGTGCAATTTTGGATGCTTTAAGGTCTTTAAAAAAAAAAAAAAAAAATTTGAATGATATAAGCAAATATCTTAGTGCAATTTTGGATGCTTTAAGGTCTTTTTTTAAATTTTATAATATAAGCAAATATTTTAGTGCCATTTTGGATGCTTTAATGTCTTTTTTTTTATTTTTAGAATATAATAAGCAAAGACCTTAAAGCATCCAAAATTGCACTAAAATAATTTGCTTATATTATAAAATTAAAAAAAAAAAAGAAAGACCTTAAAGCATCCAAAATTGCACTAAAATATTTGCTTATATTTTATAATTGCACCTGTTCTAGTAGCGAGCAGTTTTCCGTTACTAAGAGGCATGTCAGAACAAGTCGGGGACGGGAATAGTTTAGTGATGATGTCACACGCAGTACTTCAAAGTCCACTTGTTAATCACAAGAGGAAGAAAAAAAAAAAAAAAAAAAAAAGCGCAACTGTAGCAGAAAGCAAAGTCACGGTGATCCAGCATTACCGAAACTCCTTCCAGGGGTGGGGAAGTGCATGGAGCTTAGGAATGCCGGAGTGAGTCAGTCCCAGGGGAGCATGGGAACCCAGCGAGGAACTGGCAACAGAAACCAAAGGCTGGGCAGGTAAAGGAATACCTGCCGCACATCAATTGTTCTATTGCTGGAAGGATGGAGTTGGGATATGTGAGCCGGATGTATTGTAATCAAGGCGTTGTACTCCCAGTGAGTGGGTGGCGGGGGGGATAACAGGTGCAGTTCAAAGGTAAAGGGAAAGGTTTACTGTGTAGGCAGCCAACCGCAATGACAAATGCGATACTTCGAAGGTTGGCCGCGCCCCCTGTGTATAGAAAACTCGCAGCCAACAATCACGCAGGGAAGTTTCTTTTCGGCTGGGATCACACCATTGGGAATGAGATGCGGGTTCCAATTCACAATAGGAGATCATGACTGACTCTCTATGGAGCCGCTTCACATATCTCTTGCTGCGGCTCCGATGCGAATTTGCACAGGAGAGCCCTGTGCGTCTTTTGGTCCCTTACAGGTCCGAATTGAGCCAAAAATTTGGGCTGAAATAAAAAAAAATAAAATAAATCGGACCTGAAACAGTGAAGGAACCTTTTTCAAAGTTGCTGCAACTTGAATGCTTCCATTGGTGCAAATATGGTGCGACAAGTCGTATGACAAGTTGCACTGACGTGAACCATGGCTCACTAGTGCAATGTCATGCAACGTTTGGACATCAAAGTCGCATGACAAGTCATATGCCGTGTTTTGCAATGATAACCATTCATATATGTGCGACTTAAAAGTCGCAGTGACTTAAAAGTAGTTCCTGACACTACTTTGGTCTGACTTTCATGCGACTTGAGGGCCATAAGACTTCAATGTTAACCCCCCCAAAAGTTGCATGAATGTTTTTACATGCAACAACGGGTCTGACTTTGCAGAGGGACAAGTCACATCCAAGTCGCACCCATGCAAAGTTGCGCTCCAAAGTCACCCGACTCCAAGTGTGAACGGAGCCTTAGTGGTGCAGGTGGCTGCACTGAGCATGCAGCGTCTCCTCCGCCCCTGTGAGTGCGCCCCAAGAATGCAATGAAAGCGGTACAAGCGTTGTAGCTTACATTGCATACACACAATAAAGCATTATTAGGTTACACTCTCGGGGTACCGACTACTATTAGGGCAGAGACAACAAATCCGGCAAAGTTGAACGGACTCTGCTTCATTGACTTATGAATGGCAGCTTCCACCTGTGGCTTCTCACAAAAAAAAGGAAGTATCTCTATGTCATCATTTGGATATGACGTACAATTATAGAAATGTGTGGACTTTGCTCCTGAGCCTCGGATTCCTCCCTGGTGGGACAGAGAGGTATACAAGCGGCATTCCGTTACTACCAACTTACAAAAGGGAGTGACGTCCATTCCTGGCTTTGTGAGCCGGAGACATAGTAACCCGCAACAACAATCCCCTCTCGGTCCAGCCCTGGAATGCAAGCTTGCGGAACCTGCCCAGCCCCCGCCCCCTCCTCCTCCTCCTCCTCCTTTCATCCTCCCCAAGAGACAGAGAATGTCACCTACGTTGATTAGAATACAATGCAGGTCGGCAGGTTCTCCCGGCTTGTCAGAGCCGCCCAGGATCTCAGCCAGCCGGCTCATGTTGCTCACTCTCAGGATGTTGATGTCATTCTCGCAGCAGAACGCCTGGATCAGAGTGAAGTGAATTTGTAGAGCGACATCCTGGTCTTCGGTTTCATCTGTGGCCAGCAGACAGAGCACCACATTGTCCGGGTCCCTGCAACACAACAAACGCATGGCAGGGGTTAGAACACACCGCCACACAACCAGGGGAAGCAGACAAGGCAGGAGAGCTGGGGGGGAGGGGGGGGCAGGGCAGCCACCTCTGCAGGTGCCCTTTAAAAATGCCAGTTGCCTGGCTGTCTAGGGTAGACCCGGGATTATCATGCAGAATTTTTACTGCTACCTTTGCATTACTGTAACCTTCCATCTAATGCTCTACTATTATATTATACAGGATTTATATATTATTCAGGATAATATTATTAATAATAAATCCTGAATAATAATAAATCCTGAATAATAATAATAATAATAATAATAATAATAATATTATACAGGATTTATATATTATTTAGGGTTTTAATATTAAATAAATAATAATCAGAATTTTTTATTATTATAATCCTGAATATTATATAAATTCTGTATAATAATAAAAAATATATATTAAAATTCTGAATAATATATAAATCCTGAATAATAATAATATTATTATTATTATTCAGGATAATAATAATAATAATAATAATAACAACAACAATAAATAAATCCTGAATAATAATATATATTATTATACAGGATTTATATATTATTATTCAGGGTTTAAATAATAATAATAATCCAGAAAAATAATATTATACAGGATAATATATATTAAAATCCTAAATAATAAATATATATTAAAATCCTGAATAATATATAAATCCTGATTATTATTATTATATTCCTGAATAATAATATTAATAATAATAAATAAATCCTGAATAATATATATTATTATACAGGATTTATAGATTATTATTCAGGGTTAAAATAATAATAATAATAATAATAATAATAATAATAATAATATAAATCCAGAATAATATACAGGATTTAAATAATAATAAGGATTTATATAATAATTAGAATGTATATAATAATAATTAGAATGTATATATTAATTAATAATCAGGATTTATACATTATTAATATTATAATACAGGATTTATATAGCACTGACAGTTTATGCAGAGGTTCACAACATGAGGGCAGACAGTACAATACAGGAGGATCAGAGCTTTGTTACTATCACAAGGACAGAAGTAGTAATTGGTGGGATCTACTAAGTATAAAGGATTAAATGCAAAAGTTCACCATCAACATGCATAAGCAGAATATTATACTTAACATTAGTCAGGACTACCTGTGCCCCCCCCCCCCCCCCCCCCTTGCTGAAGAATGCCAATGCCAAAGCTGGGACTTTTAGTTCCCTATCAGCAGCTGGAAACCCACATGTCCCCAAAAGCAGAAATGAAGTATCCATAATCCATGCACAGAGGGGGATATTATTATGGGATGTACTTACACATTCAGCAGTTTGGCCGCTTCGTACACCCCGATGGTGATGGTCCTCTGCACTTTGGCTTTGTTCAGCACCTCCTCCAACGCGGTGCCCACACTGTCCATCCTGCAATGACAGGTCCTCATTAGCTGCATTCCACAAAGACCGACCAATACTGAATCCCAGCAAGAATACACACAGCCACCGGTCATCACCACCACCGACTAGGGGGGTCAACTTCACTCAGACACATCCACCAACTGGAGATCATACAGACACATCTACCAACCACCACCCAGTGACTCCTGTCAGTTCTCCAGCTCACCCTGCAGGGTCAGACCCTTATTCTCTTCCAGCCCCCCAAATATGCAAGACAAATGTGGCACCCCAAACCAGCACATCGCCCCACATACACGCCAAGCACCGTGCAACAGTCACAGACCTCCAGTGATGGATGAGCCTTGGTGCAACCTCTCCAGCAGATCACACAGCAGGCTGGAAAGACTTCTGAGGTCAGCCCTCTACCCTCACCTGACAAGGGTGACCACCCTGCCCACCATACCCCATGCACCTGTCACAGAGGGGTCACCAACCTCCCATGCAAAGGTCAGAATAAGGGTCCTCAGCCAAGCTGGGAATTTGGAAACCAGCCAGGATGGGTTCACCTGTCACCCTTGTAGACGTCTGATTGCCCCCCCCCCCCCCCCCAGTCTTCTTTGCACTAGTCAGAATGAGGGGTCCCAAACCTCTCTTGCATTACAGATTTTGGGGTCACCAGCCTCTCTTGCAGAAGTCAGATTGGGGCCCCCAGCCTCCTTTGCATTAGTTACTGGGGTCACCTTTGTATCAGAATGAAGTCCCCAGGATCCTATGCATAAATTATATTGGGGGGCCCCATCACTCCTTTGCATTACTCAGAATGGGGTCACCCTTGTAGAAGTCAAATTGGAGCCCCATGTCTCTCTTCCATTAGTCAGAATGGGGGTCTCAAATCTCTTGCAGAATATGGGGGGGGGGACTCTCTTGCATTAGTCATATTGGGGTCACCAGTCACTTTTTTGGAAGTCACATTTGGAGCCTCCTTTGCATTAGTTACTGGGGGTCACCCTTTACATTAGCCAGGGTGGAGGTCATAAGTCACCCCTGTGGAAGTCAAATTGGGGCCCCTAGCCTATTTTGCATTAGTTAATGGGGTCACCTTTGTAGAAGTCATATTGGGGCCCCTAGTCTCCTATGCAGAAGTCATATTGGGGCCCCCAGTCTCCTATGCAGAAGTCATATTGGGGCCCCCAGTCTCCTATGCAGAAGTCATATTGGGGCCCCCAGTCTCCTATGCAGAAGTCATATTGGGGCCCCCAGTCTCCTATGCAGAAGTCATATTGGGGCCCCCAGTCTCCTACGCAGAAGTCATATTGGGGCCCCCAGTCTCCTACGCAGAAGTCATATTGGGGCCCCCAGTCTCCTACGCAGAAGTCATATTGGGGCCCCCAGTCTCCTACGCAGAAGTCATATTGGGGCCCCCAGTCTCCTATGCAGAAGTCATATTGGGGCCCCCAGTCTCCTATGCAGAAGTCATATTGGGGCCCCCAGTCTCCTATGCAGAAGTCATATTGGGGCCCCCAGTCTCCTATGCAGAAGTCATATTGGGGCCCCCAGTCTCCTATGCAGAAGTCATATTGGGGCCCCCAGTCTCCTATGCAGAAGTCATATTGGGGCCCCCAGTCTCCTATGCAGAAGTCATATTGGGGCCCCCAGTCTCCTATGCAGAAGTCATATTGGGGCCCCCAGTCTCCTATGCAGAAGTCATATTGGGGCCCCCAGTCTCCTATGCAGAAGTCATATTGGGGCCCCCAGTCTCCTATGCAGAAGTCATATTGGGGCCCCCAGTCTCCTATGCAGAAGTCATATTGGGGCCCCCAGTCTCCTATGCAGAAGTCATATTGGGCCCCCCAGTCTCCTATGCAGAAGTCATATTGGGCCCCCCAGTCTCCTATGCAGAAGTCATATTGGGGCCCCCAGTCTCCTATGCAGAAGTCATATTGGGGCCCCCAGTCTCCTATGCAGAAATCATATTGGGGCCCCTAGTCTCCTGTAGAAAAGTCCCAGTGGGGCCCCCAGTCTCCTATGCAGAACTTCAGAAGTCATATTGGGGCCCCCAGTCTTCTATGCAGAAGTCATATTGGGGCCCCCAGTCTCCTATGCAGAAGTCATATTGGGGCCCCCAAGTCTCCTGTAGAAAAGTCCCAGTGGGGCCCCCAGTCTCCTATGCAGAACTTCAGAAGTCATATTGGGGCCCCCAGTAGAAAAGTCCCATTGGGGCCCCTTGTCTCTCTTGCAGTGGTGTCACATTGGGGCCCCTCTTCCAGCAGCACACACACACAGCTCCTCCATGGTGTCCTTACTTTCCCCGGCTCTGCTCCCCGCTCAGCTCCTCCAGTGTCATATTGCAGTTCTCAGTCCTCAGTGATCTCTTCTCTCTCTCAGTTCTCCGGACTCTCTGACTCACCCCCGGCGCGTACCCGGCTTCTAGAGCAAAGCGACCTCATTAGCATGCCGCCTCTCATTGGTGGGCCCGATCCGTCGGCCCTGCCTCCTCACTACAACCTCGTGATTGGCCCGGGCGCGGGATGAGGGGCGGCGCTTCTGTGGGGCAGGCGGTTGCCAAGGCGATGGAGGGGAACTGGCGCTGTAACCCCTTCGCTGCTGCAGCCGCCTGAGTTGCATTGGATGTGTGCAGTGTCTCCCCCCCTCCCATCACTGTAATGTCCGATCACCCCACATATGGGATCAGATCTGCACACAACCAATCATATCGGTGGGAAGTGATTTCTAATATGATGTATGGATGAGCACATTTATCATTGAATTCTCCTGGGATCAGAACCCATCGTCCCCTCTTCCTTCCCAGGAGCCATCAGCTGCCTTGGCTTTAATTGCATTTATTATTATTATTATTATTGTTTGCTGCAGCCTGGGAGCCCTCACCCTCCATTCTATGATCATCTCCCGCTTACCTGGATACCCTCAGGGCTGTGTAATGCCTCTGACTCCTAGCAACCAATCAGAGAGCAGCATTCTGTGTCACTAGTCAGACTGGGGGGAGAGCTGGATCCTGATTGGCTGTTGTGGGGGGTAGGGGAGTGGTGCTCAGTGCCCATTGGACCTTACACTTGTAAAATAAAGGTCACAGAGTTGAATAAAAGTCCTAATCACCCCCCTCAGCATGACAACAATGGGGGGAGATGGAAATGAGAGATCAAAAAGTCATTTTTAGGGCTCATTTCCATAGGCAGCCGGGGGGTGCAGTAATAGCAGGCGGTTTAACCGCGGTTTTACCAAGATTACAAGATTTGTGCTAGGAGGGGGATTTTGGGGGATTTTTGCTAGGAGGGGAAATCTGGGGGGGGATTTGTGCTGGGTCGGGGGGATTTGTACTCAGAGGGGAAATTTGAGGGGTAAAGGCAGTGGCGTCGGGGAGGGGGGGATGGAGCCCCGCATGGGCCCCCAAAAATCCCCAGGTCTCGGGCATTCACAATTCTATTATCAGCCTTGAGCCCGAGCGGGGACCGATTTGACTCCGAGTGCGGCCGAGTGACATAGCAGGTCGCGGGACATGTGACGTCCATCATAGGCGCTGCAGGCCCCAGAAAGACGGGAATTACAATGCGGTCGCGTAGAGCACTATGAGATCCCCGCTCGGCGGGCGGCTCTTCTCTCCTGTCTCTGGCTGCCTGCCTGCTTTCTACTGGGATGGACGCGCCGCACACCACGGCTGAGCTGCAGGAGGACGTCATCTGAAGTCTGACATGTAATGGTCAGGTAGGTCAGTGTGTGTCAGGTAGGTCAGTGTGTGTCAGGTAGGTCAGTCTAATGGTCAGGTAGGTCAGTGTGTGTCAGGTAGGTCAGTCTAATGGTCAGGTAGGTCAGTGTGTGTCAGGTAGGTCAGTCTAATGGTCAGGTAGGTCAGTGTGTGTCAGGTAGGTCAGTCTAATGGTCAGGTAGGTCAGTGTGTGTCAGGTAGGTCAGTCTAATGGTCAGGTAGGTCAGTGTGTGTCAGGTAGGTCAGTCTAATGGTCAGGTAGGTCAGTCTAATGGTCAGGTAGGTCAGTGTGTGTCAGGTAGGTCAGTCTAATGGTCAGGTAGGTCAGTGTGTGTCAGGTAGGTCAGTGTAATGGACAGGTAGGTCAGTGTAATGGTCAGGTAGGTCAGTGTGCGTCAGTGTAATGGACAGTGTGGGTCAGGTAGGTCAGTTTTTAGTGGTCAGCATTGATGGGCACTGGTAAGCCAGGCAGCACCCAGCAGGTGAGCTTACCCCCCCCCCCCCCTCTTCGGTGCCATTCTGAACAGTAGATGTCATAGACTTCAATTGCTCCTGGTGTCGCTCCTGGGCAGTATGCCCATCTCAATATATGACATCCGTGTGTGTGGGGGGTGTCCCTGAACTCACACTCTGCGTTCGTGGGGCACATACCCTCACAGATGTCATATGGAGAGGCTGTGCAGCTCTGTGTTCCAATTGACATCAATGGGACTGCCTGCATGAAACACCCGTGCTTCCCTGTTTGGGTAAACACAGCCCTGCACAGGTGTATGGTACAGTATAGTAAAGTGTGGTACAGTATAGTACGGTATAGTACATTATGGTACAGTATAGTACAGTATAGTACACTATGGTACAGTATAGTACTGTATGGTACGGTACACTATGGTACAGTATAGTACAGTACGGTACAGTATAGTATGGTATAGTATAGTACGGTATGGTACAGTATAGTACCGCATAGTACACTATGGTACAGTATAGTATAGTACGGTACAGTATAGTACAGTATGGTACAGTATAGTATGGTATAGTACACTTTGGTACAGTATAGTACTGTATAGTACACTATGGTACAGTATAGTACGGTATGGTACAGTATAGTATAGTACAGTACAGTACACTATGGTACAGTATAGTACAGTAAGGTACAGTATAGTACACTATAGTACGTATAGTACACTATGGTACAGTATAGTACGGTATGGTATAGTACGGTACAGTATAGTACACTATGGTACAGTATATTACAGTATAGTGCAGTATAGTACACTATGGTACGTATAGTACACTATGGTACAGTATAGTACGGTATGGTATAGTACGGTACAGTATAGTACACTATGGTACAGTATATTACAGTATAGTACAGTATAGTACACTATGGTACGGTATAGTACACTATGGTACAGTATAGTATGGTATGGTACAGTATAGTACGGTATAGTGCACTATGGTACAGTATAGTACAGTACGGTACAGTAGAGTACGGTATAGTGCACTATGGTACAGTATAGTACGGTATAGTACACTATGGTACAGTATAGTACAGTATGGTACGGTATAGTACAGTATGGTACAGTATAGTACAGTATAGTACACTATGGTACAGTATAGTACGGTATGGTACAGTATAGTATAGTACGGTACAGTATAGTACGGTATAGTACACTATGGTACAGTATAGTATAGTACGGTACAGTATAGTACGGTATAGTACACTATGGTACAGTATAGTACGGTATGGTACACTGTAGTACAGTATAGTACAGTATAGTACACTATGGTACAGTATAGTATAGTACGGTACAGTATAGTACGGTATAGTACACTATGGTACAGTATAGTACGGTATAGTACACTATGGTACAGTATAGTTCAGTATGGTACAGTGTAGTACGGCATGGTACACTATGGTACAGTATAGTACGGTATAGTACACTATGATATAGTATAGTATAGTACAGTACGGTACAGTATAGTACGGTATAGTACATTACGGTACAGTATAGTACACTATGGTACAGTATAGTACGGTATAGTACAGTATGGTACAGTATAGTACGGTATAGTACAGTATGGTACAGTATAGTATGGTATGGTACACTATAGTACAGTATAGTACAGTATGGTACAGTTTAGTACACTATGGTACAGTATAGTACGGTATAGTACAGTATGGTACAGTATAGTACGGTATAGTACAGTATGGTACAGTATAGTATGGTATGGTACACTATAGTACAGTATAGTACAGTATGGTACAGTTTAGTACAGTATGGTACAGTACAGTATAGTATAGTATGCCACGTGTGAACAAGGCCAAATTTGACAGCCATGCACGGCCCTGAACGCACACTGTCTTTGTTTGGGGTCATGCACCCACACGGATGTCAAATTGGGAACAGCGGCTGTGTCCATGCAGCTGCTGCATCCCAACAGGTAAGTGTTCCATAATGTCCATATGGAGGGATGGAACCCTGACAGGTAAGTATGCCATGTTGTCCATATGGTGCCCCAAATGAGTTCCCCCACCTCATGCAGAATTGATTTCATCCTGGTAGGCTCCTCGCACACGGAACGCCTATCCCCTCCCCCGTGCGTCCAATCCTGACATTTTGATGCAGCGTCCAGGGACCAGAAATCCCTCATTCCGGGGCTTTCACCCCTAATTGCACAGAACCCAGGAGGAGCCCTCAGGACAACGTCCAGCATATACAGGCTGCAGGCAGCGGGTTCTGTGCCTCCCGGACGCAATAAAAGGCCAGGATTGGACACACTGCGCGCGTGTAGCGCTATGATGGCATATCACACAAGATAAGGGTTGCACCGACCCGGAACACGCCTGACGATAAGGAAGTCAGAGAAAAGTCAGAACTCCCCATCTGCAGGCTTGTTTACCTCAGAAAGTTCTGACAACACAGAATCAGCATGAGAGCCAGGCAACCAGCATTTCCTTCCCACGGCCCAGCGATATGTTTAGTGGGTGTGTGTGCTTTATATGAGCAGGGACAGTTCTGCAGCCTGGGACTGTCCTGATATCAGGGACTGTTTGTTGTCACTCTGCAGGACTTGGCTGCTTATTGCCTGTCATATTATGCAACCTGTACCCCGCCACTGCTGTGTGAGCGCCCTACGGACATGCCGGGACAAGTGTCCGCCATTTTATTAATAACTGGGCCAATCTGAGCTCATTTCCATCCAATACACACTTTGACCTTTGAAGCGTCCCGCACTGAGGAGAACAAGCGCGGGCAAAGCACGGCCGGTGACGTCAGCCCACCAGGGGGGGCGGACCCCTTAGCCAGGCTGTTGCCATGGTGAGCCGGCTGACTGGAAGCCGCGTGGATCCCCAGGCTGGGAATGCAGGATGCCGGTCACGTGCCTCCGGTCAGCAGTCAATCACAGCGCCGAGCCTTCCCGAACCACGTGACCCCGCGGGAATCCCCCGAGTTGCTGCAGAATTGCTTCCCTGACAGCTGTGGAATAGATTTATCATTTGCTTTAATTAATAAATAATCCATTCAATAAAATATCCATAAATAAAAATAAATTGAATAAATACATTATTGATTAAATAAAATATAAATCAATAAAAATAATAAATAAAAAGAATTTAAATACATTGAATAAATATATTATTGATTAACTAAAATATAAATAAATAAAAATAATTTAAATAAATTGAATCATTTATCAATAAATAAAATATTATTCAGTAAAAATAATAAAAAAAATCAATTTAAATCAATTGAATAAATAAATTATCAATTAAATAAAATATAAATCAATAAAAAATTATTTAAATCAGTTGAATGATAGATTTATCATTTGCTTTAATAAATAAATAATTTGTTAAATAAAATATCCATAAATAAAAAATAAATTGAATAAATACATTATTGATTAAATAAAACATAAATCGATAAACGTAATTTAAATGAATATATTATTGATTAAATAAAACATAAATCAATAAAAATAATTAAAATACATTGAATAAATATATTATTGATTAAATAAAATATACATCAATAAAAATAATACATAAAAATAAATTGAATAATTTATCGATTAAATAAAATATAAATCAATAAAAATAATTTTTAAAAAATTTAAATAAATTGAATAAATACATTATCGATTAAATAAAATATAAATCAATATAAATAAAAAATAATTGAAATAAATTGAATAAATAAATTATTGCTTAAATAAAATATAAATCAATACAAATCATAGATTAAATACATTTGAATAAATTGAATGAATAAATTATCGATTAAATAAAATATAAATCAATAAAAATAATAAATAAAAATAAATTGAATAAATACATTATCAATTAAATAAAACATAAATCAATATAAATAAAAATAATTTAAATAAATTGAATACATAATTTATTGATTAAATAAAATATACATCAATAAAAATAATAAATTAAATACATTTAAATACATTAAATAAATGATCAATTCAATAAAATATAAATCAATACAAATAATAAATAAAAATAATTTAAATAAATTGAATAAATAAATTATCGATTAAATAAAATATAAATTAATAAAAAAAATAAATAAATAAAAATAATTTAAATAAATTTAATAAATAAATTATTGATTAAATGAAGTATCAATCAATCAATCAATAAAAATAATAAAGAAAAGTAATTTAAATGCATTTAATAAATAAATAATTCGTTAAATAAAATATAAATAAATCAATAAAAATAATAAATAAAAAGAATTTAAACAAAGGTAATAAATAGTTTATTGATTAAATAAAATATAAATAAATCGCTGCAGTGTCAGCGATTCTGCCAGTCACAGGCACTTCTATCTTCACCCAGTCTTCCTTCCAGGATCAGTCTCTTCGGGAAACTTGGCAAATTAAAAACAATGGATTTTAGCTTGTCGTTTAGCAATGCAGCCCAATGCAGGAGGTGTGAGTGGGTGTGAGTGGGCCCTGAATGGACTTTGTGGCCCTGAATGGACTTTTGCCCCCCCCCCCCCGAAATAATGTAAGAAGGCTCCTCTCTACTGTCCATCTTTGTAAGGGGGGCTTTCTCTCCTGGCCACCAATGTAAGGAGGCCCTTCTCTACTGGAATAATGTAAGAAGGCTCTTCTCTACTGTCCACCTTTGTAAGGGGGGCTTTCTCTCCTGGCCACCAATGTAAGGAGGCCCTTCTCTACTGGAATAATGTAAGAAGGCTCTTCTCTACTGTCCACCTTTGTAAGGGGGACCTTCTCTTCTGGCCACCAATGTAAGGAGGCCCTTCTTTACTGGAATAATGTAAGAAGGTTCTTCTCTACTGTCCAGCTTTGTAAGGGGGACCTTCTCTCCTGGATTCCCTTCTCTACTGGAATAATGTAAGAAGGCTCTTCTCTACTGTCCACCTTTGTAATGGGGGACCTTCTCTCCTGGCCACCGATGTATGGAGGCCTTTCTCTACTGGAATAATGTAAAAAGGCTCTTCTCTACTGTCCACCTTTGTAAGGGGGACCTTCTCTCCTGGATTCCCTTATCTACTGGAATAATGTAAGAAGGCTCTTCTCTACTGTCCACCTTTGTAAGGGGGACCTTCTCTTCTGGCCACCAATGTAAGGAGGCCCTTCTTTACTGGAATAATGTAAGAAGGCTCTTCTCTACTGTCCAGCTTTGTAAGGGGGACCTTCTCTCCTGGATTCCCTTCTCTACTGGAATAATGTAAGAAGGCTCTTCTCTACTGTCCACCTTTGTAAGGGGGGGCCTTCTCTCCTGGCCACCAATGTATGGAGGCCCTTTTCTACTGGAGTAATGTAAGAAGGCTCTTCTCTACTGTCCACCTTTGTAAGAAGGACCTTTTCTCCTGGCCGCCAATGTAAGGAGGCCCTTCTCTAATGGAATAATGTAAGAAGGCTCTTCTCTACTGTCCACCTTTGAAAGGGGGACCTTCTCTCCTGGTCCTTTCCTACTGGTCACCAATGTAAGAGGTCCTTTCACTTATACCTATGCTAGGAGGCATACATATCAATGACCACCAATGGAAGAAGGCCTGACAGTGTTTGTTGCCATTGTATTAGTTTCATTCCAATTTCCTGCTTATTACTGAAAATTATTTTGCTGTATAAAAAAAAAGTATGAAAAAATGACCTGTCATGGGTGCCAGGTACCCTAGGTAAACAAGCGATACTCAAAGGAGCTAAAATTGATCTCTAGGATTCCTCTGTGATAGAAGCATTAAGAAAATCTGCCATAGACCATTTCACATTGGCCGACACCTCCATGAGCAGGAACGCTCTGTTCTGCAAAATGGGGAGGAGGGAGCTGTGCAGGCGCAAGCATACTTCGGGGTAAACATTTTCCGGTTGTGTGGCAAAACCCACCCTGGTGATTAATCGTTTCCCACAATCATATACAGATATAAATACATTCCCAGACCTGGCCGTTTACAGGAGAACATCACCATATGTTTAGGTGACACAACCATACCTCCCGTTTATATCTGCAGAACTTAGGTCAGGCAAACACCTGCTGTGCACATTTTTCAAAATATGCAATCTTTATGTGTATAGACTTTAAAGACATACATCCAAGGCTGAGCATATGACATAAAAAAGGGTTTCTCAGACTTCAACCCTTCAGTTGCTTTGTGTAGTCCAGATGTTGTTTGTACAGGAAACTAGGAAGTAAAAAACATGTTTTCTGATTAATCTATGCTCAGAAATGTGGTCTTTTCAGACTGAAACTTTATCACAAGATCATTCCAAAGAACTCAAACAATGGAATTCCGAGACTTTCATTTCCTTGCTATGGTAAGCACACCCTTGTGTTGTGATTGTCTTATGTGGTTGCTTGGATGGGTGCTGGCAATGCAACATGGCATCACACACAAATGTGTCACCCAGTATGACAAATACAGTTTGTATGCATGAAAGATGTGATGAGAACGAGTCCAGAGAGCGACAATAAAATAAAAATAAAGGTGAAAGCTCCCAGGAATAAAATATATCCTGAGAGATGCAGGAACTTAAAGGAGATCTCCGGTCACAGCATACACTTTCATTTTATAACAGCATTGTATTAGCAATGCACACAATGGTTATATTTGACAATCCAATATAAGATAGATTACTTAAAAAAATATATTTCTTACCAGAACTCCCCTGCATACTTTGCAGCTTCTCCTCTGCTGTTTACTTTCAATTTCTAAGGACCACATATCCCATGGTACCGAGCTGCCAGTGATCCAGAGGGGTGTGATTCTATAGCCCTCAGAGATAGCAGAAAAGGATGTAACTTATAACCGTCAATACAGGAAAGCAAAGGAAGGTATTACAAGATTTGTCAGCAACATAGAAGTGTCTCTCTCAATTAAGCATACAGTATATCACAAAAGTGAGTACACCCCTCACATTTCTGTAAATATTTTATACTATCTGAATACACTGAAGAAATGACACTTTGCTACAATGTAAAATAGTGAGTGTACAGCTTGTATAACAGTGTATATTTGCTGTCCCCTCAAAATAACTCGACACACAGCCATTAATGTATAAACCGCTGGCAACAAAAGTGAGTACACCCCTAAGTGAAAATGTCCAAATTGGGC
This sequence comes from Lithobates clamitans, assembly GCA_037952925.1. Classification (NCBI taxonomy): domain Eukaryota; kingdom Metazoa; phylum Chordata; class Amphibia; order Anura; family Ranidae; genus Lithobates; species Lithobates clamitans. The sequence continues at coordinate 515,262 of JBBGZY010001228.1, forward strand.
CCAAAGTGTCAATATTTTGTGTGGCCACCATTTTTTTCTAGCACTGCCTTATTCCTCTTGGGCATGGAGTTCACCAGAGCTTCACAGGTTGCCACTGGAATCCTCTTCCACTCCTCCATGATGACATCACAGAGCTGGTGGATGTTAGAGACCTTGCGCTCCTCCACCTCCATCTGTGGGATGCCCTACAGATGATCAATAGGGTTTAGGTCTGGAGACATGTTTGGCCCGTCCATCACCTTTACCTCAGCTTCTTTAGCAAGGCAGCGGTCGTCTTGGAGGTGTTTTTGTGGTCAATATCATGTTGGAATACTGCCCTGCAGCCCAGTCTCTGAAGGGAGGGGATCATGCTCTGCTTCAGTATGTCACAGTACATGTTGGCATTCATGGTTCCCCCAATGAACTGTATCTCCCCAGTGCCGGCAGCACTCATGCAGCCCCAGACCATGACACTCCCACCACCATGCTTGACTGTAGGCAAGACTTGTCTTTGTACTCCTCACCTGGTTGCCGCCACACACGCTTGACACCATCTGAACCAAATAAGTTTATCTTGGTCTCATCAGACCACAGGACATGCTTCCAGTAATCCATGTCCTTAGTCCGCTTGTCTTCAGCAAACTGTTTGCTTTCTTGTGCACCATCTTTAGAAGAAGTTTCCTTCTGGGATGACAGCCATGCAGACCAATTTGATGCAGTGTGCGGCGTATGGTCTGAGCACTGACAGGCTGACCCCCACCCCTTCAACCTCTGCAGCAATGCTGGCAGCACTCATACATCTATTTACCAACAACAACCTCTGGATATGACGCTAAGCACGTGCACTCAACTTCTTTGGTCGACCATGGCGAGGCCTGTTCTGAGTGGAACCTGTCCTGTTGAACCACTGTATGGTCTTGGCCACCGTGCTGCAGCGCAGTTTCAGGGTCTTGGCAATCTTCTTATAGCCTAGGCCATCTTTATGTAGAGCACCAATTCTTTTTTTCAGATCCTCAGAGAGTTCTTTGCCATGAGGTGCCATGTTGAACTTCCAGTGACCAGTATGAGAGAGTGAGAGCGATAACACCAAATTTAACACACCTGCTCCCCATTCACACCTGAGACCTTGTAACACTAACGAGTCACATGACACCGGGGAGGGAAAATGGCTAATTGGGCCCAATTTGAACATTTTCACTTAGGGGTGTACTCACTTTTGTTGCCAGCGGTTTAGACATTAATGGCTGTGTGTTGAGTTATTTTGAAGGGACAGAAAATTTACACTGTTATACAAGCTGTACACTCGCTAATTTACATTGTAGCAAAGTGTCATTTCTTCAGTGTTGTCACATAAAAAGATAGAAGAAAATATTTACAAAAATGTGAGGGGTGGAGACAAGACAGTCACCCTGCACAAGGAGAGAACAGCAGTGATCGTGGGAGGGTCCAGCAGGCCCCACCCACTACAGGCTGCCTGCAGAAAACTACAGGAGGGGGCGGAGACCAGACCAGTCACCCTGCACAAGGAGAGAGAGCAGCAGTGAGCGGTCTTTATTACAGGAAGCTTCTGCACAGAGGGAAAGTCTCACACTGGATTACTGCACAGATCTGGAAGAAATACATGACAATGACATGTGAACTTAATTATATTGTCATTGATTGTTGAAAATATTATCATGTATTGATTATGTGTATACTTTGATAGTTAGACTACTCACCTCCATCATCCAAGAGCACAAGGTCCAAAGGAAGCATTTAAAGCGAAACGCGGGAACCTCTCTTCTCTTGGTTAATCCTCTGGGGGCTCAAGCAAGAATTTAGTAGTACATAATGTTATGTTGGACCTCCAGTACACAGGGAAGCTTAAAGAATGTGCAGTCATTTTTTAAATATGTGTTATAATAAACTTTGTATAAACTTTTTTACATTGATGGTATTGTCTGTCCCATCTGTACCTGTAAAGTTCGATCACAAAATTTTGGCCTTAGCTATCTGGAAGAAATACACAAAGCACTCCAGGGTTCAACAAGAATACACATGGCTATTGACAATATTTGTTGATTCCGGAGTTCAGCTTTAATAGATTACCAGTTATTCCATTGTCTCTATTTTTCCCAGTAATCGGTTACAATGTAATTGTTTTAGTATAACAATTCATGCTCCGCCTCACTTTTTTTATCAGCACTCCTTCTAGTCTGGGTGGAACTGTTTCATCTAGTATAGCAAAGAAGAGGGGTCAAGGTCACAGCTCTTTGGGTGATTTCACTTTCCATAGGAAACCGCACCGCACAACAGAGCCGACCGACTGGCACATGATGGGATAAAAATCCCAAATCTATGGAGTGGAAAATAAACACTGATTATTGCTTTTACACCTCAGAGGGCAAGTCAGGTGATGGATGGTTCGGGGTTATGGAGGGATCAGTAATATTCCATTCACTGTAAAATATTATACTGCAATATACAGTAGATATCATTTTTTTTAAATATTATTATATAATATTAATACATTTTATATTATTATATTATATATTATATTATTTTATATTATATTATATTATATTATATTATATTATATTATATTATATTATATTATATTATATTATACTCTTATCATCTTCTCCTGCCCCAAGTGTTTATAAATGAACTTCCGTGCATTAAAGCTGAGCTCCAGGCAAACAGCTAAATACACAGGTGAAATATATACCCTGTTTCCCTGAAAATAAGACCTAGCGTGGTTGTCAGTGACGGCTGCAATATAAGCCCTACCCCCCAAATAAGCCCTACCCTGTTTCCCCCGAAAATAAGCCCTACCCTGAAAATAAGGCCTACAAGGACTTTAACTAGGGCTAATTTGGGGGGTAGGGCTTATATTGCAGCCATCACCGACCATCACGCTAGGTCTTATTTTCGGGGAAACAGGGTATATAGTAGCTTTTTTACTTTTCTAAAGGTTTGTAGTTCTGCCCAACCTGTACTGAAATTTACACAGCTCTTCCACAAAGCACAGGCATTGGCAAGGCGGGAGACCTAATTTTTCTCTGCTGCAGTTCAGGTCTTGTCCCTCCCCCATCCTCAAAGGGTCAAAAGGAATATTAGGGTTTATATATATTTTTTCATTATACACTCTAAAGCTCCCTTGTCTTGAGCTTTCTTCAAAGCTTTAGGCCTGCTTTATGATGATCCAGACACGGCAGAGATCAGGGGCGGCCCATCCATTAGGGGTGCTGCCCCCCCTATCCATGCGTCTGGCCCCCTAAACTACATTCAGGGTGCCAGATGCATGGATTTCAATTGGGGGGGGGGGGGGTCGGGTGAAGCATGTGAATAGAGCCAGAGGCTCCAATAGGCTTCAAAAAAGGGTGGGCTCGGGGTGCAAGCACTGCACTGAATATTCGCTATTTCCACAATGAATCTCCTCCCTGCCGATCAGGCAGGGAGGAGATTCAGACCCGTTTCCCAATTGGCCAAAACAACAAGCGATCCTATTGGACCATGATGAAGAAGAGGGAGGAGACGTGGAGGCCGGCGGAGGAGAGGCAGGGCACAAAGCCACCGCCCAGAGGGAAGCACTGCCTGGGGTAAGTGCGGGGCTCATCGACCGACCTGGGGGAACCTGCCCCCTTCAAAATATACCACCAGCCGCAGCTGGCAGAGACTCACCTCAGGGCCATCTGGGAGGGCAACAGTACTCTTCCGAATTCCGAAGTTGGGCATGAGGTGGAAGGACGCAGCCCTTCGTAGCCAATTCAGACTGGGTCTTTTGAACAACATAAAAGGCTCTATTATTCATTACTCCACTTCTGCCTCCTTAAAAAAATCATAACCCTTGCCATTCGCATTGACTTTCACCTTACCCCCAATGCCCTTGCCTACCACCTAATCACACCCAGGGGTTGCTGCTGCCTGAACCTATGCAAACTACTTATTTGTCCTCCAAGGAAAGACTCAGACAACATGCTCCAGGATTCAAACCTCACTATAGAGCCAGGGGACATCGTGTGGCCAACTGTTACAACAAGCAGGAAAAACCAGGGTCTAGAGGGAACTAGGACTGTCCCTATCGTCTGAGTAAAGTCCCATAAAATATACATTTTTTGTCCCAGCCGCAATTTCTTTCAGTCCACTCAGTATAACTTGTCTGCCTTCTTCGATTCTAGCGGTGCCAGTAACTTTTTGGTTCTAGCCTTGTCTCGGCTCCTTCAAATCACACTTCTCCCAGTGGAGATTGCATTCTCCTTAGTTGCCAATGTCACATTGATCTTACACCAAGTACTCCCCATTGTCTCCTGGGTCACTCCAATGGTCTTGTGACCAGCTTACCTTTTGATCCTGGACTTCTAGTGGTTTCAACGTCACACTTGTTGAACTAACTGGTAACTTGGTAAAAGCCTATTGTGGTCTGTGTCATGCTTCAAAACTTGCGTGCAGCAGCACACTCTTGTCACTATTATGGGTTACCAATAATCTCCCCCATGACTGATTTATCTCCTCACAGGTTCTACAAGTGTCCCATTTATCTCATACCAGGTACTATTCCACCAAGGTTCTGTCTTCCTTCTACCAGAGCCTAAAAACCAAGCCAGGAAGGATGGCATCAAGGAGAGTCTCAAGAACGATTTTTTTTTTTTGCCCATCTTCTTCCCCTGCAGATGCAAGATTCTTCTATGTTCAGAAATAAGATAGCACCTTATATCGCTTTATCAATTACAGAGGACTCAACAAGATAACTATTCCAATAAAATACCCCTTACCATTGTTGACAGAATTGTTTACCTGCGTTCAAGTGGCTCCAGCCTTCTCCAAGTTGGACCTGAGGGGGAGTCTACAGCCTTTTTCAAATGTCAGGACCCAGGTCTGAACTTGCAATCTCTGCTGTGTCTGGTGGTGTGTCTTTTCTTGCAGAGCTGCCTGGGATGCTGGACAGCTCCCTGGACAATTGCTTCAATGATCTAGCCTTGTAACTTGTTTCTCTTGCTCCTCCCAGGAACTTCCTACTTTAGCCATGCCTTTGCAGTTCCTGTTTGCCAAATTACTATTCTCTTTCCAGACAAAATATCGCTTATGTCACTCCTGCTGCTGTCCACTCGTTACTGATCTTTGGCTTGTTCCTCAACTATGCTTCTGCTTGATCTTAACCTATGACCACTCGTTACCAACCTTTGGCTTGTGTACTGACTGCGCTTCTGCTTGATCCCTACCTGATATATCTGCTACTAAACCCTGGCTTGCTCATCCTCCTCGTGGAGTGATCCTGAGGATGCCACCTGATACTAACATGCAGCAAAACCCATCTCCATTAGGAGCACTGGTAAACACCAGTTCGTGCTTAGACGCCGCACCTCAGGTGAGCCTGTGTCATCCATCAGGATGACCTGCTGCTGCACTTATCCAGCTGGTCGGTGGAAGCCTCTCTACTGCTATAGCTACTAGTCTCCAAGCCTGACCACTGACTGTGACATCATATTTGCCCAGGTGATGAGTGGAGAATGACTTTTATTACTTGATATGGCCAGTAAAAGTATTTAATAATGCCCATTGGCCCCAGAAATTCTCCCGTGATGTTTCGAATTTGTCATAAATATCTTTTAGCAATATTGGGAAAATTCATAGTAACTTAACTGCACAGCATCCCCATTTTATCCTTCTCTTCTGTGATTGGACAGTGGGAAGAAGAATGAAAGGACTGCCTTTTCCAATCAAATTCATAACCTATAGTATCTGTGCTATGATTGGTGCACAGGACAGAGGAGCGGGCATAGTCTGCACTTTTGACAAGTGTCTGTCACGGGCACCCTAGTAGCACCAGAAGTCCACCGCTGCCGCATCCAGGGGCGGAGGACTGAGGATTTCTATTGTAGATAGCAGCTACTAGCACATGGGACACACTTCATTGCTGGTAAGTAGAGTCCTTGGTGCTGTTTAAAAAAAACAGAACACTAAATTTCAGCGTTGAACGCATTTGCATTGTCCTGCTCAAAAAACATTTTTTGCTAAACTCTGCAAATGGGTTTTTATTTAAATTTACATCTCCTTTCTTGGATAGCTAATTTTGAACACTGGGATCTCCATAGATCCCGACAAGGCACAAAGTCGTCCTCCTTTGGGCTCTATCTCTAGATCTAAAAATGGTACAGAGCTTTTTAGGATTTGCCAACTTCTACAGAAAGTTCCTTAAAAATGTTTCTATGATTATTGCGCTCATCACAGCCTTGACTTCAAACGGTGTCTGTACTACTAATTGGCCCCAGAAGCCCAACTGTCAACTTTTGAGAGTCTAAGAAAAGCCATCATTTTAGCTCCAGTACTCACTCACCTGGACCTCCAACCCTTCTGTTTTCCTGAGAAGTTGATGCCTCAAATGTTGAGGCTGGAGCCACACTCTCACATTTGCCAATCATAAACCAGCTACACCTGTGTGCCTCTAAGAAATGTTCCATTGTGAAGAGGAATTATGGTATTGGTAACAGAGAACTTCCGGTTGTCAGGTGGGCCCTAAAAGAGTGGTGCCATTGAAGATATCTGGCACGCCTTCATTGCATACAAGTACGTTAGAATAGCCAAACTTTTTAACAGGTAGGCATATTGGTCTCTTACCTACTTTAATGCAGGGCCGTCTTTAATATTGATTGGACCCTGGGCAAACATTTTCTTGGCCCCCACCTCCGTGCAGTTTCGCTCTCCGCCTGCACTGAGACATACAATAAATAGCAGCTAGACTCAAAATTCGTTTACTGCATCAGATCAGGCAGCGATTTTGATTGGTTTCCAGAGGTTACAGTGTATCATAACCACTCACTGACTGGTTGCTAGAGGTTACAGCACACATTACGGCTCATTGATTAGCTGCTAGAGGTTACAGCACATGATTTCTGCTCGTTGATTGTTTGCTAGAAATTACTGTACATCAATACTGCTTACTGATTGGTTGCTAGAAGTTACTGCACATCATAACTGCTTACTGATTGGTTGCTAGAGGTTACAGTAAACCATCTCCTCCCTGCCTGCACACCACGGACTGGGGAGGTGAGGGGACCCATTAATAGACAGAAAACTCCTAGGGATCCTGGGACTCCTGGGATCAGTGGCAGTACTGGGGGGAGGGTGTGAAGTGATCAATGGGAATGCTGATTTTTTTTTACTGACTACAAATATAAAGAGGAGTTTCAACACTGGCCACCAATGTAATAGGGATTTACACTGACCACCAACGTACTGTATGTCACAGTACTTGTTGGCATTCATGGTTCCCTCAATGAACTGTAGCTCCCCAGTTCCGGCAGCACTCATGCAGCCCCAGACCATGACACTCCCACCACCATGCTTGTCTGTAGACAAGACACACTTGTCTTTGTACTTCTCACCTGGTTGCCGCCACACACGCTTCACACCATCTGAACCAAATAAGTTTATCTTGGTCTCATCAGACCACAGGACATGGTTCTAGTAATCCAGTAATCCTTAGTCTGCTTGTCTTCAGCAAACTGTTTGCGGGCTTTCTTGGGCATCATCTTTAGAAGAGGCTTTCTTCTGGGACGACAGCCATGCAGACCAATTTGATGCAGTGTGCTGCGTATGGTCTGAGCACTGCCTAGCTGACCCCCCACCCCTTCAACCTCTGCAGCAATGCTGGCAGCACTCATACATCTATTTCCCAAAGACAACCTCTGGATATGACGCTTAGCATGTGCACTCAACTTCTTTGGTCGACCATGGCGAGGCCTGTTCTGAGTGGAACCTGTCCTGTTAAACCGCTCTATGGTCTTGGCCACTGTGTTGCAGCTCAGATCCTGCAGCAGAGAAGGTTTTTGTTACCTTAATGCATAGAATGCATTAAAGTTGTTGTTAAGGCATGGAAAAAACTTGGCAACAATCCCCTCTGCTATGTTTAATAATGTCCCCAGTGCATTTATTAAAAAAAAAAAATACTGCTGTGTACCTGATTTCATAGCGCCGATTGACGCTCACATGACCGGCCGCCTCTCTCCTCTCTCAAGCTGACAGGTCCAGCTTGAGAGAGGAGGAGAGAGGCGGCTGGTCACGGGAGCACCGATCGGCGCTATGAAATCAGGTACACAGCAGTATTTAAAAAGAAAAAAAATGCATTGGGGACATTGTTTAATACAGCAGAGGGGATTGTTGCAAGGTTGTGTTATTATGATAGCAGCAGGAGGGGAAAAACGGGGAAGTGGGCAGAGCTGACAGGAAGGGAGGGGGGAGAGCACGGGGGAGTGAGGACAGAGGAGAGCTGTGGATGACGGAGGCACGTAAACTGACCACGGCGTCAGGGCTCAGCAGCCATGATATACCGTGGTCAGTTTTACAAGGGGGAGGGCAGAAAATGGCAGGATCAGCCAGGTATTTTAGGTGTTACAAATGGCCAAATTACACAGCACAAGCACTGTGCTGTATAACAAGCTTTAAGGGAACAGGATCCAATTTTTTAAATTTTTTTTTTTATGTTAACAAACACATTAAGGTACAAAAAAACCTTAAAGTGGAGTTCCACCCAAAAATGGAACTTCCGCTTTAAGGGGAGGTGACCCCCTGACATGCTACATTTGGCATGTCATTTTTTTTTGGAGGGGGGGGGGAGCCGGTACCCTCTTTTCAGAGGGTTCCAGCTCCCACTTCCTCACGGCGCACCGCAGGACAGGAAGGGAGATCACCTCTCCCTCCTCCTTCTCTGCAATCCTTTTGGACATGTCACAGGTCCCTGATGATTGCCCGGTCAGTCACGGCGGGCCGCGCAGCTCGCGTGCGCGCAGTGGGTGCCCGCTGTAAGGCCACAGCTGGGCGCCCACAGTTACAATGCCGGCGCCGCAGAGAGGAGGGGGAGACGAGCGGGGCTTCGCCCCCCCCCGCAGCGCTGGACCCTGAGACAGGTAAGTGTCCGATTATTAAAAGTCAGCAGCTGCAGTATTTGTAGCTGCTGACTTTATATATATATATTTTTTTTTTTAAGCGGCACTCCGCTTCAAGGCTTTAGAACCACTTTAAATTTTGCTTTTCCTATTGACGCCAATGCATTTTTCCAAAATCCGGCAATCTTTGGAGAATAAAAACTCTCCATTCCGCTAATCCCCTTTCCATGTGTTTGAGCCAATTTAATAGTAAACTTAAGAAAATCGCAATTCAGCACAAACGAAGTCCCGGGAAAACGCTCTGTATTGCATCTTCCCAGAGATGGAAGTTTATGGCACTGTTCGCCTCCGCTCATCGTGTCTCATGACTGCACAGTACAAAGATTATGCCCCGTATTTGTCTAATAAATGATGAAACAGGTGGAGTGCGGATCCCGGGCTCCATCTAACATTCCGATTCCGATCATATTCTGCGTGGTCCCTTCTAACATCCAGTAGAGTAAAGGTCAGACTGACTTCATAATGAGTCACTTTCACGACTCGATTAGGAAATCTGTGAAATAACTCGCTGGAAATAACAGCAGCTGATAGGTGAGCAATGCTGGTGAGGACATCATCTGTATCAACATGGAAAGATGGTTTGCTGTAAGTATTATATCATCGGCGAGCATCCTGCGTGGGGGAGTGGGAGGGGGGGGTTATGGGGCTGCGTGTTGACATGTGACATGTGGCGTTCTGTGCAGCTGGCCGCGTGGAAAATAATTATCCCCAGAGAGGAAGTGAGTATGGGTTTGTGATTGCTGGACAGCGTCATCTGCACACAGAGATAAGTACCGACCACTCATTGATGGCGGTGGGCTAAGGAGGACCGGTCATGATCCAGCATGCTGGGAAGCCTAAAGAGAACCAGTCATTTAGGGGCTTAAAGGGGAACTGCAGTCTGCTCACATCATTTGTGATAAAAAAAAAAACATCTTTGCCATTCTGAAGCTTCCCTCCAACCACTTTGTATATTATTTTATATACACTGTGATTCTGTACTTGTCAAATATGCTGCGGAAATCTCCCTCCACTGAGTCTGGCTGCAGCCATTTTAACTGTGGGCAGCTGAAGCTGCTGCCTGTTCACTTCCTGGATTTACACAGACACACAGAGGCACACCTCCGGCTCTGCAGACTCGCAGCTCTCATTGGCCCTCTTATGACTCATCCCCCTCTCTTCCTGGCAAACTCTCAGGAGAGGGAGAGAGAGAGCTGTGTATGATGTCATAAGCCTAGGCTTTTTACCAGACAAGAAACAGGAAGTGGGCTGTACCTTTCTGCACCTTAAAAGTCCAATTTTGTGCGCTCTTTGGGTATATATATTGTTTGGTCATTTGTAAAGGAGGTGCTGCATGTATTACAGTCTCCTTGCTCCAATATTAATTTGATAAATGGCTGTATTAGGTATTTACTGGCAGAAAAAAATTATTTACTACCCAAAGTTAAAACAACAAGGGCAGAAGATTTAATAGATGGCAAGATGAAAACTGACTGAAGGTCCACTTTAATAAAGAATCAGAATATTAAATCTTAAAGAAAGGTTTACCTACACTATATTACCAAAAGTATTGTGACGCCTGCCTTTACACGCACATGAACTTTAATGGCATCCCAGTCTCAGTCCGTAGGGCTCAATATTGAGTTGGCCCACCCTTTGCAGCTATAACAGCTTCAACTCTTCTGGGAAGGCCGTCCACAAGGTTTAGGAGTGTGTCTATGGGAATGTTTGACCATTCTTCCAGAAGCGCATTTGTGAGGTCAGGCACTGATGTTGGATGAGAAGGTCTGGCTCGCAGTCTCCGCTCTAATTCATGCCAAAGGTGTTCTATTGGGTTGAGGACAGGCCAGTCAAGTTCCTCCACCCCAAACTCACTCATCCACCATGTCTTGATGGACCTTGCTTTGTGCACTGGTCCAAATCATTTGGTGGAGGGGGGGGGGGGTGATGGTGTGGGGGTTGTTTTTCAGGGGTTGGTCTTGGCCCCTTAGTTCCAGTGAAGGGAACTCCAATGCCCTGTACACACGATCGCATTTTCCAATGGAAAATGTGTGATAGGACCTTGTTGTCGGAAATTCCGATCGTGTGTAGGTTCCATCACACATTTTCCATAGGAATTTCCGACACACAAAGTTCGAGAGCTTGCTATAAAATTTTCCGACAACAAAATCCGTTGTCGGAAATTCCGATCGTGTGTACACAAATCCGACGCACAAAGTGCCACGCATGCTCAGAATAAATAAAGAGATGAAAGCTATTGGCTACTGCCCCGTTTATAGTTCCGACATACGTTTTTTACGTCACCGCGTTCAGAACAATCGGATTTTCCGACAACTTTGTCTGACCGTGTGTATGCAAGACAAGTTTGAGCCAACATCCGTCAGAAAAAATGCATGGATTTTGTTGTCGGAATGTCCGATCAATGTCCGACCGTGTGTACAGGGCATTAACCACTTCAGCCCCGGAAGGATTTACCCCCTTCCTGACCAGAGCACTTTTTACAATTTGGCACTGCGTCGCTTTAACTGCTAATTGCGCGGTCATGCAATGGTGTACCCAAATGAAATTTGCGTCCTTTTCTTCCCACAAATAGAGCTTTCTTTTGATGGTATTTGATCACCTCTGCCATTTTTAGTTTTTGCGCTATAAACAGAAAAAGACCGAAAATTTTGAAAAAAAATGATATTTTCTACTTTTTGTTATAAAAAAAATCCAATAAACTCAATTTTAGTCATACATTTAGGCCAAAATGTATTCGGCCACATGTCTTTGGTAAAAGAAATGTCAATAAGCGTATATTTATTGGTTTGCGCAAAAGTTATAGCGTCTACAAACTAGGGTTCATTTTCTGAAATTTACACAGCTTTTAGTTTATGACTGGCTATGTCATTTCTTGAGGTGCTAAAATGGCAGGGCAGTACAAAACCCCCCCAAATGACCCCATTTTGGAAAGTAGACACCCCAAGGAAATTGCTGAGAGGCATGTTGAGCCCATTGAATATTTATTTTTTTTGTCCCAAGTGATTGAATAATGACAAAAAAAAGAAAAAAAATTTACAAAAAGTTGTCACTAAATGATATATTGCTCACACAGGCCATGGGCATTTGTGGAATTGCACCCCAAAATACATTCAGCTGCTTCTCCTGAGTACGGGGATACCACATGTGTGGCACTTTTTGGGAGCCTAGCCGCGTACGGGGCCCCGAAAACCCAGCACCACCTTCAGGATTTCTAAGGGCGTACATTTTTGATTTCACTCCTCACTACCTATCACAGTTTTGAAGGCCATAAAAGGCCAAGATGGCACAAACCCCCCTCAAATGACCCCATTTTGGAAAGTAGACACCCCAAGCTATTTGCTGAGAGGCATGGTGAGTATTTTGCAGCTCTCATTTGTTTTTGAAAATGAAGAAAGACAAAAAGTGAGGTCTGCAAAATACTCACTATACCTCTCAGCAAATAGCTTGGGGTGTCTACTTTCCAAAATGGGGTCATTTGGGGGGGTTTTGTGCCACCTGGGCATTCCATGGCCTCCGAAACTGTGATAGGTAGTGAAGAGTGAAATCAAAAATTTACGGCCTTAGAAAGCCTGAAGGCGGTGCTTGGTTTTCGGGGTCCCGTGCGCGGCTAGGCTCCCAAAAAGTCTCACACATGTGGTATCCCCATACTCAGGAGAAGCAGCAGAATGTATTTTGGGGTGTAATTTCACAAATCCCCATGGCATGTTTGAGCAATATAACATTTAGTGACAACTTTGTGCAAAAAAAAAAAAAAAAATTTGTCTCTTTCCCGCAACTTGTGTCACAATATAAAATATTCCATGGACTCGACATGCCTCTCAGCAAATAGCTTGGGGTGTCTACTTTCCAAAATGGGGTCATTTGGGGGGGTTTGAACTGTCCTGGCATTTTATGCACAACATTTAGAAGCTTATGTCACACATCACCCACTCTTCTAACCACTTGAAGACAAAGCCCTTTCTGACACTTATTGTTTACATGAAAAAATTATTTTTTTTTGCAAGAAAATTACTTTGAACCCCCAAACATTATATATTATTTTAAAGCAAATGCCCTACAGATTAAAATGGTGGGTATTTCATTTTTTTTTTCACACAGTAATTGCGTAGCGCTTTTTCAAACGCATTTTTTGTGGAAAAAACACACTTTTTTAAATTTTAATGCACTAAAACACACTATATTGCCCAAATGTTTGATGAAATAAAAAAGATGATCTTAGGCCGAGTACATGGATACCAAACATGATATACTTTAAAATTGCGCACAAACGTGCAGTGGCAACAAAATTGATACATTTTTAAAAGCCTTTAAAAGCCTTTACAGGTTACCACTTTAGATTTACAGAGGAGGTCTACTGCTAAAATTACTGCCCTCGATCTGACCTTCTCGGTGATACCTCACATGCATGGTGCAATTGCTGTTTACAGTTGACGCCAGACCGACGCTTGCTTTTTTATCTTATTTTTAAACTGTTCCTTTCATATTTTTTTAAAATCATTTTTATTGTTATCTCAGGGAATGTAAATATCCCCTATGATAGCAATAGGTAGTGACAGGTACTCTTTTTTTGAAAAAATTGGGGTCTATTAGACCCTAGATCTCTCCTCTGCCCTCAAAGCATCTGACCACACCAAGATCGGTGTGATAAAATGCTTCCCCAATTTCCCAATGGCTCTGTTTACATCCGGCGAAATCTAAGTCATAAAATGCTCGTAGCTTCCGGTTTCTTAGGCCATAGAGATGTTTGGAGCCATTCTGGTCTCTGATCAGCTCTATGGTCAGCTGGCTGAATCACCGGCTGCATTCTCAGGTTCCCTGTTGAGACAGGAGAGCCAGAGAAAAACACGGAAGACAGTGGGGGCATTCCCTCCCACTGCTTGTAAAAGTAGTCTAGAGGCTAATTAGCCGCTAGGATTGCTTTTACATGAAAGCCGACCGCTGGCTAAAAAGAATGATACCAAGATGATACCTAAACCTGCAGGCATCATTCTGGTATAACCACTCAAAGTCGTGAATGGCGTACCTGACAAAAAAATGGTTAACAATAAAGCACAGTAAACGGTAAAGTATAAAAAATTGCATACCTGAAAAGCAAACATGATAAAACATAATAACAATAAAACATTGCAGAATATAATACAGTAAAAAAGAGCAGAACAATAGAGAAAGAGAATAGAGAGAGAGAGAACAATAAAACGACAACTATTTTTTTTTATTTTTGTTTGTGTTTTTTTTTTTTTTTTTACACTTTTTTTTGTAACTGTAACTTTTATAACTGTAACCTGTTCCAGGTTCGGGTCTCTCAAAATGCGATGGCATCTTGGGAGACCCTGTGAAAGTGTGCCTAGTCTGTGCAATGCTGTACCCTACGCTAATACTCAACTAGTGAATGGTAGCGTTCAAAACATTCACCAATGCAAAGACCAGGAGTGTCAGGACAGGAGGGACAATAATAGCGGGTGTCACGCCTATATCCGCGCTTGCTGCAGACACAACATCTTTTTTGGGGGGGTTTGTTGGGTAGGGGTACTCGGAAGGACATATAAATGCCTCTCATGCAGCTGACTGCATTTGGTTGGGGATGTGAATGGGGGAAGTACGGGCGCTGCAGAAGCGGTGGGTTCCCAATTAGGATTGGCGAATGCAGCAGGAAGGGCACTATGGGCACGACGGCCTGTGTTTGTCTTCTTCTTGGTGGCAGCGGGACACTACTTGTGCTTGCCACCTCACCAGCTTGAACTGCACTTATGGGACACGCCACGTCACCAAGTGTTACTGCAGTGCTGGTTTGACTACGACCGGGGTGTACTAGGCCGCTGGTGCTTGCCAGTTCACCAAAACGCTACAAAAAAAAGTGACAGTGATCGATCGATACTGCACTTGGGTGGGCTGGGCCGGGTGGAGGGGAAAAACGCAGGTGCTAGCAGGTATCTGGGCTGATCCCGCTAACACTGCGTTTTTGGGAACCCTAAACTGCTGGGGACGCTAGTATAGATCTGATCGGATCAGATATTGATGCGTTCAGATACTATACCACTAAGGGAGGTGTACGGTGCGTGTAAGGTGCGTGCGTGGGTGTTCGCGGTACTGGCGCTAATCTGACGCTGCCTGGGGCGACGC
Source organism: Lithobates clamitans (assembly GCA_037952925.1). Taxonomy (NCBI): domain Eukaryota; kingdom Metazoa; phylum Chordata; class Amphibia; order Anura; family Ranidae; genus Lithobates; species Lithobates clamitans. Next base: position 530,285 of record JBBGZY010001228.1, read on the forward strand.
ATATCACCGCCGGGCGATCAGGGGGCTAAACCTTTATTCGGTAATAAACGGCGGGTGCCCTGACACTATAAAAAATAAACGAACTAACCAGCATCACCCGTAACAGTTATACGGTGATCAGTGGTGAAAGGGTTAACTAGGGGCAATCAAGGGGTTAAAACATTTATTAGATAGTATATGGGGGTCCCTGTCGCTATAAAACGCTGGCGGCGAACCTAAATATTTACGTTCCTAACTAGCGTCACCAGCGACACTAATACAGCGATCAGAAAAATGATCGCTTAGTGACACTGGTGACAGAGGGTGATCAAGGGGTTAAAACTTTATTAGGGGGGGTTAGGGGGGTACCCTAGACCTACAGGGGGCTAACACTCACTGTCCTACCACTGCTAACTGTCACAAACTGACACTATGCAGTAATCAGGGAAAAAAAAAAAAAAAACCTGCTTGGTGTCAGTTTGTGACTGGGGGGGGTGATTGGGGGGGGATCGGGGGGGGATCGGGGGTGTTTAGTGTGCCTGGCATGTTCTACTGTGTTGTGTGTGAGTGTTGGTGCACTTACATGTCTTCTCTCCTCGGCGCTGGAACGGAAACTGGCCAGCCGAGGAGAAATGACATCACATCCTCTGCCTCTGTGTACTATACAGAGGCAGGGGATGTTTCTCATTGGCTGGGAGCGATCGCGAGGGGGGGGCCACGATCGGATGGTATCCCCCTGGTCTCTCATCGCTCCCAACCAAAAGCCGACCGCCGATGGCACCGGGGGGGGGGGGGTCCGATCGGACCCCCCGCCCGCGGGAAGGCAATCACGTACCAGGTACGTGATTTTGCCTGCCCGTGCCGCTCTGATCACGTATATAAGCGTGAGGCGTGGTTAAGGTGTCAGCATACCAAGGCATTTTGGACAATTTCATGCTCCCAACTTTCTGGGAACAGTTTCGGGATGGCCCCTTCCTGTTCCAACATGACTGTGCACAGGGTCGGACTGGGAATAAAAACCAGCCCTAGAAATAATTTCATACCAGCCCCATAACATTTTCATACCAGCGCAAGAGCATAACATCATTATTTTCTTGTTCATAAAAGGGAAAACCATGCATTTTAAAGCACATTTGAAGAGTTTATTATATATAGATAAGACAGCTATAAAAGAACATAGGGCTTTATATACAGTATATAAGAGCAAATTCCGGTTTAAAGTGGTAAAAGTGCAGACATGGTACAGGAGATGTCAGAGGCTGAGGACATGGTACAGGAGATGTCAGAGGCTGAGGACATGGTACAGGAGATGTCAGAGGCTGAAGACATGGTACAGGAGATGTCAGAGGCTGAGGACATGGTAAAGGAGATGTCAGAGGCTGAGGACATGGTACAGGAGATGTCAGAGGCTGAGGACATGGTACAGGAGATGTCAGAGGCTGAGGACATGGTACAGGAGATGTCAGAGGCTGAGGACATGGTACAGGAGATGTCAGAGGTTGCGGACATGGTACAGGAGATGGTCAGAGGTTGTGCGGACATGGTACAGGAGATGGTCAGAGGTTGTGCGGACATGGTACAGGAGATGGTCAGAGACTGTGCGGACATGGTACAGGAGATGGTCAGAGACTGTGTGGACATGGTACAGGAGATGGTCAGAGACTGTGTGGACATGGTACAGGAGATGGTCAGAGACTGTGTGGACATGGTACAGGAGATGGTCAGAGACTGTGTGGACATGGTACAGGAGATGGTCAGAGGCTGTGCGGACATGGTACAGGAGATGTCAGAGGCTGTGCGGACATGGTACAGGATAGGCATGAATCGAAATTCGGACAAATTTTTCATTATTCGGAAATTCAGATGCATCCGAATTTCCGAATTACAAAAGTAAAGAATTTAAACGAATCCGAAAAAAGCGAACGAATTCGAAAACATATTCGAATCGAATTAGAAAAAATTTGAAAAGATTTTTCTAAAAAAAAAACAACAAGATAGAATATAAAATAATAAAGCAATAGAATATATATATATATTTTTTTTTCATTATTCTCTTCTATAGTTATTTTCTTAATATTTTATTTATTGTTTTTATGCTTTTCTTTTCTATTATTTTATATTCTATAATAGTCGTTTCAATTCAAATTCAAATTAATTCTATACGAAATTCGAATTTCGGAACATGGCTTCTAAAGTTTGAATTTCGTATAGAATGAATTTGAATTTGAATAGAAAAGATTAGAACAGAAAATAATAGAAAAGAATAGACTAGAAAAACAATAGAACAGAATAGAAGAAACTATAATATATATATTATAGTTTCTTCTATTCTATTCTATTGTTTTTCTAGTCTATTCTTTTCTATTATTTTCTATTCTATTCTAATCTTTTATATTCAAATTCGAATTTTGGAAGATGTTTTATATATATATTTTTTCTATTCTGTTTCATTGTTTTTCTATGCTATTCTTTTCTATTCTATTCTAAACTTTTCTATTCGAATTTGAATTCATTCTATACGAAATTTGAATTTTGGAAGAAAGTGGAATTTTGTATAGAATGAATTCGAATTTGAATAGAAGAGATTAGAATAGAAAATAATAGACTAGACAAACAATAGAACAGAACAGAATAAAATATAATATATATATTTGATTCTATTCTGTTCTATTGTTTTTCTAGTCTTTTCTCTTCTACTCTATTCTAATTCTAGAATAGAGTATTCTAAAATACTCTATTCTAATCTTTTCTATTCAAATTCGAATTCATTTTATAAGAAATTCAAATTTCGGAAGATGGTTTTATATATATATATATATATTTTTTTTTTCCCTATGCTGGTCTATTGTTTTTCTATTCTTTTCTATTATTTTATATTTTATTCTAATCTATATATATATATATATATATATATATATATATATATATATATATAAAACCATCTTCCGAAATTGGAATTTGGTACAGAATGAATTCAAATAGAAAATATTAGAATAGAGCAGAAAATAATATAAAAAAATAGCATAGAAAAACAATAGAACAGAATAGAAAAAAATATAAAATATTCTATTCTAATCTTTCCTATTCAAATTCATTCTGTACCAAATTCCAATTTCGGAAGATGGAGTTATTTATATATATATATATATATATATATATATAAATAATATTTCTTTCTATTCTGTTCTACTGTTCTATTGTTTTTCTATTCTATTGTTTTCTATTAGAATTTGATTTCATTCTATTTCTATATAACCATTTTCTGAAATTCGAATTTTGTATAGAATGAATTTGAATTCAAATAGAAAAGATTAGAATATAATAGAAAATAATAGAAAAACAATAGAACAGAATAGAAAAAATATTTTATATATATATATATATATATATATATATATATATATATATATATATATATATATATATATAAAAATAAAACCATCTTCCGAAATTCGAATTTTGTATAAAATGAATTTGAATTTGAAAAGAAAAGATTAGAATAGAGTAGAAAGAATAGACTAGAAAAACAACAGAACAGAATAGAAGAAGATATAATATATATATTATATTTTATTCTGTTCTGTTCTATTTGTTTTTCTAGTCTATTCTTTTCTATTATTTTCTATTCAAATTCAAATTCATTCTATACAAAATTCGAATTTCAGAAGCCATCTTCCGAAATTCGAATTTCGTATAGAATGAATTCAAATTCGAATAGAAAAGCATAGAATAGAATAAAAAAAGAATAGCATAGAAAAACAATGAAACAGAATAGAAAAAAAATATAATATATATATTAATTTTTATTCTCTTCTGTTCTATTGTTTTTCTAGTCTATTCTATTTCTATTATTTTCTATTCTAATCTTTTCTATTCAAATTCGAATTCATTCTATACGAAATTCTAATTTTAGAAGCCATCTTCCGAAATTCGAATTTCGCATAGAATTAATTCAAATTCGAATAGAAAAGTTTAGAATAGAATAGAAAAGAATAGCATAGAAAAACAATGGAACAGAATAGAAAAAAATATAATATATATATATATAACCATCTTCCGAAATTGGAATTTGGTACAGAATGAATTTGAATTCGAATAGAAAAGATTAGAATACAATATATTATATTTTTTTCTATTCTGTTCTATTGATTTTCTATGCTATTCTTTTATATTTTATATTCTATCCTAATCTTTTCTATTGGAATTTGATTTCATTCTATACGAATTTCAAATTTCGCAAAATGGTTATATATAGTTTACTTTTTTAAATTCAGTAAATTTTTTTTCGAATGTGGTAGAATTTTTTCGAATTTGATAGTTTTTTTCGAATGTGGTAGAATTTTTTCAAATTTGACAGTTTTTTCGAATGTGGTAGAATTTTTTTCGAATTTGATAGTTTTTTTCGAAAACGGTCGAATTTTTCGAATTCGGTCGAATTTTTTCGAATACGAAACGAAACTAATTCCGAAAACGAATGTAACGAATGCAACGAATTTAACTAAACGAATTTAGTTAAATAACGAATCGAAACTAAACTAAACAAATTTTTTCATCCTGCACATGTCTACAGGAGATGGTCAGAGGCTGTGCGGACTTGGTACAGGACATATCAGAGGCTGCGGACTTGGTACAGGAGATGTCAGAGGCTGTGCAGACATAGTACAGGAGATGGTCAGAGGCTGTGCAGACATGGTACAGGAGATGTCAGAGGCTGTGCAGACATGGTACAGGAGATGTCAGAGGCTGCGGACTTTATACAGGAGTAGATGTCAGAAGCTATAGATATGGTACAGGAGATGTCAGAGGCTGTGTGGATATGGTACAGGAGATGTCAGAGGCTGTGCGGACATGGTACAGGAGATGTCAGAGGCTGCGGACTTTATACAGGAGTAGATGTCAGAAGCTGTAGATATGGTACAGGAGATGTCAGAGGCTATGTGGACATGGTACAGGAGATGTCAGAGGCTGTGTGGACATGGTACAGGAGATGTCAGAGGCTGTGTGGACATGGTACAGGAGATGTCAGAGGCTGCGGACTTTATACAGGAGTAGATGTCAGAAGCTGTAGATATGGTACAGGAGATGTCAGAGGCTATGTGGACATGGTACAGGAGATGTCAGAGGCTGTGTGGACATGGTACAGGAGATGTCAGAGGCTGTGTGGACATGGTACAGGAGATGTCAGAGGCTGCGGACTTTATACAGGAGTAGATGTCAGAAGCTGTAGATATGGTACAGGAGATGTCAGAGGCTATGTGGACATGGTACAGGACATGATACAGGAGGAGATGTCAGAGGCTGTGGTCATTTTGTTGTGGTTCAGCAGGCAAACCCTTTGCTGTGTGTAGTAGACCGTTCCCCCAGGTGTACTTTTTTCCAGCCTGATGCTTGGCAGGTACTTTGCAGATGTAAGCCCCATACAAAGGACCTCATTTTGAACCCAAGTGTAAGAGGTCTTAGATAAAAACAGTATGTACAGGCAGCTTGCAGTGCTTAGTTCTAGGCAGTGTTACATTAACAGGTTCATAGTAATGACAGATTTATAAGCTAAAGAGAACATAAAATAGCATTAGTGGCAGATTTGTAAACTAAGGTGAGATACAATCTGTCTGGATACTCTGACTCAGGAAACAAGAGTACATTGTGTTACTGCAGAACACAGGTAGGTACAACCAGGTCTGTTATAGGTAATCTCATCATGTTTGTGTCCAAAACAAAGGAAGACGATAATTCTACGCACTGTCTGACAATGACTCTTCATGTAATAATGTAGATTCCTGCACGTGCACAGTGAGTGACGTTATCCCGTGCCAGCCAATGAAGGTAGCTGAAAATCGGTACGCAGGAGAAGATGCTGGCATCGGCAAGGGACCGTTGGAAAGGTGAGTATTGATCCCTTTAACTCTGCTTTAAAGTGGAAGTCTGGGCTAAATCTAACCTTGCAGTTGCTCAGAGCTTAGTAAATGGAGTATGGCTTCACTTTGCAAAGAGTACCCAATCACATGCAGGGAAAATTAAAAAAAACTGCATTTTTGTTTGCACATGATTGGATGATGGAGGTCAGCAGAGCTTCTACTCTATTCTACTTGATCTAAACCGAGTTCTAAAGCATTCCATTGTAGCTCTGTCTGTATGTTTAGGGTCGTTATCCTGCTGGAAGGTGAACCTCCGCCCCAGTCTCAAGTCTTCTGCAGACTACAGGTTTTCTTCTAAGATTGCCCTGTATTTGGCCCCATCCATCTTCCCATCAACTCTGACCAGCTTCCCTGTCCCTGCTGAAGAAAAGCATCCCCACCACATGATGCTGCCACCACCATGTTTCACGGTGAGGATGGTGTGTTCAGGGTGATGTGCAGTGTTAGTTTTCCGCCACACACAGCGTTTTGCTTTTGGGCCAAAAAGTTAAATTTTGGTCTCATCTGACCAGAGCACCTTCTTCCACATGTTTGCTGTGTCCCCCACATGGCTTCTCGCAAACTGCAACTGGGACTTCTTATGGCTTTCTTTCCACAATGTCTTTCTTCTTGCCACTCTTCCATAAAGGTGAGATTTGTGGAGAGCACGACTAATAGTTGTCCTGTGGACAGATTCTCCCACCTGAACTGTGGATCTCTGCAGCTCCTCCAGAGTTACCATGGGCCTCTTGGCTCTTCTCTGATGAATGTTCTCCTTGCCCGGCCTGTCAGTTTAGGTGGACGGCCATGTCTTGGTAGGTTTGCAGTTGTGCCATACTCTTTCCATTTTCGGATGATGGATTGAACAGTGCTCTGTGAGATACTCAAAGCTTGGGATGTTTATTTATAACCTAACCCTGCTTTAAACTTCTCCACAACTTTATCCCTGACCTGTCTGGTGTGTTCCTTGGCCTTTATGGGGCTGTTTGTTTACTAAGACCCCTTTCACACTGAGGCAGTTTTCAGGCGTTTTAGCACTAGAAACAGCCTCTAAATAACGCCTGAAAACCACCTTCCATTCATTGTAGTGTGACTTTTCACACAGAGGCGGAGCGCTTGCGGGATGGTAGGAAAAGTCCTGCAAGCAGCATCTTTGGGGTGGTTCGGGAGCGGTGTATTTAGCGCTCCCAAAGCGCCTTGCCAATTGAAATGAATGGGCAGCGCTTCCAAAGCGGGGTTAAAAGCAACCCTTTAGTGACCGAAAAGTGTCACTACAACAAGCTAAAAAACAAGCAGCACTATAGCACTAACGCAACCGCGGCCCCAGTGTGAAAGGGGTGTAAGGTTTTTAACCAATTGCCGACTTGCTCACGCAGATACACTGCGGCAGGTCAGCTCTCCTGCGCAAATTGACGTACCTTAGATGACAATTTTATTAAACATAACAAAAACATTTACATAAGCATGACTGAAAGAAGAAAAAACAAACAAAAAAAAGCTATATATATATATATATATATATATATATATATATATATATATATATATATATATAAAACCCCCAACCAAACAGACCCAACTCACCCGACCACCCCGACCCCCCAAACTGAAAATCCTCCCGTACCTTGGGGGGCATGAGAGAATATTTAATTGGTGGTACTCCTAAACAGGTGGGCACTCCTTCACCTCACTCCAGTTCAGACGTAGTCGGATCACCCATAGAGAGGGATGTAGCTAATGTTCAAAAACTTATAGAAATGCCTGTAACACGTAACGTGTATTAGATATCTTTAAAATATCAGGAGGGGAGCAACTGTTGAACATAAAACTGTTGTCCCATAACAATGAACAGTACTCACCTCCAACAAAAGCGTTACACAAATGTATAAGTACTGGGGGCTCATGTAGGCGAGGCAGGTAAATGGTCCTTGATTTCGAAATGGCATACAAGAGTTTCACTTATTTAGAGGTTATTCTATTTCATAATACCAGTGTCTGTCTTTGTGAAATATCCCCCCACCCCCTGCCAAAGGTCACTAAGGACCATAGGGCAATGGGGGCACACAGAGCAAAGAGATGAACAATAAGCACATCCAATGACCAGGTAACAACACAGCAAGGTTGAACCTAAAAATAAAGCAATAAAAGGAAAAAGAAAAAAAAAAGATGAAAGCATAAATGAGTTAACAACTAGATTTCATCAATATAAGAAAGGGGGGTTGGTAGTCCATTAATCCAGAAAATTTACCTTAGAAGCGTCGCCTTAAATTCAAGAGCTCCCAGAGACACCCAGCATGGCCACCGCCGTAGCGGGTTTAAATATCCCTCCACGTTGGCGCCAAAACGCGGCGTGTGACGTCACGCCGTGATGACGCAAACGCAGACGCAAGACGAGGGTGCGCGAGACACGTAGTGTCACCCAGATAACGGAAATGAATTTCCGGTACGCGCTACAGACTTACACCGCATTGGTGCAGTACAGACGCTCCCCGGATGATGATGAATCATCTCCGGAAGCGATTGTCCGTGTGCTGTGATGGTATGCCCCGGGGGACTGTGTCACATAGGAACCCTCAACACGGACATGCAGCTGAATCAGGAATTGCCCCAGAAGGGGTAACTAACCCCACTGCACATCCTTGGGTGTCAGTAGGGGGATCTAAGGGTCCTTTCACACTGGGGCGGTTTGCAGGCGCTATTGCGCTAATAATAGCGCCTGCAAACCGACCCGAAAGTGCCGTTGCTTTCATTCCAGTGTGAAAGCCCCGAGGGGCTAAAAAAAGTCCTGCCAGCAGCATCTTCGGAGCGGTGAAGGAGCGGAGTATATACCGCTACTTCACCGCTCCTGCCCATTGAAATCAATGGGACGGCGCGGCTATACCGCCATCAAAGCCCCTCTGCAGAGGCGTTTTGCGACGGTAAAGCACCGCTTACAATAAGCTTTACCGCCGACAACGCCCCTGCCCCAGTGTGAAAGGACCCTAAGGCAAAAGAACCAGAGCGTTGGACAAGGCAGCACACCTGCATGAGGCGGGGGAAAAAAACAAAAACCCATGAATAAAGGAACAGTCACGCATATACATTACCACTTATTGAAGAAGAGTACACGTAAATTAATCACTACCTACAGACAAATAATACAAATCACTTGTGTTATATTTTAAACAATACAGGGACCTCATTGAAAGAGGAAAGAATACTGGCAGAACGCATTTAGAGGGATCCTGTCCGGTATCGGCCCAACGCATTCAACCACAGCTCTCCATTGGAACCGGGTGATAAAAGAAAACAAAATTAGGAAAAAGCGATAGCACAAATGAAAATAATGAAAAAAAGAAAAACAAATTTTTTGAAGAAAAAAAAAAGGGGGGGGGGGTGGAATGAGACAAAAAAAACAAAAAAAACCCCAGAAAAACAGCCCTGCTACAGAAATGATTTGTAGCTAATTCCCTCATTAAGCCCTGGATAGCGGGTAGCCTGTAATAAATAAATCCATCTCGTCTCTAATGGCAATCATTTTTGGTCAATGTCACCCCCTCGTCCCTGTTCGGGCAGGTGCTCCAAACTAAAGAACCCCGATGGTTTTGAGATTATAATTATGGTACAGTCCTACATGGCGACTGATAGGTGTCTCCATTTTATGTTTCGAAATAAGAGATACGTTTTACCTAAGTAGAAGGCACCGCAGGAGCACTTCATTATGTAGGCTGAGCCCACTGACTGACATTTGGTCCTATGCTTGGGGGTCCATTGCCTGTGATTCAGAAGTGTAACACTTCTTCCCTCAAGTATGAAGAAACAGAAGTTCCCCTTACTGCAACGATATGTGCCAGGAACCTGGGGTCTGCTTGTATCAGCGCCCAGGTAGTGGCTGGTCACTAAAGTGTCTCGTAGAGATCGGGATCTTTTGTATGTCATTTCCGGATAAGGTTTAAGAAATCTTGAGGTTCTGTGATCAGCAGTCAGTAGGTACCAGAATTTTTTGTAAATGTTCCGTATTTTTTCAAAAGTCCTGGAAGCAGCATTTTTGGGGCGGTTCGGGAGCGGTGTATTTAGCGCTCCCAAAGCGCCCTGCCAATTGAAATGAATGGGCAGCGCTTCCAAAGCGTCTGAAAAGCGATTCGGAAGCGCCGCAACACAGGCAGTTTTAACCCCTTCTTTGGGGTTAAAAGCAACCTGTTAGCGACTGAAAAATGTCGCTAAAACAAGCTAAAAAACAAGCAACGCTATAGCGCTAATGCAGCCGCGGCCTAATGCCCCGTACACACGGTCGGATTTTCTGATGGAAAATGTCCGATTGGAACGTGTTGTCGGAAATTCCGACCGTGTGTGGGCTCCATCGGACATTTTCCATCGGATTTTCCGACACACAAAGTTGGAGAGCAGGAGATAAAATTTTCAGACAACAAAATCCGTTGTCGGAAATTCCGATCGTGTGTACACAAATCCGACGGACAAAGTGCCACGCATGCTCAGAATAAATAAAGAGATGAAAGCTATTGGCCACTGCCCCGTTTATAGTCCCGACGTACGTGTTTTACGTCACCGCGTTCAGAACGATCGGATTTTCCGACAACTTTGTGCGACCGTGTGTAGACAAAAAAAGTTTGAGCCAACATCCGTCGGAAAAAATCCTAGGATTTTGTTGTCGGAATGTCCGATCAATGTCCGACCGTGTGTACGCCCTATTAGTGTGAAAGGGGTGTAAGGTTCTTTAACCAATTGCCGACTTGCTCACGCAGATAGACTGCGGCAGGTCAGCTCTCCTGCGCAAATTGACGTACCTATACATCAGTCCGTCAAAGCAGGATAGCGGATGTCCGCCGGCAGCCCACGATAGCGGCGAGGAGAGGCAGAACGGGGAACTGCCTATGTAAACAAGGCATTTCCCCGTTTTACCTAGTGACATGACAGGGATCTACTGTCCCCAGTGATCGGGAACAGTGATCTCTGTCATGTTTCAGTAAGCCCCTCCCCCCTGCAGTTACAACATGCTGAGGGAACACACTTAACCCCTTGATCACCCCCTAGTGTTAACCCCTTCCCTGCCAGTGTCATTTATACCGTCATCAGTGCATTTTTATAGCACCGATCAATCTAATATTGTCACTGGTCCCCAAAAAGTGTATTTTGGGGTCAGATCCGCAATGTCGGAGTCCCGCTAAAAATCACAGATCGCCGTCATTACCAGTAAAAACAATAAAAAAATAAATAAAAGTCCCTAAATCTTTCCCATAGTTTGTAGACGCGCAAACCAATCAATATACGCATATTGCGTTTTTGTTTATCAAAAATATGTAGAAGAATATATATTGGCCTAAACCGATGAATAAATTTGTTTTTTTAGATTTTTCTTGGATATGTATTATAGCAGAAGAAAGTAAAAAAAAAATATATTTTTTTTTAATTGTCGGTCTTTTTTTGTTTATAGCGCAAAAAATAAAAACCGCAGAGACGATCAATTACCACCAAAAGAAAGCTCTATTTGTGGGGGGAAAAAGGCATCAATTGTGGTTATATTTAGGTACAGTGTCACATGACCGCGCAATTGTCAGTTAAAGAGACGCAGTGCTGTATCGCAAATAATGCTCTGGTCATTAAGGGGGTAAATCCTTCCGGGGCTGAAGTGGTTAACGAACCTCTGTCCTGGGCTTCACAGAACAGCTGTATTTATACTGAGATTAAATTACACACAGGTGGACTCTATTTACTAATTAGGTGACTTCTGAAGGCGATTGGTTCCACTAGATTTTAGTTAGGGGTATGAATACAAATGCACGCCACACTTTTCAAATATTTTTTTTGTAAATATTTTTGAAAAACATTTATCATTTTTCTTCCACTTCACAATTATGTGCCACTTTGTGTTGGTCTATCACATAAAATCCCAATAAAATACATTTACGTTTTTGGTTCTAACGTGACAAAATGTGGAGAATTTCAAGGGGTATGAATACTTTTTCAAGGCACTGTAAAATCAACCCCATGGCATCGGTTCATCAAGATTACACAAATGCAGAAATCCAGTATGTCGTTTTAGCTGCACGAGCCGCCTGTCCGCGGTATATTGCAGGCGGGCGGTCCGCAAGTGGTTATTATTATACAGGATTTATATAGCGACAAGAGTTTGCACAGCCTTTTTGCAATATGGGAGACAGTATGATTACAATACAATTGAATGCAGAAGGAATAGGGGGGCCCTGCTCATGGAATTTACAAGCTAAAGAGAAGGGGAGGAAAAAGTGAAAATGTTGCCATAATGCTAATTTGTCTCCTTGCTAATCCGACATGATCTTATCTGAGTGTTGTTGCTTAAAGTGGAAGTCCGGGCTAAACCTAATCTAATCTAATCTTACATAGTTACATAGTTATTCTTGTTGAAAAAAGACACATATGCATCCAGTTCAACCAAAAAATGGGAAAAGAAAAAAAATGATACATTCCTATATATACTATACTATACCCATATTTGATCCAGAGGAAGACAAAAAACCAAAGCATGATCCAATTTGCTCCAGCAGTGAAAAAAAATAAAATCTTAAATCTTCTCCCGCCCCCATTCTTTACCAACTACTAGCCTGTAGAGGAAAGACGTCTATACTTACCTATAATCAGGGTGCTGCGGTCCGGCCACGTGATGGCCTCCCAGCGTGGACCACAGCGGAGGAGGTACAGTGGACAACAGGTGTCCCATAGTAAGCCTATGGGTGATGTCACCGCCCAGGCATTGCAGCCATTGTTGCTGCCTCTCCCCTAAAGCCAGCATTGGGAGCCGATCACATGACCGGACCGAAGCACCCATATGCCCCGTACAGACGATCGCACATTCCGACAACAAAATCCGGGATTTATTTCCGACCGATGTTGGCTCAAACTTGTCTTGCACACACACGGTCGCACAAATGTTGTCGGAAATTCCGATCGCCAAGAACGCGGTGACGTACAACGCGTACGACAAGCCGAGAAAAATTAAGTTCAATAGTCAGTGCGGCTCTTCTGCTTGATTCCGAGCATGCGTGGAATTTTGTGCGTTGGAATTGTGTACACACGATCGGAATTTACGGACAACGGATTTTGTTGTGGGAAAATTTGAGATCCAGCTCTCAAATTTTTGTTTTCGGAAATTCCAACAAATGTCCGATGGAGCCTACACACGGTCGGAATTACCGACAACAAGCTCACATCGAACATTTGTTGTCCGAAATTAAGACCGTGTGTACACGGCATTAGAATAGGTATGTACAGACATCTTTCCTCTACAAGGTAATTAGTACAGGACACTTAGAATGGGGGTGGGAGCAAGTTTAAGATTAGATAGGTTTAGCCCAGACTTCCACTTTAAACAATTACACTCAGATAAGATCACGTTGGATTAACAAGGAGACAAATTTGCACTTATTTCCCAGATTTGCAGTCATCTAAAAAATCTGAATGGCAGTGCATTTGCTTACAGGAGCATTTAACTTGGACATTGGATGCTGCAATGTTCCGAATGTCTATACTGTCTGCATGTCAGGTATTTTGGGGACCCCCAATGATGGTTTAAGGATATTTGCAATAAAGACGCCTCAAGACAATAGATGGTCACTCTAAGTGGTGATATTGGGTGACAATTGTAAATGATCCCCACACCAACACCCCCAACAAGGCTCATTGATGGACGGACCATTGATCAGACGCTCATGGGGGGATGCGGTCAGTGACTGGGCAGGCTAGAAAACCCAAAGGTGTCTGTCCCAGTTATACCTAAACACAAATGTTTGCCCAATGCAACTATTCGCTGCATGGACCCATTCACGCCCGAGTATTCCATTGTGGTTTATTAAACACTCATTATTCATTAATGTGATTACACGAGTAAACGTGCGTTAAGTTAAGGCGGCCCAGAGTAAGTGTGTGCCGGTCAGACGGCGAGCGGGGGGGGGGGGGTCACAGAGGCTACATATGATGGGCACACAGGCTACATATGATGGGCGGATACACAGGCTGCATAAGATGGGCACAAAGGCTACATATGATGGGTCACAGAGGTTGCATATGATGGCCACACAGGCTACATATGATGGGCACAGAGGCTACATATGATGGGCACAGAGGCTACATATGATGGGCACAGAGGCTACATATGATGGGCACAGAGGCTACATATGATGGGCACACAGGCTGATAAGATGGGCACAAAGGCTACATATGATGGGTCACAGAGGTTGCATATGATGGCCACACAGGCTACATATGATGGGCACAAGTTGCATATGATGGGCACAGAGGCTACTTTTGATGGGCACAGAGGCTACATATGATGGGCACACAGGCTGCATAAGATGGGCACAAAGGCTACATATGATGGGTCACAGAGGTTGCATATGATGGCCACACAGGCTACATATGATGGGCACAGAGGCTACATATGATGGGCACAGAGGCTACATATGATGGGCACACAGGCTACATATGATGGGCACAGAGGCTACATATGATGGGCACACAGGCTACATATGATGGGCACAGAGGCTACATATGATGGGCACAGAGGCAGGGCCGTCTTTAATACTGATTGGACCCTGGGCAAAACTTTTCTTGGGGCCCCCTCCCCATGTAGTTTCGCTCTCCACCTGCTCTGAGACATACAATAAATAGCAATAAATAGCAGCTGGACTCAAAATCAGTTTACTGAATCAGATCAGGCAGCTATTGCGATTGGTTGCCAGAGGTTACAGTGTATCATTACCGCTCACTGACTGGTTGCTAGAGGTTACAGCACACATTACGGCTCACTGATTAGTTGCTAGAGGTTACAGAACATAATTTCTGCTTGTTGATTGGCTGCTAGAGATTACTGTGGACATGACCTCAGGGGGGCATGATGTACATATTAATGCAGCTGGCTGCCACTATTTACATATGGATGCCGGTAATTTACTTGTAAACACAGGGTCTGCAGGTGAGACACAACAATAGGTCAGAGCTGGGCAGCATTAGTAGCAGCACTTTACACTGAGATATTGGCACACAGCACGGGACTAAAACCTCAAGGGACGAGGGAATTTAAACCAGGATAGTTGGCAAGTATGAGGCAGCTGCTTTGGGCCCCACAACAATGACAGGGCCCTGGGCACCTGCCCCTTTTGCCCTGCCTTAAAAACGGCCCTGCACAGAGGCTACATATGATGGACACACAGGCTACATATGATGGGCACAAGTTGCATATGATGGGCACAGAGGCTACATATGATGGGCACAGAGGCTACATATGATGGGCACACAGGCTACATATGATGGACACACAGGCTACATATGATGGACACACAGGCTACATATGATGGACACACAGGCTACATATGATGGGCAGAAGTTGCATATAATGGGCACACAGGCTACATATGATGGGCACACAGTCAGGCTACATATGATGGGCACAAGTTGCATATGATGAACACAGAGGCTACATATGATGGGCACAGAGGCTACATATGATGGGCACAGAGGCTACATATAATGGGCACACAGGCTACATATGATGGGCACAGAGGCTGCAATTTTTTTCCCCAGTATTTTATAGAATTTTTCAGTTTGCTCCTCTCCAAAAATTTTGAGCACCAGCCGCCACTGCACTATCAACTATCTATGACCTTTCTGTCTATCTCCCTATCTAATGATCTATCTATTGATCAATCTATAGATCTATCTATCATCTTTCTATATACAGTGCTGTGAAAAATTATCTATTAACTATCAATTATCTTTAATAATCTCCTGTCAGTAATAATGAATGTATTCGGTGTACCTCCCTCTGTAATAATGATTGCAGACAATGTATGATTATCATGGTAATCAGTGATGGGGGGAAGGGGGGGGGGGGTACGGACACATCAAAGCCGCTCCTCCGTTCCTCTCCTCCGGCACAATGCTCCGGTACATATGCAGCGCGCACAGCCCAGGGAGCCCGAGGCTGGAGCACCAACCCCCCCGCCGACGGCCACTTGGTCCGCTCTGTTCAGAGTATTTCGGCATCTCCCATCACAGGAGAGGGGCGTTCCTGTTCACTCTCCCAGACAGCCCCGCCCAGCTGTCAGTGACTCTGCAGGTGCAGTGTGACCAGGGACTGACCCAGGACAGCCATGCTGGGCTTTGTAGTTCTTGCACAGCTGGGAGACCAATGTACCTACATTTAGTGTATGGATGTCATAGTACATAGCTGGGTGATGCATATATGAGCAGAGAATTATAATTTATGTATGCCTTCTTTACATGCATAATCAAAGCTGGTTGACATATTTGTAACATGCAATGACCGGAGTTTTCCATTCACTGCCATTCTCGTCAATGGGCCCTTTAACCGCTTAAGGACCGCCCCATGTACATATACTGCGGCAGGGCGGCCCTTAAGCACAAAATCACGTACCTATACGTGATTTTTTTCTTCGGCTCGGGGTGCGCACGTGCCGCCGGAGCCATGCTCCCACTGTGATTGGACACAGCAGGAGCCAATCAGCGGGACCCTGTCACCAGATCGTTTATTTTACATTACCGCAACATGCATGGACCCGTGCACACCACTAATGATCAGTAAACTGTGTTCAGATCTGTAAAAATAAATAAGAGAAAAATCTGCATCTGATAACCCATGTATGAGTATTTTACATTGTATGCATGTAAACGTTTATTCAAGCATTTACATGCGTACAGAGAAAATGTACTCTATTGGAGAACAAGAGCCGTCTGCGTCCTAGCAAATGAGGACAGTAGGCAGCAATAGTCACCTGCGCCTGAGCATTGAAGGGTGCTAAGCAGCAATCGCTGCCTGGGTCTTAGCAATGAACAGGGCCAGTGCTACCACTAAGCAAACTAGGCAGCCGCCTAGGGCGCACACTGCTGTCTAGGGCGCCCGCCGCCCGGCCACTGGTGTCCCTACTCTCTTCTCTCTGCAACAAGCAACTACGTCTGAGCATCAGCAGGCAGCCACCTGCACATAGTGTCAGAGGCGAAGGACTGTGTCTGTGTCCTGACTCCTGAATGAATAGAAGCAAGCAAACATTCATTGATGGGCACTGGTAGGCTGCATTGATGGGCGCTGGTGAGGCTGCTTGATGGGCGCTGGTGGACTGCATTGATGCGCGCTGGTGAGGCTGCATTTTAATGGGCGCTGGTGAGGCTGCATTTCATGTGGACTGCATTAAAAAGGTGGGGTATACATGGTCAAGGAAAGGGGGGTGGAGTCAGGGGTGGAGCCAAGGGGGGTGGCAAAATGAGGTTTCTCCTAGGGTGTCAAAAATCCTTGCACTAGCCCTGGCAACGAATGACCATAAGTAGCAATAGCTGCCTGGGTCTTAGCAATGAAGCACACTAGGCAGCAATAACTACCTGGGTCTTAGCAACAAATGACCCTAAGCAGCAATAGCTGCCTGGGTCTTAACGAATGACACTAAGCAACAATAACTTCCTGGGTCTTAACAACGAAGCACACTAAGCAGCAATAGCTGCCTGGGTCTTAGTAACGAATGACACAAAGGATCAATAGCTACCTGGGTCTTAACGAATGACACTAAGCAGCAATAACTGCCTGGGTCTTAGCAACGAATGACACTAAGCAGCAATAACTACCTGGGTCTTAGCAACGAATGACACTAAGCAGCAATAACTGCCTGGGTCTTAACAATGAAACACACTAAGCAGCAACAGCTGCCTGGGTCTTAGCAACAAATGACGAAAAGCATCAATAGCTGCCTGGGTCTTAGCAACAAAGCACACTGAGCAGCAATAGCTACCTGGGTCTTAGCAACAAAGGTCGCTAGTCAGTAATGGCTGCAAGATTCCTAGCAACTGAGGATGCAAGGTGGCATTAGCAGCCTGCATTCTAGCAACAAAGGACACTAGGGCTGAAACAACTAATCGATTAATCGACAACTAATCGATTATGAAATTAATCGATTACTATTTTCATAATCGAATAATCGGCCAGTAACATAATGGGGTTAAAAAAAGCTAAAATGAGTCCTCTATAGTACAAAAAGAGCAAATCGCTACTGTAAATATTACTTTCACAGTTCTACAGTAAAAAAAAATGAACCCCTTACATTAGTGATTATCTGCTTTTTTTTTTGTACTACAAAGGGCTCATTTTAGTATTTTTAACCCCATTATATTACTAAACATCTTAGACCTGGTTCACATCTATGTGCTTTTTGGTGCTTTTTGCAGAAACGCACTACAGTTCATTTACATGGTTTCCTATGGGACACGTTAACTATGCTTTTTTCAGCCGCTGCGTATTTGGAAAGGGTCAGGGACTTTAATGCAAAACTGTGCTTTTTGGTTTAATATACTTCAACGGAGAAGCTGCAGAAGAGCATGTAATGTGTTTTTGCAGCAGTTTGTGTTTTTTTATAATCTGTTCAACGACAAATTGTCCAAAAAAAAAATGCAAAAACGCAAATCGCAGCAAAATCACGTGCGCAAAAATGACAACACACAGCAAAAAGCACTGCAGAAACAGATCAAAAGTAAACTGCATAGGTGTGTTCCGAACCTTATGCTGGCCACACGGATCAATTTTCAGACGAGAAAATTCAGATGAAAAATCTTTGTACATTTGCTGAATGAAAGAATGTTGTTTGAAATTTTCACTTGTTTTTAACATTCTGTTTTTAAAACTAATGTAGATTTCTGAACGAAAACCACATACACTGTCTGAAAATTCCTTTCACCAAGAAATTTTCTATTATTTCCAAATTTTCCCATCACTATGGTTGAAAATGAACGTCGATTTTACCCCACTAACGATTAGAAAATCGAACGAACGTTCTTAAAATTACATTTTTTTAAAAATTAAAATTACGTTTTTTTTTAAATAAAAAAATGTGATCTCTGAGTGTGATATTTACCAGATTCACCCTTTAATAGTATATACAGTATATCTCTCCTCTAATAGTATATCTCCTCTAATAGTATATACAGTATATCTCCTCTGTTAATCTCAGAGTGGATTAGATATTGTGCTCCCTAACCATATAGTTGGTTATTTATATTTACCACTGCATAGAGATATTTCAGAATAAATTGCCTTTTTTTTAAAACTTTACATAACTAAATTATACACCACACTTTTTTTTTTTTAAGGTTATTAACCGATTAATCGATTAATCGAAACAATAATCGGCCAACTAATCGATTATGAAAATAATCGTTAGTTGCAGCCCTAAAGGACACTAATCATCAATGGTTGCCTGCACCCTAAATACTGAGGACTCAAGGTGGCATTAGCTTATGTCCGCAACCAATAGGCTTCATTTACTCTAAACATTTGTACATATGTAAATGTTGCTCAAACATTACATGCATATAGCATGCAGGGCACTTTTTATGCAGGGTGCAGGTAAGTAGCCCCAAACGCACACTGTCTGCATTCAGGGCGGTGCACCGACATGGCTGTCGAATTGGGATGAGCCGCTGTGTTCCTATAGACATGAATGGGCTGCCTGCACACAGCACCTGGTGGCTCCATTCGTGGATTGGGGGTTTAAGCGCCAATGTGAATGAAGCCTCAGCCCCCATGCACGCAACTTCAACTTTGAAAGGTCCAAATCCCATAACAAGTCGCACCCTAGCGTATGCAATGGAACTATTAAAATCGGTGCGACTCCGACTTTTCCGGTGCCGCACCGATTTGAAAAAAAGGGTTCTTGCACTATTTTTTTTGCAATATCAGCTGTGACTTGCATAGAGATTTGTGCATGAATTTGCACAGGTGTCAGGCAAGTCGCACCTGAAATCAAACTGACCTGCGGCTTTGAAGTCATGTTATTTCAAGTGAAATAGCACAATTTCAAAGTCGCTTTCAGCGTGAACCAGGGGCTTAATCTGTAATAAAGGGCATAGATATAAATGGAGCCTATAGAAAGCTGTTGGCTAATGCACCGTGCAGCCCTGCAGGGGTAATAAGGGGGGATTGAAGGCAGAATTAATTGCTCATACTGTTGTGGTGTGTAAACTTTTTTTGATTTTTTTAATGCATTGGTTTAAGGTGAATGATGGGCTGTTAATGTGTTAATGCACCTTGGCACACAACAAATGCAGCTGCACTATTTTTGCTAATGCAGCATGCCACCATGCAAAGTTCATTCACTTCTGTGCCTTGTGGTGCGATAATGCATTTCCTCTATTGCATATGTTTGGTGGTGTGCCTTTCACACTAAATAGTGGTGCATAACAAAGCACATAACATGCGTTACAATAACACAGGTTATACTTTAATGGGAAGAAGTGGGATGAGGACTCTACCTGTAGTCAGGTAACACACATTACTGCAGGGGGTGGGTGGGGTGGCTTAGGTGACTTGGTTTCGTGTAGCAGCCTTTGTAAAGTGGGTTTCACCCTGATCAGCATGACAAAATGCTAATTTAACACCTTAATTAGGAGGTTTACAATCAGGTCCTGTATTTAAAACAACCCCCAGACTAATCTTATTCCCAGAACTAGAAAGAACACAAGAACAGGTTTTCTTCAATTGTCTAATCCAGCCGTTCTCAGCCACGGCTCCTCCAGCGGTTGCTAGAGGTCCCATCATTGTCAGCAATTCTTGCCTCTTATGTAACTACTGACACCAATGATCTTTTTAGACCACAAATAAAGAGCTAATCCGTACTGTGTAAATATATATTTTGTTTATATATATATATATATATATAAAAAATTTATATATATATATATATATATATATATATATATATATATATATATATATATATATATATATATATATTTTTCTTTTTTAACTTATTTTTTTTTTATATTTTATACTTATATATGTATTGTCATCTAAGGGTGTTTCATTTATTTACAGCTGCTGCTTTTTTTTTTTAATCTTTATATTTTATTTAGATTATGGGTTTTGGATTTTTATCACTACTTTTTTTTTTTTTATTAATTAATAAAATTAATGCACTTTTCTCTTCTGCCACTAGGTGGCCCGGTGGGCCCTGGTGGCATTAGATAAGACAAGGGCAAAGCAAATACAGATTAGGAGTATATGGGGTGTATCAGCCAATGGGCAGGCAGGAGTTTTCTTGAATCCATTGGTCTGCTGGGAGAACCTATATATTTGGGTGGAGACAGGTGATTAGGGTTCTGTTCCACCTGGACGGCTGTCTGGGTGGATGTGTGTTGTATTGCCCGGGCTGCTAGGCCAGAGATTAGGCCTATCCCGGGCATCATCTAGTCTAGTGAGAGAGACCGGGAGCTCAGTGGGTTGCAGAACTACAAGAAGTGATTGTAGTGGAAGTGACGGAACTGCTACACCTTGTGTAAGAAACTGTTAAAGACTGTTGCCATAGGAGACGGTATTCCTACACATGCAGATGTGGCGTCTTGCTGGATGCCTTTCCCTGCATTGCTGTCTACCTGTAGAAGTCTCGGAGTCTGCCAATTAACATTGCAACTACCTAAGGGTGTCCTGGCCCTAACCCTCTCTCCTAAAGTTCTGTTAAGAGAAATAAAATCTCTTTGCATTCAAGAAGTGTCTGGCGCCAATTAATCTAACTTGCATTACACCCATTATGCCTTACAAACCACTCTATATGAAAGGATGTCAGCAGTTCTTGGCTCTAAAGGTTCTCATTAGACTAGAGATGGCCTGGGACCTTGCTACATTTTGTTTTTGTTTTTTTTACCACTGTTTATTGTTTTTTTAACGTTTTTTTCGGATTGCAGTTACCATTAGGCTCGGTTCACACTGCAGCGATGCGGGAACCCTGCGAATCCACTGCGGGTTCCGGAATCGCATGTCTCCCCGCAGCAGTTCACACAGCCCTATGCGAACTTCTGGGAGTGTCAATTAAAAGTTAATGATACCCCCAAATCAGTTTGCATATCGCAGGGCGAACTGCAAATTCGGACATGATGAGCAAGTTTGGGTTTGAGGAACTTGACTGGCCTGCACAGAGTCCTGACCTCAACCCCATAGAACACCTTTGGGATGAATTAAAGCGAAGACTGCGAGCCAGGCCTTCTCATCCATCAGTGCCTGACCTCACAAATGTGCTTCTGGAAATATGGTCAAACATTCCCATAGACACACTCCTAAACCTTGTGGACAGCCTTCCCAGAAGAGTTGAAGCTGTTATAGCTGCAAAGGGTGGGCCAACTCAATATCGAACCCTACAGACTAAGACAGGGATGTCATTAAAGTTCATGTGTGTGTAAAGGCAGGTGTGCCAATACTTTTCACAGTACAGTATATATATATATATATATATATATATATATATATATATATAATATTGCTCATATATATGGTCTTTTAAAGGTTTCTATATACAGCAGCCGCTTTTTAGTTTTTCTATTTTTTACTTTGTTCTTGGAATTTTAACACCATTTTTTTTTTTTAGTCCACTGTTAATCCTTTTTTTTATTTTACTTTTTGTTTGGATTCTGCCTAGTGACAGGACAGAGATCACTGCTGTCTGTCATCGGGAGCAGTGATCACTGTCCTGTGTGTTGAATCCCATCCCCCCCACAGTTAGAATCACTCCCCTAGGACACACTTAACCCCTTCACTGCCCCCTAGTGGTTAACCCCTTCCCTGCCAGTGTCATCCACACAATCAATCAATGCATTTTTATAGCACTGATCGTTGTATAAATGACAATGGTCCTAAAATAGTGTCAAAAGTGTCCGAAGTGTCCGCCATAATGTCGCAGTCCCGGTAAAAATTGCAGATCACCAATACTAATAAAAAAAAAAGTTAGAATTAAAAATGCCATAAAACTATCCCCTATTTTGTAGACACTATAACTTTTGCGCAAACCAATCAATATACGCTTATTGCGATTTTTTAAATTTTTTTACCAAAAATATGTAGAAGAATACGTATCGGCCTAAACTGAGAAAAAAAATAGTTTTTTTAATATATTTTGGGGGGATATTTATTATAGCAAAAAGTAAAAAAATACTGCATTTTTTTCAGAATTGTCGCTCTTTTTTTGTTTATAGCGCAAAAAATAAATACCGCAGAGGCGATCAAATACCACCAAAAGAAAGCTCTATTTGTAGGAAAAAAAGGACATCAATTTTGTTTGGGTGCAACGTCGCACGACCGCGCAATTGTCAGTTAAAGCGACGCAGTGCCGAATCGCAAAAAGTGCTCTGGTCAGGAAGGGGGTAAAATCCTCCGGGGCTGAAGTGGTTAAAGGGGCATTTCGCTTGTGTAAGGGGCCACTACACTGACCACCGATGTGAGGGAAAACTACAATTCGTAAAGTAATGGTAAAGTTCAGGTTCACTTCACATTTTACCTTTCAATGAGCCAATAAAGAAGATGGATACAAACATATACATTGCAATTAGATACCCATAAATGAGAAGTTATTTCATCATTTACTGGTAGAAAGAACATCATTAGCAGTTTTGTATGTGATGAAGTGGACTTGTTTTGTTGTATGGTCTGCTTAGTGTTGCTGTGATACATTATTAAGTTACTTTGTTTCCACTTTCACATTTGGACTTACTGAAGGCTGTAAATAAAGCCTGAGTGTTACCATTTTTATCTTTATTCCTACAAGGAAAGGATCAGACCCATGTATAAAGAGATCGCTCAGTGTGCGATGTAATCAATGTACACTCACCGGCCAGTTTGTTAGGTACACCTGTCCAATTGCTTGGAAACACAAATCGGTAATCATCAGCCAATCACTTGGCAGCAGCTTGAAGCATTTAGGCATCTAGACGTAGTGAGGACGACTTACTGAAGTTCAAACCGAGCATCAGAATGGGGAAGAAAGGGGATTTAAGTGACCTTGAAC
This sequence comes from Lithobates clamitans, assembly GCA_037952925.1. Taxonomy (NCBI): domain Eukaryota; kingdom Metazoa; phylum Chordata; class Amphibia; order Anura; family Ranidae; genus Lithobates; species Lithobates clamitans. Next base: position 553,956 of record JBBGZY010001228.1, read on the forward strand.
GTGGCGTGCTTGATGGTGACAGACGGGCTGGTCTGAGTATTTCAGAAACTGCTGATCTACTTGGATTTTCACTCACAACCATCTCTGGTGTTTACAGAGAATGGTCCGAAAAAGAGAAAATATCCAGTTGTGTGGAGGAAAATGTCTTGTTGATGTCAGAAGTCAGAGGAGAATGGGAAAAGACTGGTTGGAGATGATAGACGGGCAACAGTAAGAGCCTTTCACACTGGGGCGGTTTGCAGGCGTTATTGCGCTAAAAATACCGCCTGCAAACCGACCCAAAACAGCCTCTACTGTTTGTTCAGTGTGAAAGCCCGAGGGCTTTCACACTGAAGCGGTGAAGCGGTGCGCTGGCAAAAAAACTCCTGCAAGCCGCATCTTTGGAGCGGTGAAGGAGCGGTGTATTCACCACTCCTAAACCGCTCCTGCCCATTGAAATCAATGGGGCAGCGCGGCTGTACCGCAGCAATACCGCAGCTATAGCCGCGCTATGCGAGCGGTTTTAACCCTTTTTCGGCCGCCAGCGGGGGTTAAAACCGCTCCGCTAGCGGCCGAATACCGCCGCAAAAACAACGGTATAAAAAGCACTAAAAATAGCGCTGTTTTACCGCCGACGCCCCCACCGCCCCAGTGTGAAAGGGGCCTAACTCAAATAACCACTCGTTACCATCAAGGTATGCAGAATACCATCTCTGAACGCACATCGAACTTTGAAGCAGATGGACTACAGCAGAAGAAGACCACACCGGGTGCCACTACTGTCAGCTAAGGACAGGAAATTGAGGCTACAATTCGCACAGGATCACCAAAATTGGACAATGGAAGATTGGAAAAACATTGTCTGGTCTGATGAGTCTCGAGTTCAGCTGCGACCTTCAGATGGTCGGGTCAGAATTTGGCGTAAACAACATGAAAGCATGGATCCATCCTGCCTTGTATCACCGGCTTAGGCTGGTGGTGTAATGGTGTGGGGGGGATATTTTCTTGGCACACCTTGGGCCCCTTAGTACCAATTGAGCATCGTTTAAACACCACAACCTTCCTGAGTATTGTTGCTGACCATGTCCATCCCTTTATGAGTACAGTGTATTGTATGTGTGATGTTATCATGTCACTATGGACCAAAATCTCTGAGGAATGTTTCCAACACCTTGGTGAATTTTTGCCACGGAGAATAAAGGCAGTTCTGAAGACAGAATGGGGGCCAACCCGGTACTAGCAAGGTGTACCTAATAAACTGGCCGCTAAGCGTACATCATAGATGTGAATGCAGGTTTACTAAAGGAGTAGAGAATCTTCATCCATTGAAAACGAATATACTCCAGTACCAGTGGCGGGTGCTCCATCTTTTTTGGGGGGGCAGCAAACAAAAAACCCGCTAGCCCTGCACTTGCCCCATCCAGGTCACGGGCGGCTTCTCCTCCCGGCCAATCTGTTTGCTTCTTTTCCCAATCCAATCCGGTCTTAGGACCAGCTTCTTGTCCTGATTGGCTCAGAAGGAGGAAAACAATAACAAATGTGGATTCACTAATTTGTGACATTAGCTAATCAACATTCACTATTGTCTTCCTGCTTCTCCTCCTGGCCAATCAGGACAGGAAGCTGGTGCTCTTCACCCCTGAGCCCAACCTTTTTGAAGGGAATTAGGGCCTCAGGCTCTAATCATGTGCTTAAAAAAAAAAAAAAAAAAAAAACTTGCAGAAATCCATGCAACCGGCATGGAGATTGGGGGCCGGCGCATAGAGATTAGGGGGACTGTGCCCCAGCGCCCCTTATGGACCGACCACCGCTGTCCGTCTACTGCAGAGGAAGATGGGTTTTGTAGTTTTTCATTCACAGATCCTTGACGCTCCCTGTACAGCCACGCCAATTTTGAAAGTGACAGCGGCTGCCAGGGAGAAAAATCCCTGCATGCTGCCCCAAGGGAAGGGGAGATTTGAGGATGGAGGGGAGGCATTTGCACCATGTTACATACTAAATACGAGTGTAACATGGTGCAAAGGGTGAACTTAGCCTTTAAAGGCTAATTTTCCCCTTTTTTGTGCTATGGTAACACACATTAGGGTGCTCCTCATTTTAAAAGACACCACAGCACACTAAGGCAACGCACATGTTCCAACGCACCACTATCATACTCTGCATTGGCAAAAATTATGCACATAATTTTTTTTTTAGTTAGTTATTTTTTTGTTGCATTGCCAGCCCATTCATTTGAATATACTGTCTTATTTCCCTCATATTAATTTATCAGCTTCCTGACAATAAACATTTTTAGTTATGGACAATGCTGATCCAGAAGCATATATTGCTCTTGCAAGATCTTGATGAATGTTCTTCTGATTTCAGGTGTAATTTTTTTCTATAAATAAAGGGATTGTGTATTTTTAGGAGGTCGTGGTTTGTAACACTTCCTGACTTGAAGATGCTGCTAGTGAAAAAACACTTTTGGATAATCCAGAAGGCAGCAGAAAGAGTGCGTCTAGAATAAGAACTCTGGAGGGAAACGCTCCTCACACTTTCATTCTGGTCCTCATCATTTAATTTCATAAAGTATTTATGGCATCTCTGGTATGCCAAGATGTGTTTTGTCATACGTGTAGCATTTGAAAAAGAATATTTTTTCTCACAATATTTGCAAATAGCATCTTTGCTTTCATCAGAAATTGCACCGTGGAAATGTCTCCAAACTTTAGATGTCTTACCATTTTACTGAGGGAAGGGAAAGAAAAACCAATTTACCGACCTGACTATAGGGAACATTATGCTGTGATGGTGGGAAACATTAATAGGAATCATTTAAAGGTTATAAAGATAAGCTAATTCGTCAGAAAAATGTACCCTCCTACCCGTAGATTAATGAGGTTGTAATCCTAAAAAAAACAAAGATCCTGTTCATAGTGCATTGTGCTGTTTAATCTGTCCCTTTCTACGCTGTAAAAAACTTGGTTGATCCTGTCTGTTCCTGTATCCCCCCATGTAAACTGACCACGATAATCATGGCTGCTGATCCATGATACCGTGTTCTAGTTTACATGCCTCCGTCATCCCACAGTCTCTCCTCTCCCCCCCTTCTCCCTCCCTGCCTGTCAGCTACTGTGTGTGAGCGATCTCTTCCCCGCCCAGGTGCTACCACTAGGAAAACTAGGCAGCCGCCTAGGGCGCACTACTGCCTAGGGCTCCCGGCCACTGGTGTCCCTACTCTCTGCAGCAAGGAACTAAGTCTGAGCATCAGCAGGCAGCCGCCGCTCTGTTCGCATGTCAGAGGCGCAAAAGGACTGTGTCTGTGTCCTGACTCCCAAATATATGGAAGCAAGCAAACATTCATTGATGGGCACTGAAAAACATTCAGGAGCAACCACAATTGAAAGCGCTGATCAGGATAGTCTTGAAAGGACTGCAAAGCATGCTCCTCACTGTTACAGTACCTTAAGCAACACAATCACAGCGAGGAGCATGCTTTGCAGTTGTTCCATCTATGCAAGGAGATGTCTAGATAATTGTTCATCCAATCATATGTTATTATTAAATCGGCACATGCTTTTATCTCATTGAACATTTTAATTATTTGGCTGTTTGTCCTTTCAAGATTGTTCCGATCAGCGCTTTCAATTGTGGTTGCTCCTGACTATTTTTACTTGTATTCACACCCCTCCTGGTATGGTGCGCTAATCCACACAGCTGCTCTTTGGGCTCTTGCAGGACATTCACAATGTTCTTAGTGCAATAGACGTCTCAGTTTCCTGGCGCAAGATTGTTTTTGTCTGTTCATAGATGGGCACTGGTAGGCTGCATTGATGGGCACTGGTAGGCTGCATTTGATGGGCACTTCAATAAAAAGGTGGGGTATACATGGGCAGGGAAAGGGGGGGGTGGAGCCAGGGTGGGGTGCGGCAAAATGAGGTTTCGCCTAGGGTGTCCAAAATCCGTGCATCAGCCCTGTCACCTGCCCCTCTTCTCCTGCCACTATTAGTAGCTGGCAGTAAAGTCAAAGAAGGATTACTGCCAGGCCCTCTGTTCTACCAAGCTATACTACATACTGTAAATGTTTGTATAAAATTATGCCTCTAAATACCTTATTTCAGATCATTTCTGTTCGGTCACGTGACCTCCGGCCACTCTTTTCCCCTGATCTAAGGACTACAGTGGTAGGGGCTTGAGCAGACAGCACAGCAGTCACGTGACCTCCCAGCTGACATCAGAGGGGGATCTCAGCCCCTTCCGCTGTAGGCCTTAGATCGGGAGAGAAGAGCGGCTGGAGGTTATAACTATCTGAAATAAGGTATTTAGAGGTATAATTTTATACTAGTTTAAAAAATTAAACTGTGCTGTGTCCTATAAATCCTGAAACCTGCAGCAGCTCTAAGGTGAAATACACAAAACACAAAAATAGACAATAAAATATGAGAGCTGCGCTCTATAAACAAATCTAACAAGTGACAAGTTGAGACAATAGTGAAAAATATGACAATATGTCAACACTAATGCCCCATACACACAGTCGGATTTTCTGACCGAGCTTGTTGTTGGAAAGTTCGACCGTGTGTAGGCTCCATCGGACATTTTCCATCGGAATTTCCGTCACACAAAATTTGAGCTCCGGATCTCAAATTTTCCGACAGCAAAATCCGTTGTAGTAAATTCCGATCGTGTGTACACAATTCCGACACACAAAGTTCCATGCATGCTCGGAATCAAGCAGAAGAGCCGCACTGGCTATTGAACTTCCTTTTTCTCGGCTCGTCGTACGTGTTGTACGTCACCCCGTTCTTGACGTTTGGAATTTCCGACAACATTTGTGTGACCGTGTGTATGCAAGACAAGTTTGAGCCAACATCGTCGGAAAAAATCCATGTATTTTGTTGTCGGAATGTCCGATCGTGTGTATTGGGCATAAGGGTTGTTGAGTCCCAAGAAATAGGTCAGCAACCTGAACAAATATATCCTTCGAAGTATTGCTTATAGGCGACGAACACCAAGTTTTGGAGTACTCCTCGTGCAGATGACAAGTTCACACCAACATGCAAAGTGTATCCGCCACCACATAAAGTGCACGCTTACCGGCCAGGGCCTTTGTCTTTAGCAAGCAGCAACTCTGACCAGAAAAGCCAAACAACACTTGTAGGCAGATGGACATAGGCTCGCCATAGGTAAAGCCAGTCTAATAATTTATTAAATAAAATGGTACCACTTACATGGAAGTAAATTATTTCAAGCCCCAGGACGACGTCAGACTTGTGACGAAACGTATCAGGATGAGGACGTTCTGACACCACAGCACTGTTCAATGTTCCGAAGGAAGGGGCGTTCGTATCTTAGCCGGCCTGCTTACTATCCATGCTTGAAATATGTTACTTCCATGTAAGTGATACTGTTTTATTTAATAAATTATTAGTCTGGTTTTACCTATGGCGAGCCTTTTCCCTTTCTTTGGGTTATCGTGATCATAAGAATCAAGGACCCTGGATCCTTTTGAGCTTCTGTGACAATAAATGTCCATTGGCCTACAAGTGGTGTTTAGAGGCTGGTCGGAGTTGCTGCTTGCCATCCCTGGAGACAAGGGCGCTGGCTGCGTATTAGCCACAAGCGATCCAGTTTGTGGCTAATCCTTTGCATGTTGGTGTGAATTTGTTATCTGCACAAGGAGGACTCCAAAACTTGGTGATCGTCAATTGTCTATCAGCAATATCAGAAGGGCATATTTGTTCATGTTGCTGACCTATTTCTTGGGACTCAACAACCCTTATGCCCCGTACACACGGTCGGATTTTCCGAGGGAAAATGTGTGATAGGACCTTGTTGTCAGAAATTCCAACCGTGTGTAGGCTCCATCACACATTTTCCATCGGATTTTCCAACACACAAAGTTTGAGAGCAGGCTATAAAATTTTCCGACAACAAAATCCGTTGTCAGAATTTCCGATCGTGTGTACACAAATCCGACGCACAAAGTGCCACGCATGCTCAGAATAAATAAAGAAATGAAAGCTATTGGCTACTGCCCGATTTATAGTCGCGACGTACATGTTTTACGTCACCGCGTTCAGAATGATTGGATTTTCCGACAACTTTGTGTGACCGTGTGTATGCAAGACAAGTTTGAGCCAACATCCATCGGAAGAAATCCTAGGATTTTGTTGTCAGAATGTCCGATCAATGTCCGACCGTGTGTACGGGGCATTAGTGTTGACTCACATATTGTCATATTTTTCATTATTGCCACAATTTGCCACTTATTAGATTTGTTTATAGAGCGAAGCTCTCATATTTTATTGTATAATTTTATACAAACATTTACACAGTGTAGTATGACTTAAAACAGATGGGCTGGTAATAATCTTTCTTTGACTGTACAACTACTTTAGGGCCTGAGAGGACAGAAACTATCATCTACTGTATCCCAACAATCACCTAACTGTAGTAGGTACAGTTTGCCCAACTGTAGGCAAACAAAACTGGAGCCTTTCCCCTGCAGTGCACTCTTGTGGCAGAAATGCATATTTCTTTTGAGAACTGCATTGAGAAGTACAGTGTTACTTGAACTGTATTCCAGGAATTGCTTGTCTTCAGCTAATAGAAGTTGCAATAATTTAAGACTTTACATAAAGTCTTAGAAATATTTCATTGAGGTCTTCGTGTTATATAGCTGGAATACCATGTCATAGATATATTATTTTTTATCATTGCAAAGGAACATATTCCACACTAATGCCGCGTATACACGGTCGGACTTTTCGACCGGACTTGTCTGACGGACGCCGACGGACCAAATCCGGCGAACAATCCGACCGTGTGTGGGCTTCACCGGACCTTCAGCGGACTTTTCCCGTCGCAAATCTGACAGACTTTAGATTTGGAACAGGCTTCAAATCTTTACGTCGTAACTCTGCCGGACCCAGAAATCCGCTCGTCTCTATGCTAGTCCGACGGACAAAAACCGACGCTAGGGCAGCTATTGGTTACTGGCTATCAACTTCCTTATTTTAGTCCGGTGTACGTCATCACGTACGAATCTGTCCTACTTTGGTGTGATCGTGTGTAGGAAAGTCAGGTCGTCAGAAAGTCCGTTGAAAGTCCGCCAAAAGTTCGTCGAAAGTCTGTCGGACGGGCTGTCTGACTTTTGTAGCTGAAAAGTCCGACCGTGTGTACGCGGCATTAGTTTTTGTTCTGTAAAAAACTGAAAAAAAGGTTTTGAAAAAAAACTATTTTTTCCCCAAATTTTCTGGTATTTTTCCGGGCTTTCCCATCTTTAATCAGGGGTGGGAAATGTTGGGGTAACATATACTTTAACACAAATCACGTTAACATGCAATGCACTGGCATGCCAAGATCACTATGGGCCCCAAATCTGCCTCCTTTCATCACAAAACTGAGGCACAGCTGCTGGTTAAATCACGTTTTTTTTTCTTTAATGGAAGCCATCTGAGGATAACGTTGCCTGGTTGGTGATGGCGTGCTCAACTGCTTTATGTAGCTTTTATAAGCTCAGATATTATTATAGGTACTTGGCTATCAATCTGCATTGCAGCATTGCCTCTGTCTTTTATGTGAAGACTCCTATTTCATAAATGACAATTTTACACGGTGTACCTTCCTCAGTACTATCGGCACACTGACATACAGCCTGAGGACAGAGGTGAGCTCAGGTGACGGAGGTGACAGCGGGACACTCCACAATGTGGGTTCAGGATCGCAGGGTGCTGTAATTATAGGTTGTATGGAACGTGGTACATATGGCCTGATTTGACTGTTGCAAGCATCTTCAGTATTGTGCGGGTGGGTTAAACAATGATTATTCCCAATGTTTTTAAAATGCATCTCGATAAAAAAAAAAAAAGTTTTCAACTTGAAAGTTAAAGAAAATGTAAACCCAACATTTCATATTCCTGATATGTGGCTGCTGTACCATGTACTTGTATGAGAAAGTCTCCTGTTCTCTTTGTATTGCTGCCTTTGTGTGAAATCTCTGGTGTTCTTCTGCTTTCCTACTAAAAACTGACCACACTATGCAGGAGAGCACAGCGTGGTCAGTTCTCTAGCTATGCTGGAAACCCCGCAGTGGCGGCTGGTGCTCCATCCATCAGGGGGGGGGGCAGGCGGACCTAAACATAGACCCCCCCCCGTCGCTCCAGCCCCTCCCCCGTCGTTGGTTTTCTTGCCGTCTGCTGCCCAGGGATGCCAGCTCGATGAGGTCGGTGGTGGGGGATCGATGTCGGAGGGGTGTGCACGGTGTGTGCTGACACAAAGGCGATCCATGGAGAAGCTAACAGTACTCAGCATTAGGGATGAGCTTCGTGTTCGAGTCGAACCCATGTTCGACTCGAACATCGGCTGTTCGACCGTCCGTCGAATTGCGAACGATATGGGCCGTTCGCGCCAAATTCGTGTGGCGCGTCACGGCCCATAATTCACTGCGGCATCGCAGTGCATTGCTGGCTGATGATTGGCCAAGCATGCACTATGACCCGCATGCTTGGCCAATCACAGCGCCGTCAGTAGAGAGAGCTGTAATTGGCCAAAGCCAGGGTGGCTTTGGCCAATTATGGCTCAGGGGATTTAGTACACACCCCACACTATATAAGGCCGCCTGCACGGCGGCCCTGTGTAGTGTGTGTTCCGGTGTGCTGAGCGATAGAGAGAGAGAGAGACAGTGTCATTTGATTTGAGTTAGATAGATTAGGCAGAACAGTCAGTCAGTTAGCTGCACTTACAGTGTATTGTGTATATATATGCATCCCAGGTGTTGCATATATATATATACACTGTATTCAGTTTAGCTAGATCCGTTCCTGTTATCTTCTATCTAGACTATTTACATTCAGTGCAGTGTGTCCTGCTCACAGTGTTCAGCTAGATCCGTTCCTGCTATTTACATTCAGTACAGTGCTTCCTGCTCACAGTGTTCAGCTAGATCCGTTCCTGCTATTTACATTCAGTGCAGTGCGTGCTGCTCACAGTGTTCAGCTAGATCCGTTCCTGCTATTTACATTCAGTGCAGTGCGTCCTGCTCACAGTGTTCAGCTAGATCCGTTCCTGCTATTTACATTCAGTGCAGTGCGTCCTGCTCACAGTGTTCAGCTAGATCCGTTCCTGGTATTTACATTTAGTGCAGTGCGTCCTGCTCACAGTGTTCAGCTAGATCCGTTCCTGCTATTTACATTCAGTGCAGTGCGTCCTGCTCACAGTGTTCAGCTAGATCCGTTCCTGCTATTTACATTCAGTGCAGTGCGTGCTGCTCACAGTGTTCAGCTAGATCCGTTCCTGCTATTTACATTCAGTGCAGTGCGTCCTGCTCACAGTGTTCAGCTAGATCCGTTGCTGCTATTTACATTCAGTGCAGTGCGTCCTGCTCACAGTGTTCAGCTAGATCCGTTCCTGCTATATACATTTAGTGCAGTACGTCCTGCTCACAGTGTTCAGCTAGATCCGTTCCTGTTATCTTCCTACTGACAGGCAGGCTTGTCTGGTTACAGTATATAAAGCTACCTGAAGAAAATTACAGGTGTTCTTTTTGATCCTATTAGTACCACGGTCAGGCAGCTAGACTATTTACATTTAGTACAGTGTGTCCTGCTCACAGTGTTCAGCTAGATCCGTTCCTGCTATTTACATTCAGTGCAGTGCGTCCTGCTCACAGTGTTCAGCTAGATCCGTTCCTGCTATTTACATTCAGTGCAGTGCGTCCTGCTCACAGTGTTCAGCTAGATCCGTTCCTGCTATTTACATTCAGTGCAGTGCGTGCTGCTCACAGTGTTCAGCTAGATCCGTTCCTGCTATTTACATTCAGTGCAGTGCGTCCTGCTCACAGTGTTCAGCTAGATCCGTTGCTGCTATTTACATTCAGTGCAGTGCGTCCTGCTCACAGTGTTCAGCTAGATCCGTTCCTGCTATATACATTTAGTGCAGTACGTCCTGCTCACAGTGTTCAGCTAGATCCGTTCCTGTTATCTTCCTACTGACAGGCAGGCTTGTCTGGTTACAGTATATAAAGCTACCTGAAGAAAATTACAGGTGTTCTTTTTGATCCTATTAGTACCACGGTCAGGCAGCTAGACTATTTACATTTAGTACAGTGTGTCCTGCTCACAGTGTTCAGCTAGATCCGTTCCTGTTATTTACATTCAGTGCAGTGCGTCCTGCTCACAGTGTTCAGCTAGATCCGTTCCTGCTATTTACATTCAGTGCAGTGCGTCCTGCTCACAGTGTTCAGCTAGATCCGTTCCTGCTATTTACATTCAGTGCAGTGCGTCCTGCTCACAGTGTTCAGCTAGATCCGTTCCTGCTATTTACATTCAGTGCAGTGCGTCCTGCTCACAGTGTTCAGCTAGATCCGTTGCTGCTATTTACATTCAGTGCAGTGCGTCCTGCTCACAGTGTTCAGCTAGATCCGTTCCTGCTATATACATTTAGTGCAGTACGTCCTGCTCACAGTGTTCAGCTAGATCCGTTCCTGTTATCTTCCTACTGACAGGCAGGCTTGTCTGGTTACAGTATATAAAGCTACCTGAAGAAAATTACAGGTGTTCTTTTTGATCCTATTAGTACCACGGTCAGGCAGCTAGACTATTTACATTTAGTACAGTGTGTCCTGCTCACAGTGTTCAGCTAGATCCGTTCCTGCTATTTACATTCAGTGCAGTGCGTCCTGCTCACAGTGTTCAGCTAGATCCGTTCCTGCTATTTACATTCAGTGCAGTGCGTCCTGCTCACAGTGTTCAGCTAGATCCGTTCCTGCTATTTACATTCAGTGCAGTGCGTCCTGCTCACAGTGTTCAGCTAGATCCGTTGCTGCTATTTACATTCAGTGCAGTGCGTCCTGCTCACAGTGTTCAGCTAGATCCGTTCCTGCTATATACATTTAGTGCAGTACGTCCTGCTCACAGTGTTCAGCTAGATCCGTTCCTGTTATCTTCCTACTGACAGGCAGGCTTGTCTGGTTACAGTATATAAAGCTACCTGAAGAAAATTACAGGTGTTCTTTTTGATCCTATTAGTACCACGGTCAGGCAGCTAGACTATTTACATTTAGTACAGTGTGTCCTGCTCACAGTGTTCAGCTAGATCCGTTCCTGCTATTTACATTCAGTGCAGTGCGTCCTGCTCACAGTGTTCAGCTAGATCCGTTCCTGCTATTTACATTCAGTGCAGTGCGTCCTGCTCACAGTGTTTAGCTACATCCGTTCCTGCTGTTTACATTCAGTGCAGTGCGTCCTGCTCACAGTGTTCAGCTAGATCCGTTCCTGCTATTTACATTCAGTGCAGTGCGTCCTGCTCACAGTGTTCAGCTAGATCCGTTCCTGCTATATACATTTAGTGCAGTACGTCCTGCTCACAGTGTTCAGCTAGATCCGTTCCTGTTATCTTCCTACTGACAGGCAGGCTTGTCTGGTTACAGTATATAAAGCTACCTGAAGAAAATTACAGGTGTTCTATCCCAGCTTAGTGCAGCTACAGGCCATTAGTATGTCTGGAAGGCCAAGAAGGAGAGGCAGACAGTCACAAGCCAATAAGAGAGGGCAAGCAGGCTCTGTGTCTAGTGCTGGTCGTGGAGACGGTGCATCCTCATCAGCACGTGGCCATGGGACACGCTTGGCCTTTTTTTCGGCAGCTGGCCGTGTTGAGCCGCAACATGCGGAAGACTTGGTCGAGTGGATGACCAAGCCGTCCTCATCCTCCACATCCTCTCTCACCCATGCCCAGGGTGCTTTGTCTGGCAAAGCAGCGGCCTCTTCCCTCAGCTCAATGTCATCAGTGACTCCTTCCCTAGCTCCACCATGTCCTCATGAGGATTCCCTCGAACTGTTTGACCACAGTGTTGGGTACATGCTCCAGGAGGATGCCCAGCGTTTGGAAGGCTCTGATGATGATACTGAGCTCAATGAAGGCAGTAACATGAGCACGGACAGAGGGGGTGCCCAAGAAGGACAGCAATCTGGCAGTCATGCTCCCCCTGCTGCAGCATACTGCCAGGTTTGCTCCAGTGATGAGGAGGGAGGGGATGATGAGGTCACTGACTCAACGTGGGTGCCTGATAGGAGAGAGGAGGAGGAGGAGGAGGAGGAGGAGGAGGTGGCACATCACCAACTAGGCAGGATGCCCTCCAGGGGCCAGCCTAAGGGCAGCACATTGACTGCATCACACCCCAAAGCTCCACATGTGCAGGGCGCTGCAGTCTCTGCGCGTTATTCAAAAAGTTCTTTGGTGTGGGCCTTTTTTGAGACGAGTGCATCAGATCGCACCGCTGCTATTTGCAATATATGTCTCAAGCGTATCTCGCGTGGCCAAAACATCTCCCGCTTGGGTACCACATGCTTGACCAGACATATGTTGACCTGCCATGCAGTTCGTTGGCAAGCGTATCTAAAAGACCCACACCAAAGAACAAAGACGATCTCTCCTTGCTCCTCATCAGCTGAGATTTCCAACCCCACTAGACCTTCAGTCCTCTCTGCGACCTGCAGTGAGAGGAATGAAGGTGTAGAATTAGGTGTGTCACAGCCAAGTACTTATGGGCAATCTGCTTTTGGTACACCGACGTCAGATTGTACCAGGCAAATTTCCCTGCCCCAGCTGCTGCACCGCCGAAAGAAGTTTGCTCCCAGCCATCCACATGCCCAGCGGTTGAATGCTAGCTTGGCAAAATTGCTAGCACTTCAACTGCTGCCTTTTCAGTTGGTAGACTCTGCCCCCTTCCGTGAGTTTGTGGAATGTGCGGTTCCTCAGTGGCAGGTACCCAAACGCCACTTTTTCTCACGGAAGGCGATTCCGGCTCTCTACCGGCATGTGGAAGGCAATGTCCATGCCTCGCTGGACAGGGCGGTCAGCGGTAAGGTGCATATTACCGCTGACTCATGGTCCAGCAGGCATGGACAGGGACGTTACTTAAGTTTCACGGCGCATTGGGTGACTCTGCTGGCAGCTGGGAAGGATGCAGGACAAGGTGCAGTAGTGTTGGAGGTTGTTCCGCCACCACGCCTCCAAAATGCTGATTGTGACACACCTCTCTCCTCCACCCCCTCCTCTTCTTCTTCCTCCATGGCCTCTTCCTCGGAACCAGCGGTGCTCCGTAGGCGTTCAAGGGGCTACGCAAGTACGCAGGCCAAAAGATGCCATGCGGTGCTTGAGCTGGTGTGCTTGGGGGACAGGAGCCACACTGGGGCAGAGGTTCTGTCAGCTCTGCAGGGGCAGGTTCAGAGGTGGTTGACGCCACGCCAACTTAAGGCAGGAATGGTGGTTTGCGACAATGGCACCAACCTCCTCTCTGCCCTCCGACAGGGACAACTGACCCATGTGCCCTGTTTGGCTCACGTCCTTAACTTGGTGGTGCAGCGGTTCTTGGGCAGGTACCCGGGCTTACAGGATGTCCTGAGGCAGGCCAGGAAAGTCTGTGTGCATTTCCGCCGGTCATATAATGCCAGTGCTCGGCTGACGGACCTCCAAAAGGAGTTTAACCTGCCCAAGAACCGCCTAATCTGTGACATGCCCACCAGGTGGAACTCGACGTTGGCCATGCTGCAGCGGCTGCACACGCAGCAGAGGGCCATCAATGAGTACCTGTGCGACTATGGCACCAGGACAGGGTCAGGGGACCTTGGTTTTTTTTCCCCACGCCAGTGGGCCATGATCAGGGATGCATGCACTGTCCTGTCACCATTCGAGGAGGCCACGAGGATGGTGAGCACTGACAGTGCATGCATCAGTGACACTGTCCCCCTTGTCCACCTGTTGGAGCACACGCTGCGTGGAATAATGGACAGGGCACTTGAGGCAGAACAGAGGCAGGAAGAGGAGGACTTCCTTAGCTCTCAAGGCCCCCTTTATCCAGACAGTGTTCCTGCGTGCCCGCCGATCACACAGGAAGAGGACGAGGAGGAGGAGGAGGAGGAGGAGGAAGATTGTGTCAGTATGGAGGTGGAGCCTGGCACTCAGCATCAGCAGTCTTTAAGGGATCAGTCCCAAGGAACACATGGACTTGTACGTGGCTGGGAGGAGGTGGCTGCGGACGTTGTTGTCCTTAGTGACCCAGAGGACTCCGGACCGAATGCCTCAGCAAACCTACGCTGCATGGCCTCCCTGATCCTGCAAAGCCTGCGTAAGGATCCTCGTATTCGTGGTATCAAGGAGAAGGACCAATACTGGCTGGCAACCCTCCTTGATCCACGTTACAAGGGTAAGGTTGCGGACCTTATCTTGCCATCGCAGAGGGAGCAGAGGATGAAACATCTTCGGGAGGCCTTGCAGAAAGGTCTGTGCAACGCGTTCCCAGAGACTGGGAGGTTACAAACTCCTGTTTCTGGACAACGTGTTGCTGAGGCTTCGGTCAGTCAAAGAAGGAGCGGTGGAGAAGGTGGCCGTCTGACCGATGCGTTCAGACAATTTTTTGGTCCGCAGCCCCAAGGTATGATCGGTTCCAGCAACCATCGCCAGCGTCTGTTTTACATGGTGCAGGAATACCTAGGGGCAAGATCAGACTTGGACACCTTTCCCACCGAAAATCCTCTGGGTTACTGGGTCTTGAGGATGGATCACTGGCCAGAGCTTGCACAGTATGCAATTGAGCTACTGGCCTGTCCTGCATCCAGCGTTCTTTCGGAACGCACATTCAGTGCTGCTGGAGGCGTGGTAACCGATCACAGGGTGCGTCTGTCCACCGACTCGGTCGATCGGCTGACCTTCATAAAAATGAATCAGTCTTGGATCACCACCAGCTACCAAGCACCTGATGCAGATGTAACCGAATAATTTTTTTTGAAATCTCAGATCCCTTCAAAGACTGCCTATGCTGATGCTGAGTGACTATCCCTGAGTAATTATCCTCTTCCTCCTCAATCATCACGCTGATAGCTTGTAAGAACATTTTTGGTTCTGGGCGCCACCACCAGTGCCTAAGGCACAATTTTTCAGCCCCTGTTTAACAGGGGCGTGTAATTACAATTTTTGATGTAATACTTTGCAGCAGGGCTCGTTCCTGCATTCCAACTAGAGTGTCTGTGAGGGGTTGCAGTGTTGTGGCACCAGCACCAGTGCCTAAGACCCAATTTTTCAGCCCCTGTCTAACAGGGGCGTGTAATTACAATTTTTGATGCAATACTTTGCAGCAGGGCTTGTTCCTGCGTTTCAACTAGAGTGTCTGTGAGGGGTTGCAGTGTTGTGGCACCAGCACCAGTGCCTAAGACCCAATTTTTCTGCCCCTGTCTAACAGGGGCGTGTAATTACAATTTTTGATGCAATACTTTGCAGCAGGGCTCGTTCCTGCGTTCCAACTAGAGTGTCTGTGAGGGGTTGCAGTGTTGTGGCACCAGCACCAGTGCCTAAGGCCTA
This sequence comes from Lithobates clamitans, assembly GCA_037952925.1. Lineage (NCBI taxonomy): Eukaryota > Metazoa > Chordata > Amphibia > Anura > Ranidae > Lithobates > Lithobates clamitans. The sequence continues at coordinate 569,274 of JBBGZY010001228.1, forward strand.
ATTTTTCAGCTCCTGTTCAACAGGGGCATGTAATTACAATTCTTGATCTAATATTTCACAGCAGGGCCCTGTGAGGGCTTACAGTGTTTTGGCCACAGCAACACCTAAGGCCCAAATTTCTGCTGAGTATATAGGGCAGGACCCTACTTTCAAACATCTAACTTACAAACGACTCCTACTTGCAAACGGAAGGAGACAACAGGAAGTGAGATGAAATCTACCCCTAAGGAAGGGAAATTCTCTCCTGTAAGAGTTAATATGGGAAAACAATTTTTCCTTTCCACTGATGCTTTCCAATCCTTGTTCCACAAAAAAACCCAAATTTTCAAAAAACATTTTTCATTGGGACAAAAAAGTGAGGTGAAATCTTCTGAAGAGGAGGAAAGACGCAAAACAAATGTCACAGGGGTGATAACCCTTCCCTATGTTTTCCAAAAAGCTTAGAAAAGATTTTTTGGCTGGAGCTAAACACATTAAAAATGTTCAAAATTACAAACAGATTCTACTTAACAACAAACCTACAGTCCCTGTCTTGTTTGCACCGCCTGTATACTGCTGTTCAGAGTATATAGGGACCTTTCCTTATTTTAATTTGGGTGCGGGGTTCCCCTTAATATCCATACAAGACCCAAAGGGCCTGGTAATGGACTGGGGGGTACCCATGCCGTTTGTCTCACTGATTTTCATCCATATTGCCATGACCCGACATGACATTAAACCCGCAAGCAGTTTTAAATGAGATTTTTTCCTTTAAAAATGACATTTGGTGCAGGGACTGTTCTAAACATGGGAAACACGCGTCACTTTACAGGCATACTATAGACACCCCCCAGGTACGATATTTAAAGGAATATTTCACTTTTTTTTTTTTACTTTAAGCATCATTAAAATCACTGCTCCCGAAAAAACGGCCGTTTTTAAAAGTTTTTTTTGCATTGATACATGTCCCCTGGGGTAGGACCCGGGTCCCCAAACCCTTTTTAGGACAATACCATGCAAATTAGCCTTTAAAATGAGCACTTTTGATTTCGAACGTTCGAGTCCCATAGACGTCAATGGGGTTCTAACGTTCGTGCGAACTTGCGGTCCGTTCGCGGGTTCTGGTGCGAACCGAACCGGGGGGTGTTCGGCTCATCCCTACTCAGCATGGAGGGGCCGGAGGATCTGACTCTTGGTGGCTGGTGGGTCGGGTGGCCAGTCCTCGGAGAATCGGTATGACAATAGCGAATATTCATTTGCTATTGTCACACGACTGGGTTTTTTTAACCCTTTTGGGGCCTCTGGCTCGAATCACGTGCTTAAAAAATAAAATAAATAAATAACCCATTGTAATCCAATGCGTCTGGTGCCTCGCATGTAGATTAGGGGGCCTGGACACATGGATTGGGAGCGGCGTCTCTGCACCCCTTAAGGATGGGCCGCCACTAGAACTCAGTGTACTCTCCTCCAGTGATCAGTCTTGGCCTGACACGCCCCCGCACAGCCATTCACTGGGAAGGTCAGTTTACTGCTGCTTCTTCTCCCCCAGCTCTTATGCAGCTGAGAACAGAGGGAATGTGACCACTTATAAAAAAAGGGAAAAAAAGGTATTCATAATGTTTTTTTTATTTCTATACACAATGTTTTGTCTTTCATTTCTATTTTAAACTGAATGGGTGTATTCTTTTGGTGCATTTTTGGCCCCATAGACTTCAATGGGAGGGTATGGAAAAATGCATCAGAAAACGCAAAAAAAGCCCAAATGAAATAGCAGACGTGCATACAGTATGTGACCATAGCCTTATGGGCCTCGTTCACACATCCACCTATGGTGCAGTAAAAATAGGAGATTGAGCTGCGGTTTTACTTCCACCCCCCCACCCCCCCCGTCCACCCACTTAAAAGAGAACACTCAGCCATTCAGGACTGTGCACATGCCACAACCACAGCAAGAATAATACCCCATTCAAGTAAATGGGGCTGCACCATAACTGTGAGCCAAAGTCTTACATTGGATATTGATAGTTAAAGTTAGTACACACCTTTAAAAATCGCATGAAGCTTCTTGCCGAAACAGGAGCAGGAGCTTCTTTTGGGCGACAAATGCGCATAGGGTAGCCCATTGAAGTAAATGGGCTGCCCTATACATGACATGCAGAAACGCGTTAAAATCACCCACACAAAATCGCAACTCAAAGTGTGAATGGGGCCTCGGGGCTTGTTCGCACCAAGTGCACTGAGCTTCGTTGGTCAACACCGGTTCAACACAAGGACACAGCAAATACTATTGATGTCTATGTGCCCAGTGCACACCAAAGTATTGCACTGGTGTCCGGTGGGAAAGAATATAGTCATACTTAAAGCTAGTGGTGGACCGCAATGAAGGGCGCAGGGGCTCCCCCAATCTATATGTCCTGCCCCCTAGACTACATGCGGGGCGCCGGACGCATGGATTTCAATGGGGTTTTATTTTTATTTTTTTTAGAAGCACGGGATTAGAGCTAAAGACTTTAATAGGCTTCAAAAAAGGGTGGGCTTGGGGCGCAGAGGATTGTTTGCGCCCCCTCCCCCCAAAAAATATACCACCAGCCGCCACTGCTTAACCACTTCAGCCCCGGAAGATTTGGCTGCTCAATGATCAGGCCATTTTTTGCGATACGGCACTGCGTCGCTTTAACTGACAATTGCGCGGTCGTGCGACGTTGTACCCAAACATATTTGACGTCCTTTTTTCCCCACAAATAGAGCTTTTTTTTGGTGGTATTTGATCACCTTTTTTTTTGCGCTATAAACAAAAAAAGAGTGACAATTTTGAAGAAAACACAATATTTTGTACTTTTTGCTATAATAAATATCCTCATTTTTTTTTAAAAAAAGCTAATTTTTTCCTCAGTTTAGGCCGATATGTATTTTTCTATATTTTTTTTGTAATAAAAATCGCAATAAGCGTATATTTATTGGTTTGCGCAAAAGTTATAGCGTCTACAAAATAGGGGATAGATTTATGGCATTTTTATTATTAGTATTTTTTTTTACTAGTAATGGCGGCGATCTGCGATTTTTATCGGGGCTGCAATATTGCAGCGAACAAATTGGACACCGTTGACACATTTTGGGACCACTGAAAATTATACAGCGATCAGTGCTATAAAAATGCACTGATTACTGTACAAATGTCACTGGCAGGGAAGGGGTTAACACTACGGGGCGATCAAGGGGTTAACTGAATTCCCTAGGTGTGTTCTAATTGTAGGGGGGAAGGGACTGTCTAGGAGGAGAGAGAGATCGGTGTGCATACTTGGTATGAACGCACAATCTGTCTCTACTCTCCTGAAAGAACCGGGATTTGTGTGTTTACACACACAGATCCCGGTTCTCGCTCTGCCACGAGCGATCGCGGTTAACTAGCGGTCATGGCGCCTGCCGGGCACTCGCATCGGCTCCGGGCACACGCTGCGGGTGCGCGCTCGCCCCTAGTGGCTAAAAGGCGAAGCGATGTAAGGTAACGTCGTTTCACCCAGTCGTGCCATTCTGCTGCAGTAAAACTGCGTTGGCTGGTCGGCAGGCAGTTGAAGCAGTATTAACCCTAAAACCAAAAATGTAATATATTGCAGCTTACCAATCATTAGATGTGGTGGTTGCATTCGTTTTCTTAGGCTTTTTACCCTTTGTTTTCACCTGGTGATCTGTCCAGTAACACACTTCTTGTGTTAAGCTGGCCTCGGCAGGAACCGGCTGAGAATCGAACCATGTATGGGCAGGCTGAATGTACCAAGTTGATCGATCGATCAACTTGGGTACAACCAACCTGTCCGATTTCACATGCGATTATTGCTAGCGGCTGTCATAGCCACTAGCAGTAATCGCTGTGTTCTCCCGGCAGGGATGACTCCCCCCCCCCTGCCGGGAGAACACAATGGCTCTATGGGAGGAATTCCCCCATCAACACTGACTTTTGATGGGGAAATCAGGTGATTTTCTTTCCTGCAACCATGGGTTGCAGGAAAAAAAAGCTCTCTATCTATGGCCAGCTTTAGCGTGCCCCCAATCTGGATGAAGGAGCACAAGGGGGCACCTTTACACAGCAGCATTGTCAGTCTGGGGGGAGGGGAGTGTTAGTTGTACTAGCAGATTTAGATACACTAAAAAAATTGAAGCCACACTCCAGCTAACATTTTATAAGCAGTTACAGCAAAACAGTTTTTTTTCCCCTTTTGGGATAAAGGTTTTGCTTAAATAAATAAAAGCTGATCATTTTAACCACCCCTGTTAATGGTTTTATCCCAACCCTCAAACTGCTGAAAACTGCAACTGGTGAAGAACAACAGACTTACTGGACGGGATCACCAGGTGAAAAAAAAAAAGGAAAGAACCCCTAAAAAAAAAAAAAAAAGAATGCAGCCATCACATCTGAGAATTAGGGATCTGAAATACAATAAATGTTGTCTTTAGGTTTATTGCTGCTTTAAATTTTTTTTTTTTGCAACACAGAAAACATAATTCGAATGCTGAGCATAGAATTGCATGAAAGTTAAAAAAAAATAAAATAAATAATAATAATAATAATAATAATAATATAATAATAATAATAATAATAATAATATTATAATAATAATAATAATAATAATAATAATAATAATAATAATAAATAATATTAATTAATTTATTAATAAATAAATAATTGCTGCGATACAATTGTAGCGCATGTTCACACTGCACATGATTGTGCACACGTTATGCACAATGTAATGCACGTTGTATGACGTGAACGTGCCGTCTGTAGATGGCCGGGGGATACACACAGGACTCACTAGCCGGTTATCTGGTTTGCATTCATGTGTGGGAGAAAGTTTGTCTCCTGTAAAGCTGGGAGGATTCTCACACGGATCATCTGTACTTCCCAGTCCTAGACATGTACAGAGAGGAAAGCTCCAGGGAGGGACAGGACTCCTGTGTACATTGGGGGGGGGGGGGAGGGATCCTGAAAATCCCAACGTTCCCAGAATATGATCTCAGGAAGAGCTCGCCATTCCGCCGAGTACCAAATGTCAGAATGTGGGCCACGCTCCTTATTAAATTATCAGTTTATTTGACACACATTTCCTGCCCTGGGATGAGAAATCCTGGCTGAATGAGAATTGTTACTTTGATTTGCTGGGAATCCTGTCGACAGCAACGCACGGCAGATCAAACGCGGGAACGCAGTGGCGTAGATTGCCCGTGAGAATCCGGTTTTCCTATTCCTGTTTCTGGAGGTGATTAGAAAAAAAAAAACTGACCCATGTATGACCAGCTTAACACTTTAAACTTTCTTTATATTTCAGGGCTTGTTCACACTACCATGTTGCAGTAACGTATGGTAAAATGGATGTGTTACTGCAACACGTGGTAGCGTGCCGCCGTGCATGCCTTCAGTTTTGATGGCACCCCCGATGCACATCCAGAATTACTGATAATTACAAAATAATGATTTGATCTCCTGCAGATTATGTAAGTTTGCCCACTTACAAAGAATTGAAGGGTCTATCATTTTTTATCATAGGTGTATTTTTAATGATAGAGACAGAATATCAACCAAAAATCCAGGAAAAAACCCATGTTATAAAATTGAGTTGCAGTTCAGTGAGTAAAATAATTATTTGATCCCCTACCAACCAACAATAATTCTGGCTCCCACAGACTGCCTACAGTAGGTGCTCATGTGGTACACAGATTAGTCCTGTCAATTTAGGAAGGTGCTCCCAACGACAACTCGTTATGTGTATAAAAGTCACCTGTCCACAGAATCTTTCTTTCATTCAACCATCATGGGCAAGACCAAAGAGACCAACCTGTCAAAGGATGTCAGGGACAAGATTGTAGACCTGCACAAGGCTGGAATGGGCTACAAGACCATCAGCAAGAAGCTTGGTGAGAAGGAGACAACTGTTGGAGTAATTATTCGCAAGTGGAAGAAATACAAAATAACCATCAATCGCTCCTCGGTCTGGAGCTCCATGCAAGATTTTGGCTCATGGGGTGAGGATGATCATGAGAAAAGTGAGGGATCAGCCCAGAACTACACAGGAGGAGCTTGTGATTGATCTCAGGGCAGTTGGGACCACAGTCACCCAACAAACCATTGGTAACCATTGAAATCCTGCAGCACCCGCAAGGTTCCCCTTCTGAAGAAAGCACATGTACAGGTCCGTCTGATGTTTGCCAATGAACATCTAAATGATTCAGAGAAGGATTGGGAGAAAGTGCTGTGGTCAGATGAGACCAAAATTGAGCTCTTTTGCAGTAACTCAACTCTCCGTCTTTGGAGGAAGAAAAATGCTGACTATGAACCTCAGAACACATCCCTACAGTCAAGCACGGAGGTGGAAAGATTATGCTTTGGGGCTGTTTCTCTGCTAAAGGTACAGGCCGACTTTGCCGCATTGAGGGGCCAATGGACGGGCCATGTATTGTAAAATCTTGGATGAGAACCTTCTTTTCTCAGCCAGAACACTGAAAATGGGTTGCAGATGGGTCTTCCAGCACGACATTGACCCAAAACATACCGCCAAGACAACAAAGGAGTGGCTTAAGAAGATGTACCTTAAGGTCATGGAGTGGCCTAGCCAGTCTCCAGACCTTAATCCTATACAAAATTTTTGGAGGGAGCTGAAACTTTGAGTTGCCAAGAGACAGCCAAGAGACCTTAAGGATTTAGAGAAGATCTGTAAAGAAGAGTGGACCAAAATCCCTCCTGAGATGTGTGAAAACCTGGTAACCAACTACAAGAAACGTCTTAACGTTATAAAGGGAAGAAGCCCCTTAATATGGCGAGATTTTAAAGGCACAAAAAACATTTTTATTTTATTTTTTTGATGTAAAGTTTATTACAGAATTAATTAAAAACATCTTTATTTGTAAAAAAAATACATGGTTCCATCATACATAAACCTATTGCCTATTGCCTTTGTCTTCACTAATACTGAAGGGCAGTCAGATGGCTCCTGCCCCTGTTAGGGCCTGCTATATCTGTGGTCACCCCTGACCAATCTAATGCCTGCATGGAGTCTGTATTGTCCATCACACCCAATTACGTTCATCCTACACTCCAAGAACATTGGCTACCATTTTGGTGATATGGGCAACAGACTTCCTTGTTAGGCACTGAAAAAAAAGTGACTTATGGAAGGAATATGTAGCCAGACATGGCTAACTCACCTTTAAAAATGCTAGCTGCTCGGCTGTTAGGCTCATCCAGCAGCTTTCTTTCTAAGCCATTGATCCATAACAGCTATGCAAATCAGGAGTTCTGACTTTACCGTCTGCATACCCGTTTCGAGTCAATGACTTGGAAAGTTGGAAAGCCAATTTCCTGAATGTTAGCAATGGAAGCCACATACATATCCGATGACAGGTTTTCTTTAAAGGGCCTAATTTATCAATTTCTGGTAGCTATAGCAGTTTGTTTTGCATGCGACATCCATCCTGATGTTTTCTTTCACACTCCCATAATGCATTGGGGTGGTCTGGTCATTGCTCTTCTGGTAATTGAAGCATTTTGATGATCTCTGTCCTCTGTTCTTCTGGGAGAGAGAATTATGAGCCTCCCCTGGTGTGACCGGGTGTACGGAACGTCATTCAGTGGCTTGTGGCGTGAAAAGCGATTAATCCTCCATTGAGTTGAGGTGCGTGTCAGCTGTCATACCGGCTCACTGTTTAATCTCTGGGTGTGATGTGTCCGGGCCCTGTAATTGTTTTCCTTCCATTGAAGTTTAAATTACGTAACTTAATCTGAATTAGTATTGGGCCAGAACTTGTAGCACCTAAACTGCTATAGCACAGATCTGCGCTTAAAGTGCACTAGCAAAAGTGTGCCAGTTCATTAAATGGGCTTATTACAGAAGAACACATCACTGCAGCGAAGGAGAGCCCAAAAGTGAGCAATGCTACAGTGGCTGCGAGCGCTGGGGCATGCATCTGTGCACTGGCTGAGAGCTCTGAGGCATGCATCCGTGCAGTGGTAGAGAGCTCTCCCAGATAGCAAGCAATTGTGCTGAAAGTTAGAAAATGACTTGCTAAGCTTTTGCTAGACTTGCCAGGCTTCCCAAGTTTGTTGCACAATTGCAGCAAGTCCCCATTGCATGACTTCAGATCAACTTTCTTTGCAAACATTCTGCAAGTTTGCTGTAAGTTCTGCTTCAGTTATGTTGTGCAATAGTCCTCCCACCACAGGGGTCACTGTGGCTGAATTTTCATGCTGTAGACTTGCAGAGCTCTTGCTGTAGACTCACCACTGCAACTTTGCTCTTGCTAGAGACTTGCCATGCAACTTTGCTACACATTGGAAAAGTGTCAACTAGAATTTGTGCTTCAAGTGCTCTGCAAGACTACAAATTGCCAGTGAAAATGTACAGCAAGTTTACAGACTTCCAATTCAACACTGCCACAAATTTGTAGCAAGTTATCCTTGCTGTCTGGGCTGAGGCATGCATTGGTGCAGTGGAAGTGAGCTCTGGGGCATGCATTGATGCAGTGGCAGCAAGTTCTGAGGCGTGCATTGGTGCAGTGGCAGCGAGCCCTGAGACATGCATTAGTGCAGTGGCAGAGTGCATCGGTGCAGTGGCAGAGAACTCTGATGCATGCATCAGTGCTGTGGTAGAGAGATTTGAGGCATGCATTGGTGCAGCGGCAGCGAGCTCTGTTGCATGCATCAGTGCAGTGGCAGAGAGCTCTGAGGCGTGCAGCAATAGCAAGTTCTGAGGCATACATTGGTGCAATGGCGAGTAAAGTTGGGGCATATAGGAGAGGTGGTGAGAGCAGGGGGTGAGGATGGGGGTCAGGCACGGTGGTTAGAGTGGCTTTGGCAACTACACCATATCTGGTGGTGCTTATCCATATCTGGTGGTGACTACACCATATCTGGTGGTGCTCATCCTAACCTATCCTCATGTGTTAAAGTGGTTGTAAACCTTTTACTATCACTTTTACCTACAGGTAAGCCTATAATAAGGCTTACTTGTAGGTACCATGAATATCTCCTAAACTTAGCCAATTAGGAGATTTTCACTATATCTGCATGTGCCAATGTCACCGTCACATGCGCATTAAAGCCGTGCGCACTAGCTGTGCTGTGACCGGTGGCACCCGTGCATGCGGGGGGGAGTGAACCCGGAAAAAACTCCAGGAGACATGCTGCCGGTCACAGCAGTGTACGGGGACCGCTGCAACAGCTTCGTTCTAAGGTAAGTATTTCATAATGAGCTAGTATGCAATGCATACTAGCTCATTATGCCTTTGTCTTGCAGGTTTTTTTGTTTGTTTGTTTTTTTAGAGCGTTTACAACCTCTTTAACGTCCATTAAAATGCCCAGATGTAACACCTCCCTTTCCTGTTCCTCACTAACCCCCAGCAAAAGCTTGCCAACTTCTGCCGGCATTTTTTTTTTTCTTTTAAACCTGCAAGGAAAATTTATGATGTGCTAGTACCTGTGTGCAATTTACCTTAAAACGAAGCCCCCCAGCAGCGCACTGTCACCTCTGAGAGATCTTCCATCTTTACCCGGTCTTCCTTCCGGGTTGGTGGGCTCTGGTCCTTTGATTGGATGAGCTGCAATGATGTCACTCCCGTGCATGCACGCGGGAGCCACTGTTCGCGGCACAGGGCTCCAAAGGAACAGCACAGTATGCCGTTCCTTCAGAGCGCATTCACCGGTGACGTCACTGGTGGCTTCACAAGTCAATATCTCCTAAACGGTGCACATTTAGAAGATATTTACTGTACCAGAAAGCCAGAAGGTCTGGCAGACCCCGTTCTTCTGGGACAGTTGAAGCCATCCCCGAATACTAAGTAAGAGGAGCTATCCCAAAGAGAGACCCCCCAGAGGCAGGGGAGGAAGGAACCTGATGGCCACACATCCTCCCCCCTAGACGTGAGGGTAAGCCCGAGGACTCACACCCTTTATCTGTGAAAAACGCACACAAAAGTGAAGGTGGCAAACAGTAGGAGAAAAATAAAAATAAAAAAGTGGACGTGCCAAATAGTGCACTGGCCGGGCCCTGAGGCCTGGTAGACAAAAATTGCCCCAGGCTTTAGCCAAAAGGCCCAGCCCATGAGGCGCAGTGCATAAAGGCAAAGCAAATTTAGTGCTGTGATCATGTGTTCTGTTGGGGTCCCACACCCAAGTGTTACTAAGAGCACCCCTAGTGCGACCACTCCCAGGGGGCACAGGCACCGCGGAACCTCTGCCTTCCCAGCCCATGGCCAGACAAGGTAGAACGTTCAAATCAGGAGGTAATGGGCTCTTCCAGCTTTCCCCAGGGGAATTACTCCCATGCCCCAACTGCCTGTGGGCACCCCAGTTTCTGTTCCAGCCCGTACTAACCTTCCATGCTCCCATCACTCCAGCAGGTTTGCATAACTGCCACCCCCAACCTTGGTCAGGATAGTAGCACAGCGCCCCCACTGGATCACTGCTGAGAACAGATACTACACTTGATCTTAGCCAAAAGGCCAGGAAGTGATATCACTATTTATTTACCTCTCCATCTCCTGACCCCCTTCTTATAGTAGAAAACACTTTATAAAATGCACTGAAACATATTGCGGAGATCTTACCAACAGAGTTACTGAGAGATAGAAAGGACTGATGGGTGGTTTAACTCTCCAGCATCCACCAAACACCGAAATATCAGTTTCAGATGGGCCAACTCTGCCTTTTGGTTAATACCAACTGTAGTATCTGTTCTTATCAGTTTTTGAGAACAGAATGCTGGTGCCTCTTGCTGAGGGGGGCGCCGGTTAGTAATTCCCGATGTAATAAGGTAGGTACAGTGGGCGGGGTTCTTCTCCTCCTGGGTTGATCGTGGCCTGGTTTACCAGGCTTTTTCCCTGGTTGAAGGTAGGGCTCTCTCCCTAAGTGCTAACACCTTTCTGGCATATTTGGCTTCAGCATTTGTCTGGCCAGGCACAGCTGGGAGGCACAAAGAGCTCCTGGTGATGTGCCCCCTGAGGGTGGTGTCCCAGGGGTGCCAGAAAAACACTATAGGTTTGGGACCCCACTGAGTTTGACTGGCACTAGAACACGTCATATTGCCTCTTTGCATACACTTCATGGGCAGGCCTTCTGGCCAGCTCAGATCAATTCTCTTACCAGCCGCAAAGACCTTATGTAATGCACATAGCACTTGCACAGCATGTGTTGTTTTTTTTTTTTTGCACAGGGACTGAGGATTCAGGTTTGTCAGGGTCTGCTCTGATTTTGGTGAGATGATCTGTGGCCCTTGGGTTCTTTTCCTCTTCCCAACCGGGGGTCTCTCTTCAGGAAAGCCCTCACCAAGTACTTGGAGGACCAGCTTCAGCATCGGCAGGTCCCTAAAAGACGGGGTCCACCTGGCTTATGACCTAGGTAGGCCATAGATCGACTTGACCCTGTCAGGAGCTTCTCCAGAAGTTCAGGGATTGAGGCCCTTCCTTTTTGGAAGTTGGTCCTATTCTATACCCTTGTGCATTTTTTTGTGTGCAGTGATCTCTCAGTTTACCCTTTTTTTGTTACTATCAAGGTACCATGAAGCTCTAAAAAAAAATATTTAAAAAAAATATAAATACAATTTTTTTTTTTTTAACATTTGCAAAATGTTCTGTTCTACATAAGGTAGCAATTTGAGGTGGGTGTGTCACCAATTACTTCTTGCACCACATCCTGCATATTTATAGAAAATGCAGAGAACTATTTTGGGATTTTTAAGGGTGCTAATATATAGTATGCACAACAATTGTACTAAAATCCATTATTTATTTATAAACATGATTAAAGGAGTGTATAACAAAAGAGAAAAAATAAAAAATACATAATTGGTCAATATGGTAAGGTTTGGAAAATCATCTCATACAGTTCATGTTTGACATGATTGGCAAGGTCCCGACATGTTTCGCCCCATTGGGCTTCTTCAGGGGATATATTTGTCCGTTGCAAGTTATACCATTCTATCAAATAAACATATAACATAAATATGCATAAAAATATCACCAATGTAAAATATTTCAGACATATTCCCTTACATGCTTACCACAGATAATATATTGCCCCAAGAAATAAAGACCTTCAAAGTAATTTGCCCTCATTAGACCTAGCAAAAAAAAAAAAAATTTCCCTTCCCCCTTTTTTCCTCTTTTCGTAGCTTGGTCTACTCTAGATGCATCTCCTATGATCCCACTGCAGCTCTATTACTAGATCTAATGAGGGTAAATGACTTTGAAGGTTATTTCTTGAAGCAGTAGACTATCTGGGGTAAGCATTTTCTTTAACCACTTGAGCCTCGTAAGGATTTACCCACTTCCCGACCAGGCCATTTTTTTGCGATACGGCACTGCGTCGCTTTGACTGACAATTGCGCTGTCATGCGACGCTGTACCCAAAAAGAAAAAATTGATGTCCTTTTTTTCCCCACAAATAGAACTTTCTTTTGGTGGCATCTGCGGTTTTTATCACCTCTGCGGTTTTTATTTTTTGCGCTATAAACAAAAAAAAAGCGACAATTTTGAAAAAAAAAAAACAAAATCTTTTACTATCTGCTATAAAATATTCCCCCCCCAAAAAATGTAAAAAAACGAATTTATTCATCACGTTTAGGCCGATATGTATTCTGCTACATATTTTTGGTAAAAAAAAAAATCACAAAAAGCGTATATTAATTGGTTTGCACAAAATTTATCGCATCTACAGATTAATAGATTTATGGCATTTTTGTTTATTTTTATTTTTTTTTACTAGTAATGGCGGCGCTCAGTGATTTTTAGCGGGACTGCGACATTGCCGCAGACAGATCGGACACCTAACTGCCATTTTTGACACTGTTTTGGGAACCAGTGACATTATTAATTATTATTATTATTATTAATTATTGATTATTAGTAATCAGTGCTAGATATATGCACTGTTATTGTACTAATGACACTGGCGGGGAAGGGGTTAATATCAGGGGTGATCAAGGGGTTAAATATGTTCACTCACTGTGCGTTCTAACTGTATGGGGGGACTGTGTGACTGGGGAAACACACAGATCCATCTTCCTGCACAGCAGGAAGAACGAAACGGAAGAACGGAGAACGGAGATTTGCCTTGTTTACACAAGCAGATCCCCGTTTTGTCACTGCGGGAAGGATCGCGGGTGGCCCGTGGACATCGAGTCCACCGGACCTGCTGATTGTCTCCCCCCGCTGGCCAATAGGAGCGTGCGCGCACCCAAAAAAGCAAGTTCCAGCGCCGACGTACAGCTACGGCGATTTGCGGGAACGAGCCACCTTGCCGCAGTATAATGCCGGCGGCTGGTTGGGAAGCGTTTTTTAAGGTAGCAAACGCAGTTTGTGCCCCAGTAAGGAGATTTACCTCTTATTTGTCTTGATGGCCATGTCACCTTGACTGAAAGATATAAAGATCCAAGATTTTGGGTTGTCACCTGAACAAGAATAGGAGGGAAATCATTGGGAACACTTGTTACAGCAACAACTACCTAAGAGGGGTGTTGCGTCACATATGGCGATCACATTTGGCTACGGAAGTGACGATCCGCTGAGAAATTTCACACTGCGCATGCGTAACTTGCCGATATGCGTTCCAAAAGTTTTCACAACAATACGGAGCAGTGAAACCGTGAGATAATGTGACGGAAGTGACGTTACAGACGAGCTCTTCTTCTGTATAATTATTGATTGTAAGACACCACTTTGCAACAGGGCCCCTCGCGGGCGCCCTCCGCTAGCCACGTTTGGGGCACGGCTTCGCTCGGCATAATTATAATCTAACTCTATGTCCACTTGGATGGTGGGGCTTGAACCTGGACTTAGGGGTGGAGCCACATCATAACGGCGCAAGCGCAGTTCAACGTCGGTTACGTCACGCTATCTGACGGTTTTAGTGTGCTGTTTTGTTGTAAAAGTGTTGGAACGCATATGGCGGCGTTGACTCCAGCGGGTAGCCACATCCAGCGGGTAGCCACATGTGATGGGTCGCCATATGTGACGATACACCGGCTATTTCTCACTTCCTGTTGTGTCTACAGGGCAGGAAGTAAACAGATGACAAAAAAACAAGTGGCGTTAGCCGTTCTCTTTTTCATCCAAATTGAAAAAAAAAGCAAAGTTTTGGCTTAAGATAGATTTTAATTATTGGAATTTTCCATCACAATCCGCAGTCTTATCTTCTCTTGGCCTTTGCTAGGCTCTTGTTTTGCCCTTGTGAAATATCCGAGCACCAGGTTGGCAGATGCAGAACCCGTCTGCAAGCAAATCATTCCAGACTTGGATGATGTAATAATAACAATGATAACTTTGATTCTCCAATCCCGGACATAAAGTACAAGAGCGGGAGGAAAAAACACAGCCGGTTGGTAAATTCCACTTAATAGACTAACTGCCAAACTGCCGCAGGGGAACAAGATTGCAAAAGATGCGCTCCAATCCTGCTCAAGGCTACGCCGGAGGTTTTGAACACTCGGTGTCTCGGCTGGAGCTACATAGGAGAATTTAATGTAACAGGGGAAAAAAAAAAAGTTTCCAATATGCTTATAGTATAGAGGTAAGTATGACAGTACCAAGAAAATCATTCTCAATTTTAGTTCCGTCTACGCCATGTAGAATCTACAGCATTAAAGTTTATCCAAACCCGAAAAAAAAACATTTTTACGACTTACTGGCCTTAGGATGTGGCGGTTGCCTTTGTTTTCTTTTTCTCAGGCTTGCTTCTCTTTATTTTTACCTATAGTTACACGGTTAGTCAGATTGAAAAAAGACCAACCAGTAGAAAAAAATAATACAATTGAAAATCTTTATATACAGAACTAGGGTTGCACCAATACCAGTATCGGTGCCGATACCAAGTATTTGCGCGATTATCGGTACATGTGCAAATGCACCCAAAACCGATACTTTCAGGCTCACTTCTTTGAGCTGTCAGTGCGTCTCCCCCACTGAAATGTAAAAAGAAAACACGGCAATTATCGGTTGTTAACCACTTGACCACTGGGCACTTAAACCCTCTTCCTAACCAGACCAATTTTCAGCTTCAGCACTCTCACACTTTGAATGACTATTACTCAGTCATGCAACACTGTACCCATATGAATTTTTTGTCCTTTTTTTCACACAAATAGAGCTTTCTTTTGGTGGTATTTAATCACCGCTGGGTTTTTTATTTTTTGCGCTATAAATCAAAAAAGTCTGAAAATTCGATTTAAAAAAAAAAAAAATTCTTTGTTTCTGTTAAAATTTATTGCAGAGTATTGGCAGAGTATTGGCAAGTATTGGCAAAGTGTTGGCGAGTATTGGCAGAGTATTGGTGAGTATTGGCAGAGTATTGGCAGAGTATTGGTGAGTATTGGCAGAGTATTGGCAGAGTATTGATAGAGTATTGGCGAGTATTGGTAGAGTTTTGGCAAGTATTGGCAGAGTATTGGCGAGTATTGGTAGAGTATTGGCGAGTATTGGTAGAGTATTGGCGAGTATTGATAGAGTATTGGCGAGATTTGGTAGAGTATTGGTGAGTATTGGCAGAGTAATGGCGAGTATTGGTAGAGTATTGGCGAGTATTGGTAGAGTATTGGCGATAATTGGTAGAGTATTGGCGAGAATTGGTAGAGTATTGGCGAGTATTGGCAGAGTATTGGCGAGTATTGGCAGAGTATTGGTGAGTATTGGCAGAGTTTTGCAGTTTTGCAGAGTATTGGCAAAGTATTGCACAGTGTTGCACAGTGTTGCACAATGTTGCAGAGTATTGCAGAGTATTGCACAGTGTTGCACAGTGTTGCAGAGTATTGCAGTTTTGCAGAGTATTGCAGATTATTTACATTGAGCAGCAATGTGGGCACTAAACATCCAGCCATGATGTGACGCTGGTCTGTTTACAAGTGATCGCCCTGTCATTTGACGGAGCGATCACGTGGTAAACGGCCGCGATCAGCGGCTATTTACCATGATCCGTGATGCGCCAGGTCCAGGTCACTGATGTTCCCGGGTGCGCGCCCCAGGGGGCGTGCGGGAGCAACATTCTGGAATGACGTCCCATGGACGTCCACCCAGAACTAGCCGACCGCGCTGTAGCCATCTTTCGGCTATGGCCCAGGCGGCAAGTGGTTAAGGAGTGGGGCCGCAAGCTGCTGCTAACAAAGCAAACAGAATATTGGCATTAAAAAGGGGATCAACTCCAGAGATAAAATGATAATTCTCCCGCTCTACAAGACTCTGGTCCAGCTGCACCTGGAGTATGCTGTCCAGTTCTGGGCACCAGTCCTCAGGAAGGATGTACTGGAAATGGAGTGAGTACAAAGAAGGGCAACAAAGCTAATAAAGGGTCTGGAGGATATTAGTTATGAGGAAAGGTTGTGAGCACTGAACTTATTCTCTCTGGAGAACAGACACTTGAGAGGGGATATGATTTCAATATACAAATACCGTACTGGTGACCCCACAATAGGGAGAAAACTTTTTCACAGAAGGGAGTTTAATAAGACTCGTGGCCACTCATTAAAATTAGAAGAAAAGTTGTTTAACCTTAAACTACGTAGAGGGTTCTTTACTGTAAGAGCGGCAAGGATGTGGAATTCCCTTCCACAGGCGGTGGTCTCAGCGGGGAGCATCAATAGTTTCAAGAAACTATTAGATAAGCATCTGAGCAACCGCAACATACAGGGATATACAAGGTAATACTGACATATAATCACACACAAAGGTTGGAACTACTACTCACCTACTATGTAACTATGTAACCGATGACTCATTCAGCTGTCAGTGTGATTCCCCTGTTGACAGCTGAAGTGTTAAAGAAGTCCGGTCATTGGAGCTGTCAAAAAAAAAAAAAAGAAAAAAGCAGCCAAACAATATTTATAAGCAACATTGCTCAGCTGCTGAAACACTAAAAAAAAAAAAAAGATACATTGTTTCTTCATCTGCAGATCAAAGGGATAAACTTCGATCTGCAGATGAAGTCAAGCAACCTGTCAAGTAAAAGAAAACATTTTTTTGTGTTATTAAATGTTGCTCCTTATTAACCCTCAATTTACTCTAATCAGCCTTATTAACTCCCTATTCTCCATTTAATTATTATTTTCCTGCTTTTTTTTTTTTTTTTTTGTTCACGTCTCTTTTATAAACGATAAACAATTAAAACTTTTTTTTTGTTTGCTTTGTTTGTTAATATTTTTACATATTTAACATATATTTACACATTTCACATTGAAAAAGTGCAAAATTAAAAAAAAAAAAAAAAATTTATTTAATTTGTAAAATAACTTTTCAATGCTTTGTACCATTGCTGACAGCTGAAGTGAAAACAAATCATTAGGTAGGTATCGGTAATTGGTATCGGTGAATACTAAAAAAGTATCGGTACTCGTAAAAAAGAAAGGTATTGGTGCATCCCTATACAGAACCATATACCTACAATTGATCCAAAGCAGGGGTCTCCACACTTCCTGTCCTAGAGTGGCTTTGTTTAATCCTCCACTGTATCTATAGAAGGAGCTGTGGTTGACATTATGTAGAGAATTATTTGGGGATTTTTAAGGGTGCTAATATATAGTATGCACAACAATTGTATTAAAATCCATTATTTATTTATAAACATGATTAAAAGAGTATATAACAAAAAAAGAAAAAAAAAATACATAATTGGTCAATATGGTAACGTTTGGAAAATCATCTCATACAGTTCATGTTTGGCATGGTTGGCAAGGTCCCGACATGTTTCGCCCCATTGGGCTTCTTCAGGGGGTATTTATTTGTCCATTGCAAGTTACGCATAAAAATATCACCAATGTAAAATATTTTGGACATATTCACTTACATGCTTACCCCAAATGATCTATTGCTCCAAGAAATAAAGACCTTCAAAGTAATCTGCCCTCATTAGACCTAGCAAAAATGTTTTTTGGGGTTTTTTTCCCCCTTTTTTCCTCTCTTCGTAGCTTGGTCTAGATGAATCTCCTATGATTCCACTGCAGCTCTATTACTAGATCTAATGAGGGCAAATCACTTTGAAGGTCTTTATTTCTTGAAGCAATAGACTATCTGGGGTAAGTATTTTCTTTAACCACTTCAGCCCCGGAAGGATTTGCCCCCTTAATGACCAGGCTATTTTTTGTGATACGGCACTTTGTCGCTTTAGCTGACAATTGCGCAGTCATGCGATCCTGTACCCAAAATAAAAAAATATCTTCCTGTCTTTATTTTTATTACATGGGGGGGGGGGGGGGGGGTCAGGGTAATAAACTTTGAAAGTAAGTTGACATCTTCCATATTTCTAACATGACAGGTTCCCTTTGGAGGCTAGAGAGAGTTCTATAGAATATGGGGCAGGGCAGTCCGCTGTGCATTTATCAGTCCCTCCTCGCCATGTTCATCTGGTATACCGGCAAGGGTAGGTGAGCTACAGAAACTTTGACATATTCGTGAACACCATCAAGAGCCCTTTGTATAAACCGACATGCAAGTGACATGGTCCTTTAAATGTTGTGATAACGTTATATACTCATGGCATGTTTGTATATGAATGTTCCGTGTGATATGACACACGGGGTGTACATCTCCGATCACCACACAATGTTTTCTTGACCTTTTGAAGTGACTAATTACAACTAAGAGTTATATTTTTCAGACACAGCAAACAAAGCAAACCAACAGGATCCAGATCAGCCTTTCTTAACCTTCTTACCCTATAGGAAGACTTAAAATCATTTCAGGTCTCAGGGGACCCCTAAAACCATTTTGTTGGGGGACACTGGGAAAAATACCTACATTGGTGGTCAGTGGGAAGAATGCTCCTCACATTGGTGGTCAGTGAGAAGAATGTTCCTCACATTGGTGGTCAGGGAGAAGAATGTTCCTTACATTGGGGGTCAGTGAGAAGAATGCTCCTCACATTGGTGGTCAGGGAGAAGAATGCTCCTCACATTGGTGGTCAGTGGGAAGAATGCTCCTTACATTGGTGGTCAGTGGGAAGAATGCTCCTTACATTGGTGGTCAGTGGGAAGAATGCTCCTTACATTGGTGGTCAGTGGGAAGAATGCTCCTCACATTGGTGGTCAGTGAGAAGAATGTTCCTTACATTGGTGGTCAGTGGGAAGAATACTCCTTACATTGGTGATCAGTGAGAAGAATGCTCCTTACACTGGTGGTCAGTGGGAAGAATGCTCCTTACATTAGTGGTCAGTGAGAAGAATGCTCCTTACATTGGTGGTGAGTGGGAAGAATGTTCCTTACATTAGTGGACAGTGGGAAGAATGATCCTTACATTGGAGGTCAATGGGAAGAATATTCCTTACATTGGTGATCAGTGAGAAGAATGCTCCTTACATTGGTGGTCAGTGGGAAGAATGCTCCTTACATTAGTGGTCAGTGAGAAGAATTCTCCTTACATTGGAGGCCAGTGAGCCAGTGAAGAGAGAGCGGGGCTGAACCGCAGCTCTATGTGTCTTATGGACACATAGAGCAGGGCTCGGGAGCAAGCATGCACCAGCGCCCCCATAGCAAACAGCTTGCTATTGGAGGGCACTGGTCAAAGGGGGAGGAGCCAGGAGCACCAGTGAGGGACCCAAGAAGAAGAGGATCAGGGCTGCTCTGTGCAAAACCACTGTATGAGTATAACACATTTGCTATATTTCTTTTTTAAGCCAAACTACTTTAGATTGTGTATTTTCAGATTGTGATTGCTGTTGATATTACCATTGTATAGGTATATGGTGGGTTCTGCACATCTACTGCTGTTTTGTAGTTTTACTTCTCGGGGATGTCACTTAACACCTACTCAGCTGGAAAGGCTCCGTCTCTCGATCCTGCGCACAAGCAACAGGAACTGTAGAAGTGTTTTTGTGAAGTTGTCAATATACTGTTGCTGTGTACGCGGCACATGTGTATGTGAGTGACACAGATGACGGCTCCGCATTCAGGGGATTGTTTATTAGAGACGGCATCCTGTGTCCGGGAAACTGCCACTGTTTATTCTCCTGAGCAAGAAAACAGCAGCAAAACACGGCGTGTTTCTCTGCACCGATTTAAAGCAAAATAACAGAATCAGTTGAAGCTTCACCGGGTTTCTCATTATAAACATGGCAGTGTTATTGTCTGCCGCCTGCGACGGATTCAGCTGTTGAGCCGACAGATTTGTGAATCCGGCCAATCAGAGAGCGCGAGAGATGTTTTCCATTAGATGCTGACCCTCATCTTTTTTTTTTTTTTTTTCTCTACAACTGTCATTTAAAGGGGACCTGAGACTGGCAAAAAAACAAAAACAAAACACAGCCTTATAAAAGCAATAGATACTAACCAATGTCTAAATGTTAAAGTGGATGTGAACCTCAGACATATGAACAAAGCATATCCCTCTAAAATGTGTACTTGTCTCAGTACAGAGCACTAAGTGTCATTTCTGTCTGCTGCTTCATTCCTCTGCTATCAGCATGAGTCACTTCTGACAAGTTTTCCTGACACCAAGAGAAAAATGGGGACAGTGGTGGGATCTCCAGAAGATTGACAGCCTCACCTCTGTTCCTGTGTGCTGTGAGGAGGGGGATGTGTCCTTTCTCTCCAATCAGCTCTCAGAGCTCTCCTCACTGAGCTTTGCAGAGTGTCATTTCAGCTCTCCGCCCCCTTTTTTTTTCTGACAGTTCAGACAAACTTTATAAATTCTGGATTTTGAATGGCTGTAGAGAAGAGAAGACTGCAGATAAACAGGTGCAACTTATGTAGGAGGATTTGTTTCATCTCTGTGCATCACCTGAGGCCAGTCACATCGCTGGGTATATGTGAGGGTTTACAACCACTTTAAAGAGTAATTCTAGGTATGGTCATTTTTACATAGCTTAGACCAGTGATGGCGAACCTCGGCAACCCAGATGTTTTGGAACTACATTTCCCATGATGCTCAACTACACAAAAAATCCTGGACAGCCGCACTCAAAAGAAATCTTGGATCTTTATTTAAATATGGTCATAAAAATACATGCCACAGCATCACAAAGCAGGAAAGCTGACGCGTTTCACACTGTAGCCAGTGCTTAATCATAGCTATGAGCTATGATTAAGCACTGACTACAGTGTGAAACGCGCCAACTTTCCTGCTTTTGTGATGCTGTGGCATGTATTTTTATGACCATATTTAAATAAAGATCCAAGATTTCTTTTGAGTGCGGCGGTCCAGGATTTTTCGTTTACCTCTTAATTACCAGCATTGCCTGCACTTGTTACTTCCAGCATGGAGAAAATGTTTGTTCCTCACAGACCTCTTTCAGAGCGGTGATATCTCTCTCTCTATGCTCAACTACACTGCCGAGTGCATGAGCATCATGGGGAATGTAGTTCCAAAACCTCTGGGGTGCCAAGGTTCGCCATCACTGGCTGAGACCAATGTAAGTATGTTCCATATTTGTGAGATCCCCGTGGAAGCTGGATAGCACTGTAAATTGCACATCTACCATAGTGATCACTGTTTGCTTCCGGGTCCCGTGCCAAGCGGCTGCCCTGCTGCATTGTAATCACAGAAGGTCGCTCGTTCCGCACGGGTGCCATTCAGGGAACACTTTGCATTTTCTCAATGAATGCACAATGTTCTGTGATTGGATGAGTTGGAGGGGGCGGTGATGCTACGATCTTAACCGCTCGTCCAATCAGAGAACACTTTCCATTCTTTGAGAAAATGCAAAGTTGTTTTTTTTTTGAATGGTGCCCATGCTAAGCAAGTGATCTCCTGTGTTTACCAAGCAGCAGGGCAGCCGCTTGGCATGGGACCCAGAAACTAGCGGCAATCACTGTAGTAGCATTATCTACCAGAGGTGTCACTAGTGCTGGACACTCAGGGCACATGCCCTGCATCTTCTGCAGGGTACCTCTGGGGTCTCCGACACTGCGATCACCCGCAACTGCAGCAGCCAGCACTGCTGTCCGCAGGCTGCCTGTCAGACTTCAGAGCCAAGGGAAGCTTCCTCTAGGCTCCTCCTTGGCTCTGGGATGTCTCCCATGTTGCGCTGTATCTGAGGTCTGTAAATTCGGGGGGGCCCCCCCATGCAGTTTTGCTCTCCACCTGCTTTGAGACATACAATAAATACCGGCTAGACTCAAAATCAGTTTACCGAATCAGATCAGGCAGCTATTGCGTTTGGTTGCCAGAGGTTACAGTGTATCATTACCACTCACTGACTGGTTGCTAGAGGTTACAGTGTATCATTACCACTCACTGACTGGTTGCTAGAGGTTACAGCACATGATTTCTGGTTGTTGATTGGTTGCTAGAGATTACTGTGGATATGACCTCAGGGGGGCATGATATACATGTCAATGCCGCCGGCCGCCACTATTTACATATGAATGCCGGTAATTTACATGTAAACACAGGGTCTGCAGGTAAGTCATCTGTACACAACAATAGGGCAGAGCTGGGCAGCATTAGTAGCAGCACTTCAAACTGAGATATCGGGACACAGCACAGGACTAAACTAAAGGGACGAGGGAATTTAAACCAGGATAGTTGGCAAGTATGAGGCAGCTGCTTTGGGCCCCACAACAATGACAGGGCCCAGGGCAGCTGCCCCCTTTGCCCTGCCTTAAAAACGGCCCTAGTTGTACTGGGGGACAGAATGACTAGGATGGGGGAGATATCTAAGATGGGTGCTGGGCTAAGAGGATTAGTGGGTTAGAGCTGGAGGGAGGTTTGGGGCAGGAGTGGATTTGTGCTAGGAGGGTAAAATGGGGGAAGGGGGAGGGTAGAGGATTTGTACTAAGAGAGGGGGATTTTGAGGGGAAGATGATTTATGCTGGGAAGTTGTGGGTGGAGAAGATTAGTGCTAGGGCTTGGGGTTTGGAAGGGGGACAGATTTGTGCTAAGAGGGGGGGATTTGGGGGGTAAATAATTTGGCTGGGAGGGGGGTTTGTGGGTGGAGAGGATTAGTGCTGGGAGCATGGTATTTGGGAGAGGAGGTGATTACTGCTGGGGGGGCAGGAGGTTTGTGCCAGGGAGGGGGTATTTAGAGGGGAGAGGATTTGTGCTAGGAGGTAGAATTTGGGGGTGAGAGGATTTGTGGAATGTAGGGGGATTTGTGCTAGGAGGTAGAATTTGGGGGTGAGAGGATTTGTGGAATGTAGGGGGATTTGTGTTAGGTTAAACAACCTGGACCTCTGCGCTCTATTCATTTTGTACTCCTGACCCCTAACTGTATGTAGCAAGGTCTCCGTCCTCCTTCAGTCTATTGAGAACCTCCAGGGTCAGAGATAGCGGACATCCTTCTGTATGTGGTGGGTTGTGAAACATAGTGGGTGCATGATGGATAAAGTTATTGGGCGCCAGACACTTCTTGGATGCAAAAGTGATGTTCATTTCTCTTACAAACTTTTATGGGGGAAAGAGGGTTAGGGCCAGAACACCCTTGAGTAGATGCAAGTTCAAAGAGCAGACTCTGAGACTTCAATAGGAGGACAGCCATGCAGAAAAAAGCCTCCAGTAAGACATGCACGTGCAGGAATGCGGTCTCCTATGGCAACAGTCTTTAACAGTTCCTAACACAAAGCGTAACAGTTCTTTCACCTTCACTACAACTTCTCCTTGTAGTTCTTCAACACTTGAGCTCCCGGTCTCTCACTAGACCCTCTGATTCACTGCCACTGAATCCCTTGAGCTCCTCCAATCTTCACGGCGATATCTTCCTCAAGCTTTACCCACGCTTCTCTGCTGGATCCCTAGGTTGGCACTCCAGATACTTCTCAAGCTTCACCCCACTGGCCTGCTCGGTCCCTGGCTTGACACACAAGGCTCCTCTGCAAGCATCACCTCCTCTGGTTGGGTCCCTGACTTAATCACCACCTGAAGCTTCCCGATTCTCCACCGTGCCCGTTCGGCGAGAATTCTGCTTCAGTACTTGCTTCAATTAGTCACTGTGGTCCCTGGTAATAAGGTAATTGGTCCCTTGGTGGTGACAGCTTCCCCTCTACTTCCGACCACAACAGGTTCTCCGACCGGCAGAACCGTCACTTCTGGTTGGACTGCAAGCCGCAATCCCAACCCTTAGCTGCTCTCTTGCTTCTGGATAGGCCCTCAGGCAGCCTAGCAGCCAGATGTACCCAGGATAGGCCCAATCTCCAGCCTAGCAGCCCGGGGCATATGACACATGTCCACCCAGACAGCCGTCCAGGTGGCACAGAACATGGATCACCTGACCTCACCCAAATATATAGGCGCTCCCAGCAGGCCATGGGATTCAAAGAATCCCTTGCCCATTGGCTGAGATACCCCATATACCCATAACTTGACCTCCTTGTCCTTCTGATATCTAGCATCAACAAGTACCTGGTCACCTAGTGGTAGTAGAGAGAAGTGCAACAAGGCCAAACTTAGGGAGGAATCAATAGATCTCTAACAATTAACCAGGGTAACTACTCCTGGCAAGTAAAATTGTGAGGAGCTCCCTGCCTAAACTCCAGGGTGTTACATGCACATTACACACACCTGACCCCTGCAGTGTGTGCATTATATACTCCTGACCCCTGCATTCTGTGCGTTATACACGCCTGATCCCTGCATTCTGTGTGTTGTACTTTTTCTGATTCCTACATTCAGTGTAGTATATACAGTGCCTTGAAAAAGTATTCATACCCCTTGAAATTTTCCACATTTTGTCATGTTACAACCAAAAACGTAAATGTATTTTATTGGGATCTTATGTGATAGACCAACACAAAGTGGCACATAATTGTGACGTGGAAGGAAAATGATAAATGGTTTTTAAAATGTTTTACAAAAAAATATGTGAAAAGTGTGACTGCAAGTCTTTTTGGGGATGTCTCTACCAGCTTTGCACATCTAGAGAGGGACATTTTTTCCCATTCTTCTTTGCAAAATAGCTCAAACTCTGTCAGATTGGATGGAGAACGTCTGTGAACAGCAATTTTCAAGTCTTGCCACAGATTCTCAATTGGATTTAGGTCTGGACTTTGACTGGGCCATTCTAACACATGAATATGCTTTGATCTAAACCATTCCATTGTAGCTTTGGCTGTATGTTTGGGGGCGTTGTCCAGCTGGAAGGTGAACCTCCGCCCCAGTCTCAAGTCTTTTGCAGACTCAAACAGGTTTTCTTCTAAGATTGCCCTGTATTTGGCTCCATCCATCCTCCTGTCAACTCTGACCAGCTTCCCTGTCCCTGCTGAAGAAAAGCATCCCCACAACATGATGCTGCCACCACCATGTTTCACGGTGGGGATGGTGTGTTCAGGGTGATGTGCAGTGTTAGTTTTCCGCCACATATAGCATTTTGCTTTTAGGTCAAAAAGCTCAAATTTGGTCTCATCTGACCAGAGCACCTTCTTCCACATGTTTGCTGTGTCCTCCACATAGCTTCTGGCCAGCTGAAAATCAGACTTCTCATGTCTTTCTTTCAACAATGGCTTTCTTCTTGCCACTCTTCCATAAAGGCCAGATTTGTGGAGCGCATGACTAATGCCATGTACTCACGAGCGGACTTTTCGACGGCTGAACTCCGAAGGACTTTTTGACAGAGTTCCGTCGAAACGGACTTGCCTACACATGATCACACCAAAGTCCGACTGATTCGTACGTGATGACGTACGACCGGGCTGGAATAAGGAAGTTCATAGCCAGTAGCCAATAGTTGCCCTAGCGTCGGTTTTCGTCCGTCGGACTAGCATACAGACAACCGAATTTTTCGACCGGACTCAAGTCCGTCGGAAAGATTTGAATTATGTTCTATTTCTAAAGTCCGTCTGATTTTTCAACAGCAAAGCTCAGATGAAACCCACACACGATCAAATTGTCCGGCGGATTCGTTCCGTCGGACCTTTGCTGACGAAAAGTCCGGTCGTGTGTATACGGCATAATAGTTGTTAGGTGGACAGATTCTCCCACCTGAGCTGTGGATCTCTGCAGCTCCTCCAGAGTTACCATGGACCTCTTGTCTGCTCCTCTGATGAATGCTCTCCTTACCTGGCCCGTCAGTTTAGGTGGACGGCCATGTCTTGGTAGGTTTGCAGTTGTGCCATACTCTTTCCATTTCCGATGATGGATTGTACAGAGCTCCGTGAGATGTTCAAAGCTTGGGATATTTTTTTATAACCTAACCCTGCTTTAAACTTCTCCACAACTTTATCCCTGACCTGTCTGGTGTGTTCTTTGGCTTTCTTGCTGTTTGTTCACAAAGGTTCTCTAACAAATCTCTGAGGGCTTCACGGAACAGCTGTATTTATACTGAGATTAAATTAAACACAGGTGGACTCTATTTATCAATTAGGTGACTTCTGAAGACAATTGGTTCCACTAGATTTTAGTTGCACATCACACTTTTCACATATTTATTTGTAAAAAATGTTGAAAACCATTTTATCATTTTCCTTCCACTTCACAATTATGTGCCACTTTGTTTTGGTCTATCACATAAAATCCCAATAAAATACATTTACGTTTTTGGTTGTAACATGACAAAATGTGGAAAATTTCAAGGGGTATGGCATTTACTCTCCCTTCCTACATTCAGATGTGTCAGGAGGAAAATACAGTCAATCGTTATAGTAAAGGCTGCGCCGCCTCTCCAGGTTCCACTTAATTTTTCTGCCTGTGCCCTAAAAAATAAAAAAACTACTGACACCATCCTGCTGACTTACACCATCCAGTTCCCTGCTGACACCATCCACTGCCCTACTGACACCATCCACTGCTCCGCTGACACCGTCCACTGCTCTATTGACACCGTCCACTGCCCTACTGACAGCATCCACTGCTCTACTGACACCGTCCACAGGAAACATGCAACAAGTGCAGCAAGAGCCACCCCCTTGGACTTTTAAGGCAGAAATAGAAGTAGTGGAGTAAGTAAAAGGCAGCAGAGTGCCACTTTTATTGAGTACACAATATGTAATACATTTTATAAACACGAACAGTGACATTAAAATATACAAGGTATACCAATGAACCAGTTAATAGATATACAGTCAGGTCCATAAATATTGGGACATCGACACAATTCTAATCTTTTTGGCTCTATACACCACCACAATGGATTTGAAATGAAACAAACAAGATGTGCTTTAACTGCAGACTTTCAGCTTTAATTTGAGGGTATTTACATCCAAATCAAGTGAACGGTGTAGGAATTACAACAGTTTGTATATGTGCCTCCCACTTTTTAAGGGACCAAAAGTAATGGGACAGATTAACAATCATCCATCAAACTTTCACTTTTTAATACTTGGTTGCAAATCCTTTGCAGTCAATTACAGCCTGAAGTCTGGAACACATAGACATCACCAGACGTTGGGTTTCATCCCTGGTGATGCTCTGCCAGGCCTCTACTGCAACTGTCTTCAGTTCCTGCTTGTTCTTGGGGCATTTTCCCTTCAGTTTTGTCTTCAGCAAGTGAAATGCATGCTCAATCGGATTTAGATCAGGTGACTGACTTGGCCATTGCATAACATTCCACTTCTTTCCCTTAAAAAACTCTTTGGTTGCTTTCGCAGTATGCTTCGGGTCATTGTCCATCTGCACTGTGAAGCACCATCCAATGAGTTCTGAAGCATTTTGCTGAATATGAGCAGATAATATTGCCCGAAACACTTCAGAATTCATCCTGCTGCTTCTGTCAGCAGTCACATCATCAATAAATATGCCCACGCCATGACACTACCACCACCATGCTTCACTAATGAGGTGGTATGCTTTGGATCATGAGCAGTTCCTTTCCTTCTCCATACTCTTCTCTTCCCATCACTCTGGTACAAGTTGATCTTGGTCTCATCTGTCCATAGGATGTTGTTCCAGAACTGTGAAGGCTTTTTTAGATGTTGTTTGGCAAACTCTAATCTGGCCTTCCTGTTTTTGAGGCTCACCAATGGTTTACATCTTGTGGTGAACCCTCTGTATTCACTCTGGTGAAGTCTTCTCTCGATTGTTGGCTTTGACACACATACACCTACCTCCTGGAGAGTGTTCTTGATCTGGCCAACTGTTGTGAAGGGTGTTTTCTTCACCAGGGAAAGAATTCTTCAGTCATCCACCACAGTTGTTTTCTGTGGTCTTCTGGGTCTTATGGTGTTGCTGAGCTCACCGGTGCGTTCTTTCTTTTTAAGGATGTTCCAAAAAGTTGATCTGGCCACTCCTAATGTTTTTGCTATCTCTCTGATGGGTTTGTTTTTTTTTTTTCAGCCTAATGATGGCTTGCTTCACTGATAGTGACAGCTGTTTGGATCTCATATTGAGAGTTGACAGCAAAAGATTCCAAAGCAAATAGCACACTTGAAATGAACTCTGGACCTTTTATCTGCTCCTTGTAAATGGGATAATGAGGGAAGAACACACACCTGGCCATGAAAAAGCTGAGCAGCCAATTGTTCCATTACTTTTGGTCCCTTAAAAAGTGGGAGGCACATATACAAACTGTTGTAATTCCTACACCGTTCACCTGATTTGGATGTAAATACCCTCAAATTAAAGCGGAAAGTCTGCAGTTAAAGCACATCTTGTTCCTTTCATTTCAAATCCATTGTGGTGGTGTATAGAACCAAAAAGATTAGAATTGTGTCGATGTCCCAATATTTATGGACCTGCCTGTATATATATCAAACCCAAAGCTAATAATTCAGGCACTGCCAGAGTCAAGCTGAGGTCAGTCCGTGAAGATGTGTAGCATACATCCCGACATGTTTCGGAAATTTACTGGTATATATTTTTAACTTCATCAGGGAAGGTTTACATTTGGGTAACTTTATCTTTATCTGCAACATAGATACAGTTACATAGTATTTATACTGTAGTGCAAAAAAGGCAAGTAGTTTTACACAGTGAACTAAATGGGATTTTTTTAGGCTTACAGGTACTTACATACAGGTTTCCTTAAAGGACATAGGGAAATGGTAAAAACAATTGTGAAAATTCCACGTTGACTGAGAGAGAGCGCACGGACAGCATGGGTGGACAGGCATGCAAACCCGGGGCCAGGGCCGTTTTTAAGGCAGGGCAAAAGGGGCAGCTGCCCTGGGCCCTGTCATTGTTGTGGGGCCCAAAGCAGCTGCCTCATACTTGCCAACTATCCTGGTTTAAATTCCCTCATCCCTTGAGGTTTTAGTCCTGTGCTGTGTCCCTAAATCTCAGTGTGAAGTGCTGCTACTAATGCTGCCCAGCTCTGCCCTTTTGTTGTGTACAGATGACTCACCTGCAGACCCTGTGTTTACATGTAAATTACTGGCATTCATATGTAAATAGCGGCGGCCAGTGGCATTGATATGTATATCATGCCCCCCTGAGGTCATATCCACAGTAATCTCCAGCATCCAATCAACAAGCAGAAATCATGTGCTGTAACCTCTAGCAACTAATCAGTGAGCCGTAATGTGTGCTGTAACCTCTAGCAACCAGTCAGTGAGCAGTAATGATACACTGTAACCTCTAGCAACTAATCAGTGAGCCGTAATGATACACTGTAACCTCTAGCAACTAATCAGTGAGCCGTAATGTGTGCTGTAACCTCTAGCAACCAGTCAGTGAGCAGTAATGATACACTGTAACCTCTAGCAACCAGTCAGTGAGCAGTAATGATACACTGTAACCTCTAGCAACTAATCAGTGAGCCGTAATGTGTGCTGTAACCTCTAGCAACCAGTCAGTGAGCAGTAATGATACACTGTAACCTCTGGCAACCAATCGCAATAGCTGCCTGTTCTGATTGAGTAAACTGATTCTGAGTCTAGCTGCTATTTATTTTATGTCTCAGAGCAGGTGGAGAGCAAAACTGCATGGGGGGGGGGGCCCAAGAAAAGTTTTGCCCAGGGTCCAATCAATATTAAAGACGGCCCTGCCCGGGGCCAACCACTGATTCACATCCACAGGAGACACTCTGATGGCTACACCAGAAGAGAGGTAATACTGTCCAAAGGACCATAAAAGTGAAAAGAAATCAATCAGGGTTTTAAGATTAGTACATAGACACATCCAGTGTGCATGTGACAGCAAAGAAAAGGCATGTATTGCCCAGAATTGTCTGTATTTGAATAGTACATTAATGTACTTGACTCTGGCAGTGCCTACCTAGATTATTAGCTTTGGGTTTGATACATATAACTATGTGTTAACTGGTTCATTGGTATACCTTGTATTATATTTTAAAGTGGTTGTAAACCCTTTACAACCACTTTTTGCTACAGGTATAATAAGGCTTACCTGTAGCTACCCAGGATATCTCCTAAACCCGCACGGTTTAGGTGATATCCCCTGTATTTGCATGTGCCGACATCATTGGCACATGCGCACTGAAGCAACGGCACATACGTGCCGTTGCTTCAGTTAGACTGTGCCGTTGCCGGCGGCTCCCGAGCCCATGCAGGAGTGACGTCATCGCGGCTCCAGCCAATCACAGCGCTGGAGCCCGCGATACCAGGAGGAAACTCCGGGAGAGATGTCGGCCGCCGGAGCGAGGTACGAGGATGGCTGCAGGGGATTCGATCTCTGCTTCTATATGCATACTAGTTTATTATGCCTTTGTCTTGCAGGTTTTTTATTTTTTTTTTGTTTTTTGTTTTTTTTTCTAGGGTTTACAACCACTTTAATGTCACTGTTCGTGTTTATAAAATGTATTACATATTGTGTACTCAATAAAAGTGGCACTCTGCTGCCTTTTACTTACTCCACTACTCCTATTTCTGCCTTAAACGTCCAAGGGGGCGGCTCTTGCTGCAATTGTTGCATGTTTCCCCTCTGGAGACTAGTACAGTGATTTCCACCTTCTAAGGGGATCGGCCAGACATGGCACATACATACCTACATTGCTTCAATAGCCATACCTGAAATTCAGCTTTGTCAATGAACTTCTCTTATGTGCTGTTTTCAGTCTGTTAAGTGTTCTGTTCAGGGCTGGTGCAAGGATTTTGACACCCTAGGCGAAACCTCATTTTGCCACCCCCATTGGCTCCACCCCTGACTCCACCCCCTTTGCTCTGCCCATGTGACAGGATGCGGCGCTATACAGGAAGTATCGGCTCTGCTTCCTCTAGCGATGGCTCCAGTGCTGTGCTGCGCCTCTAATTATACTACCGGACAGATGGAGCCTGAGACTGAGTTAGTTACATGCTGCAGCCTGCAAAGCATTCAGACGCGGAGGGAAACCAGCGGCCGGGCGCCCCTAGGCAGCAGTGAACCCTAGGCGGCTGCCTAGTTTGCCTAGTGGTAGCACCGGCCCTGGTTCTGTTCAATAAGTGTAAAAGAAAACACAGGAGGTACGCCAGGGGTGTGCCCTTAACCTAAATATTCTGTGCCTCTGTCCTCCTTCTTACTCATCTTTAGAGATTGGGTGGTGTGGTGTAGTCACCCTAATGCCGCGTACACACGGTCGGATTTTCCGACGGGAAATGTTCGATGGGAGCCTGTTGTCGGAAATTCCAACCATGTGTAGGCTCCATCGGACATTTTCCGTCGGAATTTCCGAAAAAACTAAATTTGAGATCTGGATCTCAAATTTTCTGGCAACAAAATCTGTTGTCGTAAATTCCGGTTGTGTGTACACAATTCCAACGCACAAAGTTCCACGCATGCTCGGAATCAAGAAGAAGAGCAGCACTGGCTATTGAACTTCATTTTTGTTGGCTCGTCGTACGCGTTGTACGTCACCGCGTTCTTGTCGATCGGAATTTCTGACAAGATTTGTGTGACCGTGACAAGTTTGAGCCAACATCCATCAGAAAAAAAACATGGATTTGGTTGTCAGAATGTCTGATTGTGTGTACGTGGCATAAGACAGGAATTGTTCCTGGCAGGATCACCGGATGAAAATAAAGGGAAAAAAATACAGTCACCACATTTAAGGACTGCTAAAGCTGCAATATCTTTTTTTTCTTTCGTTTTAACGGGCACCTAAGATTGGCAAATAACAGCCTTATAAAACCAAGAGATACTATTACATTTCTAGAGCTACATTGATGACCTACAGTAGGACCTACTGCAGAGAAATAACTTTAAAGGGCGAGGTGCATTTATCACAAAGGAAGATTTTTTAAAATTTAGATGTTATACAGTATCTCACAAAAGTGAGTACACCCTATACATATAGTGGACCTTTATTTGATGGTAAATATTAATGGATATGTCCTGATTGTTTTATTGTCACAGGAAAACTGGCCCAAAATAGCTACAGTATCTCACAAAAGTAAGTACACCCCTCACATTTTTGTAAATATTTTATTCTATCTTTTCATGTGACAACACTGAAGAAATGACACTTTGCTACAATGTAAAGTAGTGAGTGTACAGCTTGTATAACAGTGTAAATTTGCCGTCCCCTCAAAATAACTCAACACACAGCCATTAATGTCTAAACCCGCTGGAAACAAACATGAGTACACCCCTAAGCTGAGGGTAAAGGCGATGGACTGGCCAAGCATGTCTCCAGACCTAAACCCTATTGAGCATCTGTGGGACATCCTCAAACAGAAGGTGGAGGAGCACAAGGTCTCTAACATCCACCAGCTCTGTGATGTCATCATGGAGGAGTGGAAGAGGACTTCAGTGGCAACCTGTGAAGCTCTGGTGATCTCCATGCCCAAGAGGGTTAAGGCAGTGCTGGAAAATAATGGTGGCCACACAAAATATTGACACTTTGGGCCCAATTTGGACATTTTCACTTAGGGGTGTACTCACTTTTGTTGCCAGCGGTTTAGACATTAATGGCTGTGTGTTGAGTTATTTTGAGGGGACAGCAAATTTACACTGTTATACAAGCTGTACACTCACTACTTTACATTGTAGCAAAGTGTAATTTCTTCAGTGTTGTCACATGAAAAGATAGAAGAAAATATTAACAAAAATATGAGGGGTGTACTCACTTTTGTGAGATACTGTATATATACATTTATATATATGTCAGTGGCGGCTGGGGGTATATATTTTTTTTTGGGGGGGGAGCAATCCATCCGTCCGCCGCCAACTCCCCCCCGACCCCGACTCCTCCTGCGTCTCCTCCCTCCTTGGCGGCCATAAGGATCGACTCTCCTTTTGGCCAATCGGGAAATGGGTCTCACGGCCCGCTTCCTAATTGGCCGGGAGGAGAATCAGAGTGACAATAGCGGATATTTATTTTCTATTTTCACACAATTGCGTGGGCTCAGAACGCAACGCTCTGCACCCCGAGCCCACCCTTTTTTTGAAGCCTATTAGAGCTTCTGGCTCACATGCTTAAAAAAAAAACCTTCAATTGGAATTCATGTGTCTGGATCCCCGCATGTAGATTAGGGGGCCGGATGCATGGATAAGGGGGTGGCGCCCATGCACCCCAAAAGGACAGGCCACCACTGATATATGTTATATATTTTAAACCAGAACTTTAGTTTAGAAAACTAAATT
The DNA here is from genome assembly GCA_037952925.1 of Lithobates clamitans. NCBI lineage: Eukaryota > Metazoa > Chordata > Amphibia > Anura > Ranidae > Lithobates > Lithobates clamitans. Next base: position 602,596 of record JBBGZY010001228.1, read on the forward strand.
TTAATGAAGCCGCCCAAGTAAAAAAGAATTCGGTGTTGGCTGATACTTCCCCCCTCTAGAGTAATGTTCCCTGAAGACTCACTGCTCCATATATCCAGCTTGTCTTGTGATGAAAGATGATAGGTACTATTCAACCCGCTTTATGTGAAGGGAGGTGGGAAGAACAGGGGTTTATTTAAGGGCTTGAGGACTGAGGATGAATTGGTTTACAGTGGCCGCAGCTACAGGGCTCAGTGAGGGTTTGTTTAACCACTTCAGCCCCGGACGATTTGGCTGGCAAAAGACCAGAGCACTTTTTGCGATTCGACGCTGCTTCACTTTAACGGACAATTGCGCGGTCGTGCGACGTGGCTCCCAAACAAAATTGACGTCCTTTTTTTCACACAAATAGAGCTTTCTTTTGGTTGTATTTGATCACCTCTGTGGTTTCTTTTTTTGCACTATAAACGAAAAAAGAGCGACAATTTTGAAAAAAAAATGCATTATTTTTTACTTTTTGCTATAATAAATATCCCCCAAGTTTTATTAAAGACATTTTTTCCTCAGTTTAGGCCGAGACGTATTCTTCTACATATTTTTGGTAAAAAAAAAAATCGCAATAAGCGTTTAATTGATTGGTTTGCGCAGTTATAGCGTCTACAAAATAGGGGATAGTTTTATGGCATTTTTTTTAAATATTTTTTTTTTTTTACTAGTAATGGCAGCTATCAGCGATTTTTATCTTGACTGCGACATTATGGCGGTCAGATCTGGCACTTTTGGCGCTATTTTGGGACAATTCACATTTATACAGCGGTCAGTGCGATTAAAAATGCATTGATTACTGTGTAAATGTGACTGGCAGTGAAGGGGTTAACCAGAAGGGGGCGCTGTAGGGGTTAAGTGTGTCCTAGGGAGTGATTCTAACTGTGGGGGGGGATGGGCTATGACACTGATCACCGTTCCCGATTACAGGGAGCCGTGATCAGTCAGTGTCACTAGGCAGAACGGGGAAATGCTTGTTTACATCAGCATTTCCCCGTTCTTCCTCTCCGTGAGACGATCGCGGGTATCCCCGCAGACATCGAGTCCGCAGGACCCGCAATCACACTCACGGAGCTTGCGGCGGGCGCGCCCACAAGCCGCGTCTTAAAGGGCAATGTACAGGTACGGTAGTATGCCTGTACGTGCCCTTCTGCCGAGGTATATCGGCGTGAGCCGGTCGGCAAGCCGTTAAAGGTTATTTACTGATTGTAAAGAATATGTAATACTTGAATGTCCATTGCCTGGTTGCAACTTTAAAGTGGAACTTTAGTCAGAAAATTAAGTCCTGCTAGATGACTTCAGGCTGGCTCCTTTTGCAGGTATAGATATGTAAAACAATAAAAAATAATTGCCTATACTGTTTAAAATCCAGTAATATACTGTCTCACCCTGCTCTGCACATGCTCAGTTGCTCTCTATTTTTAGGCACTTTTAGGCAAACAGAATTTGTAGAGGCCGATCTGCTGACAGCCTTAAAGCAGAATTAAACCTTCCTCTCCTTAACAGCCAAGGAAGTGCTTCTGTTTGACCTGCAACTGCCATGGTGCTACACATGCCATCATTGAAAGGTAAATGTGACCTGGCACAACTAGCAAAGGTATGCCCCATCCCGGATAAATGAATATACATAGAAATAATAACTGATTCAGTGCCACATTCACGTAGATTATACATGATTGATGGACACATGATAAACTGATACATAGTATGGTAATGACAATGATAATCATAATGTAAATACCGTATTTATCGGCATATAACACGCACTTTTTTCCCCTGAAAATCAGGGGAAAATCGTGGGTGCGTGTTATAGGCCGATCCCCGCCGATTTTGTGTCATCGGAGCGATGGCGGCAATTGCCGCGGTCGCCGCCGACATACACAGCCGTGGGTAGATTCAAATATGGCGCCGAGACTGCAGGGATTCGTCGGAGCCGAGATGCACATACCCGAGTGTTCTCGGCTTTTTTTGGCTCCGCCGTCACGCCCATTCCCGCCCCTTTGGACCCGTGTTATGTCCATCATAGGGCGGGACTGGGCGTGACTGTGAGCGGCGCCGAAAAAAGCCGAGAACACTCGGGTATGTCTATCTCGGCTCTCGTCGGAGCCGAGATAGACATACCCGAGTGTTCTCGGCTTTGTGTTCTCAGGCTGCACTGACAAGGCTGCACTGACACTGAAAAGGCTGCAGATGGACAGATAAGGCTGCATTGATGGGCATTTTAATGTAAGTTATTTTTCCTTAAACTTCCCTCCTAAAAGTTTTTTTTCCTTAAAATTCCCTCCTAAACTTGGGGTGAGTGTTATACGCCGATAAATATGATAATCGTAATAGTAATAATCATAATAATATTCATAATAATAAGATGATTTTTATTTTATAAATACTCAACATATCAACTAAGGATCATAGAAATATTTAGTACAGTTAATCAGTGAGCAATGAACATGATTGATACAAATATAAATCACAGTAATCATGATTGATAAATTGGGTACAGAAACAGTAATCATGATTGATAAATTGGGTACAGAAACAGTAATCATGATTAATAAATTGAATACAGAATAACAACATCACGGATCTTGTGGACAGATTACTGGGAGGGGCTGGGGAAGACCCGGCTGTCATGGTGCACGTTGGCACCAATGACAAAGTCAGAGGCAGATGGAGTGTCCTAAAGAACGATTTTAGGGACTTAGGTGCTAAATTGAGGAAAAGGACCTCCAAGGTAGTTTTCTCAGGAATACTACCGGTACATCGAGCCACACCAGAAAGGCAGAGGGAGATTAGGGAAATAAACAAGTGGCTGAAGAGCTGGTGTAGTAAGGAGGGGTTTGGGTTCCTGGAGGACTGGGCCGACTTCTCAGTCGGTAACCGGTACTATAGAAGGGATGGACTGCACCTAAATGAGGAGGGTGCAGATCTGCTGGGAATGAAGATGGCCAAAAAGTTAGAGGGGTTTTTAAACTAGGCGATGGGGGGGAGGGTCCAGAGACAGTGATAGCCAGCGCGGATGATATTCCAGAGGGTAGTGTTGGGGGCATTAGTGGTAGGTTAACCAAAGCACAAAAACACAAGGTGAGTATAGTAGCAAGTCCAAGTTGCAATTTTGAAACACCCAATACGAGGACAATATGCGACCGGTCTAAACTATGTGGCATGTTCACCAATGCCAGGAGCATGGCGGACAAGATGGGTGAACTAGAGATACTGTTGTACAAGGAGGATTTGGATTTTGTGGGAATTTCAGAGACCTGGTTCAACAGCTCTCATAATTGGCTGGCAAACATTCAAAGGTATACCCTATACCGCAAGGATAGAGAGGGTAAAAAAGGGGGAGGGGTATGCCTATATATCAAGAATAATGTACAAGCGAATGTGAGAGATGACATCACTGAGGGAGCTAGAGAGGAGGTGGAATCCTTATGGGTAGAGCTCCAAAGGGATGAAGCTAAGGGGAAAATAATACTGGGAGTATGCTATAGGCCCCCTAACCTGAGGGAGGAAGTGATGACGGATCTCCTATCACAAATTGGATTAGCAGCAAAGATGGGAAGTGTTATCATAATGGGGGATTTTAATTATCCAGACATAGACTGGGCGGAGGGAACCGCACATTCATTTAAGGCTCGCCAGTTCCTTAATGTCTTGCAGGACAATTTTATGGGTCAGATGGTAGACGCACGAACTAGAAATAAAACATTACTGGATCCACTGATTACCAACAATACAGACCTGATCACGGATGTGGAAATACGGGGCAATTTAGGTAACAGCGATCACAGGTCAATTAGTTTCAGTATAAATCACACAAATAGGAAACATAAAGGGAATACAAAGACACTGAATTTCAAAAGAGCCAACTTCCCTAAACTACAAACCTTGCTAAAAGACATAAATTGGGATAAAATATTAGGAACAAAGAATACGGAGGAGAGATGGGTTTGCTTTAAGAGCATATTAAATAAGGGCATTAGCCAATGTATCCCATTGGGTAATAAATTTAAAAGAGCGAACAAAAATCCTGGATGGCTTAACTCCAATGTAAAAATGCATATAAAAGCAAAGGAGAAGGCCTTCAAAAAATACAAGGTTGAGGGATCATCCTCAGCATTCAGACTTTATAAAGAATGCAATAAGAAATGTAAGGGTGCAATTAGGACGGCTAAGATAGAACATGAAAGACACATAGCGGAGGAGAGCAAAAAAAATCCCAAGAAATTCTTTAAGTATGTAAACAATAAAAAAGGGAGGACAGACCATATTGGCCCCATAAAGAATGAGGAAGGACATCTGGTTACAAAGGATGGGGAGATGGCAAAGGTATTGAATTTATTCTTCTCCTCAGTCTTCACGAGTGAATCGGGGGGCTTCAGTAACCAAAACTGCAGTGTTTATCCTCATGACACAACACAGGAAGCACCTCCATGGTTAACAGAGGACAGAATTAAAATTAGACTTGAGAAACTTAACATTAATAAATCACCGGGACCAGATGGCTTGCATCCGAGGGTACTTAGGGAACTCAGTCAGGTGATTGCCAGACCGTTGTTCCTAATTTTTACAGACAGTCTACTAACTGGAATGGTACCAGCTGATTGGAGAAAAGCCAATGTAGCACCAATATTTAAAAAGGGCCCAAAAAACATCCCTGGGAATTACAGACCAGTTAGCCTAACATCAATAGTATGTAAAATCTTGGAGGGGATGATAAGGGACTATATACAAGATTTTAGTAATAAGAACGATATCATTAGCAGTAATCAGCATGGATTCAGGAAGAATCGTTCTTGCCAAACCAATCTATTAACCTTCTATGAGGAGGTGAGTTGCCATCTAGATAAAGGAAGGCCCGTAGACGTGGTGTATCTGGATTTTGCAAAAGCATTTGACACAGTTCCCCATAAACGTTTACTGTACAAAATAGGGTCCGTTGGCATGGACCATAGGGTGAGTACCTGGATTGAAAACTGGCTACAAGGGCGTGTTCAGAGGGTGGTGATAAATGGGGAGTACTTAGAATGGTCAGGGGTGGGTAGTGGGGTTCCCCAGGGTTCTGTGCTGGGACCAATCCTATTTAATTTGTTCATAAACGACCTGGAGGATGGGATAAACAGTTCAATCTCTGTATTTGCAGACGATACTAAGCTAAGCAGGGCAATAACTTCCCTGCAGGATGTGGAAACCTTGCAAAAAGACCTGAACAAATTAATGGGGTGGGCGACTACATGGCAAATGAGGTTCAATGTAGAAAAATGTAAAATAATGCATTTGGGTGGCAAAAATATGAATGCAATCTATACACTGGGGGGAGAACCTCTGGGGGAATCTAGGATGGAAAAGGACCTGGGGGTCCTAGTAGATGATAGGCTCAGCAATGGCATGCAATGCCAAGCTGCTGCTAATAAGGCAAACAGAATATTGGCATGTATTAAAAGGGGGATCAACTCCAGAGATAAAACAATAATTCTCCCGCTCTACAAGACTCTGGTCCGGCCGCACCTGGAGTATGCTGTCCAGTTCTGGGCACCAGTCCTCAGGAAGGATGTACTGGAAATGGAGCGAGTACAAAGAAGGGCAACAAAGCTAATAAAGGGTCTGGAGGATCTTAGTTATGAGGAAAGGTTGCGAGCGTTGAACTTATTCTCTCTGGAGAAGAGACGCTTGAGAGGGGATATGGTTTCAATTTACAAATACTGTACTGGTGACCCCACAATAGGGATAAAACTTTTTTGCAGAAGAGAGTTTAATAAGACTCGGGGCCACTCATTACAATTAGAAGAAAAGAGGTTTAACCTTAAACTTCGTAGAGGGTTCTTTACTGTAAGAGCGGTAAGGATGTGGAATTCCCTTCCACAGGCGGTGGTCTCAGAGGGGAGCATTGATAGCTTCAAGAAACTATTAGATAATCACCTGAATGACCGCAACATACAGGGATATGTAAGGTAATACTGACACATAATCACACACATAGGTTGGACTTGATGGACGTGTGTCTTTTTTCAACCTCACCTACTATGTAACTATGTAACTATGTAACATACATCCAGTATAGATATGCCAAACCACCACAGCACAGTCTCTGTATGTATATAAAAGAGACCGAAAATTCTGTAAAAAATCGGCTTTGCGGCTTGGAGGTCCGAAAGTTTAGGCCGCGTCCCACCGTGGGCCGCTCACTCGAGGCGGGCGATCAAAATTTAGCCCGCGTCTTTTGCGGCCTACTGGGCCGCGTTTTTGTACCTATTGGGCCGCGGCTTCTGTGGCCTCCTGGATCGGCGCCCCTGTGAGGGGCAATGTAGTTTCTATACAGACCTTGACTGATTTCAGTAGGTATCTATACTATCTTTAGTCTACTTGGGCTCTTCCAGAATGTCGGATTATCTAAGCTCGAGCTTCAGCTCTGGCCAGCGTGTTTTCTTCTCTTGGACAAACTCCAGAAGTTGCATGCTGCGTTTTTTATTTTTCTGTCCGGCAAGTAGGCCCTCTGCGGACCTGCCTGTGGGTGTTGGGTCTGAGAGTTTCTACCTTTTTGAAACGATTCCATTTGCGCAGTTCCATACAAGCTCCCTTCAGAGAGATCCTGGCATGAGACAAATGCCCGAGGTCTCGGGACAATCGGATTCGGCTGAGTTAGGAAACCAGGGTTCCCTGGTCTGGTGGCTCGCTCTCTGGTTCTTCGGCAGGATAAATCCTTTCTCCCCTTGTATTAAACAGGGTGACCACCAATGCCAGTCAGTCTGGGTAGGATGTCCTGGGACTGAGCTCTGCTCCGGGTCATTGTACGCTGGTGGAATCCGGACTACCAGGTAATATCCTGGAACTTCGAGCGATCAGGCTAAGTCTGGATCATGGATGGATCGACTTCGGGGGCTCCCGGTACGGTTCTAGTCGGACAAGGCAACCACGATGACTTATGTCCTTCGCCAGGGCGGGTCAAATAGCCTGTGGCGGCCCTGGCTGGTTGCCAGTATTCCCCGGTGGGCAGAACGTTTCGTCCGGCCCTTTTCTGGTGTATGCATTCCAGGAGTGGAATGCTGACAGGCAGGTACCTCAGTTGGCGAGGGTTGGACCATGGATGGGCCCTTCAACGGGCCGTGTTTCTTCGGGTTTGTTCCCGCTGGGACACTCATGAGGTAGTTCTCTTGGTGTCCTGGCTCAACTGGACGGTACCAAGGTTTCTGGTAAGGCCATGGGTTGCTCTGGCAGCTCTGGAGGCCCATGGGACCAGTGACGTTTCCCTATGCCTTTCCTCCTCTCCAGCTTCTGTTGTGGCTTTTACGCAGGATCACGGCTGTGGGGGTTCATTCTATTATCCTTGGATGGGTCCAGTCAGTCTGGGTACGCCAACCGGGTGCGCCTGGTCGCCGGCGTTCCTTGTCGACTGCCTCTCAGGAAGGATCTATGGTCCCAGGGCCGTTCTTCCATTCTGCCTTAGAGTCACTGGTTTTAATGGCCTAACTGTGTTGAGCCAGGAGCGGCAGTTCCGACACTGTTGATGGCTAGGGAGTCCATCTTTTAGGAGGTTTTAACCTCCGGGTGTGGAGAGCGCATATATCCTGGTGTGAAGCACCGGGCATTCATCCTTGTTCTTTCTAGGTGGCTCCAATTCCGACCCCCATTTACGGGGGGTTTAGCAGGAATGCGCCTCGAGTACCATCGAGGGCCAGGTGTCAGCCTGGGTGGTCGTCTTCAGCATCCCCTGGTCTCGCGCTCCCTGGTGCGTACCTTTTATTCAAGGGGTTAGACGTCTGTTTCCACCGGAGATTTCACTGCTTACTCTGTCTCGGAAGGTGGCCTCTTGGTGGCTTTCACCTCTGCTTACCGGGTGTCGAAAAGGGTGGCGTTATCTTCTCGTTCACCTTACCCAGGTTTAGGCGGTGCTTCGCCCTTTTCTATAGTTCCGTCCCTGGGTTTCCATTTGAACAAGGACATTGTGTTTCCTTTCTTGTGTCCCTGGCAACACATCCCAAGGAATTTGCCTTATCTGGCCGGGATGTGGTTTGGGGGATTCGGTTGTATTTGCCAGCCACTGAGTCTTTTGGAGGTGAGGCTTTCTGTACTCACGGACAGGCCAAGAAAGGGGCTGTCTGCTTCTTCTACGACCTTCTTCTGGATGGATCATGACTCTGGGATATTCTACCAGGAATCGGGTTCCTGCTTTCCCTGTTACGGCGCATTCTTCTCAGGCGCCTAGTGCGCCTTGGGCCTTCTGTCTTCAGGCGTTCGTGGCGCATTTTTTCACAAGTTCTACGAAGTGGATGGGTTGGCATCTGCGGGTGCCTTTTTTGTCCGCAAGCTTTTTGCAGGCTGCTGTTAAGAGGGTCTAATCCCTCTTGAAGGGGTATCGTTCAGGTTGGGTTCCAGCTTGTCCTGTGTGAAGCTCCTGTTACCTGGTTGGCTTTTGTGTTAGCCTTGGGATTTTTCGCTGTCCCACCCCTCATGTTCAGCACGGCTTTGGGACGCCCCTACCATTCTGAATAAAGAAGGCTGTGTCTGTCAATGAACGAATGAGAAAATAGGATTTTTTACTTACCGTAAAATCAGTTTCTTTGAGTTCATTGACAGAAACAGCACCCCACACCTCTATGGAGTTTTTTGATACTTCTATTACTGCTTGCTACTAAACTGAATACCCGGAGCAGGGAAGGGGTTATATACTGACGGAGGACAGCCCATGGGCGTGGCCAGGGGTTGTTTTTTTTTTTTTTGTTCTGCCTAGTCCTACTCCTGCGGAGGTGATATAACCCTACCTTTCTGAATGGGCTGTGTCTGCCAATGAACTCAGAGAAACGGATTTTACGGTAAGTAAAAAATCCTATTTTTCCCTGCTTTTTTTTTTTTTGTTCACGTCTATTTTATAAACGATCAACAATTAGAACTTTTTTTTGTTTGCTTTGTTCGTTAATATTTTTACACATTTAACATATATTTACACATTTCACATTGAATAAGTGCACAATTTGAAAAAAAAAAATTTTTTTTATTTCATTTGTAAATAACTTTTCAATGCTTTGTACCATTGCTGACAGCTGAAGTGAAAACAAAACAGTTGCGGTAGGTACCGGTAATTGATATCGGTAAGTACTAAAAAAAAAGTATCGGTATTCGTTGTAAAAAAAAAAAAATGGTATTGGTGCATCCCTAGTTTAAACCAATCATTTTTCTCCCTTCGCCTTTCAGGACAGCACCTTGGAGAGAGCGTAGCTCCACCTCTTAGACAGGAAACACTGCGTGACAACGCCCCTTTAAAAAGCAGCTGCTTCCACCATGCCATCAGTTTTTAGTGTTTCCTCCGCCATGGTGGAAGCACTGCTTGGGGAACCAGAGGGGCTGCGCTCTCTCCAAGGAGAGGGTTTTGGCAGGACCTCCACGTTTGGGTACTCAGACCAACCCAGCTCCTTCCCTTACGTGAGGAGGGTGCTCCGGTGTCCCTTCCTTCTCCGGCTCACAGGAGTAATGGTCTGCCGGAAGTTTTCCACCCGGGGTGTTCGGGGGGCCGCGGTTGTGCTCAGTAAGAGCGTCCATGCCAGGCCTCTGCATGGCGGCGCCGAATCCCGGACAGCAGGTGATGTCAGTTCCGGTGGGCGGATACTTCCGGCGGGGCGTAGCAGCGATTGGTTCCTGCTGCTGGAACGCAGGAGGAAGGGGCGGGTCCTCTGGCCGGGACTTCCTTTTGTTTGGCACATGGAGCCTAGTACACAGTGCAGCAGCTGCGGATTGCACTATGGAGACAGCGGAATCGTCAGCAGCAATGGCGGATGCAGGCGCCCAGGTTCCCGGCCAGGCCCAGGTAGGAGAGGTGCGGTGGCACCTCTTTCCTTTTATATCACTGGGTGTTTTATCTTTGATGTGGTTATTCAAAACCTGCTGCTGTCTGCTATGGGGTAACAGTTTCCATTAGCAGTTCAGCAAAGGAGTGAGACTCTGGGCACTTAGGGTGTTGGCTGGAGGTACTACTTTTCTCTGAAGCCTTAGTTCTAAAGGACCTGGGTTTTTCTTGTTTCTCTGTTTCAGAAAGCTACTGCCAAATCAGAGAGAACAGGGAGAAAGTGCCCCTCATGCAAAAATCCTTTAAGGGACTCTTGGCCCAAACCACTGTGCAAATCCTGCATTGTGGATTTAGTAAAAGAAGAATCCTCACAAGAGTGCAAAGAGCTCTTATCTTCTGTGAGGAAGGAGTTAGCAGAGGCCCTAGGGACAGTGCGTTCCCTTGTAAAGCACGGCCAGAGTTCCAGCCAAGAGCAGAGTTCTCACTCCAGTTTCCCTCAGTCCACTTCCAGACAGGTGGAAAGTGAGTCGGAGGAGGAAAGGGAAAGCATTCCACCCTCAACCATTGATTCTGAGGAGGAGGAGGTGGAAGAAGAGTCAAGATCATCTAGATATAAGCTGTCACTTGAGGAGGTGGATGAATTACTCAAGGCAATTTATACTACCCTGGAGATCCAGGAAGAAAAGGCTCAGCTGTCTGTGCATGACAAGATGTACCTGGGGCTGGAGGAAATTAAACACAGGGTGTTCCCTGTGCATAACGTGTTAACAGACACTATTAAAAAGGAATGGAAGAACCCAGAGAGAGGACAGTTTTTTTCTAAAACCCTCAAAAGGAGGTTTCCTTTTGAGGAGAATGAGGAACTATTGTGGAATAAAAAACCAAAAATAGACGCTGCCTTTTCTCAAGTATTTAGGAAGACTGATTTAGCTTTTGAGGACATGGGTATTCTCAAAGATGCTATGGATAAGAGGGCAGATGGGCTACTGAAAAAAGCCTGGGACTCATCTCTAGCTAATCTTAAGCCAGCAATGGCGGCTACGGTTGTGGCTAGGAATCTGGAGTGCTGGTTAGAGCAACTTAAAAATCATGTTGTGGCAGGTACCTCCAGAAAAGACTTATTGGAGTCCTTCCCTACCCTGCTTAAGGCAGTAAAATATATGGCAGATGCCTCTGCAGAATCTATCAGGATGTCAGCCAGGTCCTCTGCGCTTGTTAACTCAGCAAGAAGAGCACTCTGGCTAAAGACCTGGTCAGGGGATTCAGCTTCTAAAGTAAAACTGTGCGGAATTCCCTTTTCAGGAGACCTGATGTTTGGGCCAGAACTAGAGACTGTCCTTGACAGGACAGCAGACAAGAAGAAAGCTTTCCCACAGAAGAAGAAAACGGTACAGCAGAGGAAAAATTTTCGTCCTTTTCGACAAACCGATAAGGAAAAGGACCACACACAGAAGAGACCCTGGTCTTCTCAGAGAGGAAGAGGTAGAGGTGGGGTACTCTTTAGAACCCCAGAACAAACCCCTAAAAAACAATGACCATCTAGTAGGGGGGAGACTACAGGACTTCTTACCAATCTGGGAAAAAACAACAAAGAGTCCTTTTGTTCTGGGGTTAATCAAAAAGGGTTATCAATTGGAATTCTCACAAAGCCCCCCAAGTCGGTTTTACATCACAAACCTGCCAAAGGATCGGGAAAAGGCTCTGGCCATGAAGTCTCTGTTACAGGAACTGATGCAACAGAAGGTCATTTCCCAGGTTCCGAAAGATCAAGAGGGGAAGGGGTTTTACTCCCACATTTTTATGGTCAAAAAGCCATCAGGAAAGTTCCGCCTGATTCTCAATTTAAAGGTTCTAAATCGATCCATAAAATACAAAAAATTCAGGATGGATACGATTTTCTCAGTAAGGAACTTGCTAACCCCCAAATGTCATATGGCTTCCATCGATTTGAGAGATGCCTATCTCCATATACCAATAGCGCCCCCATCACAAAGGTTCCTGCATCTTGCAGTCAATCTGGGGGGAGGGGAGATTTGGCACCTGCAGTTTCGGGCTCTGCCTTTCGGTCTTTCCTCTTCTCCCAGGGTATTCACAAAAGTGATGGCGGAATCTTTGGAGCCCCTGAGACTGAAGGGGATTTCAATAGTACCCTATTTGGACGATCTGCTACTGTTTGCAGACTCAAGGGGTCAAGTAGAGGTCAACCTACAGACAGTTCAAACACATTTAAGAGGTTTGGGATGGCTTCTCAATCTTCAGAAGTCAAACTTAATTCCATCTCAAAGGGTAAGGTTTCTGGGGTACGAAATAGACTCGATAGAACAGAGAATTTTTCAACCCCAGGAGAAAATAGAGAAGATGCAGTTGACCCTGATAACACTTCAATCCAACGCAGAGATCTCTGTAAGACAAGCCATGTCTGCTCTGGGTCTGTTGACAGCAGCAATTCCTTCGGTACAGTGGGCCAGGTTGCATTCCCGTCCTCTGCAATCGGATATCCTGATGAATTGGTCATACCAGGAACCTCTGGAGAAGAAATTCAACTTTGGGCCAAAGGGCAAAAAGGTCTCTCTGGTGGTGGAGGAACCTAGGAAACGTTTCAAAAGGGCTTCCTTGGGTCTTTCCGGTAACCAGAAGGCTGACTACAGATGCCAGCGCCTGGGGATGGGGAGCTCATCTGGAAGAAAAAACGGTTTAGGGAGTTTGGACCAAACCAGAAGCAAGAAGATCTTCAAATTGGAGAGAGTTAAAGGCTGTTCACTTAAGCCTCCTCTCCCTCCAGGAATTTCTAGTGAATCAACATGTCCAAATATTGTCAGACAATATGACGACAGTATTATATTTAACAAAGCAAGGGGGCACAAAAAGCAAAACCCTAATGGGTCTAGCGCATCAGATCCTAAGATGGGCAGAGAACAATGTGGCCTCTCTATCAGCAGTCCATCTAAAGGGGACGGAAAACACCTTAGCAGATCTCCTCAGCAGGAAAGAAATAAGGGAAGCAGAGTGGTCTCTCAATCAGGAATTATTCGAAAAGATTTCCAAGAGTTGGGGTCATCCCCAAGTGGACCTCTTTGCAAAAGAGGAAAATGCAAAAATACCAGTCTTCTTCTCTCTTCAGAGACAGGATCAAGCTCTCGGAGTAGATGTGTTAGCTCACAAATGGGACTTCCATCTGTCCTACGCTTTTCCCCCGTTCCAACTGATACCAAAGGTGTTAGCCAAATTCAGATTGGAGTCCACGGAGCTAATATTAATAGCTCCTTATTGGCCAAAAAGACCCTGGTTTTCAACCTTGATGAACCTCTCAGTGAAACCTGCTTGGAGATTACCAATCAGGACAGACCTGTTGAGTCAGGGCCGAATTCTCCATCCAGATCCAGCTTACCTCAAACTAACAGCTTGGTTTCTGAAGAACAAATCTTAAGACGGAAGGGTTTATCAGAGAGGCTTATTTCTACCCTTCTTGCAAGTAGAAAAAAAGTGACGAGAGACATTTACTTTAAAGTCTGGAAGATCTATAATTCTTGGTGTTCCAGTAAAAACTTTGATTTTCGTACCACATTTTCAGTTTTGGAATTTCTTCAAGAGGGATTGGAGAAGGGGTTAGCAGCAAGTACGCTCAAGACGCAGGTAGCTGCTTTATCAGTTTTTTTGGAAAGAACCCTGTCAGGGGAACCTTTAATAATCAGATTTTTTAGGGCAATGGCAAAAGTAAAGCCTAGACCTGTTGTTAGTTTTCCCAAATGGGATTTATCTTTAGTTCTTCAGGGTCTAACTATGGCACCGTTTGAACCCATAGAAGAAGCATCATTACGTTTCTTGACGTTAAAGACTATTTTATTGGTAGCAGTAACTTCCGCACGTAGAATTAGTGAGTTACAAGCCCTTTCAATTAAAGAGCCCTTCATGAGATGTCTACAGGATAGGGTAGTCTTAAGGACGGATCCAGCATTTCTACCAAAGGTGGCTTCAGTTTTTCACCGTACACAGGAAATCATTCTCCCTACTTTTTGTCCTTTACCTTCGGGAGCAGGAGAAGAAGCTTTCCATACCCTTGATGTCAGGAGGTGCCTGCTTAAATATCTGGAAAGAACAAAGGAAATCAGAAAGTCATCCTCACTCTTTGTTTTAATGGAAGGTACTCACAAAGGAGGTAAAGCTTCCAAAAGCACCCTTGGAAGATGGTTAAAGCAGGCCATCAAAGAGGCATACATATCTTTGGGTCTGGAACCTCCGGAAGGGGTATTACCTCATTCTACTCGAGCAGTGGCGGCATCATGGGCAGAAAGGGCTGGGGCATCTCCTGAGCAAATCTGCAAGGCTGCCACATGGTCCAGTTTTTCGACCTTCATAAGGCACTACCGCTTGGATCTACTATCAGCCTCGGACCAATCATTTGGTAGGAAGGTTTTGCAGGCAGTAGTCCCACCCTGAAGTAAGTTTCTCGGTTATCCTCTCCAAGGTGCTGTCCTGAAAGGCGAAGGGAGAAAACCTTAGTTAGACTTACCGGTGACGGTATTTCTACGAGCCTTTCAGGACAGCAGCCTACTTCCCTCCCTTGGTTATCATATGTAAAGTATAATTTATAGGACCTGGTAATTGTCTGATTATATTTTCCAGCATGTCGGAGGATTTCTCGGTAACAACTGATGGCATGGTGGAAGCAGCTGCTTTTTAAAGGGGCGTTGTCACGCAGTGTTTCCTGTCTAAGAGGTGGAGCTACGCTCTCTCCAAGGTGCTGTCCTGAAAGGCTCGTAGAAATACCGTCACCGGTAAGTCTAACTAAGGTTTTTTTTGGGATAATTCTCCTTTAAGTGGGCGTGGCAGGTGGGAGTGTCCTATGCCTACATGCTTTTGCTAATACCCTGTTTCCCTGAAAATAAGACCTAGCGTGCGTTTCAGTGATGGCTGCAATATAAGCCCTACCCCCCAAATAAGCCCTAGTTAGAGTCCTTGTAGGTCTGCTTTTCAGGGTAGAGCTTATTTTTGGGGAAACAGGGTAGGGCTTATTTGGGGGGTAGGGCTTATATTGCAGCCATCACTGACAATCACGCTAGGTCTTATTTTCGGGGAAACAGGGTAGGTGTCCCTCATTTCCATCTCAGGATGTTGGGGGGGGGGGGGGGTATGCATCACTAGAACTTTGTTCAAAATATTTCATTTTAAGAATGTTCATTAGTGGGGTCGAAAGGTCGAATTGGTACTTGTTTTCAACCACAGTGTCGAGAAAATTAGAAGGAGCAAGCTGGAAAATGTTCCTTAATTTTTTACCCCCCCCCCCCCCCCCCCGCACCCACCGAATTGGAAAAATACAGCTGAACGGGGCTGTGCACTTAGTGGCTGCAGCAATTTGACAGGTGGCACCGCTGTCAATCTCACCCGTTGAGTTCCATGGGGCCTCCCTTCAACTGATTGCAGCATTACAGGGTTATATCGCCTGCATTCCTCACTACCGGCCAAATACCCTCTGAAAAGCGATCCAAACATAGATTGCTCTTCAGAAGGCGCCGCGGTCCACCCGCGAGTGTGATATAGCACTAACAGAGATTGTCGTTTTTCGTTTTGGGAAATGACATTCATTCCAAAACTGAAGGTTAAAAGCATATTCGGCTTTAAAGTACTTTTGAACGACAGTCGTCAAGTCAACGAATGTCCTGAGGATTTTCATAAGAATGTTCGTACAATCGCTCATTCGAAAAATCTGCT
Organism: Lithobates clamitans; assembly: GCA_037952925.1. NCBI lineage: Eukaryota > Metazoa > Chordata > Amphibia > Anura > Ranidae > Lithobates > Lithobates clamitans. The sequence goes on from JBBGZY010001228.1 coordinate 618,104, forward strand.
AGTGTGTGGCCAGCTTAACACTCACAGGCTGTAGAAGAAGAGGGCAGATTCTATGTGTTTTGGAAAAGTCTTGTGTGCTTTATCAGGAGTGGTGAACAAGTGACGTCTCCTAATTCCTTCCATACCAGCGCAGTTAAGTCACCTCTCCAGAGACGTTTTTCCCCAAAACAAAGAGTAACTGTCACGAGTATTTCCACGCTGACTGCCGCTTTCCATCCTGTGTTGGAGGAAATGGGAGAGGCTGGGGATTTTTTTTTGGCAATTTTTCCACAAAAGAGTAATCAAAGGAAACAAAATAGCTTCCAACATTAACAGAGAAAAGTGATGTAGCAGCTTATCCAAAATATAATGCAATACAATACAACACAATGCAATACAATACAAAACATCACAATGCTAAATAAAAAAAACACAATCCAATAAAATGCAAAACAATACAATGCTAAATAAAAAAAAACACAATACAATACAATTCAAAACAATGCAATGCAATATAAACAAAAATGCAATACAGTGCAAAACAACACTATGGGGGTTATTTACGAAAGGCAAATCCACTTTGCACTACAAGTGCACTTGGAAGTGCAGTCGTTGTAGATCTGAGGGGAAGATCTGAAATGAGGGGGAAGCTCTGCTGATTTTATCATCCAATCATGTGCATCATCTTCCTTGCATGTCCCCCTCGGATCTACAGCGACTGCACTTCCAGGTGCACTGCAAGTGTACTTTCAAGTGCACTTGCAGTGCACTTGCAGTGCACTTGTAGTGCAAAGTGGATTTGCCTTTCGTAAATAACCCCCAAAGTGATATAAAATAACACAATACAATACAATGCAAAACAACGCAAAGTAATATAAAAAAAATACAATGCAAAACAACGCAATGCAAAATAAATAAAAAAACACAATACATTACAATGCAAAACAATGCAAAGTAATATAAAAAAAACACAATAGAAAACAATGCAAAACAACACAATGCAATATAAAAAAAACACAATACATTACAATGCAAAACAACACAATGCAATATAAAAAAAACACAATACATTACAATGCAAAACAACGCAATGCAATATAAAAAAAACACAATACATTACAATGCAAAACAACGCAATGCAATATAAAAAAAACACAATACATTACAATGCAAAACAACGCAATGCAATATAAAAAAACAATACAGTACAATGCAAAACAACGCATGCGGGTTTATTTACTAAAGGCAAATCTACTTTGCACTACAAGTGCACTTGGAAGTGCAGTCGCTGTAGATCTGAGGGGGACATGCAAGGAAAATAAAAAAACAGCATTTTTGCTTGCACATGATTGGATGGTAAATTATCAGAGCTTCCACTCATTTCGGATCTTCCCCTCAGATCTAAAGTGACTGCACTTCCAAGTGCACTTGCGGTGCACTTGTAGTGCAAAGTGGATTTGCTTTTTTACAATACAATGCAAAACAACGCAATGCAATATATAAAAAAAAGCACAATACAATACAATACAATAAAAAACAACGCAATGCAATATAAAAAAAAAACACAATACAGTACAATGTAAAACAACACAATGCAATAATAATAAAAAAAACAACAATACAATACCTAACAATACAAAACAATGCAATAAAATTAAAAACAATGCAATACAATACAACACATAATACAAAACAAAGCACTATAATGCAAAACAACACAAAGCAATATAATATAAAGCACACAAAAACATCCAAGCCACAGTAGACACCTAATCACTATATCCAATTTTTTTTTTCAACTTGTTACAGTACAGGTCAATAGAATATAAACAGATAAAATGAAACAAAATGCAAAAAAGAGGGACGGTGGAGGGGGGCGGGGGGCTGTATTTGGAGGGTTTATTGATATAGTGAAGAGAGGACAGTTCCAGTTTCAGAGTCAGTTCTCCAAGACTGGTTTACGATGATATAATTGTCAGTAATCTGTACGGCATTTCAACTGCTGGTACATTTCTTTTAGCAGTGGAGCCTTATTACTGGAAATCACATTACCATCTGCAAGCTTGTTTGTTACAGTTTCACTCTCTTTCTTTAGAGCCCTTTTTGTCTGGCTGTTGTGCCACCTAGTGGTGGGAAATCATCTTGCCAGGTCGCCTCTGCGTTCTGTACTAAGAAGGCTTTACAGTGCAACTCCACAAATTCAGTTAGATGACTTTTTGATGTATTTATCTCCTTCTCACCATCACCTGTATAGTTATCCCGTCTCCGTTCCACGCCCTACTCCATAGAAGCCAAGGTTTCCATACACTGTACAGAAGATGGCCGAAACGCCTGACTGTTTTTATGATGTAGTTTGAAATAAATGGCTGTATAATAGAATACACTATATTACTAAAAGTATTGGGACACCTACCTTTACACACACATGAACTTTACTGGCACCCCAGTCTTATGCCCCGTACACACGGTCGGATTTTCTGATGGAAAATGTCCGATCGGAGCGTGTTGTCGGAAATTCCGACCGTGTGTAGGCTCCATCGGACATTTTCCATCGGATTTTCCGACACACAAAGTTGGAGAGCAGGAGATAAAATTTTCCGACAACAAAATCCGTTGTCGGAAATTCCGATCGTGTGTACACAAATCCGACGGACAAAGTGCCACGCATGCTCAGAATAAATAAAGAGATGAAAGCTATTGGCTACTGCCCCGTTTATAGTCCCGACGTACGTGTTTTACGTCACCGCGTTTAAAACGATCTGATTTTCCGACAACTTTGTGCGACCGTGTGTATGCAAGACAAGTTTGAGCCAACATCCGTAGGAAAAAATTATAGGATTTTGTTGTCGGAATGTCTGAACAAAGTCCGACCGTGTGTACGCCCTATTAGTCCGTAGGGTTCAATATTGAGTTGGCTCCGCCCTTTGCAGCCATAACAGCTTCAACTCTTCTGGGAGGGCTGTCCACGAGGTTTAGGAGTGTGTCTATGGGAATGTTTGACCATTCTTCCAGAAGCACATTTGTGAGGTCAGGCACTGATGTGGATGAGAAGGCCTCCAGTCTCCACTCTAATTCACCCCCCCAAAGGTGTTCTATCGGGTTGAGGTCAGGACTCTGTGCAGGCCAGTCAAGTTCCTCCACCCCAAACTCGCTCATCCTTATCTTTATGGACCTTTCGAATGGGCTGCCTAAAGCTGGCCATAGATGGATGTTTTTTTTTTATGAGCCAGCCATTTGATCGATTCCCCTGTCCACACATGCAAGATGGATGTCAGAATCCCCTCACTGTGCAATTGTATTCTGGCGGTGGGACTCCTCCGCATTGTGTTGGCACATCTGCCAGCAAGGTGCGTTGGGGTGCCAATCAGAATGAATGCCATTGCATTGTACCAACAAGTAACGTGTGTTGCAGCGTGTGAATGGGCCTATAGTACAGTTACAGTGTTACTAAACCCACAACAGTAAAATCAGTCTGTATACGCAGTAAAGCATGCTTGGTATACTCACTGTGGAACCTAAGGGGTTAATCCTCTGCATTGTGTAAAAAAGGCTGTTTGATCCTGTCTTCTCTGATCCTCCCCTTCTTCTACTGTCCCCAAACAATCTGCTGATAGAACAGAGCCATGGGAACTCTCTGCACATGCTCAGTTTGGTGTGTATTGCTAGAGAGTTTTTTTTTCCTTTTGGAGGGTGCATGTGATCAGCACAGGGCCAATCAGCACTGTCCAGACAGAGGGTCAGGGGTCCTGCAGCCTCATAGGCTGAGCAGAGCAGAATGAAAACTCCTCCTATGAGCTTTAAAATGACACTAATAGAAGTCACAGGACTGCTCTATACTGCTGATGAGAAAAGGTATTTAGAAGTTTATATTTACTAAAATAATTGCATTTCCATGTTCTGTGTACTGTGGGAGACCAGATATAGTGAATGCAGGGTCCTGGGTTTAGTAACACTTTAAAGAGTAACTCCACTTTTGTGGAGAAAAAAATGAGTCCCCTCTGCGTGATCTGTGTACACTGCAGGGATTGTAAAGAAAACTTTGTTGCAGATTCCTACCTTTTTCTTATTCTGAGGAAATAGCTGTTTGTTTGTCTGTGCCCCTGTGAATGCGAATGGGAGTGGATTTGTAATTATCAATCAGCTGCTGTACCTGCAGGGTTCCATTGCAGAAAGTGGCAGGGTCTGCATCCCTTTAGATGTGATTTCCCATTGGGAATATCTCACCAAAAAATAAATTTTTGTTGCAGGGGATGCTCAAAATCAAATTTGTATCCTAAGTGCAGACTTCTGGCAAAATCAGTGGGCCTTTTTTCCCCACCGAAGTGGAGTTACCCTTTCACCGCTTGCCGACCGCCTCACACAGATGTACGTCGGCAGAATGGCACTGGCAGGCAAATGGGCGTACAGGTACGTCCCTTTAAATTTACCGCCCTTTGGCCGCGTGCCTGCCGTGGGAGCGTGTCCGCGGGTCCCGGGAACTCGATGTTCTCCGGCGGCCCGCGATTGCGGTGTGGAGAGGTAGAACGAGGAGGGGCCTATGTAAACAAGCCAGTTTCCTGTTCTGCCTTGTGTAATGACAGAGATCTACCACTCCCTGTGAACAGGAGCAGTGATCACTGTCATGTGACTTGAAGCCCATCCCCCCCACAGTTAGAATCACTCCCTAGGACACACTTAACCCCTTGATCTCCCCCTAGTGGTTACCCCCTTCTCTGCCAGTGTCATTTACACAGTAATCAGTGCATTTTTATAGCACTGATCGCTGTATAAATGACAATGGTCCCAAAACAGTGTCAAAAGTGTCCGATGTGTCATGATAAAAATCGCAGATCGCCGCCATTACTAATTAAAAAAAAAAATGAATAATAAAAATGCCATAAAACTATTTTTTCCCCTATTTTGTAGACGCTATAACTTTTGCGCAAACCAATCAATATACGCTTATTGTGTTTTTTTTACCAAAAATATGTGGAAGAATACATATCGGCCTAAACTGAGGGAAAAAAAACGTTTTTTAATATATTTTTGGGGGATATTTATTATAGCAAAAAAGTAAAAAAATATTGCTTTTTTTTTTTCAAAATTGGCGCTCTTTTTTTTGTTTATAGCGCAAAAAATAAAAACCGCAGAGGTGATCAAACACCACCAAAAGAAAGCTCTATTTGTGGGGAAAAAAAAGGACGTTTTGTTTGGGTGCAACGTCGCACGACCGCGCAATTGTCAGTTAAAGCGACGCAGTGCCGAATGGCAAAAAATGGCCTGGTCAGGAAGGGGGTAAAATCTTCCGGGGCTGGAGCGGTTAACTGATGCATACTAATGCTGCTAAATGTGTATCTATGCTTCAGTGACAAAAGGGGTTCAAAATAGGCAGACTCCTTGGTTTATCGCTCAGTATGAGGACAATACTGCCAGAACAAAAGCAGGTAAGAAACAGCAAGGACTTTTGCCCAAATCATTGACCTGCAGAGGATTTTTTTTCTTATCCAGAATTAAAGTGGTCCTCTACAGGGAGACTATAACCCCTGATGCTGCATTGGGGTCTTCATGCATAAATAAATTGACTAAACAAAAAAAAAGGATAAATTGGCAGCAAAGCCACCTACATCATAGTGAGGACAGTCTCTACTTCAGGTCACTGAGATAAAGGATCCCATCGCCCATCCCCTCCCCCATTAGAATCCTCTTTGTAAAACAGGTGAAAGTTTCTTTATAAATAGAACCGTATCTGTTACAGACGGGATTTTGTAGGGAAAATGATACACCATAGAAAAGGAGAATAGCACTGGGTTTTCACTAATAAATCAAACACCAGATATTGTAAAAGTAGATGTAAATCCAATCACTACGACATTGCATTTAAAGCGGAACTAAAAGGTAAACTAATAAAAAAAACTGCCAGGAGACAGCTCTGTATTGCAGAAGAGAAACGCGGCGCGCTTGATTTACTAAATTCAAATAGACTATGGAAGCTTTGCCGGTGCAGCTGCACCCTAGAAGGGCATTTTCCCTTAGTAAATGAGGGAAAGCCCTGCTGACTTCCATCGTCCAATCATGTGCGAGCAAAAATGCTGCTCAACGTCAGTACAACCAGCCTGCCCATACATGGATCGAAATTCCAATTTTACAGCTTGAAAAGTTTGCAGGTGTATTGGTGGATTGGTGGATATAGGTGTATTGGTGGATTGGTGGATATAGGTGTATTGGTGTATTGGTGGATATAGGTGTATTGGTTGATTGGTGGATATAGGTGTATTGGTGGATATAGGTGTATTGGTAGATTGGTGGATATAGGTGGACTGGTGGATATAGGTGTATTGGTAGATATAGGTGTATTGGTGGATTGGTGGATATAGGTGGATTGGTGGATTGGTGGATATAGGTGTATTGGTGTATTGGTGGATATAGGTGTATTGGTTGATTGGTGGATATAGGTGTATTGGTGGATATAGGTGTATTGGTAGATATAGGTGTATTGGTGGATTGGTGGATATAGGTGGATTGGTGGATTGGTGGATATAGGTGTATTGGTGGATATAGGTGGATTGGTGGATTGGTGGATATAGGTGTATTGATGGATTGGTGGATATAGGTGGATTGGTGGATATAGGTGTATTGGTGGATTGGTGGATATAGGTGTATTGGTGTATTGGTGGATATAGATGTATTGGTGGGCAGTCGGGTCCAGATCGGTGGCAGCCCATCCATAGAGGGCGCACTGACTGTGTGGATGAGGGGAATCGAACGATTTTCTTTTCTTCAGCCCATGGTTGAATGAAAGAAATCTACAAAATCTTTGGCTTGCTTTAGACGTACTTGTTAGGATCAATCACACTATTGTCCCAATAGACATTGCCAGGTGCCGCAGAGAGAGGACGCTGGGAAGGGGACATCAACATTTTGCTAAAGGGCTTAATGAATTGTAGTAGTGAACACTGACAGGTATAGAAGGTATGTCCCTGTACATTATAGAAGGTAGGTCCCTGTATGGTATAGACGGGAGGTCCCTGTACATTATAGAAGGTAGGTCCCTGTACATTATAGAAGGTAGGTCCCTGTATGGTATAGACGGGAGGTCCCTGTACATTATAGAAGGTAGGTCCCTGTACATTATAGAAGGTAGGTCCCTGTATGGTATAGAAGGTAGTCCCTGTACATTATAGAAGGTAGGTCCCTGTACGGTATAGACGGGAGGTCCCTGTACATTATAGAAGGTAGGTCCCTGTACGGTATAGAAGGAAGGTCCCTGTACATTATAGAAGGTAGGTCCCTGTACGGTATAGACGGGAGGTCCCTGTACGGTATAGAAGGTAGGTCCCTGTACGGTATAGAAGGTAGGTCCCTGTACGGTATAGAAGGTAGGTCCTTGTACGGTATATAAGGTAGGTCCCTGTACGGTATAGAAGGTAGGTCCCTTATGGTATAGAAGGAAGGTCCCTGTACGGTATAGAAGGTAGGTCCCTGTACGGTATAGAAGGTAGGTCCCTGTAGGGTATAGAAGGTAGGTCCCTGTACGGTATAGAAGGTAGGTCCCTGTACAGTATAGAAGGAAGGTCCCTGTACGGTATAGAAGGGAGGTCCCTGTACGGTATAGAAGGTAGGTCCTTGTACGGTATAGAAGGTAGGTTCCTGTTCATTATAGAAGGTAGGTCCCTGTACGGTATAGAAGGGAGGTCCCTGTACATTATAGAAGGTAGGTCCCTTTACGGTATAAAAGGTAGGTCCCTGTACGGTATAGAAGGTAGGCCCCTGTACGGTATAGAAGGTAGGTCCCTGTATGGTATAGAAGGTAGGTCCCTGTACATTATAGAAGGTAGGTCCCTGTACATTATAGAAGGTAGGTCCCTGTACGGTATAGAAGGGAGGTCCCTGTACATTATAGAAGGTAGGTCCCTGTATGGTATAGAAGGTAGGTCCCTGTACGGTATAGAAGGGAGGTCCCTGTACAGTATAGAAGGTAGGTCCCTGTACATTATAGAAGGTAGGTCCCTGTATGGTATAGACGGGAGGTCCCTGTACCGGTATAGAAGGGATATCTCTGTACGGTATAGAAGGTAGGTCCCTGTACGGTATAGAAGGTAGGTCCCTGTACGGTATAGAAGGTAGGTCCCTGTATGGTATAGAAGGGAGGTCCCTGTACATTATAGAAGGTAGGTCCCTGTACGGTATAGAAGGTAGGTCCCTGTATGGTATAGAAGGTAGGTTCCTGTTCATTATAGAAGGTAGGTCTCTGTACGGTATAGAAGGTAGGTCCCTGTACGGTATAGAAGGAAGGTCCCTGTACGGTATAGAAGGGAGGTCCCTGTACGGTATAGAAGGTAGGTCCTTGTACGGTATAGAAGGTAGGTTCCTGTTCATTATAGAAGGTAGGTCCCTGTACGGTATAGAAGGGAGGTCCCTGTACATTATAGAAGGTAGGTCCCTTTACGGTATAAAAGGTAGGTCCCTGTACGGTATAGAAGGTAGGCCCCTGTACGGTATAGAAGGTAGGTCCCTGTATGGTATAGAAGGTAGGTCCCTGTACATTATAGAAGGTAGGTCCCTGTACATTATAGAAGGTAGGTCCCTGTACGGTATAGAAGGGAGGTCCCTGTACATTATAGAAGGTAGGTCCCTGTATGGTATAGAAGGTAGGTCCCTGTACGGTATAGAAGGGAGGTCCCTGTACAGTATAGAAGGTAGGTCCCTGTACATTATAGAAGGTAGGTCCCTGTATGGTATAGACGGGAGGTCCCTGTACCGGTATAGAAGGGATATCTCTGTACGGTATAGAAGGTAGGTCCCTGTACATTATAGAAGGTAGGTCCCTGTATGGTATAGACGGGAGGTCCCTGTACCGGTATAGAAGGGATATCTCTGTACGGTATAGAAGGTAGGTCCCTGTACGGTATAGAAGGTAGGTCCCTGTACGGTATAGAAGGTAGGTCCCTGTACGGTATAGAAGGGAGGTCCCTGTACAGTATAGAAGGTAGGTTCCTGTTCATTATAGAAGGTAGGTCCCTGTACGGTATAGAAGGGAGGTCCCTGTACATTATAGAAGGTAGGTCCCTTTACGGTATAAAAGGTAGGTCCCTGTACGGTATAGAAGGTAGGCCCCTGTACGGTATAGAAGGTAGGTCCCTGTATGGTATAGAAGGTAGGTCCCTGTACATTATAGAAGGTAGGTCCCTGTACATTATAGAAGGTAGGTCCCTGTACGGTATAGAAGGGAGGTCCCTGTACATTATAGAAGGTAGGTCCCTGTATGGTATAGAAGGTAGGTCCCTGTACGGTATAGAAGGGAGGTCCCTGTACAGTATAGAAGGTAGGTCCCTGTACATTATAGAAGGTAGGTCCCTGTATGGTATAGACGGGAGGTCCCTGTACCGGTATAGAAGGGATATCTCTGTACGGTATAGAAGGTAGGTCCCTGTACGGTATAGAAGGTAGGTCCCTGTACGGTATAGAAGGTAGGTCCCTGTATGGTATAGAAGGGAGGTCCCTGTACATTATAGAAGGTAGGTCCCTGTACATTATAGAAGGTAGGTCCCTGTACGGTATAGAAGGTAGGTCCCTGTATGGTATAGAAGGTAGGTTCCTGTTCATTATAGAAGGTAGGTCTCTGTACGGTATAGAAGGTAGGTCCCTGTACGGTATAGAAGGTAGGTCCCTGTACGGTATAGAAGGTAGGTCCCTGTACGGTATAGAAGGTAGGTCCCTGTACATTATAGAAGGTAGGTCCCTGTAAATTATAGAAGGTGGGTCCCTGTACATTATAGAAGGTAGGTCCCTGTACGGTATAGAAGGTAGGTCCCTGTACGGTATAGAAGGTAGGTCCCTGTACGGTATAGAAGGTAGGTCTCTGTACGGTATAGAAGGTAGGTCCCTGTATAGTATAGAAGGTAGGTCCCTGTATGGTATAGAAGGGAGGTCCCTTTACATTATAGAAGGTAGGTCCCTGTACGGTATAGAAGGTAGGTCCCTGTACGGTATAGAAGGTAGGTCCCTGTACGGTATAGAAAGTAGGTCCCTGTACATTATAGAAGGTAGGTCCCTGTACATTATAGAAGGTAGGTCCCTGTACGGTATAGAAGGTAGGTCCCTGTACATTATAGAAGGTAGGTCCCTGTACGGTATAGAAAGTAGGTCCCTGTACATTATAGAAGGTAGGTCCCTGTACATTATAGAAGGTAGGTCCCTGTACGGTATAGAAAGTAGGTCCCTGTACATTATAGAAGGTAGGTCCTTGTACATTATAGAAGGTAGGTCCCTGTACGGTATAGAAGGTAGGTCCCTGTACATTATAGAAGGTAGGTCCCTGTATGGTATAGACGGGAGGTCCCTGTACCGGTATAGAAGGGATATCTCTGTACGGTATAGAAGGTAGGTCCCTGTAAATTATAGAAGGTGGGTCCCTGTACATTATAGAAGGTAGGTCCCTGTACATTATAGAAGGTAGGTCCTTGTATGGTATAGAAGGTAGGTCTCTGTACGGTATAGAAGGTAGGTCCCTGTACGGTATAGAAGGTAGGTCCCTTTACATTATAGAAGGTAGGTCCCTGTACGGTATAGAAGGTAGGTCCCTGTACATAATAGAAGGTAGGTCCCTGTACGGTATAAAAGGTAGGTCCCTGTGTGGTATAGAAAGTAGGTCCCTGTACATTATAGAAGGTAGGTCCCTGTACGGTATAGAAAGTAGGTCCCTGTACATTATAGAAGGTAGGTCCCTGTACATTATAGAAGGTAGGTCCCTGTACATTATAGAAGGTAGGTCCCTGTACGGTATAGAAGGTAGGTCCCTGTACATTATAGAAGGTAGGTCCCTGTATGGTATAGACGGGAGGTCCCTGTACCGGTATAGAAGGGATATCTCTGTACGGTATAGAAGGTAGGTCCCTGTATGGTATAGAAGGTAGGTCCCTGTACATTATAGAAGGTAGGTCCCTGTATGGTATAGAAGGTAGGTCCCTTTATGGTATAGAAGGTAGGTCCCTGTACATTATAGAAGGTAGGTCCCTGTACATTATAGAAGGTAGGTCCCTGTAAATTATAGAAGGTGGGTCCCTGTACATTATAGAAGGTAGGTCCCTGTACGGTATAGAAGGTAGGTCCCTGTACGGTATGGGAGGTAGGTCCCTGTACGGTATAGAAAGTAGGTCCCTGTACATTATAGAAGGTAGGTCCCTGTACATTATAGAAGGTAGGTCCCTGTACGGTATAGAAGGTAGGTCCCTGTACATTATAGAAGGTAGGTCCCTGTATGGTATAGAAGGTAGGTCCCTGTACATTATAGAAGGTAGGTCCCTGTACATTATAGAAGGTAGGTCCCTGTACATTATAGAAGGTAGGTCCCTGTACATTATAGAAGGTAGGTCCCTGTACGGTATAGAAGGTAGGTCCCTGTACATTATAGAAGGTAGGTCCCTGTATGGTATAGACGGGAGGTCCCTGTAAATTATAGAAGGTATGTCCCTGTAAATTATAGAAGGTGGGTCCCTGTACATTATAGAAGGTAGGTCCCTGTACGGTATAGGAGGTAGGTCCCTGTAAATTATAGAAGGTGGGTCCCTGTACATTATAGAAGGTAGGTCCCTGTACGGTATAGAAGGTAGGTCCCTGTACGGTATGGGAGGTAGGTCCCTGTACGGTATAGAAGGGATATCTCTGTACGGTATAGAAGGTAGGTCCCTGTAAATTATAGAAGGTATGTCCCTGTAAATTATAGAAGGTGGGTCCCTGTACATTATAGAAGGTAGGTCCCTGTACATTATAGAAGGTAGGTCCCTGTAAATTATAGAAGGTGGGTCCCTGTACATTATAGAAGGTAGGTCCCTGTACGGTATAGAAGGTAGGTCCCTGTACGGTATGGGAGGTAGGTCCCTGTACGGTATAGAAGGTTGGTCCCTGTACATTATAGAAGGTAGGTCCCTGTACATTATAGAAGGTGGGTCCCTGTACATTATAGAAGGTAGGTCCCTGTACGGTATAGGAGGTAGGTCCCTGTACAGTATAGAAGGTTGGTCCCTGTACGGTATAGAAGGTAGGTCCCTGTACATTATAGAAGGTAGGTCCCTGTACGGTATAGAAGGTAGGTCCCTGTACATTATAGAAGGTAGGTTCCTGTACGGTATAGAAGGTAGGTCCCTGTACGGTATGGGAGGTAGGTCCCTGTACAGTATAGAAGGTAGATCTCTGTACGGTATAAAAGGTAGGTCCCTGTACATTATAGAAGGTAGGTCCCTGTACATTATAGAAGGTAGGTCCCTGTACGGTATAGAAGGTAGGTCCCTGTACATTATAGAAGGTAGGTCTCTGTACGGTATAGAAGGTAGGTCCCTGTACATTATAGAAGGTAGGTCCCTGTATGGTATAGAAGGTAGGTCCCTGTACATTATAGAAGGTAGGTCCCTGTACATTATAGAAGGTAGGTCCCTGTACATTATAGAAGGTAGGTCCCTGTACATTATAGAAGGTAGGTCCCTGTACGGTATAGAAGGTAGGTCCCTGTACATTATAGAAGGTAGGTCCCTGTATGGTATAGACGGGAGGTCCCTGTACCGGTATAGAAGGGATATCTCTGTACGGTATAGAAGGTAGGTCCCTGTAAATTATAGAAGGTATGTCCCTGTAAATTATAGAAGGTGGGTCCCTGTACATTATAGAAGGTAGGTCCCTGTACATTATAGAAGGTAGGTCCCTGTAAATTATAGAAGGTGGGTCCCTGTACATTATAGAAGGTAGGTCCCTGTACGGTATAGAAGGTAGGTCCCTGTACGGTATGGGAGGTAGGTCCCTGTACGGTATAGAAGGTTGGTCCCTGTACATTATAGAAGGTAGGTCCCTGTACATTATAGAAGGTGGGTCCCTGTACATTATAGAAGGTAGGTCCCTGTACGGTATAGGAGGTAGGTCCCTGTACAGTATAGAAGGTTGGTCCCTGTACGGTATAGAAGGTAGGTCCCTGTACATTATAGAAGGTAGGTCCCTGTACGGTATAGAAGGTAGGTCCCTGTACATTATAGAAGGTAGGTTCCTGTACGGTATAGAAGGTAGGTCCCTGTACATTATAGAAGGTAGGTCCCTGTACATTATAGAAGGTAGGTCCCTGTACGGTATAGAAGGTAGGTCCCTGTACATTATAGAAGGTAGGTCTCTGTACGGTATAGAAGGTAGGTCCCTGTACATTATAGAAGGTAGGTCCCTGTACATTATAGAAGGTAGGTCCCTGTACATTATAGAAGGTAGGTCCCTGTACATTATAGAAGGTAGGTCCCTGTACGGTATAGAAGGTAGGTCCCTGTACATTATAGAAGGTAGGTCCCTGTACATTATAGAAGGTAGGTCCCTGTACATTATAGAAGGTAGGTCCCTGTACATTATAGAAGGTAGGTCCCTGTACGGTATAGAAGGTAGGTCCCTGTACATTATAGAAGGTAGGTCCCTGTACATTATAGAAGGTAGGTCCCTGTACATTATAGAAGGTAGGTCCCTGTACGGTATAGAAGGTAGGTCCCTGTACATTATAGAAGGTAGGTCCCTGTACATTATAGCAGGTAGGTCCCTGTACGGAATGCTGTAAACTTGTTTTGAAGCTCAGAGCTGGGAGGGGTATGAAAACACAATGACTGTTCCATGGATGGGATGATTTGTAAATGACACAACAATGAGACATGTTTATACATTTGTATAATTAGGGACGTTTGTTTATTCCACCTCTGACTTCCTCCATCCACACAAACAGGAGCTGTTTACCATCAGATGGATATTTTCCTGCAGATTGCAATCCTTCCCCTGCAGCTCCCTCCCTACTTCATGGGGTGAAAGGTTTGCCCGATGTGAACCTGGAGGTGTAACGCCTGTTACATAACAATATACTGATGTTTATATTCAGGATCGTGTTTACAGAAAGATCCCGAGTACAATGTTGTGTAAAGACCTTACACACCTAAAGGCGCGTACACATGTGTATGCATACACAGTGCCTTGAAAAAGTATTCATACCCCTCGAAATTTTCCACATTTTGTCATGTTACAACCAAAAACATACATTTATATTATTGGGATTTTATGTGATAGGCCAACACAAAGTGGCACATAATTGTGAAGTGGAAGGAAAATTATAAACAGTTTTCAAATTCCTTTACAAATAAATATGTGAAAAGTGTGGTGTGTATTCAGCCCTTTTTACCCCCAACTAAAATCTAGCAAAACTAATTGCCTTTAGATGTCTAATTATTAAATAGAGTCCACCTGTGTGTAATTTAATTCTGTGAAGCCCTCAGAGGTTTGTTAGAGAACCTTAGTGAACAAACAGCATCATGAAGGTCAAGGAACACACCAGACAGGTCAGGGATAAAGTTGTGGAGAAGTTTAAAGCAGGGTTAGGTTATAAAACAATATCCCAAGCTTTGAACATCTCACGGAGCTCTGTTCAATCCATCATCCGAAAATGGAAAGAGTATGGCACAACTGCAAACCTTCCAAGACATGGCCGTCCACCTAAACTGACAGGCCGGGCAAGGAGAACATTCATCAGAGAAGCAGCCAAGAGGCCCATGGTAACTCTGGAGGAGCTGCAGAGATCCACAGCTCAGGTGGGAGAATCTGTCCACAGGACAACTATTAGTCGTGTTCTCCACAAATCTGACCTTTATGGAAGAGTGGCGAGAAGAAAGACATTGTTGAAAGAAAGTCATAAGAAGTCCTATTTGTAGTTTGGGAGAAGCCATGTGGGGGACACAGCAAACATGTGGAAGAAGGTGCTCTGGTCAGATGAGAACAAAATTGAACTTTTTGGCCTAAAAGAAAAATGCTATGTGTGGCGGAAAACTAACACTGCACATCACACTGAACACACCATCCCCACCGTGAAACATGGTGGTGGCAGCATCATGATGTGGGGATGCTTTTCTTCAGCAGGGACAGGGAAGCTGCTCAGAGTTGATGGGAAGATGGATGAAGCCAAATACAGGACAATCTTAGAAGAAAACCTATTTAGAGTCTGCAAAAGACTTGAGACTGGGGCGGAGGTTCACCTTCCAGCAGGACAACGACCCTAAACATACAGCCAGAGCTACAATGGAATGGTTTAGATCAAAGCATATTCATGTGTTAGAATGGCCCAGTCACAGTCCAGACCTAAATCCAATTGACAATCTGTGGCAAGACTTGAAAGTTGCTGCTCACAGATGCTCTCTATCCAATCTGACAGAGCTTGAGCTATTTTGCAAAGAAGAATTGACAACAATGTCCCTCTCTAGATGAGCAAAGTTGGTAGAGACATCCCCAAAAAGACTTGCAGCTGTAATTGCAGTGAAAGGCGGTTCTACAAAGTATTGACTCAGGGGGGCGCTATACTAATGTACCCCCCACACTTTTCACATATTTATTTGTATAAATTTTGAAAAACCATTTATAATTTTCCTTCCACTTCACAATTATGTGCCACTTTGTGTTGGTCTATCACATAAAATCCCAATAACATACATTTATGTTTTTGGTTGTAACATGACAAAATGTGGAAAATTTCAAGGGGTGTGAATACTTTTTCAAGGCACTGTAACTAAACACATCTTCTTTACGATGTACTGTATATAGGGTGGACAGGATAGGTATCAAGAGGGGGAGGGGAGATTTTTAGGAATAGTTATGATTAGATAAGAATTCTGCTTTAAGGGCCCATCCACACCAGGGTGCTACGCTGCCCTCCATTTAAGGCAGAAGTTGTGCTGTAATGTAGGTTTCCTTAAAGAGGAAGTAAACCCTGGTGGGTTTTACTTCCTCTCTATTTCCCTGCAAAGGTAAAGCATAATGGGCTACATTGCATAGTAGCCCATTATGTGTCATTTACCTGAAACCGAAGCCCGCAATGTCACCGCTGTCCCCACTAGCAGGGAGCGTCCATCTTCACCCCTCTTCCTTCCGGGGCCGCAAACTCATGCCGGAGTCATGCGCGCGGGAGCCGCCAGTCACGGCATGACCCCTATTAGAAACAGTGGTATAGGTGCAATGAAAAATCTGGACTGCCGCACTCCGGATTGGAATAATAAAGCCCTTTCTAAAGTGAGAATGTGCCGTAGTCATCGGCACTCATCTTTTTCGTAAATATCTCCTATACCGTGGAGGTTTAGAAGATATTTCCGGGCACCTACAGATAAGCCTTAATATAGGCTTACCTGTAGGTAAAAGTGGTTGTACAGGGTATACAACCACTTTAACCACATAAGCTCTGGAAGATTTTACTCCCTTCATGACCAGGCCATTTTTTGCTATTTAGCACTGTGCTATTTAACTGGTAATTGCACGGTCATGCAACACTGTACCCAAACAAATTTATATCCCTTTTTTCACACAAATAGAGCTTTCTTTTGGTGGTATTTGATCACCTCTGGGTTTTTTAATTTTTTGCGCTATAAACTAAAAAAAGAGCGCCAATTTTGAAAAAAAAAAATCTATATTTTTTACTTTTTGCTATAATAAATATCCCCCAAAAATATATAAGAAAAAATTTTGACCCCCCCCCCCCATATTTTTTACTTTCTGCTACAAAACATATCCAGTAAACAAATAAAAAAATCAAATGTCTTCATAAATTGTGGCCAAAATGTATTCTGCCACATGTTTTTGATAAAAAAAATCCCAATAAGTGTATATGGATTCGTTCTGCATGAAAGTTATAGACATATAAACTATGGTGTATACAGTATATACACTGGAATTTTTTTATTTTATACTACTAATGGCGGCGATCAGCAACTTCTAATGGTCATTAACTGATGCTGGGGGGGGGGGGGGACTGACTGACTGACTGCCACTGACATCACCAGTGACATTAGTACAGTGACCAATGATAATACTATACAATGTCACTGTACTAATGACGCTGGCAGGGAAGAGGTTAAACATCTAGGGAGATCAAGGGGTTAAAAGTGTGCCTAACTACGTGTGTAAAGTTTAAAGCTTTTACGAATAGATCTCTTATGCCCCGTACACACAAGCAGAATTTACGTCTGAAAAATCTTGGATGGTTCTTCTGACGAAATTACGCTCAAGCTTGGCTTGCATACACACGGTCACACAAAAGTTCTCTGAACTTTCGACCGTCAAGAACGCGGTGACCTACAACACTACGACAAGCCGAGAAAATGGAGTTCAATGCTTCCGAGCATGCGTCGAATTGTTTCCGAGCATGCGTGTTTTTTTGCATGTCGGAGTTGCATACGGACGAACGGAATTTCCGATAGGAACTTTTTCCGACGGAAAAATAGAGAACCTGCTCTCAATCTTTTGCTGGCGGAATTTCCGACGGAGCATACACACGGTCGGAATTTCCGACCAAAAGCTCACATCGGACTTTTGCTGGCGGAATTTCCGCTCGCGTGTACGGGGCATTCGTTTCTTAGCCCTGCTTTGCAGGGATGAGAAACAGAGAGGTCGTTTCCTCTATACAGAGCTCTGTGTTGATTGTCAACACAGAGCTCTTGGCTGTGATTGCACACAGCCAATCAGCAATTCCCAGCCGTGAATCATTGGCTGGGATTTGCTGACAGACCCCCGCCGTCCGCAGTACATCACGGGCGCACGATCCGCAAGTGGTTACATTTTTCCACTAGCACACCGCAACGCATGCTAGTAGTCCATGACTGCACAATGTATGCACCTATAGACTAAAATTCATTACTGCAGAGCAGCAGTGTGAATGGGCCCTGACAGTTTCCCTTTGATGCAATATACTAAAGACATTTTTGTCAGACAGTCTATTATTATCCATTTTTTATTTTTGTCGTTTTTGACCAGCATAGTAGTCCAAAACTGTAATGCCAGATAGACATTAGAGAAATGTAAAAGCCTGTTAGGGTAAAGCTTTCATGTGTATGTGCCGGATAGGCAAAAGTTAGGAACCTTAGTGGGATGCCGATGTTGGCCACCAGACGGACATCTTTATCAGTTGATAATTCAAAAAAACGCCAACGCATAGTGGTACTGCGGACATTAATAAATATATTGTGCCTCGTCCCTACTGGAGTGATATTTTGAATGAATGAAAGAAATATGAGACTTTAATGGCACTACACCTTAAAGATTAAAAATAGTATTTACTGAAATTTTACAAAATTGGTTTAAAACCAAGTCTAAGTATATATTGCATAAGTATTACACTATATAATTAATTGGGGTCAATGAGAAAAAAATATAGTGTAATACTTATGCAATAGATACTCAGATTTGTTTTAAACCAATTTTGTAAAATTTTAATAAATACTATTTTTAATCTACTTTAAGGTGTGGTGCCATTGAAGTCCCATATTTCTTTCATTCATTCAAACATCTTCATCAGTTGGCCCAAAGTTCTCCAGAATGCGGCCCACACACAGCTAACAGCCGTCTACTCATCTAGTAGAGCAGATGTGGGCATGCACCCAACAGGTTCACCCTAAACTGACCATGTCTGTGAAGGAGGTTCATGAAAGTGACAGCTTCGAACATGTGGACGCTGTAAATTTAGAGAAGACCAGCGGGACTTGGTAGGACCTGACAGCTTATAGCAGCTGGTTAAATGGTGGGGTGAGAGAGAAATCTGATACGGACTCCGCTTTTGGTGGTTGTAGCCAATATTAGTGCACTTGCTACAATTGAGGACTGTCCGTGATACTCCTTTTCTTTGCAATAACCCCCTTTTTCTCGGTCCAAGAAGTTCTGATATCACAGGGACATACCTGCCAACTGTCCCTGATTTTGAGGGACTGTTCCTGATTTGGAACAAAGTCCCTCTGTCCCTCTTTCCTCCTCATTTGTCCCTCGTTTTGGCCTGATCAATATACAGTATCTCACAAAAGTGAGTACACCCCTCACATTTTTGTACATTTTTTATTCTATCTTCTCATACAACACTGAAGAAATGACACTTTGCTACAATGTAAAGTAGTGAGTGTACAGCTTGTATAACAGTGTAAATTTACTGTTCCCTCAAAATAACTCATCACACAGCCATTAATGTCTAAACCACTGGCAGCAAAAGTGGGTACACCCCTAAGTGAGAATGTCCAAATTGGGCCCAAAGTGCCAATATTTTGTGTGGCCACCATTATTTTCCAGCACTGCCTTAACCCTCCTCTGCATGGAGTTCACCAGAGCTTCACAGGTTACCGCTGGAGTCCTCTTCCCCTCCTCCATGACGACATCAAGGAGCTGGTGGATGTTGGAGACCTTGCGCTTCTCCACCTCTCGTTTGAGGATGCTCCACAGATGATCAATAAGGTTTAGGTCTGGAGACATGCTTGGCCAGTCCATCACCTTTACCCTCAGCTACTTTAGCAAGGCAGTGGTCGTCTTGGAGGTGTGTTTGGGGTCGTTATTATGTTGGAATACTGCCCTGTGGCCCAGTCTCTGAAGGGAGGGGATCATGCTCTGCTTCAGTATATCACAGGACATGTTGGCATTCATGGTTCCCTCAATGATCTGTAGCTCCCCAGTGCCGGCAGCACTCATGCAGCCCCAGACCATGACACTCCCACCACCATGCTTGACTGTAGACAAGACACACTTGTCTTTGTACTCCTCACCTGGTTGCCGCCACACACGCTTGTCACCATCTGAACCAAATAAGTTTATCTTGGTCTCATCAGACCACAGGACATGGTTCCAGTAATCCATGTCCTTAGTCTGCTTGTCTTTAAAAAACTGTTTGTGGGTTTTCTTGTGCATCATCTTTAGAAGAGGATTCCTTCTGAGATGACAGCCATGTAGACCAAATTGATGCAGTGTGTGGCGTATGGTCTGAGCACTGACAGGCTGACCCCCCACCCCTTCAACCTCTGCAGCAATGCTGGCAGCACTCATACGTCTATTTCCCAAAGACAACCTCTGGATATGACGCTGAGCACGTGCACTCAACTTCTTTGATCAACCATGGCGAGGCCTGGTTTGAGTGGAACCTGTCCTGTTAAACTGCTGTATGATCTTGGGCACCGTGCTGCAGCTCAGTTTCAGGGTCTTGGCAATCTTCTTATAGCCTAGGCCATCTTTATGTAGAGCGACAATTCTTTTTTTCAGATCCTCAGAGAGTTCTTTGCCATGAGGTGCCATGTTGAACTTCCAGTGACCAGTATGAGAGAGTGAGAGCGATAACACCAAATTTAACACACCTGCTCCCCATTCCCACCTGAGACCCTGTAACACTAATGAGTCACATGACACCGGGGAGGGAAAATGGCTAACTGGGCCAAATTTGGACATTTTCACTTAGGGGTGTACTCACTTTTGTTGCCAGCGGTTTAGACATTAATGGCTGTGTGTTGAGTTATTTTGAGGGGGCAGCTAATTTACGCTGTTATACAAGCTGTACACTCACTACTTTACATTGTAGCAAAGTGTCATTTCTTCAGTGTTGTCACATGAAAAGATAGAATAAAATATTTACAAAAATGTGAGGGGTGTACTCTCTTTTGTGAGATACTGTCGTTGCATATAAAATGCACTATTCATCTATTAAAAAGTGTTTTTCAGCGCTAAACCTTTCATCCAATTTCTAAATTGCTGCATTTGTAAATTCCAAAAGCCAATATAAAGCAATAGCAGTGGTGAAAAAAGCATTTGTGGGTTTAACCAATCATTTTTTTTGTACAATTCTCCTTAAACGGGGCGTGGCAGGGGGTGTGTCCTATACCTATATACTTTTGCTAATAGGTGTCCCTCGTTCTCATCTCTGACATTTGGGAGGTATGCACTAGGAGTTGGCCTTCTGTGCCTGGACCAAGACAAAGGGAGTAGACCTTCAAAAGCTTGTCCTAAAAATTTAAAGTATACTAAAGGCAAAATAGTTTTTTTAGTTTTGGATAGAATGGAGAGGAATTAGATCGCCTATTAGGTTTTTATTGCTGTCTGTGCCCCAGTTAGACCCCTTTCACACTGGGGCGGTTTGCAGGCGTTATTGCGCTAAAAATACCGCCTGCAAACCGACCCAAAACAGCCTCCGCTGTTTGTTCAGTGTGAAAGCCCGAGGGCTTTCACACTGAAGCAGTGCGCTGACAGGACGGTGAAAAAAGTCCTGCAAACCGCTTCTTTGGAGCGGTGAAGGAGCGGTGTATTCACCGCTCCTTCACCGCTCCTGCCCATTGAAATCAATGGGACAGCGTGGCTATACCACGGCAATACCGCGGCTATAGCCGCGCTGTACGAGTGATTTTAACCCTTTTTCGGCCGCCAGCGGGGGTTAAAACCGCACCGCTAGCGGCCGAATACAGCTGCAAGAACGACGGTACAGCAGCGCTAAAAATAGCGCTGTTGTACCGCCGACGCCCCCACCGCCCCAGTGTGAAAGGGGCCTTAGGGAGATTCTCCCTCTCTGTCCTGTTTACCATTATCATTAAAAGTGAAAGTAAAGGAAAATCCCAAATTTTGGGTTGTCCCCAGAAAAATAATAGAGGGGAAATCTTCCAATGGGGACATTAGTTCTGGTAACCTGGGGGTCCCCAAGGAATTCCCTTAATTTGCAAGGATTTCCTCTCACTTCCTGTTTGGCTATGGGACAGGAAGTGAAGGGAAATCTTCGCAATGGGAAAGAAATGGTGAAAAGAAGAATCGGACGGGAGTTATAACCCTCCCTTAAACTGTCCAAATAAAAAAAAAAAAAAAAAGGTTTACCTATAGCTCTACTTTAAGTTTGGACCCAGGGAATTAGACAAAAATCTATCCTTGTGGTGACATCCCCCATCCATTCATCATGTACAATAAAGGGCTATTAAAGTAGACTATGGGCAAAACTTTTTTTTTTTTCTTTTTTTTTTTTTTTTTTGTGGGTGGGGACACCCAAAACTCCCAAGCGGATGGAAACAGATTCAGGAATTATAGCCGGGGAGAGCTCAATGTTGGAGCGCCTAAGGCATGTAAGAATCCAGGAGCTGACTCAATACAGTGGGTTCCACCTATAACTCAAATCATTTTGGGTGGATTGACTATTGCAGACGTGAAGATCGGAGACCGGGGCAGAGTGACTAATTTTTTATTATTTTTTTTATTTTGATGCCAAATTCTCTTTAAACGAATGCAAGCAGTAAACTTACATAGGCGCACATTTCTGTGCACACAGCTGCTCGTAGTTTGTCTGACATTGCAATATTATGCCATGCAGGCAGTTTGATGAAGTTCTTTCACAGCTTTGATGGAAGTATTTCTTGCTTTTCTTGCATAATAGTTATTGTAGCAGTTTTGCATACATTTTTTCCAACCGGGATCCTGAAACCTATAAAGACTGGCAATGAGGAACTCAAAAACAGAAATGCACTTTTACTATATAGTCCGCAGACTGTAGCTACATCCTATTTCCAAACACTTTTGCTGCTGTCTGGGTTCCTGTTGATGCACCTGTGTCCGGATTACCAGGCATGCTCTCTTCGGCGGTTTGTAGTAAACAGGAAGCTCAGGCGGTTAGATGAAGCCTTGGCACCTGCAAGGAACTGCTGTGATCCTGCTGTCCACCTCTAGGGGGAGCTGTGCTGCAAAACACAAGGAACACACTGCATTCATCACAGGTTATTATTTTTATGATTATTATTATTTAGGATTTATGTAGCGCCAACAGTTTGCATATTGCATTACAATATAAGGTGAGACAGTTACAATACAAATCAAAATAAGAGGGTTAGGAGGGCCCTGCTTGTGAGGGCGTACAATCTAAAAGGGAGGGGCAATTGATTAAAAAAAATGTAATAATTGTGTGGGGATGAGTTGATGGTGAAAGAAAAAGTTGTTGGGTACGGTTGGGATTTCCCTAAATAGGTGAGTTTCCAGCGATCGCCTAAAGGTGGAAAGAGTGGGAGATAGTCTGATTGTGGTAGGGCATTCCAGAGGATGGGAGAGGCTCTGGAGAAGGAAAGCATGGGAGGAAGTGATGAAGGAGCTACAGGACAGGAGGTCTTGGGAGGAGAGGAGACAACGGTTAAAGGCTAAGTTCACCTTTTGCACCATTATACATGTTATACCTGTATTTAGTCTGATTGGGGTAGGGAGTTCCAGAGGATGGGAGAGGCTCTGGAGAAGGCAAGCATGGGAGGAAGTGATGAAGGAGCTACAGGACAGCAGGTCTTGGGAGGAGAGGAGACAACGGTTAAAGGCTAAGTTCACCTTTTGCACCATTATACATGTTATACCTGTATTTAGTCTGATTGGGGTAGGGACTTCCAGAGGATGGGAGAGGCTCTGGAGAAGTCCTGAAGGCAAGCATGGGAGGAAGTGATGAAGGAGCTACAGGACAAGAGCTCTTGGGAGGAGAGAAGACAACGGTTAAAGGCTAAGTCCACCTTTTGCACCATTATACATGTTATACCTGTACAACAATGACTGGGCCCGGGGCAGCTGCCCCTTTTGCCCTGTGTTAAAGACGGCCCTGGATCACGGGTGCAATGCTTTTCAATCTGTAAAATCCTGTAAAAATGTATTATTTCTTTTCAAAGGTGAACCTAGCCTTTAGGGTGATATTTTGAGATGGGTTTGGTATGTAGCTTGCATTTTATACATTGGTTGAGTGGAAGCCAGTGGAGGGATTGGTAGGGAGGGGTAGCAGACAGTGAGTGGTGGATGAGTCTGGCAGCAGCCTTCACAATAGACTGAAGCAGAGATTGCCTGTATAGAGTTTGCGAACGAGGAGAGAGTTACAATAATCGAAGCAAAAGAAAACAAGGGTGTGACTGAGTAGCTTGGTGGTGCCATTGGTTAAGAAAAGGCGTATTTCGGAAATGTTACAGAGCTGAGGGTGGAAACAATTTACCGTGATTGGATGTAAGGCTGAAGGGAGGGGGGAATATAATCAGCTCAGGTTTGGAAAGACGGAGTTTACGGAAGTGATGTGACATCCATACTTATGTGCCAGTTAGTAAATTAATGATGTGCAAAGGGGACTGAAGGGGTGAGCGAAGGAGTAGAGATACAGATTTGGGTGTCATCAGTATAGAGGTGATATTGGAGGCCATGGAGGCAATCAACTGATCATGGGAGGAGATAGAGAATAGAAGGGATCCAAGGAAAACGCCTTGGGGGGGCTCCTCTGGAAAGAGAAAGAGCTAGAGTTGAAACCTTGCAAGCTAAGGGAGTGGAGTTGTGACAGGTAGGTAGGTAGGAGGCAAACCAGCAAAGGGCTGGAGAGGATGGGATAGGGCATAGTCTTGGGGGCCAAGGGACTGGAGTTGTAGGTGACACTGAAGGAACGCTTAGGAAGGAGGCAAACAAGCAAAACACAGAGTCTTTGCTGGAATGGAGAAGAGGAAGCGATAGAGCATACTCTTGGAGGTCATGGGAGTGGAGCTGTAGGTGGCACTGAAAGTAAAACTTAAACAGGAGGAGAACCAGAAAAGAGTCTTTGAGACCAAGAAAGTAGAGTTCTTTGAGGAGGAGTGAGTCGTCAACTGTATAAAAAGCAACAGAAAGGTCTATTAGTAAGAACACAGAGTGGTGGCCATTGTTTTTAGCAGTTAGTAAGACATTAGTGAGTTTAGGAGGGCAGTTTTTCAGTGAGGTGTTGCGAGAAAAGGCTAGACTCTAAAGCCCCGTATATACGGGCTGAATAGCGGGCGGCATCGGCCGGTTCAATAAAAACCAGCCAACATTCGGCCTGCGACTATGGGAGTTGGTCGGACAGAATCAAGCCATTTGGCCAGCTTCTGTCAGACAGCCATGCTGGAAAACCAGCAGCTGACCAGCTCCCGATCAGCGCTTTCAACCAATGTCAGAACACAACAGCTCAGCAGGGGAGATTGCTGTACTAACGTTGGATTGTTAGTACAGTGACTCCAACCTGAGCTGGCATTTTTTTTCGTTCAACCCGCTGGGTTGAATGGAAAAAACTCGTAGTGTGTACCAGGCTTTAGGCAGGCCATAGATGATGCGATTGTGTTCTCCTGGCAGGGGGGGGGGGGGGTCACGGGGAGCCGTCCCTGCCAGGAGAACACAGTGATTATTGCTAGCGGCTGGTAATAATCACATCGATCGACTCGGGTACAATCAGCCCGTCCATAGATGGTTTGAATCGACCCATCTGAGGCTGGCTTAAAGGGTCAAGAAAGTTGTTATCAGTGAGGTCCACAACTTGAAGAACAATCTCCTTTTAGAGTTGGCAACAACTATGTAGGCTGAGAGGTTTCCTGACTGGTTGTAAGCCCATTTTATTTTTTTATCGAGTCTCTCGCAGTACAATGACCTAGGTTGCAAAGTTTAAATACTTTTTTCTAGGGGAACATACAAAGACGTTTTTCTTGCTTTATCCCTCACTCCCCTGGCAGCCTGTGCTTCCCTCCAATGCTCCAGGTTATAGACAGTCCTTCTGCATCCTCACTTGCAATGCAGGACTGCTGGCCCTGCATTGTATACAATGACATCATAGTGCGACTGATGGAGCACGGAAGAGAAGAGGTTTCTGGAAACTGATGACACAGAGAGGAGGACGTCTGTGAGAACAAATGATAAGGTAAGTGTGACAGACCCAACCAAGAGAGGGCCTTTTGAAGGGGGCTGCAGCATATCCTCTTGCCTATTGACTATGTGCCAAGGCTTTTGAGGGGACTCTATTCTTTGGAAGGTGTGTGCCTGGGGGATCTCTGGAGTAGTTTTACTTCAGATTCAAGTCCATGTGTCCCTGAAACACACAGACTTTGACCACTGGAGGACCCGGATACAGATTTGGGGCCTCTATGCCCAAATCAGCATTGGCTGCTTCAAACCTCCACCCCCCAGACTTAGAATAGATGGTAATATGCTCAGCTCAAAACAACCTGATGCTGAGGTTTCCTGCTATAATCTGTTTATTAAGGTGTCTTTCCCTCATTGTATAAGTCCCTATTGTGTGCCTCCTAGGTATGAATTCCCATTGTTATTGAGTCACCTATTGTTTCTGTCTGTCTGCTTATCTCTTGGAGATGTGATTAATATTGTGTCCACTTTACCTTGTGGGATGTTTATGTGTTTATGTTTATGTTAGCTGTTCATTAGATGTACTGATATTGCTGTTTACCATAATGTGATCAAGCTCTGATCTGATCTTGTGTGGTATGTATTCTGTGTGAATTTACAATAAAGTCAGTTCCAGTTTGCACCTAAGCAAGTGTCGTCTAGTTCTTGGGTGCTCAGCTATAATACCTGGTTCTTGGTTCCAGGCTGAAGGAAGCTGTATACTGATGGAAGCACCCAAGAGGGGTGCCAAGGGGTCCGTCACAGTAAGTAAAACTGGTGCTCAAGGCAAGACCCTTACAGTCCAGGATGAGCCGAACAGCACGAGTAGTTGTTTTTTCATTTTTCTTGAGTTCATCTTTAAGGAAGCCCTCTCCTGTCTGTTTTCTGTGTAACTACATCCATAGGAAACCATGTTAAATAGACTGTTGTGTGGCTCTGCAAAACTGAAAACGCACTAAAAAATGCATAGGTGTGAACCAGGCCTTAAGGGGAACTACAGGCCATGCTGTGTATGCACAATTCACCTTTTTACAACGCACTCCTGATGTTGCACATAGCTGACATTTGGGCTGTGATTGGACAGTGAAACAGAGTGAGGAGCTCATCGCTCTGCTCTCTTCTTCTATCAGCATGCTTCTTGTTAGCACATGAAAAGATTGACTTCTTGTGCTGCTTTTTCTTTTCACGCTCCAGCTCTGCTGTACAGGCAGTGCAAGAGATTGATACTAGGTCACATTCAGATACTTACACTGATTGCATTTAAAAATAAAATTTTTGGTGGATTAATGATGCTGCATTAATAATGTGTGTCTTTTATATCTGCCTGGAGTTCAGCTTTAAAAGCAGACATGGAGGGAAGATAGGCCTTCAAGTGCTATTGAAGTAATAGGCAATGATTGTTCGTTGTGCGTCCCCTCCCACAGCTCCTATTTTTAGGTGCTGCTCTTAACTGGATATGTATAGCAATGACAACAGCTGAGCTCCATCAGCCAGGCTAATAATCTGATCTGTGTGGAGTAGGATATCATACGTGGACGGCCGTGCAATAATTGTGTCACCAGGATCATGTTCGCCTAGGATCGAGTGACGCTCCACTACAGAGCCTGTGTGTTTACAGCTATATATATACTCTAATGCCAGCTTAGGATGTAGATAGAAAGCATGGCTGCAAGGATTTCCAGGCACAGTCCTGGGCATCACATCCTTCTAGGTGAAATCGTTACATTATATTAACCTGATTTTGCAAGTTAGTGAACTCCAGGCACACAGCTAAATACATATATTCTAGCTGATTTGTGTAGCACCCTGGTGTTTAGGCAGGGTTGCTCCTAAATTTACCTGCCAGGTATAGCTACCTTGGCCTATTTTTAGGGATCAATTGATTTCAATTTCTAAGTGTGTAATTGCTGCTAGGTGGCTGGGTACCTGGTGGCATTAGATACGAGAAGGGCAATGCAAGGTCAGATTATGTGTATATGGGAAATCCCAGCCAATGGGCAGGGGTTTTCTTAAATCCCTTGGCCTGTTGGGAGAACCTATATATTTGGGTAGAGTCGGGTGATCAGTGTTCTGTGCCACCTGGACGGCTGTCTGGGTGGATGTGTGTTGTATTACCCGGGCTGCTAGGTCGAAGTTTGGGCTTATCCCCGGCACATCTACCTGCTAGGCTGTCTGAGGGCCTATCCAAAAGCAAGAGAGCAGCGCAGGGTTGGGATTGCAGCTTGCAGTCCAACCAGAAGTGACGGTTCTGCCAGCCGGGGAACCTGTCATGGTCGGAGGTAGAGGGGAATCTGTCGCCACAAAGGGTCCATTCACCTTATTACCAGGGACCACAGTGAGTAGCTGAAGCAAGAACTGGAGCAGAATTCTCACCAACCGGGGACAGTGAAGAATCGGAAAACTTCAGTGGGTATCAAGCCAGGGACCCAGCCAGTGGAGGTGACGCTTGCAGAGCAGCCTTGTGTGTCAAGCCTGGGACCGAACAGGCCAGTGGGGTGAAGTTTGAGAAGTATCTTGAGTGCCAAGCTAGGGACCCAACAGAGAATGTCTGACAGCCACTTCACACTCACATACAAGTTGCTGCTAGTGGAGAACATTCCAGAGAGCTGTACTGCCAGGATTGTGCTGGACTGAATGCTGTCGGCAGAGTGCCCACCTGAGCCATGTTGACTAATGTTGAAGCTATTGGGGTGCTCCACCCTGAAAAGCGACCGGTGATCTTCAGTAGGTTGTGTTTTCTTAAATCAAGGAAAGAGACCATCTCAGTCCCCGGCTGTCATGTGGACAGACTGAGGATATCATTGCATGGGGACCTATGTCCCAAAGTGCGGTCTCTTGCACCATGGCCTGGCTGCTTGTTGTCTGAAATGCAGCTGTGCCTCCTTGTCCCCGAAGAAGAAGAGAAACTGCTTGGAAATGTTGTCCACCCCAAGTGGAATTGATGGACTATGACACACCATGGACACTGGGTGTGTAGTTAGTTAGAATAGTCTGTGATAAAGGGGCAAATGATTACCTTTCTTTGAATAATGGACTCATCCATGCATCAGGACTGTTACTTGATGAAACCCTAATGAAGTTTTATGTTCAATTAGAAAAGGAGGTGGCATTCTCGGTTGAGAATGGGGCCTGCTTTTATTATGTATATAATGCAGATATTTTATACGGTGTATGTACACTGCTATGCTGTCTTTGGCTGAGGACATTTTCAAACCATTTAATAACGTATGTATATATTGCAGCATGTTACAATAGGATAGGAATAGGATGCATTGTCTTCCTTGGCTAAGGAGAGACAGGGGATCCAGCCTGATGACAACATAACCTTCTTTTATATTTCTTATCATTATATTTATTAGCTAGACAGTTAGGAAATAAGGTCACTGCTAGTGCCTATCGTAAATATTTGGGCAATACATTGCCTTTAATGTTGTACATAAAAGTGTTTAATATTTCTTTGTCATATGTGATCTAGCATTTCATGTGTCTAATACTATGTTATTCCTTGTGGTACGCCACATATATTACTGTTATTGTTACTCTTTCCCTGTTTCCCCACCCATCCCAGTTTTTGCCAGGACATTTGCTCTGGGACTTGAGAGCTCAAATTATTCTTTTCTGCAAACGCAGAGACGTAGTTTTGTAGTCAGGGGAAGGATGTAGCACCCTGGTGTTTAGGCAGAGTTGCTCCTAAATTTACCTGCCAGGTATAGATACCTTGGCCTATTGTTAGGGATCAATTGATTTCACTCTAATGCCGCATACACACGATCGCACATTCCGACAACAAAATCCATGTACTTGCTTCAGCTACTCACAGTGGTCCCTGGTAATAAGGTGGATGGTCCCTTAGTGGCGACAGATTCCCCTCTACCCCCGACCATGACAGGTTCTCCGGCCGGCAGAACCGTCACTTCTGGTTGGACTGCAAGCCACAATCCCAACCCTGCGCTGCTCTCTTGCTTCTGGATAGGCCCTCAGACAGCCTAGCAGCCAGATGTGCCCGGGATAGGCCCAAACTCCGGCCTAGCAGCCCGGGCAATACAACACATGTCCAGAACACTGATCACCTGACTCCACCCAAATATATAGGTTCTCCCAGCAGCCTAAGGGATCGCACACAAGTTCACGCATGCTCGGAATCAAGCAGAAGAGCTTCACTGACTATTGAACTTCCTTTATCTTGGCTTGTCGTACGTCTTGTACGTCACTGCATTCTCACGTTCGGAATTTTGGGCCAACATTTGTGTGACCGTGTGTATGCAAGGCTAGTTTGAGCCAACATCCTTTGGAAAAAAATCCACAGTTTTGTTGTTGGAAAATCCGATCATGTGTACGGGGCAAATCAGAGCAGAGAGGGGAGGGGATGGGGGATGTGCACAGCTCTAGTACGGCCTTCTTTAAATAGCACACTGACTGACAGCCCACTCCGGACCATCAGCCAGCTGTTCTGCTGCACTGGTTCCTCACTAAGCTGCAGTTGGTTGCTAGGACCATCAGCGTCTTAGCAACCAATGATGTCACATGTGTGCCCCACCCCTCCGCTTCCCGTAACGTGACCTACCCGACTCTAATGGAGTCTACAGATCTATGGTGAGACTCTGATGGGAGACTCTGATGTATATGGGCATTCTGATGGGGACACTCGATGTAAGGGGGTACGCTGATGGGGGCAACTGATCTCCGGTGGGGAAAACAGATTTATGGGGATACTCTAATGGGAGCACCTAATGTAATGAGGTACTTTAATAGCAGCACCTGATGTATGGGAGCACTCTGATGGGGACTTTTTATGTAAGGGGGTAACCTGATGGGAGCAGCTTATGTGAAGGGCACTCTGATAGGGACACCTGATGTAGGGGGGTTCTCTGATGGGGCAACTGATCTTTACATGTAAGATGGTTCTGTTTTATTTTACCTGAAATGTGGATGTGATTGGTCTACTTTTATGTTTTATTAAAGAGAGATTTGGACTTCGGCTGGAAGAAAATTTTAGTGACCGGACTTCCTTGAATTTTAATTCATTACCCGCTTTAGTGTCTCTGTGGCAGCTCCTCATAAGGCCAGTCCCGGCAGCTACTGTAAGTTTTAGCTGTCTTTCAGCAGCAGCCTCTCTCTCCTATCTCTGATATTCTTTAGGTGGGTTAGAGAGGAGTTAGAGAGAAAGGACAGCATGGTGGGTGGGGGTAATGGTAAGCTGGCCTGTTAGATATGCATTCCTTAACTCTGCATCCTGCATATGGCATACTTCTGACCAGTACACCCTGTATATAATACACTCCTTAACTCTGCAACCAGTACATAGTGCACTCCTGAGCCCTGTGTCCTGTACATAGCACACTCCTGAGCCCTACACTCCTTACCTGTGTGTGTGTGTGTGTGTGTGTGTACTGTATATACATATGCACATACGTATACATACACACACACACATACATGTGTGTTTGAGGGGTGCACATGCTAATGCAATAGACTGCACACACCTATGTACACATCTGTTCACCTGTCTCACTTCTGTCCAGGGATCTAGTGTCCGTGGAGTTCTAGTCCCCTGGAGTAAAATCAGAAATTAGTCTTTTATCACATTTAGAACAGAATTATCTGTTACAGAACAATATGGTTGAAATAAGTGGTTCTAATAGGAGCAGGACATTAGAGGGGACACAGAATGGCACCTAATTAAAATCACAGCCTGGTCATGGCCTTTGCCCGGAGCGGAGTACCAATCATATTTTTGTTTATTAAAAATCAGCAGCTACAAAAAGTGTAGCTGCTGACTTTTAGGGCCCTTTCGCACTGGGGCGGGGGTCGGTATTCAGCCGCTAGCGGGGCGGTTTTACCCCCCGCTGGCGGCCGAGAAAGGCGCTTTGCCGGCGGTATAGCCGCGCCGTCCCATTGATTTCAATAGGCAGGAGCGGTGAAGGAGCGGTATACACTCCGCTCCTTCACCGCTCCGAAGATGCAGCTGGCAGGACTTTTTTCCCGTCCTGCCAGCGCACCGCTCCAGTGTGTAAGCCCTCGGGGCTTTCACACTGGATACAAAGCAGCAGCACTTTCGGGTCGGTTTTCAGGCGCTATTATTAGCGCAATAGCGCCTGCAAACCGCCCCAGTGTGAAAGGGCTCTTAATAAACTGCCACTCACTTGTCCCACAGTCCAGCGGTGCACTCGCTGTGTTCTCCCTGTGTCCTCCCTGGGCATCCTAGGTGACTGGAACAGAAGTGCGAGCAGGTACCTGTCAAATTCGAGTACCTGCTCCCCCTCCTCCCCAAATGCTCTGTTTCACAAACAGGGTTGGGGAGGAGGCCTTAGAGCCGAAGCTCCACTTTTGGGTGGAACTCCACTTTAAACTACATGTAAACTTTTCCTATTTGCCACTTTTTGGTATGTTTGATATTCCATTCATTATATTGTACTTGATAGTGTTGGATAGGGGAAAAAATACCTGCCAATTATCAAAGGCAACCTCTCTCAGATTTGTATTGCTTCCCTGTTGCAGATTTTTACAAAATTTTCCATTTTCCTAACGAAGCACCAGATAGCAGTAAAAACACAAAAAGGGGTTTTAGGCTCCAAGGGCAAAGCTTTGTGCATTGGTCCAAATTATTTGGTGGAGGGGGGATTATGGTGTGGGATTGTTTTTCAGGGGTTGGGCTTGGCCCCTTAGTTCCAGTGAAGGGAACACTTAAGGCATCAGCATACCAAGACATTTTGGACAATTTCATGCTCCCTACAGTTTGGGGATGGCCCCTTCCTGTTCCCACATGACTGCACACCAGTGCACAAATCAAGGTCCATAAAGACATGGATGGGTGAGTTTGGGGTGGGGGAACTTGACTGGCCTGTACAGAGTCCTGACCTCAACCTGATTGAACACCTTTGGGGTGAATTGGAGCGGAGACTGCAAACCAGGGCTTCTCGTTCCAACATCAGTACCTGACCTCAGAAATGCGTTTCTGGAAGAATGGTCAAACATTCCCATAGACACACTCCTAAACCTTGTGGACAGCCTTCCCAGAAGAGTTGAAGCTGTTATAGCTGCAAAGGGTGGGCTAACTCAATATTGAACCCTACGGACTAAGACTGGGATGCCATAAAATTTCATGTGAGTGTAAATGCAGGTGTCCCAATACTTTTGGTAATATAGTGTATATATAATTTTTTACATTTTTTTTGGAGGGGAGGAGGGAGAGTGATGTCTTTGCAAAAAAAAAAAAAAAAATCTTAGATCAACTTTGCCATTCTTTACACCATGCTTAGCAAAGAGAGCCAGACTTGCAATGTTGTACATAGCCCATAATATCTATCATTTCATCATTGGTGTGCTGTATGTGAGCCGACAGCTGGCAGCAAGTCATGTAAAGACACAGTACATGGGGTGAGATCCCAGATCTGCAGAGCTCATCACCCAGAGAGAGAGAGGTTCACACACGTTCTGCTTACTAATGTAAACCATCCTCCAGCCAAAAATAATCCCGCTTTGTTCGACTACTACAATGGACATTCACATTGCTGTATTGCACCAGAAGTTGCCTGTCGCTGGCTGATACCCCTCTAAAATGCACAGAGGCCAGGACTAAATGGTATTTAAATTAGAATTGAGTGGCCTCAAACTTTTCCAGTGTGGAGTAGTACTTTGCATTAAAGCGGAACTCCAGGATTTTTGCAGCCTCCTAGTACCTTTTATTAAAAAAATAATGAATTAATGATCAGTTAATCTTTAACGCATGTAACACCCTACACATACCTCTTTTCCCGCAATCTACTTGTAGGTTCGATGATGTCACCGATACTTCCTCTTCTTCCTGCAGCAGGAGGGGCGGGCAGGTTCCATTCCAGAACTGAGCAGAGCTCATGTATTGACTTGGGAGCATCGCTCAGTCCTGGAACAATGTGATCCCAACTTGCAATGACACATCCCCTGGAGGGGGGGGGGGGGGAGGGGTGCAGATGAAAGACTGGGGCTCATAGGAAATGGGCAGAATGAGGCCATTGTTGTTCTGCCCAAGGATAATCACTTTGTGCTTAACTGAGGAGGAAGTCGGGGACAAAGCTAGAGCATTGAGAGGGGGAAGATAAAAACTGGGAATTTCTTTTTTGAACACAGATGACAAATGAATGGGGTTGCCGTGCACCAAAATCTCCCAAAAAATGTATATGCACCATTTTTGCAGCGGCGCACCATGCATTGTGGTATGTTGCAATGTATGTGGCTTGGAGTTGTGTTGCCTTAGTACAGTGGTCTCCAAACTACGGCCCTGGGCCCAGATGTGGCCCATTGCTTACCTTTATCTGGCATTATTCCTTCCACTGAAATAACGGGGCACTATTTCTTCCACTGACACCAATAATAGGGCACTATTTCTTCCACTGACACCAATAATGGGGCACTATTCCTTCCACTGACACCAATAATGGGGCACTATTCCTTCCACTGACACCAACGATGGGGCACCATTCCTTCCACTGACACCAACGATGGGGCCCCATCCATTCGACTGACACCAATGATGGTGCACTATCCCTTCCACTGACACCAATGATGGGACACTATTTCTTCCACTGACACCAACGATGGGGCACCATTCCTTCCACTGACACCAACAATTGGGCCCTATCCATTCCACTGACACCAATGATGGGGCACTATTCCTTCCACTGACACCAACGATTGGGCACCATTCCTTCCACTGACACCAACTATGGGGCATAATTCCTTACACTGACACCAATGATGGGGCACTATCCCTTCCATTGATACCAATTATGGGGCACTATTCCTTCCACTGACACCAACAATTGGGCACCATTCCTTCCACTGACACCAATGATGGGGCATAATTCCTTCCGCTGACACCAATGATGGGGCACTATCCCTTCCACTGACGCCAACGATGGGGCACTATCCCTTCCACTGACGCCAACGATGGGGCACTATCCCTTCCACTGACGCCAACGATGGGGCACTATCCCTTCCACTGACACCAACTATGGGGCACTATTGCTTCCACTGACACCAACGATGAGGCACCATTCCTTCTACTGACAGTAAAAATGGGGCACTATTCCTCCCACAAAGTGTGCACACCCCTGCCTTAGTGCATTGGGATGGCATTCAAAATGAATGGCACTGCAGTGTGCTAATGTGACGTATCGTGCGTTGTAACACATGCATTACCACAGCGCACCACAGTGGAAATGTGAACCCAGCAATACAGGTAAAACATTTTTTTATAGTTTTGGATACAGTGGGGAAGGATTGGACCATCTTTCAAGTGTTTTTTGCTGTCTGTATCCCCAATGGGCAGATTCACCCTCTCTATACGTACTGGTGGACATTGTCTCCGAAACAAAAAAGTGAGGAGAGACTCAAAATTTTAGAGTTGTCCCCAGAACAAGAGGTAAGGAGAAATCTTCCAATAGGGACAACTGTTCCGGGGACAACTATCTAAGAAGGGAATTGGCAACATAACGTGCTTTAACACAACGCAAAAATGTTAATGGGCCCTTAAGGTTTCTCTGTAGAGGATTAAAGATGGTAGACGGGGGTCCTCAGTGAATAAGTTGAACTTGCTTGGAGTACCCAGAGCATCAAGCCCCTCAGAGACAAAAAGATTTTATTATTCTGATGTGGAGAAAAGATCAGGAACTATATTTTGTAAAAAAAATAAAAAAACATCTCTAAACTCTGTGTACACAGATCTGAACTATCCATTGATTGTCAGAGTCCCAGTGATTTGCTGTTGATGGCCCCTGTGTCATTGAAAAAGCATAAAAAGTGCAGTCAGCTGTATGTTATGGTCACTTTAAAGATAAATTCCGGTTACGGATATTTTTTACATCGTTACATTGGACCGGCTAGGACTAATGTAAGTAGTGGGATATTCTGGGGTTCCGGATCACCAGACAGCCGTCTTTGTAAAAGCAGAGTCTCCTATTTTTCCAAAAACAAGCAAACAAAATGGCTTTTTTTCATGCATACAAAAACACAAACAGTCCATAAACTCCAGACAAAAATAAAACTTTGGCTTACCACCAGTATAACCTGTCCCTTATCAGGGCTATAAAGTCCCCAACTGCATCTGGGGTCAACAAAAAAAGGTCACCACGGCCACTTGTGTCACAGCAATAAACAATATACAGCTCTTCCTCACCAACATGTCCTGCTTCATATCAGGATTTACCAATCCTGAGAAAACGGTCAATCAGTTTTCTCCTTTCTTATTGGATCACTCGGGAACCCCTCACCCTGCATGAGTGAGAACCCCCGAGTACTCCCAAAAATGTTTCTTATTCCCCCTTAAAGGGGCTGTGACATCAGGAACTCGAGCTCTCTCAATCAGGGAATGATTTGAAGTCACTGAGAAAATGCAAAACATTCTCTAAGGTTGCTTTCACACTAGATAAGTTCCCACTGACACCATTGATCTTTTTAGCTATCTGTAAGGGGGTAATTCTTCATAATGTCCACAAGTGTAAGGAGCATTCTTCCCTCTGACCATCACACTAATGTGCACTATATTGTAAAAAGTATTGGGACACCACGCACATGAACTTTAATGGCATCCCAGTCTTAGTCCGTAGGGTTCAATATTGAGTTGGCCCGCCCTTTGCAGCTATAACAGCCTCAACTCTTCTGGGAAGGCCGTCCACAAGGTTTAGGAGTGTGTCTATGGGAATGTAGCACAGCCCCTCTAGGGGACTGCTTAGAATTACCTGCTCATCTGCCAGGCCGTGACCTAGTGAACATTCCAACCCACCTGACACTCTGGGTTGAGACATCCTTGTATGCTGTAGAGTAATAAATCAGTAATAAATGCGTATTTAGGTTCTAAGTATAATTTACTGGTCCCAAAATAGTGTCCGAAGTGTCCGCCCTAATATCACAGTCATGATAAAAATCGCAGATCGCCGCCATTACTAGTAAAAAAAAACAAACAACAACAATAAAAATGCCATAAATGTATCCCTTATTTTGTAGACGCTATAACTTTTGTGCAAACCAATCAATATACGCTTATTGCGATTTTTTTTTTTTTTTTACCAAAAATATGTAGAAGAATACATATTGGCCTAAACTGAGGAAAACATTTTGTTTTTGATTTTTTTTTTTTAATTGGATATTTATTATAGCAAAAAGTAAAAAAATATTGTGTTTTTTTTCAAAATTGTTGCTTTTTTTTGTTTATAGCGCAAAAAATAAAAACCGCAGAGGTGATCAAATACCACCAAAAGAAAGCTCTATTTGTGGGGGGAAAAAATATCAAAGTTTCATATGTGTACAGTGTTGCATGACCGCGCAATTGTCATTCAAAATGTAACAGAGCTGAAAATTGGTCTGGGCAGGAAGGGGGTGAAAATGCTCGGTATTGAAGTGGTTAAAGGGGTTGTAAAGGTTTGTGTTTTTTCACCTTAATGCATCCTATGCATTAAGGTGAAAAAACACCTGTCAGTGACCGCCCCCCCGTTTTACTTACCTGATCCCTCGAACTTGTCCCACGGGGACGCGCAGTCTCTCTGCTAGGGGGTTCTCGGCTGTTGATTGGTTAGATTCATAGCAGCGCAGCCTTTGGCTCCCGCTGCTGTCAATCAAATCCAATGGCTGCCAGGGGGGCGGGGCCGAGTCCTGCATTCGGCGTCTATGGACGCCGAATGCTGGGCTTGGGAGAGCGCTTCTCCTAGGGCAGTGATGGCGAACCTTGGCACCCCAGATGTTTTGGAACTACATTTCCCATGATGTCAACTACACTGCAGAGTGCAAGAGCATCGTGGGAAATGTAGTTCCAAAACATCTGGGGTGCCAAGGTTCACCATCACTGCCCTAGGGGGTTATCTGATGTGGGGAGGAGCCGAGAGAGCCGCCGAGGGACCCCAGAAGACCAAGATCGGGGCCACTCTGTGCAAAACGAGCTACACAGTGGAGGTAAGTATAGAAAAAAAAAAATGTACCTTTAGTGTCACTTTAACCCCTTTAAAGACCAAACCTTTTCTGAAATTTGCTGATTACAATTAAAAATCATTATTTTCTGCTAAAAAATTACTTAGAACACCCAAAATGATTATATATATATATATATATATATATATATATATATATATATATTTTTTTTTTTTTTTAGGAGAGATCCTATAGAATAAAATGGTGGTTGTTGCAATCTTTTATGTCACACCGTATTTGCGCAGCGGTCTTTCAAACGCATTTTTTTAAAAATACACTTTAATGAATTTTAAAAAAATTAAAAAAAAACCTAAACAGTAAAGTTAGCCCAATTTTTTTGTATAATGTTAAAGATGTTGCACCGCGAGAATCGTGATCTTTTTATTCTAAGCAAAAAAAAAAAATCGTGATTCTCATTTTAGCCAAAATCGTGCAGCTCTGCTGTTTAGCCAAGGCTGTTGCAATTAATGGTTGCAGGTTACAGCTGTAGAAATCTATAATCACCAATTACTATACGGAGACAGCGCTCCACCTAACATCCACCTGTTAAGCAGATTTAAGCTGTTTTTCCATTCTCCTTTAAGCCTCGGAACCCGGCTTTATCCTGACGTGATGCCTTTGGGTGCGGCCGCGGCAGGTCAGATGATCCCCGCAAGTGGCGGATCAACAAATTCTGACATACGAAAAAGGGCTAAACCATATTTAGGAAGTCTTAACTGTCTTTTGTCCACTAGTCATCATCTAATGAGCTAGAGAAAAGTACAGTTAGGATTTTGGGCTAAGCTTGTTATGGAAACAGATTTCCTGTCTCTAATTGGAATGAACAGTGCACCTGTTCTTATCAGACAGATGTTTTGCCCAGTGGGCACGCCGTAATCATTTTCCTCTGCTCAACAAAAAAGTTAAGCCCTCATGGCTTAGTTTGTCATAGAGAACACACTTTGATAATGAAATAGAAAATAAAATTGTCAGGTGCGCAAATCAATTCCAAATTTTGTTATGAACATACATTCAGAATAGCGGAATCCACTCTGGAAGGATTTACCCCCCCCCTTCATGACCAGGCCTTTTTTTTGCGATACGGCACTGCGTTACTTTAACTGACAATTGTGCGGCCGTACAACGCTGTACCCAAATAAAAATGTCCTTTTTTTCCCCCCACAAATAGAGCTTTCTTTTGGTGGTATTTAATCACCTCTGCGGTTATTTTTTAAGCTATAAACAAGAAAAGACAATTTTGAAAAAAAAAACAACAATATTTCTGCTCTAAAACATATCCAATAAAAACATTTTTTTAAAAATCGAATTTCTTCATCAATTTATTCCAATATTTATTCTGCTACATGTTTTTAATTAAAAAAAAGAAAAAAAAAATCCCAAGAAGCGTATATTGATTGGTTTGTGCAAAAATGATAGCGTCTACAAGCTATGGGATAGATTTATGGAATCTTTATTTATTTATTTATTTTTTACTAGTAATGACGGCGATCGGCGACTTATAACAAAAAGAAGAACCGGCTCCAGGTGTCTACTTCCTAATGACCTCTCCCCTCTCCGGGCGTGGGCGCGGCTCGATATGCAACCATATTCAAAAATACAAAAAGGTCCGGGTGGCCGCACTGCTGGTCGTAGCTGTGAATAAGCACCTGCTGTAACGGTGTGAAACGCGTCGGTGGTTTTATCCTTGCTGCATGGATTTATTATAACAATAAAGAAAACGTTTTTCATTGGAGTGCGGCCATCCGGATCCTTTTGTTACATTTTTGCAGACCGGCGACTTATAGCGGGACTGGGAACAAATTGGACACCTAACTGATGCCTTTGACACTTTTTTGGGGACCAGTGACACCAATACAGTGATCAGTGCTAAAAAAAATATGCACTGTCACTGTACTGACACTGGCTGGGAAAGAGTTAACATCAGGGGCGATCGAAGGGTTAAATGTGTGCCTAGCTGGTGTTTCAGTGTAGTGGGGGAGGTGCTCTTACTAGTGGAAGACATGGATCAGTGTTCCTGCTTTACAGGAACACAGGAGCCATGCCTTCCGTACTGGCAGAACGGCAATCTGCCTTGTTTACATAGGTCAGACTGCCGTTCTGCCTGTGTACCGAACGATCAGCGGGTCCACGGGATCCGCTGATCAGCTCCTGCTGTGTAAAATCACAGCGGGAGCGAGCCGCCGGCGGCGCGTGCTCGCGCCCAATACCCTGCCCTGTAGCAGTAAATGTGCTATTGGGCAATCGGCAAGCGGTTAATATCAGTTGTTAAAGCCTCAAAATACATGTTATTTTGATGCAATGCTATTGACTTTTAAGGGCTTCCCAGTGCACTAAGGGCTCGTTCACACCAGCGATCCGGCTGAAGTCATCTCAGTGATACTGCGCAGAGCTCAGCAGATCGCACTGCTTCCTTTTTTTTATTTTTTTTTTATACACCCGCCAGAGGGGTGACACCTGTGGGCAGCAGAACCGCTAACACTTCATGGTCCTCACCCCTACACATCTCTCGCGTCTCTCCAGCTGTCTCACACAGCGGAGCGGACCGAAGCCGTCTCCCCCTCCTTCAAATGCAGCCTACCAGCACCCATTAATGAATGTTTGCTTGCTTCCATTCATTTGGGAGTCAGAACACAGACACAGTCCTTCGCCGCCGCTGCGCCCCTGACACTATGTGCGAACGGAGGGGTGGCTGCCCGCTGATGCTGAATATTTAGTTGCTTGCTGCAGAGAGAAGAGAGTAGGAACACCAGTGGCCAGGCGCCCTAGGCGGCTGCCTAGTTTGTCTAGTGGTAGCACCGGCCCTGAGAGGGAGTCCAAGGGACACACCGCTGTATCCTGCGCTGTTCCGAGGTCTGTAAAGTTTGATGTCTGCACTGATGAGGGGGGGTCCGCACTGATGGAGGGGGGTCTGCAGTTATGAAGCGGGGGTCTGCACTATGCACTGAGGGGAGTCTGCACTGATGAAGGGGGTGGTCTGCACTGATGGAGGGGGGTGGTCTGCACTGAGGGGGGGTTTGCACTGATGGAGGGGGGTCTGCACTCTGCACTGAGAGGGGTCTACACTGATGGAGGGGGGTCTGCACTCTGCACTGAGGGGGGTCTGCACTGATGGAGGGGGGTGGTCTGCACTTAGTGGGGTCTGCACTGATGGAGGGGGGTGGTCTGCACTGAGGGGGGTCTGCACTGATGGAGGTGGGTCTGCACACTGCAGTGAAGGGGGTCTGCACTGATGGAGGTGGGTGGTCTGCACTGAGGGGGGTCTGCCCTGAGGGGGGTCTGCACTCTGCACTGAGGGTGGTCTGCACTGCTGGAGGGGGGGGTGCACTGATGGAGGGGGTGGTCTGCACTGAGGGTTCTGCACTGATGGAGAGGGGTGGTCTGCACTGAGGGGGGGTCTGCACCGATGGAGGGGGACGTACTGCACTGAGGGGGTCTGCAGTGATGGAGGGGAGTGGTCTGAACTTAGGGGGGTCTGCACTGAGGGGGGTCTGCACTGATGGAGAGAGGTGGTCTGCACTGAGGGGGGTCTGCAGTGATGGAGGGGGTGGTCTGCACTGAGGGGGGTCTGTACTGATGGAGGTGGGGTCTGTAGTTAGTGGAGGGGGGTCTGTACTGTGGGGGGACTATAGTTGGTGGAGGGGGGGGGTGACACCAACCCCAGTGACGCCACTGGTTTTACTGCGTTCCAGTACAGTCCAGTGCAGGAAAAAGGCTTTCTACTTTTTTTCTGGAACTGAAACACTGGTGTGAACTATGCCATTGGAAACCATATAACCTACTATACATGCGTTTTTGATGCAGAAAAAAAAACACATTGGACTGCATGTGGTGTGAACTGGACCTAAAACACAGAAAAAAAATAGACATGATGTATTTTTTGAAATACATTGTAGTACAGCACTGAGATGGGAACAGACACTCTCTTTTTTATGGAGGACCAAGGCACGTGTTGTAGTGCATCAGAAGGGGTGCCCTAAAAAATGTAAATGGGCCCTAAAAGACTTGGAAACAACCGCCAATACTGTGATCAAGAGAAAAACAAGAGCGCACTGAACCTAGCGCAACAAAATGACTTTATTCAATCAATTAGATGCACTCACAGTGGTAAGTAGAGACTGCGCTTATCTGCGGCCCAAAAAACGGATCCGTCTGTGTCAGATCCTGAAGACATGTCATGGCCAATGGTGGGATTAATACTGAACATTCGGGACGTTGGAATCAGCTAGAAGAAGCGCTGTCATGATGTTTCTGTGCGGTGCCTGGCAACCGAGAGCCCTAATTATTTTTACCATTGCGAGTGCATCAAATTATTTGATTTTAAGTTAATTAAAGTAATTTTGTTGCACTATGTCGGTGCACTCTTTTTAATTTTGACGATTACTTTGAAAATGCGCCCTTTTTAATGCTTCATTTCCAGTTCTGGTAAAATGTAATGTTTCCCATTTATCTCCCCACCCCCCCCCCCCTTATGGTGTATAAAAACACTCTGATGCCTTCCGCTTACATTCTTTATTAAACCGCTGGCAAAATAATTCATTCTTGAAGTGGATCTAACATTCAGATATATTTTTCACTTTAAGAACATGCATGTGTAGTGCTACCCCCGAAGGAGCCGCTGATAGATTGGAGTCCTCTGCTCCAGTGGCGGCCGGTGCTCAATTTTCCCCAGCCAGCCAAAGAAGCACCCCCCCTCCCTCAGCGCACGATCGTTTGCCGCTTCCCACGTCCGTCGCTCGATCGCCGAATC
This sequence comes from Lithobates clamitans, assembly GCA_037952925.1. NCBI lineage: Eukaryota > Metazoa > Chordata > Amphibia > Anura > Ranidae > Lithobates > Lithobates clamitans. The sequence goes on from JBBGZY010001228.1 coordinate 660,180, forward strand.
ACTCGCCCGTCACCTGACAGACCCCCCCCCCCCCCAGCCCCGCACTTACCCCATCCAGGTCGCGGCTTCGGCTGCTTCTGTCCTGTGTCTCCTCCTGAGTCCCGGAGGTCGCTTCTCCTCCCGGCCAATCAGGAATTAGGACTCGCGGCCCATCGATTCCTGATTGGCCAGGAAGAGAAACAGGAAGACATGAGCGAATTAATTGGCTATTGTCACACAACTGGGTGGGCTCGGGGCGCAGTGCTCTACGCCCCCGAGCCCACCCTTTTTAAAGCCAATTAGAGCCTCAAGCTCTAATCATGCTCTTAAAAAATAAATAAATTAGTATTTAGTCATTTGGTAGTCATAATGTGCTAGTATGCATTGCATACTAGCACATTATGACATAACCTTGCAAGGTAAAAAAAAAAAAATGCCCAACAGTATACAACCAATTTAAAGAAAACTGCAGATTTAAAAATATTAAGAGCCCTTTCACACCAGAAACTTTGCTTGTTTGCATGCACAGTGACGTTCATTTGACATGCATTTTTTACACGCAATTTTCCTACGTTTACATTTACTTTGAGGTCACATGCATCTTCTTTGGGCCTTTTTGTGTACTGCATCTACGTGCATTTGCATGCTTTTCTGTGCAGAAAAATGCAGTATGCTGCACTTTTTTTTCCCACTACACTACACTGCAATAGTCTGAACTATGCCCATAGGATAACCTGGATTTTGGACTGTCTATGCAGTTGGAGTGCAGTTAAAAATGCCCTTAGGGCCCATTCACACCAGGTGAGGTAGGATGCATTGCACTCCAACTGCATAGGCAGTCCAAAATTCAGGTTATCTTATAGGCATTGCTTATACTGTTGCAGTGCAGTGAAAAAGTACAGCATGCTGAAATTTTCTGCACTGCAAACGCATAGAAACACACACAAATGCAGTTCATATAAAAGCCCAAAGAAGACGGAAGTGACCTCAAATGAAATGCAAGCTTAGGAAAAATGCACCACAAATGCATACAAATGTGTGCAAAAAAAATGCATGTCACTGTGCATGTAAAAACACCAGTTTCTAGTGGGAATGGGCCCTTAAGGCTATGTTTCCACTATTGCGTCCCCCAAAGTCGCGCGACTTGAAGCAATGCCTGTGTATTCTTGAAATCTATGGACCTCAAGTCGCATCAAAGTGGGACCAAAGTAGTGCAGGAACTACTTTGAAGTCGCACCAATATGAACGGTACTCATTGGAAATCATGGGGTACGACTAGTCATGCGACTTTTAAGTCCCAAATCGCATGAAAAGTCGCACTAGTGGAAACCACTTTTGATATGACATTAATATGTTAAAGTTTAGTCTAAATTTTAGTAATTAGGTTTGCATGTACTATAAACACAGATAGCAAGGATAACGTCCAACAAAATTTGTGGCGGTGTTGAATTGTAAGTCTGTTAACTTGCTGCACATTTTCACTGGCAAGTTGTACACTTGCAGAGCATATGAAGTTCTAGTTGACACTTTTTTCCAATTTGTAGCAAATTTGCGTGGCAAGTCTCTAGCAAGAGCAAAGTTGCAGTGGTGAGTCTACAGCAAGAGCTCTGCGAGTCTACAGCATGCAAGTTCAGCCACAGTGACCCCCTGTGGTGGGAGGACTATTGCACAACATAACTGAACCAGAACTTGCAGCAGAATTGCAGAATGTTTACAAAGAAAGTTGATCCGGAGTCACGCAATGCGGACTTGATGCAATCGTGCAACAAACTTGAGAAGCCCGGCAAGTCCAGCAATAGCTTAGCAAATCATTTTCAAACTTGCAGCACAATTGCTCGCTATCTGGGAACATGCCTTATAAAAATAAATATGGAAATTGGCACTTGTGTGCTGGTGAGTAGATCCAAGCCAAGCTTTGAGCTCTGCAGCTGATCACTTCCTTCACTCTCCTGTCTACAGAGATCTTGTCTGCTCCTGTGTCTCTGAACTCTGCTCCATGCTGAGCTGTAGATTGCTCGGGTGAGCCAACAAACCAATAAAATGCAAAAGTAGCTAATTGAAGGATTGAGGTCTTTCTGGAGACAGGTGCAGATTTGCAAACGAGGTGCAGAGAAGAAGGGCGGATTACAGGAGCCGTTGAACTGGCTTTCCCGCCGCCGGAAAATTTGCCGCTCTCTCTCTCTCTCTGGCTTCAAGGCGCAGTCTGTCCCACCCAGTCCTTTAAACCGGGATTATTAGTGCTGGAATGCTGCTTGACTGGGTGCGTGCTTTCATTGTGTGCATTGTACACATCCGATAGCAACTCAATGGCATTACACGTCATCAATCAAAGTGCCCTTTCTTGTGGCCCGTAGCAACCCCAACAAGTCCAGTATGGAAGAATGAAAGAAGGTATGCAGACGTTGGGTCAATATATATTTCTTCAGATGCTTCTGTTTTTGGTTACGAGTGAAATGTAATAACCAATAGCAGCAGTCCGATAAGCTGAGAGGTTTCTGATTGGTTGCTGGGGAGTACTACACATTGTTGGTGCTCTATGTGCTACCTTAGGGCCATAAGAAACGAGCAATCGTATTACTGGTGCCAATTGCGCCAGCTACAAGATTGCCAAGGGCTCATTCACACAAACCCCATTGGACAGCATTGCCCGGTGCAGTCCCAATGCAAGAAAAAAAAGCCTTTTTTTGTATAGGGCTGGCTCATGCCAATTGATTGCAGTGGCATGCATTGCAATAAAATGCTGCAGACATTATTTTATTGCAGCACAGTATGCAACAACATGCTTCAGTGCATAGTATTAACATCAACATTAAAAAGTGAGCACTGCAATGCATTCTAAGGATGCACTGCATTTACAATACGTGCTCTGCATTGACCTGGGTGGTGAATCAGCCCTGAAGAGACTATGGGGGTTAATTACTAAAGGCAAATCCACTTTGCACTACAAGTGCACTGCAAGTGCAAAGTGCACCTGAAATTGCACTGAAAGTGCACTTGGAAGTGCAGTCGCTGTAGATCCAAGGGGGACATGCAAGGAAAATAAAAAACAGCATTTTAGCTTGCACATGATTGGATAATAAAATCAGCAGAGCTTCCCCTCATTTCAGATCTACCACCTCAGATTTACAGCGACTGCACTTGAAATTGCACTTTCAGTGCAATTTCAAGTGCACTTGTAGTGCAAAGTGGAAAAAAAGCCCACAAATCTGCTCCAATGGTGTAAAAGTCCATTCACACTTGTGCAGGGTTACAGTGTGTGTTGTTACAGTGCGACTCGATGTGACTTTGGATGAGTGCGACTTTGGTTGCGATTTTTGGCTTTGACAAATGTGATTGTTTGTGCGCTACAAACTTTTATGTGACTTTTGAGGGTTTACATTGAGGCCTCGTTCACACCATGGTGCAGAGAGGTCAATTTTTCTGCACGTTCTGCAAGGGCACAAAAAAAAATTGTTCTCTATGTGCCCTGTTCACACCACAACACTGGTATCATGTGCGGATTTTTTCTGAGCAGGAATCTGCAGCATGTATGCAGTTTTCTGCATGGGGGGGAAAAAAAACTGACATGACACTACACTGGTGTGAATAGGGCACATAACTGACACGCAAACTGATGTCAACGTGCATGAAAACTGATGTCTCTGCACGACTTTTCCAGTTAGCTCCCCCTCACCACATATGGTGTGAGAGAGTCCTTAAGGCCCAGGTTCACACTGATGCGTTGTGAATTTAGCGCGATTTTGACCTGATTGTGTTGCGAATCTTCTTTGCGAATTAATTACGTGTTTGTTGCGAATTTACTGCAATTCTACTGGAATGAGTTTTCATTTTGGGAGGTGACTGCGATTTCTGTCTGGCCAATGGAACCCAAACTTCCTGTTCTCTTCCCCTTTTTTTTGGAGCGTATGGAGGAGGAGCTGGAGGTGACGAATTCGCACATATGTGAACCATCAATACGATTTACATTGATGTCTATGGAGACTAAATTTGCAACGCAGTAAACTCAAGACTTTTTTTTTTTTTTTTTAAATTGCATTAGTAGAGGAATCGCAATGCATGTATGTGAACGACCATCATTGAAAACAATGACTTTAGGGATGACATGTGAATTTAAAGTGTTTATTGACGCATTGCATTCGTTATGAACTCGCATCAGTGTGAACCGGGCCTTAGTCGCAGGAAAGTCGGACCAAAGTAGTGCAGGAACTACTTTAAGTGCTTCCTGCCCGCCGTATAGTGAAATGACTTGTGGGAGGACATCATATGACGTCCTCCCGTTTTTGGCGCGCATGAGCACAGCGTGGCGATTGGTGGTTCGCTGTTTCCCTAGGACACAGTGCATCACCGATCACAGTTAAGAGCCTATGACATAGGCTCTTTACCATGTGATCAGCTGTGTCCAAACACAGTGTAAATGGCAAATGCCGGTTATTGGCATTCCTCTCTTCACGCTGACAGCGCGTGAGGAGAGGAGAGCCTCCAATGCAATACTCCCAACGCACACGTTCCTGCACAAACGGCTGTGTTTCAAATTGGGTGCTGAAATGACCAACCGAATGCAATCATTTGATGTCACATGCCTGATGAAGGGGTCCTGCGTGGCTTTTTGCTACTATGTGATTAAAGTTTTGGACCCATTTTTGGAGATCCTGGTGTGCTGGTGACATTTCCTCTTTAGGGGAGGAGAGCCGGCAAGAGGCATTCCTCAGCGGGGACATCTGCACTGAAAATCAGTGCACAGATCATCAGTGTCCTGATTATCAGTGCAGCTCCAGCAGTGCTGCCAATCAGTGCCCATCAGTACCTCCCATCAGTGCAGAGCTGGTGCTACCACTAGGCAAACTAGGCAGCCGCCTAGGGCGAACTCCTGCCTAGGGCACCCAGCCACTGGTGTTCCTACTCTTTTCTCTCTGCAGCAAGCAACTAAGTCTCAGCATCAGCAGGCAGCCACTGCTCCGTTTGCACATAGTGTCAGAGGGGCAGCGGAGGACTGTGTCTGTGTCCCGACTCCTGAATGAATGAAAGCAAGCAAACATTCATTGATGGGCGCCGGTGAGGCCGCATTTGATGGGCGCCGGTGAGGCCGCATTTGATGGGCGCCGGTGGGGCTGCATTTGATGGGCGCCGGTGGGGCTGCATTTGATGGGCACTTCATTAAAAGGGTGGGGTATACATGGGCATGGCAAAGTGGGTGGAGTCAGGGGTGGAGCCAAGGGGGGCGGCAAAATTAGGTTTCGCCTAGGGCAGTGATGGCGAACCTTGGCACTCCAGATGTTTTGGAACTACATTTCCCATGATGCTCATGCACTCTTCAGTGTGGTTGAGCATCATGGGAAATGTAGTTCCAAAACATCTGGGGTGCCAAGGTTCGCCATCACTGGCCTAGGGTGTCGAAAATCTTTGTACAGGTCCTGCATCAGTGTCTATAATTGCTGACTATCCGTCCCACCAATCAGTTTCCCATCGGTGCCGACTATCTGTCCCGCCTATCAGTGCCCATCAATGCAGCCTCATCAGTGCATATCAGTGAAGGAGAAAAATTACTTATTTACAAAATTTTGTAACAGAAACTAAGAAAAAACTTTTTTTTTTTTTTTAAATGTTCAGCCTTTTTAATTTTGTTTAGCAACATTTTAAAAACCCACCAAAGATAGCTCTATCTGTCTCAAAAAAAATTTACAAAAATGTTGTTTGGGTACAGCGTTGCACGACCGCGCAATTGTTACTCAAATTGCAACAGCGCTGAAAGCTAAAATTTGGCCTGGGCAGGAAGGGGGTGAAAGTGCCCTGTAGGCAAGTGGTTAAAGGCGCTGCGACTTTAACCACTAAGTCGCACAGATATGAACGATACTCATTGGGAAACATGGGGTGCGACTTTGGGGCCCAAAGGCACACGACAAGTCGCACTAGTATGAATGGGGCCTTACTTCCATGGATTCTCACTTGAGAGTGTTTATGTCATTTTTGAGCATTTCTTTTTTTTTTTTCAGCTCAAGTGTGTTTGGATCCCACTCAGAACTAGAGATGTGAGATTTATGAAAATTTTAAAGCCATGAGAAAAAAAAATAAAGTTCCCTGTTTTTTTTTTTTTTTTTGGAATAAATGGTAATTATCTGAGACATCGAAAAATATTCAGTGTGGAATTAGGTTTACAAATTGAAAGTCATTTTGTTGCTCTAGGAAGGTGAAATGCGGAGTATATAAGTATTATCCGTGAAATAAAAGTACAGCTTGTTCAGTAAATAAACTAAACTTGCCTAGAATGAGAACTCTGGAAGGAAAAGCTCCTCGCACTTTCATTCTGGTCCTCATCATTTCATTCTATAAAGTATTTTTTAATGTCTGTAGGGAATGGTGGGATGTTTTTTTTTTTTTTTTTTTTTTTGCCATCCTTGTAGCATTTGGAAAAGAATATTTCTTCTCATAATATTAGCAAATTGCAGCTTTGCTCTCCAGCAGAAATTGCACTGAAGAAATGTTTCCAAACTTTAGATGTTGGTCTCGCCATTTTACTGAGAAGAGGAAAACCAATTTACTGAGATTATAGGGAAACATTATGCTGTGATAGTGGAAAAAATTAATAGGAATCATTTAAGGGCTGTAATGATAAACTAATCTGTCAGACGAATTTACCCCTCTTACCTGACAATTAAGGCCTTAGAGGACAGAAATCATCTACTGTATCCCAACAATCGCCCAACCGTAGGAGGTACAAGATGGAGCCCACAAGCAAACTCAACTGGAGCCTTTCCCATGCAGTGCCCCCTAGTGGCAGAAATGCATATTTCTCTTGTTTGAGAACTGCAGAAGTACAGTGTTACTCGAATTGTATGCCAAGATTTGCCTGTTTTTTAGCGGCAAGAACGTGCAATATTCTAATCTAATAATCTTTTATTAAGGTCTCCAAGGTATTTAGTCTGAATACCATGTCATAGCTATAAAATTTATCAGTGCAAAAGAACATATTCCACACTTTTTGGAAAAAAAACTGAAAAAAGCATTGTTTTCTTTTTTCCCCAATTTTTCCTTTTTTTTTTTTTTTTTTTTTTTTTTTTTTTTCCCCCAGGCATTCCGATCTCTACTCTGAACCCACCTGAGCGCACCAACCAGAAAGCGGTCACCTACATGGGCCAATCATCTCTCCCTATATCCCAGGGAATCTGCCACCTGCAGCTTATTGGCCCAGGAATGACAGCTGCGTTAGAGCAGCATAGTGGTAAAGTGGTTAGCACTTTTCACCTAGCAGCAAAATGTCGCTGGTTTGAATCCCAATCACGGGACTACCTGCCTGGAGTTTTCATGTTTTCCCTGTGCCTGTGTAGGTTTCCTCTGGGTACTCCGACTTCCTCCCACCCTCCAAAGACATGCTGGTAGGTTAATTAGATCCTCTCTAAGTTGGCCCTCATATGTGTACTGTATGTTACATAGTTACATACCGGTAGTTACATAGTAGGTGAGGTCGAAAAAAGACACAAGCCCATCAAGTCTAACCCATGTGTGATTATATGTCAGTATTACATTGTATATCCCTGTATGTGGCGGTCGTTCAGGTGCTTATCTAATAGTTTCTTGAAACTATCGATGCTCCCCGCTGAGACCACCGCCTGTGGAAGGGAATTCCACATCCTTGCCGCTCTTACAGTAAAGAACCCTCTACGTAGTTTAAGGTTAAACCTCTTTTCTTCTAATTTTAATGAGAGGCCACGTGTCTTGTTAAACTCCCTTCCGCAAAAATTTTTATCCCTATTGTGGGGTCACCATTATGGTATTTGCAGGGCTTTTTTTCAGCTGGAACGCAGGGGAACGCAGTTCCGGCATCTCCAGCACTGAATGTATCTAATGGCAAAGGGTGCTGGGGTGTGCTTGAGGGTCTACTGATGCCGGCTGCTGGAAGATCTATTGTTGCTTGAGGGGATCTGTATATATATATATATATATATATATATATATATATATATATATTATAAAAAATCAAAGAGTGGCTCCTACAGAAGTGTCAAACAAATTGCCTATTTACTAGACAGGTGACAACCTCTGTGCTGCCCCAAGATTAGCAGGGCATTCCTAGAACCTAAGGAGTGGGGTCAGGCCAGATAGTAGAATGTCGGTGGCCATTCTACAGGGAGAGGGACACTTGGCAACCATGGCTGAGCTGCGTCAAGTCAGCAGAAAATTGAAAGTCTTGCATGCAGAGGAGAGCGATCCACTTCCAAACACTGCATCTAGAATATTGTGATGTGGATTGTTCTTTTGCTATCCTGTGCATTGCATCAGAAAGAGGAATTCCCACTTGAGGCCTCATGCACACTGGACGTTTTTACAGCAGCCTTTTTTTGGTTTCAGACGTTTTTTCTACAGTCATTAAACTCCCCATCATATTATCCTATGTGTCCATGCACACATAGGCTGTTATCAGCAGTTTTTGGCTGTAAAAAAAAACACCAAAACTAGTGGGTTCCGAGAGGAGTTTTTCAGCTGTAAAAAACGCTCTAACGCCAAAAAAACGCTGATAAACGCTCAAAAACGCGGCTCATCAGGTTTCTTTTGATGTTTGTGATCCATAAAGAAAAATTTCAAAAAAAAAAAAAAAAAAGTAAAAAACGCTAAAACCCTCTATTGCAAAAACGCTGAAAGACTTTGAAAAACTCGCTGCGAAGCTACTGATGTTTTTATACCGTTATTTTAATGTCCAGTGTGCATGAGGCCTTAATTTTGAAGGTCCTTTACCCCCCCCCCCCCATGTCTCCATGCTTTATTTTGTTATGAAATCACTTTGATAAACACCCCCTTGCATTTCTTGCCGTGGCCATCTTGAGTAAGGGCAGATCATCTGCCGCAGATGATTCATATAGCATTTACTTCCTGGAATCCATCTGCCCTTAGCTCAGGCAGGCATGCAGGCAGAAGAATGTGCTTAGCTGAAAAAACCCTTCCTTCTCTCCGGAAGACTCTTGGGATGTATGACATCATTTGCCTAAGCAAGAAACCAGAAAGTCACTGAAGAAATGTAAAAAAAAAAATTAAAGCAAGAAAATCTAATATACCTTCCTATCCACAGTATTTGTTTGGGAGAGTGAAATTCCACTTTATTTAGTCCTTTAGTCCCGTCTCACCATAAACTGTATGGCTATACTGTGCTGTTGGGTCGCAAGCTCAACTCTATGGAAGCAATGGTTTTCAAACAATGCACTCATGATGGCTAAAACGCCAGTTATATGCAATTTCGCTTCTTGACCTTTTGGCTAAGATCAAGTGTAGTCTCAGTTCTTATCAGTTTTCAGGAGGGAGAATGTCAGTGCCCTATGGAGAGACAGGGGTGCTGGCTAGCATCCCTCTTTGATGTAATTGGTAAGGAATGGTGATGGCGGTGGGAGGACTTTTTTTCTCCTGGGTTGATTCTGGCCCTGTGCACAGGGTTTGTCCTCAGTTGTAGGTAAGACTCTCCCTTGCCTATGGAGAGGCACTGGTCTGGCGGAAGGCTTGAAGCCCATGGTGTATGTGCCCCTGGCGTGGTAGTCCAGGTGTGCCGTAATACTCACTGTGTATAGGGTTCACATTTTTGAGTTTACTGGCACCAAGGTCACTGTACCATGTCAGACTTTTTTCGCGCCTACCTCTAGGGCTGGGACCAAAGGAATTTTTGATTCCTGGCCAAAGGTCCTGCCGTGGTATTGCACCATGGCACTTTTGCACTTATCCCCTTTCATTTCCCCCTTACTTACACAGCATATTTTTATACAGCACGATGTAGGGTGTAGATCCTTGGGCCTGGTCTTGGGAGGGGGTGGACATGGCCTCCTGGCCTAGGTTGCCCTCTCACATGGGGTCTTGCTTTTGGGGGAGCCCCACCTAGTACTTGGGGGTTGACCTGTTTTGGCAGACCTCCCAGAGAATGGGGTCTGCCAGGTTTCGGCTAGGTGGGCCAGTGAGCACCTCGGTCCCCATCAGGAGCCTTGCACCCTGAGGGATCAGGGTAAGGGTCCTTCCTCTTTGGAGGAGGTCCGTGTGTACACCCTGTGCACTTTTTTTGTGTTATCGCATTTTGTTTGTGTGCACTTTTTTTTTGCACCAGGTGTTTGTCTGAGTGTTTCACACACCACAGGCTTTAAAAAAAAAAAAAAAAAAAAAGTTGTATGCAGTTTGCAATCATTGTTTCTATAATATGAGGCTATATTTTTAACAATGTATCGGAGGTTCTGGATATGTAGTTGGCTGTTGGAGCGTAAAAGAATAAACCACAGACATCGGTTCACATCACAGTGATTTTTATGAATTGTATAAAGCCTGAAGAAGGCATCTAAAGTATTCCAAAAGCTTGCATCTTTATTAACTTAAAGTACAGTAAAACCTTGGATTGCGAGCATAATTCTTCCCGGAAACATGCTTGTAATCCAAAGCACTTGTATATCAAAGCGAATTTCCCCATAAGAAATAATGGAAACTTAGATGATACATTCCACAAACTTTTATTCATAAGTCCTTCAGTTTATAGTCCATATAAAAAGATTATAGCAATGTGATAGGTTGTGTAACCATAAAATGTCCATCCACAAATGGAAGCCTCCACAAGGGGATTAGAAGCAAAATCCAGCAGGAGCTCCAGAGTATAAAAGAGAAGAGAGGAGCCTCTAAGTGTAGCAATATGGTTACATTTAATGAAGGTACAACATTTAGCAAGTCACATGGTTGATGATTAAAAGAGGCACATCTAAGTATGCAGACATCCGGGGTAAAACTGTCCACATAGACCGTCCCCCGCACCGCCAGCTCTCACCGCTGTCAGTCTTCAATCGTGACCGGAAAGGCTACCCTGCAGTAGAGCGATCTGAAAGCAAGCAAGCGCAGCATGGAAGGGAAGACGTTGAGGGTGGTACGAAGGATGGTCTATGTGGACAGCTTTACTCCGGATGCCTGCATACTTAGATGTGCCTGTTTTAATTGTAGCAAAGTCCCGGGTCCCCTTTAGGCCTAATGGTGAGCTCCAGAGTCAGGGACAGCCGACATCCTACTGTGTAGAGTGGGTTACAAGGCATGGTGGGTGTAATGCAAGATGAAACGGTGGGCACCAGACACTTTTTAAATGCAAAGAGATTTATTGTCTCTTGAACAGAACTGTGGGAGAGAGGGTTAGGGCCAGGACACCCTTAGGTAGATGTAAATATAATTAGCAGACTCCGAGACTTCTATAGGTGGACAGCTATACAGGTGAAGGCTTCCAGCCAGACATCACTTCTGTATAGGTAGGACCGCTGTCTCCTATGGCAAAATCTTTTAGCTGTTACTAACGGTAAAGGTATTCAACTGTTTGCAACACGAACAGTTTTCCTTACCCCACCATCACTCACTGTGGGTCTTCACTCAATGAGCCCCCAGTCTCTCTCTCTCTGTCTCTCTCTCTGTCTCTCTCTCTCTCTCTCTCTCTCTCTCTCTCTCTGTCTCTGTCTCTGTCTCTGTCTCTCTCTCTTTTCCACTAGCCACTGGATCCCCTGAGCTCTTCTACTTTAGCACTCGGTATCTTCCTCAAGTGTCCCCCCGCTTCCTTGCTGGGTCCCTGGCTTGGCACTTACTGATGCTCCACAAGCGTCACCTCTGCTGTCCCGCTGGCTCCCTGACTTGACACTTGCTGAAGTTTTCCCACTTCTTCACCGTCCCCGGCTGGCCAGAAGTCTGCTCTGGTACTGGCCTCAGCTCACTCACAGTGGTCTTGGTAGCAAGGTGGATGGTCACTTTGTGGCGACAGCTTCCCCTACTACCCCCGACCTCAACTGGTTCCCTCAGCCGGCGGAACCGTTACTTCTGGTTGGACTACAAGTCTGCAGTCCCAACCCTATGCTGCTCTCCTGTTTCTGGATAGGCCCTCACAGCCTAGCAGCCAGATGTCCCCGGGATAGGCCTCAGGTTTACAGCCTAGCAGCCCAGGGCAATACAACACAGGTCCACCTAGACCGCTGTCCAGGTGGCACAGAACCCCGATCACCTGACTCCACCCAAATAAATAGGTTCTCCCAGCAGGCCAAGGAACCCAAGAAGATCCCTGCCCATTGGCTGAGACACCGCATTTATTCCTAATCTGTCCTTGCAATGCCCTTGTCTTATCTAATGTCACCAGATACCCGGCCACCTAGTGGCAGAAGAGAAAAGTGCAGCAATTCCGGAATTAGGGGGAAATCAATTGATCTCCTAACAATTGGCCGAGGCAACTTATCACTTGGCAAATACATTTACTAGCAGCTCTGCCTAAACATCAGGGTGCTACATAATCATCAACCATGTGACTTTCCAAATGTTGTACCTTCTTTAAATGTAACTATATTGCTACACTTATGCCCTATACACACGGTCGGATTTTCCGATGGAAAAAGTGCGATCGGATTGTGTTGTCGGAAATTCCGATCATGTGTGGGCTCCATCGGACTTTTTCCGTCGGAATTTCCGACACACAAAGTTTGAGAGCAGGGTATAACATTTTCCGACAACAAAATCCGATCGTTTAAATTCCGATCGTGTGTACACAAATCCCGCGCACAAAGTGCCACGCATGCTCAGAATAAATAAAGAGACGAAAGCTATTGGCCACTGCCCCGTTTATAGTCCCGACGTACGTGTTTTACGTCGCCGCGTTCAGAACGATCGGATTTTCCGACAACTTTGTGCGACCGTGTGTATGCAAGACAAGTTTGGCCCAAAATCCGTCGGGAAAAATCCGATGGATTTTGTTGTCGGAATGTCCGATCAATGTCCGATCGTGTGTACAGGGCATTAGAGGTGCGTCTCTTCTCTTTTATACTCAGTTGTGACATGACGCTACTTGTATATGAAAACTTTGCTTGTATATCAAGTCAAAATGTATTTAAAAATTTTGCTTGTCTTGCAAAACGCTCTCAAACCAAGGTTTTACTGTATAACTAAAGGCAAATCTTTTATTTGTTTTGAATAGAGTGGAGAGGGATTAGAACCCCTGTTAATTTTTATTGCTGTCTTTGACCCTATTAGGGAGAGTCACCCTCTCTATTTGTCCTGGTTACTATCATCACAGAGCGTGAAATAAAATCCCAAATTATGGGTTGTCACCAGAACAGGAATAGAGGGGAAATCTTCCAATGGGGACACTAGTTCTGGTGACAAAAAAATTGAATTGTTCTCCCGGGGGGGATGTGGGGGTTTAGCGACAGAGTGTGTAAGTCAAAACAATGACAGTGTAATAAAATCAATTCTTGTTTCTAATTATACAATAAACAATCAAATTAATTTCTAAAATTTATAATCTCTGGTTATAGACAATATATGAAATATGATATAACAAAAAATTATATACACTCTGGTTACAGGAAGTGATGACATATACCATAAATAATGAATAAATGGTCAATAGTAAGGTACATTGTGTTACAATTGGTGAGTTGTCATCCATGAGAGTACCCCGACACGTTTCGACCAATCACGGTCTTCTTCAGGGGAATTTGTACTCTGGTGAGACATATATCAGAAAGTAGTGTAATTCTGACACTCTAACAAGGTGCCAACATTTACTATATATGTAAATGGAAATATATTTACTGCTCAAAAGAGGGGAAATGACGCATAGCCAGAGAGTGTGGATGTAAGTACATTGATCCAGGGTCTTCATATAGCCTCCCTCTCCACCCCCCCAACCAAAACGGGGGCTTGCAAGGAGTCACACATGGGAAACCTCAGAGGGGGAAGGGGTGGAGGACACCTGTGATGGTTAAATAAGTAATTTAATCTGATACAGTAGTATAATTTAATAGCATTTATCTAATATCAAGTGAACTTTTCTACGCCCACATGTTGGAGAATATGCTGATCCATAACTCCAGCATGTGTTGAGACAATGTGGGATAAAGTGTGTTATTATTACTCTGTCCAATTGTCGTGTGTCGTAATTATGTATATTGTTTGATATACCAAAACCATTGAAAAATGGTAGGTACGATACCTCCCCAAAAATTATCTAGTAATTTTTGAGCTTCAGGTAGGGAAGAGGTAGGATTGGTTAATGTATGAACATTCCCAAGACACTAATCAATACACTACGCAAGGAAAATGGCTTTACCTGGGATAACTGCACAATAAGCTATTTGGGAATAAAACTTACCTACCCACCAACCAAAATATACGAAGCTAATTACCCCCACCTTTTAGACCTAGTCAACAAAGATTTACAAAACATACAAAAAACACAACTTTCTTGGGTAGGGAAAATAGCCGCATTTAAAATGCAAACCCTCCCTAAAATACTATACCATTTTAGATGTTTACCCATCCCAATCCAGTCCAAATTTTTCATGCAACTGAATACAAAAACTTAAAAGGTGCATATGGAATGGAAAGAAACCCAGAGTGGCATTTTCCATCTTAACTACCAGAAAATCTTTAGGAGGAATGAACCTACCTGACATCAAAAACTACTATTATGCAACCTTATTAGATCAGATGAGATATTGGTTTAACAACACGGAAGACAAACTATGGCTAAACATAGAGAAACAAGTCACAAAAAGACACGACCTGCATGCCCTAGCAATAGCTTACGCTATACTACCAAAGATTAATATACTTAAACTACTCAGTATCAGAACCACATTAATAGCTTAGAAACATATACTTCCAAAAACTAAAAATATCCAAAATAAAATCAAGTTAATGATTCCGACAGGAGCAATCAATTATTGTAAAATACGTCTAAATTCTGACGAATGGGTTAAAGAAGGTTATCATCTTTACGTAAATTTACCCTTGCATTATAAAGAGATCACTCTAAATAAATTGAGGAAACATACCAAACTAAAAGATTTCAACCCGACTAACCCTGTAGAAATCCCTTTAACTATATGGCAATTTTTTACACGTCAAAATCAACTATCAATAAAAGGAATTTCTCTTTTTTATGATCTATTATCGACTCACCCATTTGACAATAAAAACACACACATGGTTAAATGGGAGAGAGATCTAGAACAAAAATTTACCTGGGAACAATGGAAAAAAGCCATTCATATATCTAGCAAATCGTCAGCTTGTATCGAGCACTGGGACAATGCACAAAAATTACTCAATAGGTGGTATCTGACCCCATATAGACTATCGAAAATATATCCCTCTACATCTAATTTATGCTGGAGATGCAATGATCAGACGGGTAACCTTTTACACATTCTATGGAACTGTAAAAGTTTGCAAAGCTTCTGGAATTCAATAACTTCCTTCATTGCAGACCTTACGGGCATCCTAAATAAACTAAATCCTGCCACAGCCTTGCTAGGTATTATTTTAGATATATATCCTAAAGAATTCAGAACAATTGTATTCCACACACTAATAGCAGCAAGACTCACTATATCCAGCCTCTGGAAATCCAGTAATGCACCCAATTTATCGACAGTTATAGCCAGAATTAACACACAGGCCCAATACGAATTAATGCTGGCTTATAAAACTATTCCACTATTACATTTAGAAAGAAATGGAGTACTTGGATATCCCATCCCAAAGCATCCAATTACTTAAAACAATGTAATATATAATCTTATGAAAAGTTGGAAGTACACTGAACTCATATATAAACACACCTCAGATGTAGTATATCATCCTGGACAACAAGTTTTGTTCAGTTAATTTAGATGTATGTATGTATGTATGTATATATGTATATGTGTGTGTGTGTGTGTGTATATATATATATATATATATATATATATATATATATATATATATATATATATATATATATATATATATATTGTTTTGTTTTCCTTACAATTTTCTGTATTCAACTAATAAACGCAATTGATGGCCTATCCATACCTACAGTTTGAACCCAAAAGGGGTAGGCTGGTACAGACTATCAATTACTGTATTTGTATAAGAATATTCTTAAGAACTATTGCAAAGAAGTTAGTCACAATTATTATCGTGACAATGTCAATCTGTATTGTTAAGAAAATCCCTTCAATAAAAATCTATTGTTAAAAAAAATAAATAAATAAAAAAAGAAAGAAAAATGGTAGGTAATAGTTGGAATTTCTGGGGGCCGTGGTACACTGGTAACATGGTGGTGAAGGAAGAGTGTGAATGTGAAAGAATGTAAAAAATGTAAAAGATGTGAAAAAATGTGAGATGAGCTGTGTCTGGGTGTGTGTATATGTCTGGGTGTGTGTGTGTGTGGGGGGGGGGGGGGGGTGTATATGTCTGGGTGTGTGTGTGGGGTGTGTGTTGAGTGTCTGGATCAAAAATTGAAATAAATAAGTGAAGTGCAAAAAAGGAATAAAAAAGTGTAACACCACAATAAAGTGAAACATACCAAACAAATAAAATGACTGAAAGAAGTGAAGGTGTGTGAAATGTACGTGAAAAGTGTTTATCAGTATATATGTATACCCCGTATAGTAATATTGTATGATTGAGTAGACGTTGGCAGTAATAAGGGAAAGCAACAATAATAATAGCCTTGACAGGATGGTGGGATATGCATCAGGCATTATACACTGATGGGGAAATGGATAAAATATGCTGGGTGTAGTACTTACATGGGTTCCAATCCTATATTTATGTATAAGAAGGGCTCAGCCGGAATCACATCAGGATCCGGGAGAGGTGGGGCGCTTAAATAGGGTCTATGCCTATAAGCATCAGGTGTCATCTCCTTCTCCTCCACCCTTGATTGTCCATGCCGCCAAAAATGGCGATCATCGTGTGGCTCCTTCGGTGTTCCTGTGAGCTCCGGCCGCTGCCGTCACCCCCATCACAATAGCATGATGTCATGACGCACGCGGGGCTGAAGCCGGGCGTGCGTGTGGCGCCATGAGGCGTCTGGAAGTGATCAAGGGACGCCACCGACATGATGACGCTCCCTCTAGTGGCTAGAGGTAAGATGGCCCAGCCCCGAGAGAGCATAAGGGGAGAAATGCAGATAAATACACATCTTCCCACCATGTCGGGAAGCCCCTATAGAGGCCGGCGCCCACCCCGGGGGGGAGGGGAGAGGGGGGAACGAAGAGGGGACCATATGCACATATAAATACACAATGAGTGACTAAATATAAAAAAATTAACAATGCAAACATTCTACCATTATAAATACCCAGAAATGAATGGGTTGCATAAAGCAGGGGTCTCCAACCCCCGGGCCGCGGCCCACTGTTTGCAGCCGGGCCGCGAAAGCTGCACTTTCAGAGGTTTGGCAGGAGTGGGCGAGCAGAGATGTTGACATCACCTCTTGCGGCCCACCCCGCATCACAGCTGTTCCGCCCACACAGCCGGCCGCGAACACAACACTGTCTGAGGTGTTGTGTGAGAGCAGAGAGATGATGTCATCTCTCACCGCCCGCCCTACCCCATCACCGTCCAATCCTCACAGCCGGCGCAAATACTACACTGAGGTGCGGCGGACGAGAGATGAAATCTCTCACTGCTCGACCCGCATCACGCATGTTTCACCCCCACCTGGCAAGTGACAGTCCCCACCTGGCAAGTAACAAGCTGCATCTGGTGGTAGGCGATTGTGACAAGTGACATACTCAGGGTTCCCACTGATTCTGCATTATGGGGAGTTGAACTATTTTTTTTTATTACAAATGTAATAATGGAAATTATGCGCTTCATTCATCATGACACAATATCAACCATGGTGTTGTGATTTTTGGAGCGTCAACACCAGCCATTTCCTTAACAAATCGCCCACGAAAAAATGCATTCTAGAAACCCCCCCCCCCCCTCCCCCTGGCCTTAGCATAATTTTCTTCCACACAGCCGGTCCTCGGTGTCAAAAAGGTTGGGGACCACTGGTATAAAGGTTTATGTATATTGTAAATTAATGAATTGAGTAATAAGATTTTAAATATTAATAAAGAACAGTGGGCTTAAGGAGTATAT
This sequence comes from Lithobates clamitans, assembly GCA_037952925.1. NCBI lineage: Eukaryota > Metazoa > Chordata > Amphibia > Anura > Ranidae > Lithobates > Lithobates clamitans. Next base: position 678,051 of record JBBGZY010001228.1, read on the forward strand.
GGGGTCGTACACAAAGGTAATGATGGGTGTTAAGGTGAGTTGAACCAAAATTAGTTTTTTTGGATCAATATATTTTTGGACAATCCTTTTAGGAAGGGGAACTTACAGGATGCTCCATATAAGTGCACATAAAGTGATGACCCATATTCCAAAATTATATATGTAGGTACATAACAGTGTAAAAGTCCCAAGGATGCGGTCTACATGGAACCAGCGGTTCAATCAAGAAACGGTAGAAATTGCTGTGAGCAAAGAATGACTCCCATAGTGCTCGATAATGGGCTATCGCACTGCTCAAGTTTGGCTCTCATGCGTGGGAGGGAGGGGGGGTGTTTAACCACCCAATACTCGAGAAAATGGAAAAACGTATGTAAATAGAGTCCAGGAGTCGCGCACTCTAATAGATATATAGGAAAAATGGAATTGTTCTCCCGAGGGAGGGGTTTAGCGACAGAGTGTGTAAGTCAAAACAATAACCGTGTAATAAAATCAATTGTTTTTAATTATGCAATAAATAAACTAATTTATAATCTCTGGTTATAGACAATATATAAAATATGATATAACAAAAAATTATATAAACTCTGTTTACAGGAAGTAATGACATATATAATAAATAATGAATAAATGGTCAATAATAAGGTACATTGTGTTACAATAGGTGAGTTGTCATCCATGTGAGTACTGACGCGTTTCGACCAATCAAGGTCTTCTACAGGGAAATACAGGTGGGCGCCGGCCTCTATAGGGCCTTCCCGGCATGGTGGGGAGATGTGTATTTATCTGCATTTCTCCCCTTATGCTCTCTCGGGGCTGGGCCATCCTACCTCTGGCCACTAGAGGGAGTGTCACGGTGTCGGTGTTCTGCCGAGAAAGTTCCCCTCGGTGGATAAGGACCCCCCTCTACTGCGCAGGCGCAGCGCTTGCGCAGTAGGAGCCGGCGGAAATAGCTGAAGCCGAATAGAATAGAAATCAGCTGTACACAGCGCCTGTAAGAGGGCCCCTCGCGTGTTCGCTTCGCTCACCACGCTTCGCTCACCACGCTTCGGCCACAGCCTCGCTTCGCTTGGCACTTTTTTATTCTCCCTCTAGGTCCACTTGGATGGTGGGGCTTCAACCTGGACCCAGGGCGCAGGCGCCGTGTACAGCTGATTGAAGTTTTTCATCTTCGACTATTTTTGGCGGCTCCTAGTCGTTCATACTGCGCAAGCGCTGTGCCTTCGCAGTATAGGGGGTTCTTATCCGCTGGGGGAACTTACTCGGCAAGACACCGGTGGCGTCCCTTGATCACTGGCAGATGCCTCATGGCGCTACACGCACGCAAGGCTTCGGCCCCGCGTGCGTCATGCTATTGCAATGGTGGTGACGGCAGCAGCCGGAGCTCACAGGAACGCCGAGGGAGCCACACAATGACCGCCATTTTTGGTGGCATGGACGATCAAGGGGGGAGGAGGAGATGACACCTGATGCTTATAGGCATAGACCCTATTTAAGCCCCCCACCTCTCCCGGATCCTGATGTGTTTCCGGCTGAGCCCTTCCTATACATAAATATAGGATTGGAACCCATGTAAGTACTACACCCAGCATATTTTATCCATTTCCCCATCAGTGTATAATGCCTGATGCGTATCCCACCATCCTGTCAAGGCTATTAGTATTGTTGCTTTCCCTTTATTACTGCCAATGTCTACTCAATCATACAATATTACTATACGGGGTATACATATATACTGATAAACACTTTTCACATACATTTCACTTTATTTCACACACCTTCACTTATTTCAGTCATTTTATTTGTTTAGTATTTTTCACTTTATTGTGGCGTTACACTATTTTATTCCTTTTTTGCACTTCACTTTTTTATTTCAATTTTTGATCCAGTCACTCAACACACACCCCACACACACACCCAGACATATACACACACCCAGACACAGCTCATCTCACATTTTTTCACACATCTTTTCATATCTTTTACATTTTTTACATTCTTTCACATTCACACTCTTCCTTCACCACCATATTACCAGTGTACCATGGCCCCCAGGAATTCCAACTATTACCTACCATTTTTCAATGGTTTTGGTATATCAAACAAAACACATAATTACCACACGACAATTGGACAGAGTAATAATAACACACTTTATCCCACATTGTCTCAACACATGTTGGAGTTATGGATCAGCATATTCTCCAACATGTGGGCGTAGAAAAGTTCACTTGATATTAGATAAATGCTGTTAAATTATACTATTGTATCAGATGATTACATTACCTATTTAACCATCACAGGTGTCCTCCACCCCTTCCCCCTCTGAGGGTTCCCATGTGTGACTCCTTGCAAGCCCCCCTTTTTGGTTGATTCCCATCCGGGGGGAGAGGGAGGAGGGAGATGCTATATGAAGATTCCAGATCAATGTACTTACATCCACACTCCCTGACTATGCGTCATTTCTCCTCTTTTTTGAGCGGTAAGTACAAATTTCCCTGAAGAAGACCGTGATTGGTCGAAACGTGTCGTGGTACTCACATGGATGACAACTCACCTATATTAAAGCGGGGGTCCACCTAAACCACCAAAAAAAAAAAAATATTAAAAGCCAGCAGCTACAAATACTACAAAGACTTTTAATACATGGCCACTTACCTGTCCCAGGGTCCAGCGATGTCGGCAGGCGACGCCGAGAACCCGCTCGGTTCTGGGCAGCTGCCGCCGCCATCCTAGGTGAGGAAATCAGGAAGTGAACCGTTGCGGCTTCACTTCCCGGTTCCCTACTGCGCATGCGCGAGTCGCGCTGCGCATCGTAACTGGTCCCCACTATGACCTGGGAGCTGTGTGTTTCCCAGGAGACAGCGCGGAGGGACAGGAAGAGGCATAGACTCCCATGGGAGTCTATGGCGGAAGTGGGTGCAAATACCTGTCTTAGACAGGTATCTGCACCCCCCTCCCCCCTGAAAGGTGCCAAATGTGACACCGGAGGGGGGGAGGGTTCCGAAAAGCGGAAGTTCCATTTTTGTGTGGAACTCCGCTTTAACACAATGTACCTTATTATTGACCATTTATTAATTATTTATGGTATATGTCATTACTTCCTGTAACCAGAGTGTATATCATTTTTTGTTATATCATATTTTATATATTGTCTATAACCAGAGATTATAAATTTTAGAAATTAACTCGATTGTTTTCTTGTATAATTAAAAACAAGAATTGATTTTATTACTGTCATTGTTTTGACTTACACACTCGACCGCTAATCACCCCGGGGAGAACAATTTCATTTTTTCTATATATCTATTGGGGTGCGTGACTCCTGGACTCTATTTAAATGCGTTTTTCCATCTCCTCGACTAGTTCTGGTGACAACCAGGATTTCCCTCACTTTGGAGGGATCTCCTCTCATTTCCTGTTTTGGCTACGGGCGTTATAACCCTCCATTACTCCATCCAAAATGGAGGGGAAAATTTTTGCTTTTAGTTCTACTTTACGTAAGCCAATCAATTAAACTGCAGACTTTCTGCATTCATTGATGCATAGCTCCCAACTGTCCCTGATTTGAAGGGACTGTCCCTGATTTGGAACAATGTCCCTCTGTCCCTCATTCCTCCTCATTTTGGTCTGATCTATATAGTTGTATATAAAATACACTTTTTAGCGATCAAAAAGTAGTTCTCAGTGCTAAACCTTTCATCTGATTTCTAAATTGCTGCATTTGTAAATTCCAAAAGCCAATATAAAGGAATAGTTTTGGTAAAAAAGTCTCTGTGGGTTTAACCAATCTTGTTTTTTAATTTTTAAAAAATTTTTTTTTGTACAATTCTCCTTTTAAGGGGCGTGGCAAGGGTGTGTCATATGTCTGCATACTTTTGCTGATAGGTGTCCCTCATTACCATCGCAAAAAGTTGGGAGGTATGATTGATGTCTAACATGGCACAATACTCCACCAGCGCTATAGATTGTCTTATTGCTACACTGTGCAACTATACTAGACTGCCCTACTTCTGTTGCAAATTGTCTTCTTGTCAGGGTATTATATTATATAAACGTCTGTAATTTTTACATTAATTTTAATGAACATTATATTTTACAGTTCAGCTCACTGGCACAGAAAGTTATGCTCTTCTCTAGCCATACATTTGGTGTAGTACTCGCTTGTGGCCTGCAGATGTCACTGTTGCTGTTCAAGGAGCCCACAATATGGCTGTTAATCAACAGGAAGAATCAGTTTTGTAACAAGTTCTGCTGTAATAGAGCCGGAATTCTTATCACCAGAGACCATCACAGTACTGCATAGAGACGAATAGCCTGTTAAGACATGGCAATGTATGAAATGTATTCATATACATTGTGTTATATTTCATGCTGGTCATTTTAATAGCAGCATTTTCTGTTATTTTGACCATAGGTCAATTACATGGGGTCATTATCCAATCTTCTAGATTGTAAGCTCTAAGGAGCAGGGCCCTCTGATTCCTCCTTTATTGCATTGTAATTGTACCGTCTTCCCTGATGTTGTAAATCGATGCGCAAACTGTTGGCGCTATATAAATCCTGTATAATAATAATGTAACGATTCTAGTTTTGATTGAACAATGCATTATTTGTAAGCAGTGCAACAAAACAGAATGCATCAAGGCTGTAACTGAAGAGAATCAGCTATCTAAGAAACGCAAACGTGGCAAGGACATGATATGCGGCTCTGCATGACGCAGGTGCACGTGCCTGCGTTCTCTGCAAAGAAAAGGTCCCTGCACCTTTTTTAACCACTTTAAGCCCTTCATGCCTAAACCTTTATCTGACACTTGTTGCTTACAAGTTAAAATCTTTTTTTTTTTTTGGCTAGAAAAGTACTTAGAACCTCTCCAAACATTACATTTAGATATATATTTTTTTAGCAGGGACCCTAGAGAATAAAATGGCAATCGTTGCAATTTTTTATATCACACTGTATTTGCGCAGCGGTTTTGCAAATGCAATTTAAAAAAAAAATACCCTTTAATATATATAAAAAAAATTAAAAAAAATACTTGCCCCACTTTTTTTTGTAAAATGTGAACGATGATGTTACGCCAAGTAAATAGATACCTAACATGTCACGTTTTTAAAATTGCCCACGCTTGTGAAATGGCGACAAACTACGGTACTTAAAAAAAAATCTCCATAGGTGATGCTTTGAAAGCCTTTACAGTTTACCAGTTTAGTGTTACAGAGGAGGCCTAGCGCTAGAATTATTGCTCTCGCTCTAACGTTCGCGGTGATACCTCACATGTGTCATGCAAATACCGTTTACATATGTGGGCGCGACTTACGTATGCGCTAGCTTCTGCGCGCGAACACGGAGGGATGGGACCCTTTAAATGTATTTATTTTTTTTTCTTATTTATTTTAGTTTTTATTTTTATACTGTCCCTTTTATTTTTTTTATCACTTTTCTTGTAAAAATCCCTTGTAATAAAAATATGAATGACAGGCCCTCTTTATGGAGAGATCTGGGGTCAAAAAGGCCCCAAATCTCTTCTTTACCTTCTTTAAAAGCAAAAGAAAAAAAGTGATCTTTTGCTTTTTAAAAGAAAAAAAAAATAGTTTACATCCAGCCAGGACAGCCCCCTGACGTCGGTTTCGGTCCTCCAAGGCCATAGAGGCGATCAAAGCAGATCTACTCTTTGATCGCGTGTGTGGCCAGCCAGTGGTACTGTCGGATCGTTTCTCGGGTGAACTGGCGGAAACGGTAAGCCTGAGAAACACCGGAGAGTGGCATGAGGGAGGGGGGACGCTTCTGAAAGTGTTCCAGTGGCTCATGAGAAAGCCAGCCGCTGGCTGTAGAAAAAATGATGCCAGGGTTACCTGTAAACCACTTGCAACCGCAACGTATTTACAGTATACAAATTGCGGTTGGCAACTGGTTAAAACACGGCCGCACGAAAATCTCAATTTTCAGTGCATGGGGGTGTCATTAAGAGTTAATGGCACCCCCATCCGTTTTCTGTGCCGCTGCATACGGATGTGGAAATGCAAATTACATGCACTTCTGCACCCGCATGTATGCACCAATAGCCTTCGGCCCCATTCAGAACTAAAGAAGGATTCCAGGTATGAATATAGGCAGAGGCGATCCCATTGGCCGCCTAGCAGAACAGGAAGAAGAAGCGCACGGAGAACACAGGAGCCATCGCCGTGCTACCTGTCCCACAGCTCGCCGCCTGACCTGCTGCCTGGCCCGCCACCATGATAGGGTAAGTGCCAGGCAAACAGCGGGCAGACGAGCGGGCGGGTGGGGGCACAGTGGCTGCATATTATTGGTACAGATGCTGCAATTGATGGGGCACAGTTGGCTGCATTTGCTGGGCATAGTGACTGCATATTATGGGCACCAAGGCTGCATATGATGGGCACAGTTGGCTGCATTTGCTGGGCAGAGTTGGCTGCATTTGCTGAGCAGAGTTGGCTGCATTTTCTGGGCACAGTGGCTGTATTTTCTGGGCACAGTGGCTTCATTTGCTGGGCAGAGTTGGTTGCATATAATGGGCACAGTGGCTGCAATTAATGTTTTAGTATTTTTCAGAATTTTTCAGTTCGCTTGTGCGCCCCCCCCCCCCCCCCCCAAAAAAAAAAAAAATTTTAAGTGCCAGCCGCCACTGGGCGGCGGCTGGTGCTTAAATTTAATACAAGTTATAATACATAGATTAAATAATACATAGTGATCCTGCCAATAAGGATCTTTCTCAGCCACATCCTGTTAGAGGGTGACAACGCTCTGTCCCTGTATGCCAATTGTGCTCCTGCGTGGTCACCTTGTCACACGGACTTCTCATGCAGATTACAAATGATTGTTTCAAGACACATTAGGGACACCAAACAATATCCCTATATTTCAAAAGAAATCCACACCCATCCACTACTTTTTAACTACTAACCCTTTTACAGGGGCATCCACAGGGTCGTAAAAATTGGCAGTTGTTCTGTTTTTTTACAGGGCTGGTTCACACCACAAAAACGCACTCCAGAACCATCCTAGATGTGTTTTTGCATGTGTGTTTTTAACTGGTTTTTGCCGCATTCTGGTGAGTTTTTGATGCGTTTCCGGATGCATTCCAGATGTGTTTTTTCTTCTTTTTTTCCTGTTTTTTGTGAACTGGTCATTGGAAACCATATAACCTACTATCCATGTGTTTTTGATACAGAAAAATAATGCACTGGACTGCATGTGGTGTGAACTAGACATGTGCCGAAAAATTTGTTTTCCTTTTTCATTTCATTTGTTTTTTTTGTTTTTTTTTTCGTTTTTTCAGGTCATTCGTTATGATCGCAATTCGTAAATGCAAAAATTTCTCAAAAATTCGTAAATTTGAAAACCCTAAAAATCAAAAATCTGAAATAATAACTAACTAATAATAAAGTAACTATTACTAACTATTAAATGATGGGTTTTGGAATTTCCTTTCAAATTTGGCTGTTAGTGAACGTAATGAATACGAATTTATCCAAAGTTACGATTAATCAGAAATAACAAATGCTGCATCTAAACATATTGAACGGAACGAATTAATAATAAATAACAATAATAATTAATAATAAAAACGTTTTATTATTATCATTTATTCAGATTTTGAATTTTTTGGGTTTACAAATGACAAATTTTTGATATTCCGAATTTCCGAAAAAAAATTTCAAATTTTTTACGATTTTTTTTTTTTTAATTTTTATTAATTTACAAATTTTTTTCGAATTTGCGAATTTTCAAATTTACGAATATTCAAGAATTCTTTAAACGGGTTTTCGTTCATTCAGATATCTCTGAATTAACGAATTTTGGCTAAATTTGTTAAAAAAATGAATTCGGAACGAAACTAATTGCACATGTCTAGTGTGAGCTGGCCCTAGGTGTATTGGGCTGTGCTGCAACCGTGAGCCAACCGCTTGACTTGCAGTCACCACAAAGTCCTGCTATGTTCAACAATTTAAAAAAAAGAGAAGTCAGAAAAAAAAAGGCTTCAGGAGGCGGCAGTAATCGCTTCCTGGATGCCTACTAACCTCCCTTTTATCACCCTCTAAAAAGTAATCCACCGTGGAACGCTTTTCAGGGGGTGTTAAATGATACTGCTAATATGAAAGGAGCCTTAACTGTGTTTTATTGCCTTTTTGTAAAAGCGCTGTAAACTCCCGAATCGAGAATGATCCGCTCCTCGGAGCTTAAAGGGGTTGTAAAGGTAAAAATTTTTTCACCTTAATGCATTCTATGCATTAAGGTGAAAAAACTACTGACAATACCGCCGCCCCCAGCCCCCCCGTTTTACTTACCTGGCCCCTCGAAAGTCGGCTGCTCGTTCCCGACATCCATTCCGCTGCTCAGCCTGGCCGCTGATTGGCTACAGTGGATGGATTGGAAGCAGCGCAGCCATTGGCTCGCGCTGCTGTCAATCACATCCAATGACGCGGCGCGCTGGGGGGCGGGGCCGAGTGATACAGCGAGCGGCTATAGCCGCCGGCTGTATCACGGGAGCGCGCCCGCAATAACTAACCACCATGCGAGGGAGCTCGCATTAAGGTGGTTAGTTCTTGCGGGGAGGAGCTGAAAAAGCCGCCGAGGGACCCCAGAAGAGCAGGTTCGGGGCCACTCTGTGCAGAACGAGCTGCACAGTGAAGGTAAGTATAACATGTTTGTTATTTTTAAAAAATAAAAAAATTACCTTTACAACCCCTTTAATCATGGAGAATGATTAAGCCCCATGATTAAGCTCTGAGGGGCGGAGTGAAACGTGTTGGGGGCGTGGCCTGGCAGGAGCCGAGGCTGAGACTGGCATTTATTCCAAAACCAGTGGGTCTACATTGATATGCGGCTTCATGGGATCCATCCTTTGCTCTACTGCTCTATGCACTCTACACATCCCATAGTCCAAGATCCATCTCAGGAGAGAGCAAGAGAGGATGGCTACATTCCTACATACAGTGGAACCATGGAGAACGGATGTAGCCACCCTCTTACAGGAAGTCACATCATAACAGCAAAAAAAAAAAAAGGAATTTAGAGGAGAGCAAAGAAGGGACTTTTCTGCGTTTTTAACATTTTTGTTCAAACAAGAATTTTGTGTCACTTTAACCAGTTGCTGACCGCCCCGTAGCAGATATACTGCTACAGGGCGGCCCTCCTGTGCAGAATCCCGTATGTATATGTGATTCTGCACTTCCACCTGCAGGGGGCACGTGTGCACTACTGGCGGGCCGCTCTTGCTGTGATTGTTTACAGCAGAAGCCGATCTGCGGGTGTCGGGCACTGGATGTCTGCTGGTACCCGCCGATCATCGGGCAGAGACGCAGAACGGAGCTCTATAAACAAGGCAGAGCTCTGTTCTGACGGGGGGGGGTAAGTAAAGAATTATCTTTACCTGCAAAGCAGGGAATAAAATCCATCACTTCCCTTAGTAAAAAACAGCTCACAGTACACAAAAAAACACTGGCTAGGCACACAGTTAACCCCTTGATAGCCACTGATGTTAACCCCTTCCCAGCCAGTGTCATTAGTACAGTGACAGTGTATTTTTTTTTTTTAGCAGTGATCACTGTATTAGTGTCACTGGTTCCCACAAAGTGTCAGATTGTCTGCTGCAATATCGCAGTCCCGCTACAAGTCGCTGATCGCCACCATTATAAGTAAAAAAATTTTAAAAAAATTTCCAGTATATATACGCCATAGTTTGTAGACACTATAACTTTTGAGCAAACTAATCAATATACGCTTATTGGGATTTTTTTTTACCAAAAATATGTAGCAGAATATATATTGGCCTAAATTGATGAAGAAATTAGATTTTCTAAATTTTTTTTTTTTTTTTTTTTTTTTTTTTTAAATTGGATATGTTTTATAGCAGAAAGTAAAAAATATTGTTTTTGTTTTTTTCAAAATTGTCGGTCTTTTTTTGTTTATGGCGCAAAAAAAACAAAACGCAGAGGTGATCAAATACCACCAAAAGAAAGCTCTATTTGTGGGGGAAAAGGTTTTAAATTTTATTTGGGTACAACGTCGCACAAATGCGCAACTGTCAGTTAAAGTAACGCGACGCTATATCGCAAAAAAAATGGCCTGGTCATGAAGGGGGGTAAATCTTCTGGAGGTCAAGAGGTTAAACCAGCAAATTTCGCTTTTTGTAGCGATCAGGAACTCTGCCCTGGGAAATGCAGTGCAGCCATTACTGGAGTGCATATTGAAATGACAGGAAGTGGCTGCAAAGTGGCTGCAAAAGACCAGCAGCACTGAGATGCAACAAAAAAAGGAGGAGACCAGTTTTTTTTTTTTTTTATAGAAATGACAACTGTTAATTATACACTCGGCTTTAGTAATCTAATTGCCATTTATTTTCGGTTTCCATCTACTAAGGCTAAGCTGAGTCAGCACCACGGAGACTCATACGGTGACATTCCTCGGCGGCGGTTTGTGCCGACCGCTCCCCTCGATAAGACCTTAATGAAGGTGTCGCTCTCTCATTCCTGGATTATACGTTTATTCTTCATCATAGATAATAACAGATCACGGCCTTTTGACTTTTTTATAGTTGTGGAATTTTAAATCACTATTTTTTTTTTGCTGGAAAACTACTTCTAACCCCCAAACATTTTACATCGGGAATAAAATGGCGATCGTTACAAGTTTTTTCTGTCACATGGTATTTGCGTAGCGGTTTTGCAAACACTAGTTTTTTGGGGGGAAAATACACTTTAATTACAATAAAGGAAAGCACAATAGATACCGTAATTTTTTGCAAAATGTGAAAGATAGTGTTGCGCCAAGTAAATAGATACCTAACATGTCACGCTTTAAAACTGCGCATGCTCGTGGCATAGCAACAATGTACGGTACTTAAAAATAGGCGACGCTTTAAACATTTTTAAATTTAGAATTGCAGAGGAAACCTTGCAGTAGAATTATTGCTCTCGCTCTAGCGTTTGCGGTGATACCTCACATGTGTGGTTTGAACACCGTTTACGTAAGCGGGCGCGACTTACGTATGCTTTCGCTTTTGCGCATGAGCACAGAGGGATGGGGCTTTTTTTTTATTATTTATTTTACTTAATTTTTTTTATTTATTTATTTTTTTATCACTTTTATTCCTATTGCAAAGAATGTAAACATCCCTTGTAATAGAAATAAGCATGACAGGTCCTCTTCATTGAAAGATCTGAGGTCAAAAAGACCCCAGATCTCTCAATGACCTTTAGAGACAAAAGAAAAACATTGACATTTTGTCTTTAAAAAATTATCTCTTTAGGCCCCAAAAACCGGAAGTGAGGTTGGAGGTCTCTCCGGTCCTCCAAAGGCATAGAGCCGAGTGGGAGAGGGGGGGGTCATCTTCCCATTACTCGACTTCCTGCCTATCTATCCAAAGGATCGGATCGCTTCCGGGTTTACCGACGGCTCCAGCATACCCGGAAAAGACCAGAAAGCGGCGAGACGGAACCTCTCCTACCGCCTCTAAAAGTAATCCCGTGGTGAATCTGACACCAGGATCACTTTTAGCAGATGCTGAATCGACCACAGGAAAAAAAAACTTTTTTTTTTCTGCCAGTAAATACCTTTTATACAGCCCACTTCCTGTTTCTTGTCTGGTCATTATCCTAGGCTTATGACATCATGCACAGCTCTCTCCCTCTCACTCTCGTGAGAGTTTGCCAGAAGGGGGGGGGAGTCATAAGAGAGCCAATGAGAGCTGCAGAGCTGGAGGTGTGCCTCCTGTGTGAATCCAGGAAGTGAACAGGCAGCTTCAGCTGCCCACAGTTAAAATGGTTGCAGCCAGACTCGGTGGAGGGAGATTTCTGCAGCATATTTGGCATGTACAGAATCACAATATATATATAAAATAATATGCAAAGTGGTTAGAGGGAAGCTTCAGAATGGCAAAGATGTTTTTATTACAAATTATGTGAGCAGACTGCTGTTCCTCTTTAAACGGCAAAGTAATGATTTATACTACTTCCACACTAAGGCGCTTTACAGGCACTACAGCGCTAAAATTAGTGCCTGCATAGCGCCATAGTTGCCAACAGTCCCGATTTTCCCGGGACAATCCCGATTTTTGGGACCCTCGCCCCGATTGGAGGCCGTCCCGATTCGGGATTTTACCTTTTTTGTCCAGGGAAATTGGGAATGTTTGCTTTTGCAGCAGCTGGCTCCAACAAAATGTCCGCCGGCTCCGCCGCTAAATCGTTCCCCTTGTGTTCAGTGGAGAGTGGAGGGGGCTCGATCCATGCAGCCAATGAATCGGCTTCTCTCTTCACAATACTAAAGCCGGATTTAGCTGCACAGATCGGCCCCTCCCTTCTCCACTGAACACACGGCGCCAGCCGCTCGTCGCTTGTGGAGTTTCTTCTACTCTCTCGTCCCTCTCAATGTAAAGGCCCCAGGCAGCTATGTAACTGTAATGTACAGGGGGGGTTAACTATATTTACAGGAGGGGGGGTTAACTATGTACAGGAGGGGGGGTTAACTATGTACAGGTGGGGGGGGGTAACTATGGACTATGCACAGGGGGGGATACTATGTACAGGGGAGTAACTAGGGGGAGAGGGGTAACTATGTACAGGGGGAGGGGGTAACTATGGCTCTGCATGGGACACTGATGTAAGGACTGGGGCTGGAAGCACTGGTGTAAGGATGGACTCTGCTGGGGGCACCTGATGCAAGGACTGACTCTGCTGGGGGCACCTGATGCAAGGACGGACACTGCTGGGGGCACCTGATGCAAGGACGGACTCTGCTGGGGGCACCTGATGAAAGGACGGACTCTGCTGGGGGCACCTGATACAAGGACGGACTCTGCTGGGGCACCTGATGCAAGGACGGACTCTGCTGGGGGCACCTGATGCAAGGACGGACTCTGCTGGGGGCACCTGATGCAAGGACGGACTCTGCTGGGGGCACCTGATGCAAGGACGGACTCTGCTGGGGGGCACCTGATGCAAGGACGGACTCTGCTTGGGGGCACCTGATGCAAGGACGGACTCTGCCGGGGGCACCTGATGCAAGGACGGACTCTGCCGGGGGCACCTGATGCAAGGACGGACTCTGCCGGGGGCACCTGATGCAAGGACGGACTCTGCCGGGGGCACCTGATGCAAGGACGGACTCTGCTGGGGCACCTGATGCAAGGACGGACTCTGCTGGTGGCAGGTGACACGCTTAGGGATCCCACTGATTCAGCATTATGGTGAGTTGAATGATTTCATTCTATATTACAATGTAATAATAGAAATAATGCACTTCAATCATCCTGACACCATAACAACCATGGTGCCGGGATGATTGAAGTGCTAACGCCAGGTGTTTGGAGTATCTTTATCTGCTGATTGTTAAACTTTCTAGAATACACATTTCTATTGTTGTGTAGGATCTGGGGCTGCTGTCCCTCCATCCCTCTCGCCCCCCTCTCCCTCTCCATCCCTCATTCATCTCAGACTCTAACCACACCCCCTTTGAGTCACGCCCATTTAAGCCATACCCACTATTTTGCGTAAAGCATGCCCATTTTTTGCCAAGGCGCACTGCATTTTTCTTTTTTCCCTATGCCACGTCTACAGACGCATGCCCTCCCCCTAATTATAATAAGACTCAGCCTACAGCCAAAAAAGTGTCCTGAAATTTTTCTTTTACAATGTTGGCAACTATAACGCCTGTAAAGAGCCTCTCCTGTCACTCCAATGTGAAAGCCGGAGTGCTGTTCACACTGGAGCGGTGCGCTTGCAGGACAGTCAAGTCCTTCAAGCAGTATCTTTGCAGCGCCGTATACACCGCTCCTAAAGCGCCCTTGCCCATTGAAATCAACGGGGCAGCGCCAACACAGGCCGGCGGTTTTAACCCTTTTTTTCGTCCGCTAGCGGGGGTTTAAAACCGCTCTGCTAGCGGTCGAATAGCGCCACTAAAACGACGGTAAAGCGGCACTAAAAACAGCGCCACTTTACCGACGCCCACCCGCCCCAGTCTGAAAGTAGCCTTATATGTACTGTGGGCGGTCGGCAAGTGGTTTAAAAAAAAAAAATTCTTATTTATTTTACTGTTTATTTTTACACTGTCCCCCTTTTTTTTTTTTTTTTTTTTTTTTTTTTATCGCTTTTATTCCTATTACAAAGAATGTAAACATCCCTTGTATAAGCAAATAAGCATGACAGGTCCTCTTTATGGAGAGATCTGGGGTCAAAAAAATCTCAAATCCAGTGGTGGCTGGTGCTCATTATTTTGGGGGCACCCCCCACGCGGGATATGGACGTGCAGGCGGTGGCGATTCAGCCCCACCCCCCCCCCCCCCGTGGGAGATGGACGGTCAGAAGCCTCCCTACCTTAGGAGGCAGATGACAAGGGAAGAGCCGGAGCCGATCTGAAGACTGTACATACAGGATCTGGGTCCTTCTCCTCCCCGGCCCAACAGGAAGTGAGACCTAAGACTTTCTGACCAATCGGGTCTCAGGACCTGCTTGCTGATTGGCCAAGAGGAGAATCCGGAAGACAATAGCCAATATTAATTCGTTCTTGTCCCACAACTGGGTGGGCTCAGGGCTGAGTGCTCTGCGCCCCGAGCCCACCCTTTTTTTTTTTTTTTTTTTTTTCTTTTTTAAGCCAATTAGAGCCTCCAGCTCTAATCACATAGCTCCCAACTGTCCCTGATTTGGAACAATGTCCCTCTGTCCCTCATTCCCCCCTCATTTTGATCTGAGTTGTATATAAAATGCACTTTTTATCTTTCAAAAAGTGTTTCTGAATGCTAAACCTTTCCTCCAATTTCTAAATTGCTGCATTTGTAAATTTTAAAAGCCAATATAAAGGAATAGTAGTGGTAAAAAAAAAAAAGTCCTTGTGGATTTAATTAAACTTTTTTTGGTTAATGCTCCTTTAAGGGGGCATGTCCTATGCCTACATACGTTTGCTAGTAGGTGTCCCTCATTCTCATATCAAAATGTTGGGAAGTATGTAATCGCGTGCTTCTAGAAAAAAAAAAAACCCTTTTGGAATCCGTGTGTCCGGCGCCCCGCATGTAGGGGCCGGAGGCATGGCTTAGGGGGGGGCGCCCCTGCGCCGCTAATGGATGGGGCTGCCACTGCCCAAATTTTTCCTTTTTACCTTTAAAAGCAAAAAGGCTCCCGCGGTTGTGTGGGCCAATGAGGAGAGAGAAACCCAGGAGAGCCGCTGCTCCTCTCATGCACATCGCTGGATCGAGATCGGGCTCAGGTAAGTATAAGAAGGGGGGGGTGGGGTGTTTTACTTTAATGTATAGAATGCATTAAGGTTAAAAAACATAAGCCGAGTACCAGCTGTGTTTTTGTATCTATTCGTACCCCTAGAGGTAAGACGAGACTGGCGCATTTTGCCTTTGCAAAGCTAAACACAGGGAGTGCAACAGATGGAAATGATGCAATAATCTGCCTCGTGTTGCGTTGTCTGAACTTGCTAAGACAGATCATGCAGATCATGCAAACCTTAACTGAAGCACATTTAGTTTGCTAAAGAATTGTCAGTCAAAAACTAGTCTTTGTTTAGGGGGAAAAAAAAGATGTTTTTTTTTTTTTATTTTTTTTTTCCCCCATCCTTTTGTTTTATCTTAGTGCTGCTGATTTCCTGCAACCTCTTTGCATCAGTTTCCTTTCCTATCTACATCCACTCCAGCGATGGCTGCATGACATTTCTCATTACAGGTTTACTGATCAGGACAGCAGTGGGCCATACCTGTGCGATACCAACAAATAAGTAAAGAATCCGCGCTCGGTTATAAGAAAATTAAAGCAGCTTGTTGCTATAAAACGTGATACCAATCCGTTGTGTATATAGCAGCGCTACAAAACCATAAGAATATATAAAATGATCAAAAATGACAATTATAAAGTACAAAAATATTAAATAAGATGAAAATACAAACAGCCGACTTTTCAAGTTGTAAAGTGCAAAAGATATACACTATATTATCAAAAGTATTGGGACACCTGCCTTTACACACACATGAACTTTATTGGCATCCCAGTCTAATACCCGGTATACACACGATGAGATTATCGGACCAATGATCGTCCAGTTTTTTTTTGTATGCTAATCTCAGATCGAATCTGAGTTTCACGAAAATTCCTGTATGACAGAAAAAAAATTCGGAAGTGATGTCATGTGTTGTAATGCCTTCGTATTGCATTTTCGAACGATAGCTGTGCTGATTAAACGAAAATCGAACGAAAAAAAAATTTTGTGCACGTCCGATAATAATATTGGATGAACTGTCATGATCGGCTCTAGAAAGCTCTGTACTTACGATCCGATTATCGTACGATCGCTTTGAAAAGCGGTATTTTCCATACGGTTCTCTGATCGGGTGTACGGGGGCTTTTGGCCCCTTTCACACGGGCTTTCCAATCGGGTCTGCCTGTCAGTTTTTCAGTTCGGACCTGATTGGATGCTCCATTCACTCCTGTGGAGCGGTGAATGTTAGCGGTGACATGTACGCTGACACTCGCTGCTATCCCATCCGATTTTGTTCATGAAATCCAGACGGACGGTGACCCTGCTTTCCATCCATCTGGCAGATTGGATATAAACGTACAGGCGGTCCGTTTTCATCTGATCTCCCCATAAAGGAGAGCGGGGTTCTGACAGGTCCATCCCTGCACAGTGAGTGGAGACGGACCTGTCACCCGCCTTCTCAGCGGATCGAGTCCGCCGGGCGGACCGCCCGTGTGAAAGGACACTTAGTCCGTAGGGTTCAATATTGAGTTGGCCCGCCCTTTGCAGCTATAACAGCTTCAACTCTTCTGGGAAGGCCGTCCACAAGGTTTAGGAGTGTGTCTATGGGAATGTTTGACCATTCTTCCAGAAGCGCATTTGTGAGGTCAGGCACTGATGTTGGATGAGAAGGTCTTGCTCACAGTCTCCGCTCTAATTCATGCCAAAGGTGTTCTATCGGGTTGAGGTCAGGCCAGTCAAGTTCCTTCACTCCAAACTCGCTCATCCATGTCTTTGTGGACCTTGCTCTGTGCACTGCTCCAAATCATTTGGTGGAGGGGGAATTATGGTGTGGGGTTGTTTTTCAGGGGTTGGGCTTGGCCCCTTAGTTCCAGTGAAGGGAACTCTTAAAGGGTTTGTTAACCCATCCATATAAAACTATGCCAGCCCCTGTATTAGAGGCTGGCATAGCACACTATGTCACTAGTTTTTAAAAAACGGGCAGTGTAAATACCTAATTTCAGCTGTCTTCAGGCCGGTCACATGACTCGCGGCTGCTTTACAGCTCTGATGGATTGCCTCTGCGGGAGGGGCCGTGATCTCCATCTGACTTCAGACGGGGAGATCACGTGACCTCTCGTCTCCTCCGCAGAAGCCGTGCATCATAGCTGTAAAGGGGCCATGAGGCACGTGACCGGCCTGAAGAGAGCTCAAACTAGGTATTTACACTGCTCGTTTTTGAAAACTAGTGACATAGTGTGCTAGGCCAACATCTAATAGAGAGACTGGCAGTGAAAAAAAATATTTTATTTTACAAGAATAGCAGCGGGGGGGGGGGGCGGGGCCAGGCCGGAGACAGATACAGAGGGGGATGACAGGCAGGAAGGAGAGAGGAGAGCAGAGCAGGGCAGCCTATCACTGCAGGGAGGCACTTTGACCACGGTGATCAGGGTGGAGCAGCCCTGATTTTGTGGTCTGTTTAGAAAGAGCATACAGGAAGTCAATGGCAAGTTCAAGTTTTTTTATTTTTACAGTTTAGAGGGGGGCAGATTACATAGCACATTAGCATACCAAGACATTTTCGACAATTTCATGCTCCCGGCTTTGTGGGAACAATCTGGGGATGGTCCCTTCCTGTTCAAACATGACTGCGCACCAGTGCACAAAGCAAGGTCCATAAAGACATAGATGAGCGAGTTTGGCGTGGAGGAACTTGACTGGCCTGCACAGAGTCCTGACCTCAACCTAAAAGAACACCTTTTGGATGAAATTAGAGTGCAGACTGCGAGCCAGGCCTTCTCATCCGCATCCGTGCCTGATCTCACAAATGTGCTTCTAGAAGAATGGTCAAACAGCCTTCCCAGAAGAGTTGAAGCTGTTCTAGCTGCAAAGGGTGGGCCAACTCAATATTGAACCCTAGGGACTAAGACTGGGATACCATTAACCACTTCAATACAGGGCACTTTCGCCCCTTCCTGCCCGGGACAATTTTCAGCTTTCAGTGCTGTCGCGTTTTGAATGAAAGTTGCGTGGTCATGCAACACTGTACCCAAACTAAATTTTTATAATTTTTTTTCCCACAAATAGAGCTTTCCTTTGCTGGTATTTGATCACCTCTGTTTTTTTTTTTTTTTTTTTTTTATGTTGCTAAACAAACTAAATAAGACTGAAATTTTGGGGAATTTTTTATTTATTTTTTCTCCTTTACTGACGGCACTAATGAGGCAGCACTGATGAGGCGGCACTAATATGTAGAATTAATTGACACCGACTAGTGGCACTGATGGGCACTGACAGGTATTACTGATTTATTTTTATTATTATTTTATTATTTTTTATATTCTTTATTTAATAATTTTATTTAACCGGTTCAATACAGGGCAATTTCACCCCCTTCCTTCCCAGGCCAATTTTTAGTTTTCAGCGCTGTCGCACTTTAAACATCAATTGCGCGGTCGTGCGACGTTGTACCCACAAATAGAGCTTTCTTTTGGTGGTATTTGATCACCTCTGCGGTTTTTATTTTTTGCGCTATAAACAAAAGAAGAGCGACAATTTTGAAAAAAACACAATATTTTTTACTTTTTTTGCTATAGTAAATATCCCAATTTTTTTTTTAAAAAACTAATTTTTTCCTCAGTTTCGGCCGATACGTATTCTTCTACATATTTTTTGGTAAAAAAAAAAATCGCAATAAGCGTATATTGATTGGTTTGCGCAAAAGTTATAGCGTCTACAAAATACGGAATAGATTTATGGCATTTAAAAAAAAAAAATATTTATTTATTTTTTTAGCGGCGATCGCGATTTTTTTTTTTCGTGACAGCGACATTACGGCGGACACATCAGACACTTTTGACACATTTTTGGGACCATTCACATTTATACAGCGATCAATGCTATAAAATTGCATTGATTACTGTGTAAATGTGACAGGCAGTGAAGGGGGTTAACCACTAGGGGGAGGGGTTAATATGTTTCCTAGGGATTGATTCTAACTGAAGGGGGAGGGGACGTACAAGGGGAGGAGACCGATCAGTGTTCCTCCATTCTGGGAACACAGATCGCTCTCCTCAGAGCTGACAGGCTGTGGTGTATCTGTGTGTTTACATGCACAGATCCACGGTCCGGCCCGCGGGTCCCGAGCAGCGCGGCGGGCACGCGCGCCCCCTAGACGGCCGGGAATCCCAGGACGTCATATGACGTCCACCCAGGATGGGAGATCCCATCCCAGGACGTCATATGACTATAGGCGGGTAGTGAAGTGATTTAATTAATAATAATTTTTTTTTTTTTTTTTTTTTTATTATTTTTATTTCAGGTACTTGTATAGCGCCGTCAATTTACGCAGCGCTTTACATATACATTGTACATTCACATCAGTCCCTGCCCTCAAGGTGCTTACACTCTAAGGTCCCTAACACACATTCATACATACTAGGGACAATTTAGACAGGATCTGCTTTTTACCTACCAGCATGTCTTTGGAGTGTGGGAGGAAACCGGAGTACCCGGACGAAACCCACACAGGCACAGGGAGATCATGCAAACTCCAGGCAGATGGTGTCATTGTCGGGATTTGAACCAGCGACCCTTTTTGCTGCTAGGTGAAAGTGCTACCCACTACACCACTGTGCTGCCGGACTGATGGGCACTGTGCCGGGCACTGACTGGTAGCTGATGGGCACGGATTTGCAGCTGTGGTGGGCACCTCTCATGGGGGCTGCACTTATAATCAATGTGCTTATTATCCGCACAGACTCCCCCCCCCCCCTCTGACAGGGAAGGCCTGTCCCTCTCTCCCTCCGTCAGAGGCTTCATACCACGATCAGAGATGTGGTGTGTCAGACTGACACGCCGCACCACCGATCGCTGCACGCCGACATGTTATCCTGAAAGACGTCATTGTGCAGTCAGGATAACAGAACCACCGCCCGGCCGTCATTCTGCTATAGGCTGGGCAGGATGTGGTTAAAGTTCATGTGTGTGTAAAGGCAGGTGTCCCAATACTTTTGGCAATATAGTGTGTGTATGTTGTTTGTACCCATGGTAGGGCCCAGAACAGTAGTCTGCATATCCTCTTTTCTTATCGTACCTAAAACACACCAACACAAAACTGACACTGACACTGATACTAAATAAAAAAATGCTTTTTTTAAAGTGGTAAGAAAGTCTTCTGAAAAAAAAAAAAATTTCTCCTGCAAGGCAATATCATATGGTGCTAATATGCCTTGCATACTAGAACATTATAAAAACTTACCTTGAAGCGAAGCCCTCCAGAGGCGCACTGTGCTCGCTGCAGGCGCATCTATTTTCACAAGGTCTTCCTTCCGGGTTTGGGAACTCCGGCTGCCTGACTGGACGAGCCGCGGTGACGTCACTCCTGCACCTGCGAGCGGGAGACTCGGTCACGGCACACAGCTCCGAAGGAACGGGCATGCGTATATGCTGTTCCTTCAGAGCGCATGCGCCGGTGACGTCACCAGCTGCTGCCTGCCTGAATATCTCCTAGACCAGTGCTGGCGAAACCTTGGTGCCCCAGATGTTTTGGAACTACATTTCCCATGATGCTCAGCTACACTGCAGAGTGCATGAGCATCATGGGAAATGTAGTTCCAAAACATCCGGGGTGCCAAGGTTCTCCATTACTGTCCTAGACAGTGCAAGCCTAGGAGATATTCATTTTACTTACAGCTAAACTTTATTATAAGCTTACCTGTAGGTAACAATCACAAATAAGAGTTTACTACTACTTTAAAGTAGGGTTCCACCCAAATTTTGAACAATATCTGTATGTATTCTCTTCCTTGCCTAGATGCTGACATGCCGTTTAAAAAAATTTAAATCGCCGTAATTACCTTTTTATTTTTCTATTCTTCTTTGCACTTCCTGGTTCTCCTCCCGTGGGAGTAGGCGTGTTTCTAGCCTCTCCCAGACTCCTGGGAGCTAGTCTCAGGCTTCCCAGGATGCCACTGAGCATGTGCGGGAACGAGCGGTGAATGCTGGGAGCACAGCATTCACCACATCTAGGAAATAAATGCTTGTGGGCTTCAAATGCCCACAATGAAGATGGAAACCGCCTGCAGTGAATAATAGAAGTTATTCTTTCCGACGAAATCTGACACAGGCGGACATCTTACACACAATATGTGAGTATGTAATGCTGAGAAGAAAAGTTTGTGAATGAACTCAAAAAAAAAAAACGATAGATAGGTGGACCCCCGCTTTAAATTCTGATTAAGGCTGCCCATAGATGGATCAAAATTCAGCCGGTTTAGCAGGGACCAGCCAAATTTCGATCCATGTCTGGCCACCGATTGACTTCTGTTCAACCACCCTGTTGGGTGGGGAGGATTCCCCATCCACATCGAGTGTGTGACTGGGGGGAATCGGGTTAGGTTTTTTTTTTTTTTTTGCATTCAACCCACTGACTAGTGTATGGAATGCCTAAAACACACTGACAATGACCTTTGACCCTGAACTTCTCCCTAAACCTATTGCCTAGTACAAGGCTCAAAATTTCAAGTCCTGAGCTACTAGACATGTGCAATTCGCTTAGTTCCCGAATTCGTTTTTTTAACGAATTTTGCCAAATTCGTTAATTTTTGAATTTCCGAATTTTCAAATCTCCGATTTTCGAAAATTCTGAATTTCGGAAATTCGAAAATCTCAGAAATTGGAAATTCGTTACGTTCACAAACAGCCAAATTTGAAAGGAAATTCCAATACCTATAATTTAATAGTTTGTTATTTCGAATTTTACTGATTTTTCTTTCTTTCTTTTCAGATTTTCAGATTTTCGGAAATTTGAAAATTTGAAAATCCGAATTTCCGAAAAAAGCAAAAAAACGAATGAAACGAAAATGAAAAGGAACAATTTTTTTGTCAGTGCACATGTCTATGAGCTACTAGCCATAAGAAGGGTTTTTTGGGGGGACTTTGAGTGAGGGACAAGACACGTAGTAGAAGAAATGATAAAATTGTTTAAATGACATATGAACAAAGCATACCTCATAAAACATATGATACATGGTTGATCATGAATATTTTTATCTATATACAAGGCAATGGCATACAGAAAGGAAGGATTCGTATATATGTATATATACACATGCACGCATCTGAAATCGCATAGTATCCCATGGAAGTAATTATTTTAAAAAAAGCCAGATGCTTATTGAGTAATGGATAAAAATGGGTTATAAGATACAAATCACAGTTGAGGTCAACCTATGTGTTGGGAACATGATGACATTGATAGGCTTGACGCGTTTCGTGGCCAGGTGCCACTCATCACGAGAAAACGCATGGCATATCTGAAAAGAAAAGACACCCGACACTCCCTGGGCTCATACATATATATATATATATATATATGTATGTATATATATATATATATATATATATATATATATATATATATATATATATATATATATATATATATATATATATATATATATATATATATCTCCCATATATACAGGGATGGAGGCACAATTGACTGGTTGGTCTGGATTAATTTGTTACTTTTTGATCAATTTATACTGGTGTATGATTTGGATGATACTATACATTTTGTCCGCATATGCTGTCTTCTTTTTACTATTTCCACTGAGTCTAGTTTTTGGAATACACACCTCCTTTATTCCATATTTAGTGATTGTTTACAATTGATGTGGTTTTTGCTTGTCAGGCTGCGTATCTATTTGTATACCCGGGAGCTGCGATGCACGAGGGGAGTGGTTTGGCACCATCGGCGGACGGTGTTGCCGCTGTGGTGGGGTCATCTCTCTTCAATCTTCCATGCTTAGCCTGACGCTGGGAGGGGCCCGGGGAGTGTCGGGCGTTACTTGCACCCCCTTGGGAGTCTTGTTCACACTCTGGTTTTTCGTCACACATTCACATCATGTGTCAGAGCACAGGGCTGTGCAATGTCACCAGGTAACTATCCCTGCGATTTCCTTTTTACCGCCATTATCGCACACCTTTTTCTGTTTTCCCTCACTTTTCCCTCTTTCTAGCAAACTGCATGATCTTTATGGAATTTTTTTTAATTATTTTTTTTAACCTTTCCATTATTTTTTTTTTTCTCTTTTGTGGTATGTTTTCTTTGTATCCACTATACTTTTCACTTTTCCAGGTAACAATGGGTGTTGGTTTCTTATCTATGATTTATATATGGGAGGAGCCCAGGGAGTGTCGGGTGTTACTTATACCCGCACTGGGAGACTTGTTCACACTTTGGCGCCGAGCCTATCAATGTCATCATGTTCCCAACACATAGCTTGACCTCAACTGTGATTCATTTGTATCTTATAACCCATTTGTATCCATTACTCAATAAGCATTTGGCTTTTTACATGAATTACTTTCATGAGATACTATGCGATTTCAGATGCATGTGTGTGTGTGTGTGTGTGTGTGTGTGTGTATATATGTGTATATATATATATATATATATATATATATATATATATATATATATATATATATATATATATATATATATATATATATATATATATATATATATATATATATATATATATATATATTCCGTGGGGACGGAAAGTATTCAGACCCCCTTAAATTTTTCACTTTGTTATATTGCAGCCATTTGCTAAAATCATTTAAGTTCATTTTTTTCCTCATTAATGTACACACAGCACCCCATATTGACAGGAAAACACAGAATCGTTGACATTTTTGCAGATTTATTAAAAAAGAAAAACTGAAATATGACATATACAAATATTCAGACCCTTTGCTGTGACACTCATATATTTAACTCAGGTGCTGTCCATTTCTTCTGATCATCCTTGAGATGGTTCTACACCTTCATTTGAGTCCAGCTGTGTTTGATTATACTGATTGGACTTGATTAGGAAAGCCACACACCTGTCTATATAAGACCTTACAGCTCACAGTGCATGTCAGAGCAAATAAGAATCATGAGGTCAAAGGAACTGCCTGAAGAGCTCAGAGACAGAAATGTGGCAAGGCACAGATCTGACCAAGGTTACAAAAAAAATTCTGCTGCACTTAAGGTTCCTAAGAGCACAGTGGCCTCCATAATCCTTGAATGGAAGACGTTTGGGACGACCAGAACCCTAATAACAAAGAGTGAAAAATGTAAGGGGGTCTGAATACTCTCCGTCCCCACTGTATATGAATCCTTCCTTTCTGTATGCTCTTGTATATAGATAAAAATATTCATGTTCAACCATGTATCATATGTTTGAGGTATGCTTTGTTCATATGTCAATTCAACAATATTATAATTTCTCCTACCACGTGTCTTGTGCCTCACACAAAGTCCCAAAATCCCCCTTCTTATTTCTGAATTGGGGATGGAGGTGCATGTTATCATGCACCTCATTTAAAGTCCCAAAACCCCCTTTTGCTGAGCTACTAGCCAGGCCTTAAGCCTCGGTTCACACCAGAGGCGGCACGACTTGCAGGTCGCCTCACCGAGGCGACCTGCACACGACTGCCGGGGCGACTTGCAAGACGACTTCTGTATAGAAGTCTATGCAAGTCGCCCCCAAAGTAGTACAGGAACCTTTCTTCTAAGTCGGAGCGACTTGCGTCGCTCCGATTAGAACGGTTCCATTGTACAGAAAGGGAGGCGACTTGTCAGGCGGCTAGGTCGCCTGACAAGTCGCCCCCGTGTGAACCGAGCATAAGAGTTACTCGCCACGAGTTGCCCCACCCAACCCCTGCCCCGCCCCTAATTCCACCCCAAAATGCGCCCTCATAAATTATCTCATGAAATCACACTGCTAAATGTTTTTTATGCAGAATTAAGTTCCAAAAATAAACATTATCAACAACCACTTTAACAATATTCACATAAAGCATATCAATGCCCATCAATGTGGCCTCATCAGTGCCCATCAGTGCAGCCTCATCAGTGAAGCCTGAGCCTTCTCAGTGCCCATCAGTGCAGCCTATTAATGCCCATCAGTGCCTTATCAGTACAGCTTATCAGTGCCTATCAGTGCAGCTTATCCGTGTCGCCTTATCAGTGCCCATCAGTACAGTCTATCAGTGCCCATAAGTGCAGCCTCGTCAGTGCTTATCAGTGCCCATCAATGCAGCCTATCCGTACCCATAAGTGCAGCCACATCAGTGCTTATCAATGCAGCAGGGATCACAGGGAGGAATCGGGAGGATTGCCGGCCGGATCACACAGAGCGGGGATCTCCCGCTATGATACAGCTTGTATATGAAATGCCGGCCTCTGTCAAACAAAGTCCCGTCTCCTGGACCGGCATTGGACCAGTGTGCTGTCTATCATAGGGGCGTTTCTTATACAAGCTGTGTCACAGCGGGAGATCCCCGCTCTGTGTGATCCGGCTGGCAATCCTCCTGACAGTTTTCCTGTCTGATCGCTTCTGGCAGAAGCGTTGCCGCCCCTTTTTTTTACAGGGAATCGGATGCCCTGTAAAAAAGGCTCCACCACTTTTGCCAGAAGCGATCAGCCAGAAAACTGATGGCCCAGTCCGCACCTTGCTCCACACTCGCCCTCCACTAATTTCCACTCTCCATATGTGAGCGGGCAAGTGGAAATTTTGAGCGCTGGCTTAGTACACACAATGAGAATATCAGACGGGGAAAAAACAAGCGCATTCTGAGGGATGGTCCGATAATCTATTTGTTAGTAGACAACTTTCGAGAGCCGATCACGACAGTTCATGTGAAAATATCTGAAGAGACAAGCCTGAACATTTTTCTCGTATGATAACAATACAAAGGATTTTTGTGAACGTTTTTTTATGGTATTTGTACGAACAAAATTGAGTGACCAAAATCACACATGCTCAGAAACAAAAGAAAACAATAGAATACAATACATCGCTTCCGAAGTTGTATTCTGTTGTATGAGAATTTGTATGAGAAGCTTGTAGGAGGAGTTTTCATTCTCCTCTGGCTGTCCTATGAGGCTGCAGGACCCCTGACCCTCTGTCTGGATAGTGCTGATTGGCCCTGTGCTGATCACATGCACCCTCCCAAGGAGAAAATAAATCTCTAGCAATAAACACCAAACTGTGCATGTGCAACTTGTCCTCTAGCCTCTGTTCTATTAGGAGATAGATTGGGGACTGTAGAAGAAGGGGAGGATCAGATAAGACAGGATCATACAGCCTTTTTACACAATACGGAGGATTAACTCCTTAGGTTCCACAGTGAGTAGTATAGAGCATGCTTTACTTCATATACACACTGATTTTACTGTTGTGGGTTTAGTAACACTTTTAGGGCTGGTTTACACTTGCTTCAAAACATGGCTTCGGACAGGCTTTGTTAAAGCTCTCTGAACGCTAGTCAAAGCTCCTGTCACTAAATGGTTAGCTTACAGTCCTGTTTACACCTGCTTTTGCTTGGTGCTTCGATGAGGCTTCGTGGGGCTTCAAGCGAGCTTTGCCATAGACTTCTATGGAGGCTTTGAAGACGCTTTGAAGCACCACTAAAGCTGCGTGGGCTATAATTTTTGAAGCGAAGCCAAAGCAAAAGCAAGGTGTAAACAGGACTGTAAGCTAACCATTTTATTTAGAGACAAGAGCTTTGACTAGAGTTCAGAGAGCTTTAACAAAGGCTGTCTAAAGCCTTGTTGAAGCTGAAGCAAGTGTAAATGAGTCCTAAGTCCTCTTTCTCAGGGGCTGTCCAACCAGGTCCACCCTTCAGTTTTTCAGGTGGACCTGATCAGACCCCCTCCAGGCTTTTCTATGGAACGGCAGATGTCAGTGGACACATGTCCGCTGACACCCATCCGATCCGATCCTGTCCGCCAAAAACAGACGGATGGTTGTCCTATTCCCCATCTATCCAGCAGATTGGATGGCATCGGACGGAAATGGACAGGCAGTCCAATCCCACCCGATTGCCCCATAGATGAGAGCATTCCGCTTAGCGGAGGTGCCCGTGTGAAAGGGGCCCAACACTGGCGTTGACCGACATCAAACACCGATCTTACTATTTTACCTTTATTTTTTTCCTACACTTTTTTTTTTTGGCTATAATCTTCTCCTCTAGCAAGGAGATTAAAAAAATATGTTTTCTCTTTTTCTCCATTCAAGAGAAGAGACAACCTGGAGGCAGGCTGTACAGTGGCTGATCATTGTGATTGCCAATCACAGGCTATCACAGCGATCATGTGATCAGAAACCGATCCTCCCAGTTCCCACTCATTTAGTATGAGACCCAGAGCTGTCGGTGACAGTGCAGTCTCTGTGCTGGGAGTGCGCTGCACCAACACGCTCCCAAGCACACACACAGTATCGCATTTATGCGGCCCCATGGCTATAAACCCACTTCCGTGAGAAGCCGCTATATACGTACGCTCGGTGGGAAGGGGTTCACATGTTGACACTTGTATGGGATTTCAGTGATTTGGGTTTACATATTACTCTAGAAAAATATTTTGGCCGGAGATGTGACACAAAATCAGCCCTTGCAGAGCGCAGAATAACAAAGCTCAGAGTACGTCTGCAAATGTGGAAAGTCCTGCGGGCAGGAGAAGCTGTTCACTCGCTGTGCACACGTGACTGCTCTGTGATCAATGTGTGACAGATGATCGAGAATGTACAGGTAAGAGGAGCAGGCGATCGATCAGGTGCCGGTGCATTTGTAAAGCCGATTGCAGACAGTGGAAATAAAGTCAGGATGTTTGGATTAGGCAAATAGAGTAGACGTCATGAATGAAGCACGTAAACTTATTGACTACACCGCTGCCCTTAAAAGGGGTTGTAAAGGTTTGTGTTTTTTCTCACCTTAATGCATCCTATGCATTAAGGTGAAAAAACACCTGTCAGTGACCGGCCCCCCTAGCCCCCCGTTTTACTTACCTGAACCCTCGAACTTGTTCCACGGGGTCCCGCTGTCTCTCTGCCTGGGGTTCTTGGCTGTTGATTGGATAGATTGATAGCAGCGCAGCCATTGGCTCCCGCTGCTGTCAATCAAATCCAATGACACAGGCGCCGGGGGGCGGGGCTGAGTCCTGCATTCAGCCTCTATGGACACTGAATGCTGGACTCTGGAGCGCGCCCGCAAGGTAACCCAACGGGAGAGCGCTTCTCCTAGGGGGTTATCAGATGTGGGGAGGAGCCACGAGAGCCGCCGAGGGACCCCAGAAGACAAGGTTCGGGGCCACTCTGAGCAAAACGAGCTGCACAGTGGAGGTAAGTATGACATGTGGTTTTTTTTGGTTTTTTTTAAATAACAAAGAACCTTTTACTGTCACTTTAAACCTTTTCACTGCCAGAGCCCTCTTTGCGTTTTTATGTACCAGGGACGTGCGGTGAGGTCAGTGGCTGGTGAGGAACTGGCAAGTATCAGACCCAGATACACACAGGTTACATACGCCACCTATGTTAGAGCAAGAACAATAATTCTAGCACTAGACCTCCTCTGTAACTCTAAACATGTAACCTGTAAAAAAATTTAAAGCGCCTCCTATGGAGATTTTTAACTACTGAAGTTTGGCGCCATTCCACAAGTGTGAGCAATTCTAAAGCATGACATGTTGGGTATCTATTTACTTGGCGTAACATCATCTTTCATAAACAAAAAAAATCGGGCTAACTTTAGTTGTTTTTTTTTTAAATTCATTAAACTGTTTCTTTCCACAAAAAAAATGCGTTTGAAAAATTGCTGCGCAAATACTGTGTAACATAAAGAGTTGCATTGACCACCATTTTATTCTCTAGTGTGTCTGCTAAAACAATATATAATATAATATTTGGGGGTTCTGAGTAATTTTCTAGCAAAAAAATTATTTTTACATGTAGGAGAGCAGTGTCAGAATTGGCCTGGGTGGCAAGGGGTTAATTACCATAAGTAAGTAATATACAAATAATTATTATATATTAGGGTAATTTACTATATTTTCAAAAACTGTACTCAAGCAGGTGGCTTAATGGACAAATGATTGAAGTTTGAAGTTATAACTTCCAACCAGTAATTTCACAGTAAATAGATAAATAAATTACTATCTTATAACAAATGGCATAATTATATATGATTTAGCTTGTACCTTTTCAGCAGCAGCAGATTCTCATTCTCCCTATTAACAGTATGAGAAAAACATGGGATTGTGGGTAAATCTTATATACATAACCACCAGCTTTTTCCTTGTAGTTAAGAGGGCTGGAAGGGAGTATTTGTCTTTTAGACACGCCCTCTTCTATGACATTGCAGTGAGAGGCGTGCCTCCACTGCAGCATTTTAATTGGACAGCTTGGGCCAATGGTACTTTACCATTGGTCCAAGACTCCAAGCTGTCCATCGATCTCAGTGCCTCTGACAAGAAGTCACTGTTACATAGTTAGTCAGGTTGAAAAAAGACACAAGTCCCTCTAGTTCAACCATAAAAATAAATTTAAAAAATATCAAAAATAATATCAAACAATGCCATGTATTGAATTTGAAGTGGAACCCTTGATTATGATTATGTATAAATGAAGGTTAACATGGTATCATTGTCAATTGGCATGAAATTTATTTGTTGAATGTATATATAAAATGTTGTAAAAATGTTTGGATAAAAAAAGATCTATATATAAAAAAAAAGCAAAAAAACAAAACAAAAAACAATGCCATGTACCCAATCCTATACCCACATTTGATCCAGAGGAAGGAAAAAAAACCCCCAGCAAAGCATGATCCAATTTGCTACGGCAGGGGAAAAAAATTCCTTTCTGACCCCCAAGAGGCAATCGGATTTTCCCTGGATCAACTTTACCTACAAATGTCAGTACCCAGTTATAGCCAGTTGTGGCTCATCCTCTCAGTCTGCTGCAAACAGAGTGTTCCAGCTTGTATTTACACTGGCTGCTCTGTATGTAGCTTCTGATAGGATCCAGAAGGAGCCCCGTATCTCCAGAACCATATGTCATAGGAGCCCCCAAATTTGGGGTCTCTGTGACCTCAGGTCGCAGAGCCTTTGACCCTCGAAATCGATCTT
Source organism: Lithobates clamitans (assembly GCA_037952925.1). Classification (NCBI taxonomy): domain Eukaryota; kingdom Metazoa; phylum Chordata; class Amphibia; order Anura; family Ranidae; genus Lithobates; species Lithobates clamitans. The sequence goes on from JBBGZY010001228.1 coordinate 708,209, forward strand.
TTTTTTGGGGGGGGGTTTATTTTCATGGCAGGTGAGGCTCTACCTTACCTGCCTCCCCTGACTGCACATCCCTGTTATGCACACATGTTTAAAAAATTATTTTACACCTGAAGATTAGTTAAACCCCCAAACATAGGTGAGCGCAGCCTATTGCATTAGGATGTGCACCCCAACACTCAGACACAGAGCAAAAGAGGCAGTGGTTAAGGGTATGCACATGAAACGGCATGACACCGCATTATAGAGAGCAAAGCAATATATTTTAGAACTTAGATCTTTTTTTGTTTTGTAATTTTTAAAAATTCTATTTATTTATTGTTAAATTTTCAAATGCCCTGTTTGGAGGGCTTTGGTGAAAAACAGGGGTATAAACAGACCCCTGATTTCTCACATTTAAGACTGCACAGATGAATGAATAGGAAGCACAGCTTACTATACTTCAGTGATGAATGGACACAGGTGCGTTTGGTACTGTGTTCATTCAAAAAAGGAAGGGGCCGGTAAATGACACATTCACATCAGCTTGTCAGAATTCCTCACATTGCTGGCTGCTGCAGCCAGTGCCAGATTACCAAATAAGCAGAGTAGGTACCAGCCTATGGGCCCCACGACAACAGATGAAAATGATAGGGATGCACTGATACCATTTTTTTTTTTTTTTACTATGAGTACCAATACTTTTTTTTTTTTTAAGTACTCTCCGATACCAATTACTGATACCTACCGCAATAGTTTTGTTTACACTTCAGCTGTCAGCAATGGTGCAAAGCATTGAAAAGTCATTTACAAATTAAATACATTGATTGATTTTTTTTTTTTTTAATCCTGTGCTTTTTTTCCAATGTGAAACATGTAAATATGTGTGTGTATGTATGTATGTATGTATGTATATGTATGTATGTATGTATGTATGTATATATATATATATATATATATATATATATATATATATATATATATTATATTGAAGGTGTAAAAATATCAATGCAGCCTTACCAGCCCCCATCAATTGCAGGCTCACCGGCGCCCATCAAATGCAGCCTGCCAGCACCCATCAATGCAGCCTACCAGTGCCCATCTATGAATGTTTGCTTGCTTCCATTCATTCGGGAGTTGAGACACAGACACAGTCCTCTGCCGTCGCTGCAATTCTGACATTATGTGCGAACGAAGCAGTGGCTGCCTGCTGATGCTGAGACTTAGTTGCTTGCTGCAGAGAGAAGAGAGTAGGAACACCAGTGGCCGGGCACCCTAGGCAGCAGTGCGCCCTAGGCGGCTGCCTAGTTTGCCTAGTGGCAGCACCTGCCCTGCATCAAACATGTCTAAAGATTGGTAAGCTGCAATATACCCCATGTGTGTTCTTGTATGTAGATACACTGTAAGGCGTGTCTAAACCCAGAAGCAAAATTTTAATTGTGGCAGAACCAAGCTGTGAAATTGAACGATGCCTTCCAGGCAGAGAAGGGTTGACTGTAACAATGTTTGTTTTACTGAAAGGGTATGCTAATAACTACCGAAAGACTGTGCCTGCCAAACTCATGAATTGTCATTTGTGAATTAGATGGTGACAGATATCTCATAACTAAAAATGTGAAAGGATGGTTCATCTGATGAAAATAGTAAAAAAAAAAGTTCCACAATTTTTTTTTTTTCTGAGCATCTTTTTTTGTGTATATATAATCCTTCTTTTTTTTTTTTTTTTTACAAAATTAAAAATCTCACATTTCTTGAGCAGTGGACAGTTTTGATACTATAGATGATTGTATAATGTGAGCTCTGAAGATTTCTCATCATTTTCTGGGCATAACAATTATTAAGACCAGAGATGAATAAAGATTCCGTATTGCTGTTTCAAAGGCTGTAATGGATATATCGACGACATACACTGAATAGTAGATGTGTGTCTCGGGTGAATGGAAGATTGTTTCCAATCATATCCCTCTCTCTGTATAACAACTTTATATTTTCAGATGTTAATTGAAAGAAGATCAGTCATTTAAAAAAAATTTAAAAAAAAAGTCAGCAGCTACAAATACTGTAGCTGCTGAATGTTAATAAAGAGACACTTACCTGTCCAGGAACCCAGCGCCGTCACCCAGGCTAGTTCTTCGCCAGTCTTCGGGTCCCCATTGCCGCCATGTTTACTGTGGTAAGTCAGCTGTGACGCCATGCGGCTCCACAGCCAGCTCCCCACTGTGCATGTGCGAGCTTCACTGAGCTCCGTGAATGGTACTTCAGCCTCCTGAGACCCGTGACCTGTCCCAGGAGGTTGTGGGCAGGGAAGTAAGGGGGATAACTTTTGCTGAGATTGCCTCACCTTACAAATACTGTTTTGGCTGGAATGAGCACACAATGCCCACAGACGCACTCAAAAATCTTGTGGAAAACCTTCCCAGAAGAGTGGAGACTGCTATAACTGCAAGTCTATTACTGGCTATGGTTTTGGAATGGGATGTCCAACAAACTCATATAGGTGTGATCGTAAACTGTCAACAAACGTTTTCCCATTAGGGTACAGTATATGCATCTCTGATCATAAGCTCAGCACAGTACATACTACCGCCTTTAACTTTTGTAAATGCACTTGCAAGTGCAAGTTGCTTGCACTCTTTTAGTATTTTCAAGCAAGGTAAGTTCAGTTTTCGCGCTTGCCTTTAAAAGAAAATGTATTTATTTTTAGAATGACTCACAGCTCCTTTTTTTTTCTAGCCCATGATGGGTGGGCAAAAAAAAATGAAACACCAAGTGAACCAAAAAAGTGCATGTGAAACACACAAAAAAATGCACAGGTGTGTCACTGGTCTCTACCCAAAGAGGAAGGATCTTCTCTGACCTCCATGATACAAGACTCCTAACAGGGGCAAAGACACTCTGGTCCACCCAGCCAAAAGACCTGGTGGACACCTCCCCTCATGGATAGCTGAAGCCAACCACTGAGTACTGGGTGAGGGATCTCCTGAAGAAAGACAGATAAACACAGCTCCCCTCAAGGTAGGAGATGGAGGATCACACTTCCTCCCCCTAGACTTCAGAGTAGGCCAGAAGATCCACACCCTACCATCCCTGTAGAGTGAAAAACACATAAAGTGAAATAGCACACATGGAGAAAGAATAAATATGTATCCAAAGTACACAATGGCTGGGCATTGCTGCCTGGTAACAAGGATTACCCTGGTCTCAGCCAACACCCTAGACCAGTGGTCTCCAAACTGCGGCCCGTGGGCCAAATGCGGCCTTTTGATTGCCTGTATGTGGCCCTTGGGGCACTGTTCTTTCTACTGATATAAGGCAATATTCCTCCCACTGACACCACCAATGAGTTACCATTCCTCCCAGAGACACTAACAGTGGGGATTTATTTGTCTTGCTGAAACCAATAATGGGGCACTATTCTTCCCACTGACACCAATGTTGGGGATTTTTTCTTTCCAATGACACCAATGATGGGGCACTATTCTTCACACTGACACCAACAACAGGGCAGTATTCTTCCCACTGACACCAACGATGGGGCACTATTCCTTCCACTGATACCAACAATGGGGCATTTTTCTTTCCATTGACACCAATGATGGGGCTCCATTTCTCCCACTGACACTAATGATGGGGCTTCATTCCTTCCACTGATACCAATGAAGGGGCACCGTTCCTCCCACTGACACCAATGATGGGGCACCATTCTTTCCACTGATACCATTGATGGGGCACTATTCCTCCCACTGACACCAACAATGTAGCACTATTCTTCCCACAGACACCAATGTTGGGGCATTTTTCTTTCCACTGACACCAGTGATGGGGCACCATTGCTTCCACTGATACCAATGATGGGGCACTATTCCTCCAAATGACACCAATTTCGGGGGGCATTTTTCCTTCCACTGACACCAATGATGGGGCACTATTCCTTTACCTACTGACCACAGGCACTATGTTATTTTTTTATTCCCACTGACCGCCAAGCATGTAAACATTGTCTACTCCCACTGGCCACAGTCCACCCCCTCTAAAGTCTGAAGGACAGTAAACCGGCTTTTTGTTTAAAAAGTTTGGAGACTCCTGCCCATAGTGTAGAAAAAAGCAAAGAGGTGTCATGGCCTAGTGCAGTAGCACACAAAAGCATGTTGGCAAGTATGAAAATACCAAAGGGCGCATTTTCTTGTTTACACCAGGCACAGACTCCTGAGGATGTTTGTCTTAGAGACATGTATTGTGCTGGGCATGATCAGCCATGGGGCACCCTCAGGAAAAGTTTGCTTTCACACATCAAGTTGCCTGGGAATGCAATATCAGCAGTTAATGTCTCTCTGCCTGTCATCCTGGGTACAGGTCCTGTTGTACGCCTCCTTCTATGTCTCTGTTGACTTCAGCTGGGCATTCTACGCTTAAAAAGTCCCAATGAGAAAATTGTGTTTATATAGCCAATCATATTCTGAATGGGGAAATCTGACTTATATGGGCAACAACAACATGTCATATGCTTTGTTATATTGAAGGCACACATGGTGGCCAGTCTACTTTTTGGCCTGGGAGACATCTAATGTCTTCTAGGACACAGCACCATGGTTTCATTGTGACACTCTGTCTAGAAAACTCACTATTCCGGGTGCAAGAGTCTCCATCTGTTGAATTATTTTCTTATTTATACAATTGTGACCAGGGTAAAAAAAAAAATTGGTGAGGCATTTTATTTTACGGCTTGTATTTCCACTGGGTAGGTTCACCCCCGCTGTTTACACTTTCAATAGATTTATATTGAAAAAATGTAAAGATACAAAACATGTTATATGAGAACTTTTTTGAAATTGTCAAGAAGATAGACAGCTAGAACGCAGCTGCCGAGAATGTAATGGGGCGTACACACGGTCGGACTTTTCGACCGCACTGGTCTGACGGACGCCGATGGACCAAATCTGGCGGACAATCCGATCGTGTGTGGGCTTCAGCGGACTTTTCCAGTCGCAAATCTAACAGACTTTAGATTTGGAACGTGCTTCAAATCTTTACGTCGTAACTCTGCCAGACCCAGAAATTCGCTCGTCTGTATGCTAGTCCAATGGACAAAAACCAACGCTAGGGCAGCTACTGGCTATCAACTTCCTTATTTTAGTCCGGTGTACGTCATCACGTACGAATCCGACGGACTTTGGTGTGATCATGTGTAGGCAAGTCCGGTCGTTAAAAAGTCCGTCGGAAGTCCGCTGGAAAGTCTGTCGGATCAGTCTGGTCGAAAAGTTCGACTGTGTGTACGCGGCATAAGAACATCCAACAGTATATATTGCTTTGGTTACTTTTTTTTTGAAAATCTTTTATTTGCAAAGATACACAAAATATAACATCCAGAGGTAATATATGGAATAGATACAATGGTGTAAAATAGGTTGAAATACACAACATGACATATATGGGGTATCCAAATATATAAAGAGAAAACAAGAGCCCCTGAACCGTCAAATATACCCATCTGTAACTTTTAGCCTCTCCAAGATGGAAAGAGTCCTTAAGTGCAGTCAACCCTTTCCCTTACTGGGACAGACAGTATCTTACTTCTGAGGGTGTTCTTGGTCCCCTGGACAGTTCCGCGAATCCCGCCCCCTTTTTCAAGATTAAGGTAGGAGCAGAACAGTATAGGCATATGGGGACAGCCATGGGTCCCTACAGACCCAAACTAATAGCAATGCTTAGGCTACTTTTACACTGAAGGCGTTTTTCAGGCATGTTAGTGCTAAAAATACCACCTGTAAAGCGCCTGAAAACCGCCGCCCATGCCGCTCAGTGCTTTCACACTGGGGCAGTGCGCTTGCGGCACATTACAAAAAGTCCTGCAAACAGCAGCATCTTTTGGGGTGGTTTGGGAGTGCTGTATACAGCGTTTCTAAAGCACCCCTGCCCATTGGAATGCATGGGCAGTGCTTCGAAAGCGCCTGAAAAGTTATTCGGAAGCGCTGCAACACGGCGCTTTTAACCCTTTCTTTGGCCACTAAAAGTGCCCTGCTAGCGGCCAAAAAGTACCGCTAAAACGATGGTAAATCGCCACTAAAATGAGCGGCGCTTTACCGCTAATGCAGCGTGGCTACAGTGTGAAAGTAGCCTAAATAATAAACAAAACGTGTAGCTTGTAAGTTAGGGTAGGCATCGATGAGCCAGGTAATCTCTCTACAGGCTTCAAAACAATACACAGGTCCAGACCATTCCCCTCTGTTTTAGTGACCATTGTCAAAGTGATAGATATAAAAACTTACAGTTGTGACCAGAGCAGGAAGTAAGTGGGGAAACTTTAATAAGGTTACCTGTTTTAGTTACAACTGTCTACAGCTGCCATTACCGATATGTTCCAATAGTTCCTCTTATCTTTTTCAAGGAATGTTCCTGACTGATATGTTTCTAGTGCTCACCTCCTTTAAGGGCAGCTGATTTGCCTCGGGTTCTTTTCCCCAGCCCAAAATGTGGCCCTTTGCTTGCCTTTATCTGGCCCTTGGGGCACCATGCCATCCACAGACACTAATGATGGGGCACCCGTCCTCCCACAGACACCAATAATAGGGCCGCATTCCTCCCATAGACACCAGTGACGAGGCACCATTCCTACCTTGAATACAAACAACGGGGCACCATTTCTCCCACTGGTACCAACAACAGGGCACTAAAATCAACTATGGGGCACTGTTTACTCAATGACACCAGGGCATTTTCTAAACCCACTGGCCAAAGCCCCCCCCCCCCCCTTTAAAGCCTGAAGGAAAGTAAACTGGCCCTTTTTTCAGAAAGTTTGCAGACCCCTGATCTAGTGGTTGCCCTGTTTTGGATATTTATTGCTGAGTAAACTTGGATAGGGCATAGGGAGCTGTGGGATACTCCAGTAACACTGAAGGCCCTCTTTAATTTGTTGCAACTCCTTAGAACAATTTGTTATGTAATAGCCCAGAATATGGACACCACTGAGACACCATTGGAAATATCGCAGGGCAGGCAAACGCTAGTACTGATGCCCAAGGGATAACAGCAGGAACAGTCAGTAGGATCCTGCACTCAGGTCTGTAGGCCAAATGTTCCTGGACACTTGGATGCCACCTTCCATTTTTAGTCAGACTTTTCTCCAGTAAATTCTCCACACCAGAACATCAGTGAAAACCCTTTATTAGTTCCAGAGATTTTCAGCAAACAGGCCCCCCAGCTTTAGCATAGCTGTGACCTTGACGAGTACAGAATTTCACCTGAGCTGCCAAGAAGGGCTGCATCCCTTCCGGCTGGGAACAAGAACCGGGCTGCCCCAGACTCCAGCCTATTTAGGCACTCCTCAGCCCCCTACTGGGCAACGGCTCCTAGGGATTGGCTGGGATAGCATAAATTTTCAGGATGCTGATTTGCCTCCTCCCAACCCATTATATTCCGGAATCCTCCAGAAGATAGGGGAAAGCAATCAAACCCACAGCCTGTGAAAAACAGCCCAAAACAATCACAAACTGCTCCACTAATTATAGGGGAATCAAAAAAAAATTAAAAAAAAAAAATTACCTAGCCTATCCAGCAACTTACCAAGGAGGGTGCTACATGTGGATTAGTGTAGGATTGACCTTTTCAGTGAAACAGCTGCCAGACACATTGCTGATAATTTTATTTCTTGTGAAGTTTGTAGTTTGCAAAGGTTTTGGGTCAATTTTATAAAGCACATCCAAAGCCTAGTCTATCCAGTTTTAGATATAGTGGGGAATTGATACAATCCCTGTCAGGGTTTTTTTTTTGTCTTTGTCCCTCATTGGTGAGATTCACGTTCACTTGCTGTTCTAAAGAGCCCCCCTGGGAGAAAATCCTCTCCAAAGTGCCAAAAATCTCCTTCTAGGTATTGTAGGTGTCACTGGAACAATTGTCTCAGTTGGAATTTTTTTTCCTCTCTTCCTGTTCCACTGTCAAAGCGATGGGAGTTAAAAAATGTTACAGTTCTCATTACAACAGGAAGTAAGGGGAAAACTTTCAAAAGGATAACTGTCCCACTTACAGCTGTCTAAAGCTCTATTCAAACTAATGTGTTTTTTTTCATGCTTTTTGCAGAAACGCAGGACATTATTTTTAACATGGGTTCCTATGAAACACGTTCACATCAATGCATTTTTGTGCCTGTACGTTTTTGGAAAGGGTCAGGGACTTTTTTTTTTTTTCATGCAGCGTTTTGCATGTAATAGACTTTAATGGACCTGCATCCAAAATGCAAGTACTGCATTTTTACCGTGATTTTGACGTGATTTGTGTTTTCTGATTTGTGGGTTTTTTTTGGCTTTACATTTACTGTATATAGCTGGTTGCTAAGGAGCGGGCCAGGAAGCCGGTCGCCGCTTTCTTAACAACCGTTGAGTCATCAGCTGTCAGCTGAGTTCCCGGCTGACAGCTGCATGTAAAGAAAAAAGATTTGCCAAAAATTCACGGAAAAAAACAGCATAGGGGACCCCCCAAAACCATACCAGTCCTTTCAGTCTGGTATGGATTTGGAGGGGAAACCTTCCACGCCAAAATTGAAAAAGAAATTGTGTGGGGTCCACCAAAAATCCATACCAGGCCCTTATCCGAGCATGCAGCCCAGCAGGTCAGGAAAGGGAGGGGACGAGTGAGGGCCCCCTCCTCCTGAACCATACCAGGCCGCATGCCCTCAAAATGGGGGCCTTGTTGATAGGGACAAGGGCCTCTTCCCCACAACCCTGGCCGGTGGTTGTGGGGGTCTGCGGGGGGATTATCACAGTCCAGAAGCGCCCTTTAACAAAGGGGCATGCGGATCCCACCTCCCATGTGAAGGAAAAGGGGTACATTGTACCAAACCAAAAAAAGTAGTGTAGTGTAGTGTGACAAAAGGCAAGAGACAGTTTTTGACATGTCCTTTATTAAAAATGTCTTCTTCCTCCAGCCTTTTTCTTCCTCCGGCCTTTTTCTTCCTCCGGTGTTCTACTACCACCAGTCCCACCGCCAACCCGCTGAATATAAAAAAAAAAAGACCATCCTCCGATGCTGCTTCCCGCCAATTTGTCTGCTTCAATGTCGCACGTTTCTTATATAATTATGGGGCTTGGCCATTGGATGGTGTTACGCGGAGACCCTGCCCCCTTGTGACGTCACGGACCCATCATGCCCTGGGTGGTGACGTCACAAGGGGCAGGTCTCGGGATAACGTGAACCGCCCCATAGTTATATAAGAAATGTCCGACATCAAAGCAGACAGGTCGGCAGGACGCAACGTAGGAGGAGGGATGTTTTTTTTTATTTTCAGCAGGAGCGGTGGTGGAGGAAGAACAACACCAGACGAAGTAGACCGGAGAAAGAAGAAGACCGGAGGATGAAGTGGGGGAAGAAGAAGACTGTCTCTTGTCTTTTGTCACGTTACACTACTTTTTTTTGGTGAGTGGGTAGGGGTAAAATGTACCCTATACTCATTCACATGGGGGGGTGGGATCTGGGGGGCCCCCTTTTAAAGGGGACTTCCAGATTCTGATAAGCCCCCCACCCGCAGACCCCCACAACCTCCAGCCAAGGTTGTGGGAAAGAGGCCCTTGTCCCCATCAACATGGGGACAAGGTGCTTTGGGGTTTCAGAACCCTCCCATGTTGAGGGCATGTGGCCTGGTATGGGTCAGGAGAGGGAGAGGGCTCGCTTGTACCCTCCCTTTCCTGACCTGCTGGGCTGAATGCTCGGATAAGGGTCTGGTATGGATTTTTTTCTTTATTTTGGCGTGGGGGAGTCCCCTCCAAATCCATACCAGACAATTTTTTGTTTGCCAGCAATTCATTTTTTCTTTTTTCTTTTTTTTTTTTTTACATTCAGTTGTCAGCAGAGAACCCGTAGAGAAATTTGTCATACAAACATCTGTACCTTGGATTGACAACCATGCTTCTATCTATCTATCTATCTATCTATCTATCTATCTATCATTTTAAAAGTATTTATTAATCTTGTCTAATTGTTAAATACATTTTGTACATTTTTTTACACATTTTGTCTGTGTCTCTGAAAGTCCCTTGGGCATTTCTTCCTTTTTGTATGTATAATTTGTGACTGAGACACTTTCATGCCCCACATACGCCAGCGCGATGTCTGTCACTGAAACAAGTGTCCTTATTGAAAGATGTCCCATCTATTCCTTCTCTTATGACAACTCAAAATTTTGGAATTTCTCTCACTTCCAGTCCCAGTGGCCATCAAATTGATCCCTCACCCTGCTATTAATCCAGCTGCTGCAAGCTGTCAGACCCCACCAGGCCTTTCTAAATTTATAGCAGCCATATGTTCTAAGCTGTCACTTTCATGAACATCCTTTACAGACATGGTCAGGTGAACCTGTAATGTCCATGTCCACATCTCTTCCATTGGATGAGTAGACGGCTGTCAGCTGTGTGTGGGCCGCATTCTGGAGAACATTGGGCCAACTGACAAGATGACCACCTTTAATGTGCCTGATGGTGGAGGTGACTTTAATGTACAATAGAGAAAAAGAGAGCGGTCTGGATACTGCCTCTTTATATGACACAACTTCAACCCTAATTACATATACAACAAGCTTAGCCCGTGGGACTTTAAATGAGCTGACCATAGAGGTCATAACAAGTAAATAAAATAAATGTAAGGATTTATTGAACTTCCAAAAACATCATCATAAATGAGCATAAAAACATCATAAAGCCTATAGTTTGCAACCATAAACATGTTTGGTACACTGCTGGAAATACATAATGTACATATACATCTATATACTCGACGCATTTCGTGAGCTCTGCTCGCTTTCTCAGGAGTTGTTACATGTGCAAGATATCTAAAAAAATATTTATTAAGATATAACATTTAATGATGGTTAAGGTTAGAAAAGAAGCAGGGGGCCTATATAGGGCACCCCATACTTAAACTATGGTCAATTGGTCCCAAAAGACTGATCCCCAATGATGACAACGGAGAATGCTCCAACCGGGAGCTGAAGGAGCGTGACCCGCAGCAGCCAACCGAGGGCCCGGTTGGCTGCTGCTGGTCACGCTCCTTCAGCTTCCGGTTGCTAATTAATGATGATGTTTTTGGAATTTCAATAAATCCTTACATTTATTTCATTTACTTGTTATGACCTCTATGATCAACTCATTTTAAGTCCCACGGGCTAAGTTTGTTGTACTTAATGTACAATGTACAACAATGCACACGTTTCCTGACTTTTTCTTACTGGGGACATAAACATTCACATTATCAGCCTAAAAACTTGCTGTTATGGATGCGCGGGCTTCAAAAAACTGCTAGAAAAAAAATGTCAAAGGCTAGGTTAACACTTGTTGACTTTCTGAACAAAATAGAAAAACAGAATATTACAGCGCTGTCAAACTCAAACAATAAGTAAATATCAAAAACAGTATAAGCGGCAACTTTCCTGTGAGATATACACAGAACATATCAAAAAGTCCAAAATAAAGTTGCGCTACACAAATATAACGAACAATTGCAAACATATAAAAGAAAGTCCATTGAGTGATGTGAAATCCAATGCATCCCTCAGTGCTTTAACCTTTCACCAGAATAAGTGAATTTTAGAAAAAAGCCTCCACCTCTTGAGTAGGGATGAGCTTCGAGTTCAAGTCGAATGTAAGTTCGACTCGAACAGCGGCTGTTGGACCGTTCGTCGAATTACGAACATTATGGGCCGTTCGCGCCAAATTCAAGTGGCGCGTCATGGCCCATAATTTACTGCGGCATCGCAGTGCATTGCTGGCTGATGATTGGCCAAGCATGCACTATGACCCGCATGCTTTTGACAATCACAGCGCGGTAAGAACGGAGAGCCATAATTGGCCAAAGGCAGGGTGGCTTTGGCCAATTATGCCTCAGGGGATTTATTACATGCCCCACACTATATAAGGCCACCTGAAAGTCGGCCTTGTGTAGTGTGTAGAGCAGGCAGGCGAGTCAGTTAGCTGCAGTCAGTGTATTTAGTTTATATATGCATCCCAGGTGTACTGTATCCTGTGCACAGTGTGCAACTAAAGCTAACTGCAGACAATTGCTGTTGTTTTCTTTCTAATAATACTACAGACAGGCAGGCAATTCAGCTAGCTGCAGTGTAATCACTATATATATATATATATATATATATATATATATATATATATATATATATATAATATACATCCCAGCTTTGTGCAGCTACATCTCACTGCAGGCCATTCCTTGTGTACCTATTCCAATACATCAAAGACAGTATGTCTGGAAGGCCAACAAGGAGAGGCAGACAGTCACAGGCCAATAAAAGAGGGCAAGCAGGCTCTCTGTCTAGAGGCAACAGTGCTGGTCGTGGACACGGTGCATCCTCATAAGCATGTGGCCATGGGGCACGCTTGCCCTTTTTCTCAGCAGCTGGCTGTGTTGAGCCACAACATGGCAAAGAGTTGGTAGAGTGGATGACCAAGCCGTCCTCCTCCTCCTCCTCCTCCTCATCCTCTGTCATCCAGGCTACCTTGGCTGCCAATGCAGGTGCCAAAGCATCCTATTCCTTGGACTCGAGGTCATCATCAGTTACTCCTTCCCTAGCACCACCGGAGGAGTCCCCCCGGACGGTTTGATCACAGTGTCAGGTACATGCTGCAGGAGGATGCGCAGCGTTTTGAAGACTCTGACGGTACCCAGCTTGAGGAAGGCAGTAACGTGAGCCCAGAGAGAGGGGTTGCCCAAGAAGGACAACAAACTGGCAGTCATGTTCCCCCAGCTGCATCATACTGCCAGGTTTGCTCCAGTGATGAGGAGGGAGGGGATGATGAGCTCACTGACTCTACGTGGGTGCCTGATAGGAGAGAGGAGGAGGAGGCACATCTCCGAGGCAGGATGCCCCCCTAAGGGCAGCACACTGACTGCATCACACCGCAGAGCTCCGCAAGTGCAGGGCGCTGGTGACTCCGCGCATTATTCCAAAAGTTCTTTGAGGTGGGCCTTTTTTGAGACGTGTGCATCAGATCGCACCGTTGCTATTTGCAACATATGTCTGAAGTGTATCAAGCGTGGACTAGACAGGAAGCGCTTGGGCACCACATGCTTAATCAGACATATGTTGAGCTTCCATGCAGCCCGTTGGCAACACTACCTAAAAGACCCACACCAAAGAACAAGGCGGACCTCTCCTTGCTCCTCCTCATCAGCTGGGATCTCCAACCCCACTATACCTTCAGTCCTCTCAGAAACCTGCACTGAGAGGAATAAAGGTGTAGAATTAGGTGTGCCACTGCCAAGTACTTGCAGGCAATCTGCTATTGGTACACCAGCGTCTGATTCTAGCAGGCAGATTTCCCTACCCCAGTTGCTCCACCGTTGAAAGAAGTTTGCTCCCAGCCATCCACATGCCCAGCGGTTGAATGCTAGCTTGGCTAAATGGCTAGCACTTCAACTGCTGCCTTTTCAGTTGGTAGACTTTGCCCCCTTCTGTGAGTTTGTGGAATGTGCGGTACCTCAGTGGCAGGTTCCCAAACACCACTTTTTTTCACGGAAGGCGATTCCGGCTCTCTACCGCCATGTGAAAGGCAAAGTCCATGCCTCGCTGGACAGGGCGGTCAGCGGTAAGGTGCATATTACCGCTGACTCATGGTCCAGCAGGCATGGACAGGGACATTGCCTATCTTTTACCGCACACTAGGTGACTCTGCTGGCAGCTGGGAAGGATGCAGGACAGGGTGCAGTAGTGTTGGAAGTTGTTCCGCCACCATGCCTCCAAAATTCTACTAGTGGTGATTCTGCCACACCTCTCTCCTCCACCCCCACCTCTTCTTCCTCCTCCATGGCCTCTTCCTGTGCTGATTTGCCCTCGGAACCAGGGGTGCTTCGTAGGCGTTCAAGGGGCTACGCAAGCACGCAGGCAAATGAAATGACTTGCGGTGCTTGAGCTGGTGTGCTTGGGGGACAGGAGCCACACTGGAGCAGAGATTGTCAGCTCTGCAGGGGCAGGCTCAGAGGTGGTTGACGCCACGCCAGCTTAAGCCAGGAATGGCATTTTGCGACAATGGCACCAACCTCCTTTCCGCCCTCCGACACGGACAACTGACCCATGTGCCCTGTTTGGCTCATGTTCTTAATTTGGTGGTGTAGCGGTTCTTGGGCAGGTACCCGGGCTTGCAGGATGTCCTGAGGCAGGCCAGGAAAGTCTGTGTGCATTTCCGCCGGTCATATAATGCCAGTGCTCGGCTGGCTGACCTCCAAAAGGAATTTAACCTGCCCAAGAACCGCCTAATCTGTGACATGCCCACCAGGTGGAACTCAACATTGGCCATGCTGCAGCGGCTGCACTCGCAGCAGAGGGCCATCAATGAGTGCCTGTGCGACTATGGCACCAGGACAGGGTCAGGGGAGCTTGTTTTTTTTTTTCCCCACGCCAGTGGGCCATGATTAGGGATGCATGCACTGTCCTGTCACCATTTGAGGAGGCCACAAGGATGGTGAGCAGTGACAGTGCATGCATCAGTGACACTGTCCCTCTTGTCCACCTGTTGGAGCACAGGCTGCATGGAATAATGGACAGGGCACTTGAGGCAGAACAGAGGGAGGAAGAGGAGGACTTCCTTACCTCTCAAGGCCCCCTTTATCCAGACAGTGTTCCTGCATGCCCACCGATCACACAGGAAGAGGACGAGGAGGAGGATTGTGTCAGCATGGAGGTGGAGCCTAGCACTCAGCATCAGCAGCAGTCTTCAAGGGATCATTTACAGTCCCAAGAAACCATTGAACTTGTACGTGGTTAGGAGGAGGTGGCTGCGGATCATGTTGTCCTCAGTAACTCAGAGGACTCCGGACCGAATGCCTCAGCAAACCTACGCTGCATGGCCTCCCTGATCCTGGAAAACCTGCGGAAGGATCCTCGTATTCGTGGTATCAAGGAGAGGGATCATTACTGGCTGGCAACCCTCCTTGATCCACGTTGCAAGGGTAAGGTTGCGGACCTTCTCTTGCCGTTGCAGAGGGAGCAGAGGATGAAACCTCTTCGGGAGGCCTTGCAGAAACGTGTTTCCAGAGCCTAGGAGGTTACAATTTCCTGGTCCTCCTGGACAACGTGTTGCTGAGGCTTCGGTCAGTCACAGAAGGAGCGGTGGAGAAGGTAGCCATCTGACCAATGCGTTCAGACAATTTTTTAGTCCGCAGCCCCAAGGTTTGATCGGTTCCAGCAACCATCGCCAGCGTCTGTTTTACATGTTGCAGGAAAACCTGGGTTACTGGGTCTTGAGGATGGATCACTGGCCAGAGCTTGCACAGTATGCAATTGAGCTACTGGTCTGTCCTGCATCCAGCGTTCTTTCGGAACGCACATTCAGTGCTGCTAAAGGCTTTGTAACCGATCACAGGGTGCGCCTGTCCACCAAATCGGTCGATCGGCTGACCTTCATAAAAATGAATCAGTCTTGGATCACCACCAGCTACCAAGCACCTGATGCTGATGTAACTGAATATTTTTTTTTTTTTATGTGAGATCCCTTCAAGACTGCCTATGCTGATGTTGAGTGACTATTCTCTTCCTCCTCAATGTTCATGCTGATAGCTTGTAAGAACATTTTTGGTTCTGGGCACCGCCACCAGTGGCTAATGCCCAATTTATCTGCCCCTGTTTAACAGGGCGTGTAATTACAATTTTTTTTTAAGCAATACTTTGCAGCAGGGCTCATTCCTGCGCTCCAACTAGAGTATCTGTGAGGGGTTGCGGTGTTGTGGCACCAGCACCAGTGCCTAAGGCCCAATTTTTCAACCCCTGTTTAACAGGGGCGTGTAATTACAATTTTTGATGCAATACTTTGCAGCAGGGCTCATTCCTGCACTCCAACTAGAGTATCTGTGAGGGGTTGAAGTGTTGTGGCACCAGCACCAGTGCCTAAGGCCCAATTTTTCAACCCCTGTTTAACAGGGACATGTAATTACAATTTTTGATGCAATACTTTGCAGCAGGGCCCATTCCTGCGTCCACCAAGAGAAACTAACTGTGAGGCCTTACAGTGTTGTGGCAACACCAACACCTAAGGCCCCAATTTCTGCAGAGTATATAGGGCAGGCCCCTACTTTCAAACATCCAACTTACAAACGACTCCTACTTGCAAACGGAAGGAGACAACAGGTAGTGAGAGGAAATCTACCCCTAGGAAGGGAAATTCTCTCCTGGAAGAGTTCCTTGTTTCACTAAAAACCACAAATTTTCAAAATCCAATTGTCATTGGGACAGAAAGTGAGGTGAAATCTTCTGAAGAGGAGCACAGACAGCAAAACAAATGTTACAGGGGTGATAACCCTTCCCTATGTTTTTCAAAAAGCTTAAAAATAGATTTTTTGGCTGGAGCTACACGTAAAAAATGTACCAGTTCAAAATTACAAACAGATTCTACTTAAGAACAAACCTACAGTCCCTGTCTTGTTTGCACCGCCTGTATACTGCTGTTCAGAGTATATAGGGCCTGGGGGCCCCACACCTTTACTTTTTTTATATGGGTGCGGGGTTCCCCTAATATCCATACAAGACCCAAAGGGGCTGGTAATAGGCTGGGGGGGGGGGGTCTCGATGATTTTCATCCATATTGCCGGGACCAGACATGACATTAAAGCCGCAAGCAGTTTTAAATGACTTTTTTTCCTTTAGAAATGTCATTTTGAGCAGGGACTGTTCTAAACACGGGTTTGGGACTTTAAATGAGGCAATGAGTGGGTAGGTTCATCTACCTAAATCCCTGTTATATTGAAGCAAAAATAGGGGTTTTGATTGGGACTTTGAATGGAGCACAGCTAAGGATTGAATAGGCAATTGCATATTGATGAATTTGAAACAAATGTACATAGAATGGTAAAATAACATGATAAACAAGGATAACATCTTCACAATTTATTGTACATGATAGCAACATGATTCACAGTATAATGGTAATAATTGCATACATATAATAAAATTGTTGCAATTCATAATCAACATAATTGAGTTAATGATAATAAAATCCATATAGATCAATCTAAAAAACACATGATTGCAATGGTATAGCATAAGGCTGGGGCTCTACGTGTTTCGGCTCTGTGTCAACCATCTGCTCACTCTGCAATTTTTTTGTTTCAATATAGATTGATACATATTGCTACTGCTCCTGATGAGTGGACATCTCCACGAAACGCGTAGAGCCCCAGCCTTATGCTACAGCTAGACCATTACAATCATGTGTTTTTGAGATTGATCTATATGGATTTTATCATCATCATTGACTCAATTATGTTGATTATGAATTGCAACAATTTTATTATATTTATGCAATTATTACCATTATACTGTGAATTATGTTGCTATTAAAAACCACCAATCTATTTGTGGGGGAAAAAAAAGGACAAGCATTTTTTTTTTTTTTTTGGGTACAGCGTCGCACGACTGCGCAATTGTCAGTTAAAATAATGCAGTGCCGTATAGCAAAAAATGGCCTGGTCATGAAGGGGGGTAAACCTTCCAGAGCTGAAGTGGTTAAAGAGGAACTCCACTCTTACTATCAAAAATAAAAATTTTAAATCTTAAAAATTCTCCCTGTATAAAAGTGAATAAAAAAATGACCCCCCCCCCCCCCCCCACTACCACCAGAAAAAAAAAGTTCTCTCTAGGCTGGCCATACATTATACAATTTTCTTATTCAATTTACCTTCAATTATGTAGTGCAAAGGCTTGCCTGATTGCATACAAGATGAATGTGTTTAGGTTTGCCCTCATATTATAAAGTTTTGATAAATCTAAAGGAAAGTTGTACAAGAAAATTATATAATGTATAGCCAGCCTTACACTGCTCCTCCCCAGCACTCTCATCGTGAATTTATCTCCAGCACATGCACAGACACACTGCAGGGATCGTTGCCAGGTCTATGGGACATGACAGATCCCGCAGAGTGTCTGCACCTGTGCTGGACCCCCTGAGCACGTGCAGAGACATCACGGACCCCTGACAGTTAACTGGCAAACATTCACGCAGTTTCTATGCGTGCGCAAGATCCTGCAATCCACCTTCTGGGATGAGTGACATAGAAATCTCAGGAGGCAGCTCACAAGGAGCATGTGCAGAAACACTACAAATCCTGGCATGACACGTGGGGTTTCTGCACATGCGCAGTTTCGGAGTACGTCATCCTTGCCTAGCCGAGAATGATGAACCTGAATTTTCTAAAAAATAAATTTAAAAAAAAAGTATGTGTGTGTGTGTGTGTGTGTGTGTGTGTGTGTGTGTGTGTGTGTGTGTGTGTGTATGTGTATGTATATATATATATATATATATATATATATATATATATATATACACACATACACATATACATACACACATATATATATATGTATGTATATGTGTGTATGTATATATATATATATATATATATATATATATATATATATATATATATATATATATATATATATATGTGTGTATATATATAAAAAATGGTAGACATTAGGTGGGCGGTCAGAGGGTGGCAAAACCATCTTTTTTTATTGACCCTCCTCAGCCACCAGTGTGAAAAAGGCTTAATAGACTGATAATAGGAAACTGTATGGCCTCCTTTACCCCTGAGGCTGTCCTCCGAAACTGCAATTTTATAAAGTATCTCTGCGGGTGGATTTGATTTAAATCAAGTCGGTTTAAAGGGGTTGTAAAGGTTTGTGTTTTTTCACCTTAATGCATTCTATACATTAAGGTGAAAAAACACCTGTCAGTGACCGGCCCGCCAGCCCCCCCGTTTTACTTACCTGAACCCTCAAACTTGTCCCACGGGGACGCGCTGTCTCTCTGCTAGGGGCAGGGGCGTTGCTAGGTCTACAAAAGATCTGGGGCTAGAGCCCATAGCAGCATAGTAAAGAAAGTCATACGCTTGGGTGGGCATACACATGTATATACAGTAATATATGTGTGTGTATATATATCCCCAGAGAGCCCCCCACTTACATCAGGGTCCCCAGAGAGCCCCCTTACATCACCTTACATCAGGGTCCCCAGAGAGCCTCCTCCTTACATCAGAGTCCTCAGAGAGCCTCCCCCTTCCATCAGGGTACCCAGAGGGCCCCCCCCCCACTTACATCAGGGTTCCCAGAGAGGCCCCCTTACATTAGGGTCCCCAGAGAGCCTCCCCCTTAAATCTGGGTCTCTAGAGAGCCTGGGCCTTAAAATCTGGGTCCCCAGAGAGCCTCTCCCTTACATCAGGGTCCCCAGAAAGCCCCCCCCACTTACATAAGAGTCACCAGAGAGCCTCCCCTCCCCTTGGGGACCCCTGCAGAGACTCGGGGCTATTGGCCTCAGATTCGGGGCTATAGCCCCAAAAGCCACCCCCTAGCAACGCCCCTGGCTAGGGGGTTCTTGGCTGTTGATTGGATAGATTCATAGCAGTGCATCCATTGGCTCCTGCTGCTGTCAATCAAATCCAATGATGCGAGCGCCAGGGGGCAGGGCCGAGTCCTGCAGTCGGCGTTTATGGACGCTGAATGCTGGGCTCGGGAGTGCGCCCGCAAGGTAACCCCCCCCCGGGAGAGCGCTTCTCCTAGGGGTTATCTGATGTGGGGAGGAGCCGAGAGAGCCACCGAGGGACCCCAGAAGACCAGGATCGGGGCCACTCTGTGCAAAACGAGCTGCACAGTAGAGGGAAGTATGATATGTTTGTTTTTTTTTGTTTTTTTTAAACCCGAACCTTTAGTGTCACTTTAAATCACAATTTAAATCATGATTTATACCACTAGTAAAAAGTCTTGATTTAAATCCTAATTTTTAAAGAGCAACTGTCATCTCTGTCCCGCAGCGGCTCCTCCTCCGACCCGCTGTTGACTCACCGACAGTCCCATTCACTTTAATGGGACGGCTGGTGATCTGTCAGTGAACCAACAAGGTGAGGGACGTGGCGGCAGCAAGTGAGTGGATGCCCACTAACAGGCGCTGCCATGATGGATCTGAAATGACAGGTGATCTTTATATGTAAGGACTTGGTCTTGCTGGTATTTAGAATCTTTAAAGTGGTTGTAAACCTAGTTGCACCACTTGTACCTATAATAAGGCTTACCTGTAGGTACTGGAAATATAGCCTTAAACCTGCACAGTTTAGGAGTTATTTACCATATGTGCTTGCACCAACTTCATTGGCACGTGCGCACTGAAGGAAAGGGCTCATGCCATGACAGGTGGCTCCCGCCCCCATGCGTGGGAATGATGTCACGTGACTCCAGCCAGTCACAGAGCCGGAGTCAACGGCCCTGGAAGGAAGAGGGGTGAAGATGGATGCAGGGACATTGCGGGCTTCATTTGCAGGTAAGTGGCACATAATGGGCTAGTATGCAATGCAGCTGTAATTGCAGTGAAAGGCGGTTCTACAAAGTATTTACTCGGGGGGGCTGAATACAAAATGATCACCACACTTTTCACATATTTGTAAAACATTTTTAAAACCATTTATCATTTTCCTTCCACTTCACAATTATGTGTCACTTTGTGTTGATCTATCACTGAAAATCCCAATAAAATACATTTACGATTTTGGTTGTAACATGACAAAGTGTAGAAAATTGAAGGCACTGTATGTACCCGTATCCTCGTGTTTCTCAAACAAAGCCTTCCACAACACTCCAATGCAGCTTTTCCTCTGTGTCTCTATCTCCCTCCCCTATCAGGGGTATCAGAAGCTCCCAAAAAAAAAGGGAAGTATAAGCACATAATGTAAAACTGCAAATAGCTTAATCACTACAAACTATAATCCATGCTACTCACAAAAATGCGTTTATATATATATGTACAGCTTAAATCCAGTACTGACTCCACCCTCCAAGGTGGAGGGCGCCATCAATTAATCCTCTCTGATGGAAATTCCTCGCTCTTGTATCCAAAATAACACACCTCATAACACATCCGAGAAGTGAAAATGATATACAGTGGGGACGGAAAGTATTCAGACCTCCTACATTTTTCACTCTTTGTTATATTGCAGCCATTTGCTACAATCATTTAAGTTCATTTTTTCCTCATTAATGTACACACAGCACCCCATATTGACAGAAAAACACAGAATTGTTGACATTTTTGCAGATTTATTAAAAAAGAAAAACTGAAATATCACATGGTCCTAAGTATTCAGACCCTTTGCTGTGACACTCATATATTTAACTCAGGTGCTGTCCATTTCTTCTGATCATCCTTGAGATGGTTCTACACCTTCATTTGAGTCCAGCTGTGTTTGATTATACGGATTGGACTTGATTAGGAAAGCCACACACCTGTCTATATAAGACCTTACAGCTCACAGTGCATGTCACAACAGCCGAGGCTCTCGTGCAACGTCACTGGATCTAAATGGGGGCTTAGGTAAGTATTTGGGGGTTGCTGCACACACAAAGTGTTTTCTCTTAATGCATAGAATGAATTAAGATAAAAAAACCTTCTGACTCTACAACCCCTTTAATGTCGTTGTAAAGTCCTGTTATGTATGTTATTTTTATTTTTTAACCACTTCGCTACCCGGCCATAGTAATACGACGTCCACAGATGGGATCTCCCATCCTGGGTGGACGTCATATGACGGCCTGGGATTCCCGGCTGCTTAGGGAGCGCGTGCGCGCCCGCCGCATTGTTCGGGACCCGGTGCGTGTGCCCGGCGGCCGCGATGTCCGCCGAGCACCCGCGATTGCCCATTAACCGGGCCGGACCGTGGATCTGTGTGTGTAAACACAGATCCACAGCCTGTCAGGTGAGAGGAGACCGATCCTGTGTTCCCAGTACAGAGGAACACTGATCGGTCTCCTCCCCTTGTATGTCCCCGCCCCCTACGGTTAGAATAATTCCCTAGGAAACATAATTAACCCCTTGTGTCCCCCTAGTGGTTAACCCCTTCACTGCCTGTCACATTTATACAGTAATCAATGCAATTTTATAGCATTGATCGCTGTATAAATGTGAATGGTCCCAAAAATGTGTCAAAAGTGTCCGATGTGTCCGCCATAATGTCGCAGTCACGAAAAAAAAAAAACGCGATCGCCGCTATTACTAGTAAAAAAAAAAAAATATTTTTTTTAAAAATGCCATAACTCTATCCCGTATTTTGTAGACGTTATAACTTTTGCGCAAACCAATCAATATACGCTTAGTGCGATATAGTATTTTTTTTTTTTACCAAAAATATGTAGAAGAATACGTATCGGACGAAACTGAGGAAAAAATGTTTTTTTTTTGTTTTTTTTTAAATTGGGATATTTATTATAGCAAAAAGTAAAAAATATTGTGTGTGGGTTTTTTTTTTTTTTTTTGTTTTTTTTTTTTTTTTTTCAAAATTGTCGCTTTTTTCTTTTGTTTATAGCGCAAAAAATAAAAACCGGAGAGGTGATCAAATATCACCAAAAGAAAGCTCTATTTGTGGGGGAAAAAAGGACGTCAATTTTTTTTTTTTGGGTACATCGCACAACCGCGCAATTGTCGTCTAAAGTGCGACAGCGCTGGAAACGAAAAATTGGCCTGGGAAGGAAGGGGGTGAAAATGCCCTGTATTGAACCGGTTAAAAAAAAGTTATACTTACCTGCTCTGTGTAATGGTTTTGCATAGAGCAGCTCACATCCATCTCTTCTCGGGTCCCCCACTGGCACTCAAGGCCCCTCCCTCCTGTCCCCAAAGTTAGCAGCTTGCTATGGGGGGGGCACCCGAGCCGCTGCTCTGGGTGTCCATTCAGACACAATGCCGTGGGTCTGCCCCGCCCCCTCTCTGTCCTTATTGGCTCACTGGCTTTGATTGACAGCTGCGGGAGCCAATGGTGTTTGCTCTGTGTCTCAGCCAACCAGAAGGGAGAGTCCTGGACAGCTGAGGCTCTTGTGTAACATTGCTGGATAGAGATGGGGATTAGGTAAGTATTAGGTTGTAATTAGGTATTAGGTTGTAATGCACACAGAGGGTTTTTTTTTTTTTTTATTCATGCATAGAATGCATTAAAATAAAAAAACCTTCTGACTTTGCAACCACTTTAAGCTATTTGCAGTATTACATGATGTGCTTCTACTTCTGAGCTTCTGATACCCATTTGGAGAAAGGAGAGGAAGAATTCTTCTGGAGGGGAGATAGAGACACCGAAGAAAAGCTGTATTGGAGTGTTGTGGAAGGCTTTGTTTGAGAGACATTTGGATAAAGCCTCGCACACACGGTACGATTGTTGGCAGGGGATTGTCTGTTGACAGACTGTTGTCCTAAAATCTGACTGTTAGTACACTCCTTTTGACAACTGTTGTCCAAATTTTGGCCAACAAATGTCGGGTGGCAGGCTAGTAAATGTTTGGCGGACAACGATTTGACGTCAGATTTTCGTATGGTCAGTACACAAATCCGTCACACGAAAGTACAAACCCGCATGCTCGGAATCAATGCTCACCAAACACGAAATGAGCAGAAGGGGCCCAAAGGGTGGCGCTCAAGAGCTGAAATTCCTCGTAGTACGTCACTACGTTCATGTTTGCGGCACGACAATTGTGTACCGTTCGTGTGCAAGACAAGATCCCGGCACACGGCCTTTTGTCAAAAAAAAAATCAGACGCTCGGTTGGCCAACAATCATACTGTGTGTACGAGGCCTAAGCACTGATTCACATCTCTGCATTTGTTGTGCTTTTTGCATTTTGCAGATTTGTACTACAGAACGTGTTCCATAGGAAACCATGTTAAATGGACTGTAGTGCGAATCTGCGAAATGCAAAAAGAACTAAAAATGCATAGGTGTGAATCAGGCCTTCGGGTACATATATAAGAACACACCTTGTGTTCCAGTGGAATTATTTTCATGACTTTGATGTAAGCACAATATAAATGTATTGTTTAATACACAAAATGGGTTGGACATATTACACTATATGGCATTTTCTTTTTTTCTAGATTATTCACCTTTTTGAGTAAAGCACTACAAGGGATTCCTAACCAGAGAGGACAGTGTTGGAGTCTACATAGGACTTGGAAAGATTGAGCACTTTTGGAAAGTTATTTACATGGACTGGGACATTTAGGATTGCTAATAGTGAATGCTGATTTTTATGTTTTTGATACAATAGATGGTCCGAGACTGAGGAGATGCTATAGGAGTTGTTGGCGACTGAGGACATTCTATAGTAGTTGGAGACTGAGGACATGCCATGGGAGTTGTTGGAGACTGAGGACATGCCATGGGAGTTGTTGGAGACTGTGGCTATAGTATAGGAGTTGGAGACTGAGGACATGCCATAGGAGTTGTTGGAGACTGGGGACATGCCATAGCAGTTGTTGGAGACTGAGGACATGCTATAGGGCAGTGATGGCGAACATTGGCACTCTAGGTGGTTTGGAACTACATTTCCCATGATGCTTATGCACTCTGAAGTGTAGCTGAGCATCATGGGAAATGTAGTTCCAAAACATCTGGGGTGCCAAGGTTCGCCATCACTGCCATAGGAGTTGTTGGAGACTGGGGACATGCCATGGGAGTTGTTGGAGACTGGGGACATGCCATAGCAGTTGTTGGAGACTGGGGACATGCCATAGCAGTTGTTGGAGACTGGGGACATTCTATAGTTGGTGGAGACTGGGGACATTCTATAGTTGGTGGAGACTGGGGACATTCTATAGTTGGTGGAGACTGGGGACATGCCATGGGAGTTGGTGGAGACTGGGGACATGCCATAGGAGTTGGTGGAGACTGGGGACATGCCATGGGAGTTGGTGGAGACTGGGGACATGCCATGGGAGTTGGTGGAGACTGGGGACATGCCATGGCAGTTGGTGGAGACTGGGGACATGCCATGGGAGTTGGTGGAGACTGGGGACATGCCATGGGAGTTGGTGGAGACTGGGGACATGCCATAGCAGTTGTTGGAGACTGAGCCCATTCTATGGGAGTTGGTGGAGACTGAGGACATGCCATAGCAGTTGTTGGAGACTGGGGACATTCTATAGTTGTTGGAGACTGGGGACATTCTATAGTTGTTGGAGACTGGGGACATGCCATGGTAGTTGTTGGAGACTGAGGACATGCCATGGGAGTTGTTGGAGACTGAGGACATGCCATAGCAGTTGTTGGAGACTGAGGACATGCCATAGGAGTTGTTGGAGACTGGGGACATTCTATAGTTGTTGGAGACTGGGGACATTCTATAGTTGTTGGAGACTGGGGACATGCCATAGCAGTTGTTGGAGACTGAGGACATGCCATAGCAGTTGTTGGAGACTGAGGACATGCTTCAGAAGTCAGTCATAGACTGGAGAGATCACAGCTATAACAAGGCAATAAGGACACACAGATTGGTGTCTGTAGGGGCCCCTGAGGGCCACACAAAAAATGCCAGCGTGCTGCAGGTTGGGCCCGCAGGGTACAGTTGCCTTATTTGCTTTCTAATAATAACATTGGCAGCGGGTGTGATGTGTAGCGGATATAGCAGACCGGTGACGGCCCTTCATATACTCCATATGAGCTCAGCCTGTCTGTACAGCACTATCAGGGCCTGTGCACACAGGGGTTTATGTTGGTGACATGTTGGCCTCATGACTTCCATAGTGACCTTGTTCCACCTCCAGACTTGTGCCTGTCACCTCATGTCATGAGCTGAGGTACTTGTATGTATTGGTGGGGAGGGGAGAGGGCTCCTGCCTGTCCTCCCCCCTCCCCCAATGTATCTCCTCAGCTCTCCCTCATGTCACTGACAGGCAGCACAACACACAGCGCACAATGCGGCCGCGGTGCACGCCGGGAGTTGTAGTCCGGGGCGCCGCCCACACCCACTGCGCGCACCTCTCCCCCGCCTACGACTCCCATCGCCCCCCGCGCGCCCATGTCCCGGATGTCCCTGGCGCCGGAAGAGAAGACAACCTCTTTCCCGGCCATCTTTCAAGCGAGCTGCGCGCTCCGGGCCCTCGCCGTAATCTGAGGACATCCGTCAGGACAGGGGCCACAATGCCCGGGCATCTGCAAGAAGGCTTCGGCTGCGTCGTCACTAATCGTTTCGACCAGCTATTCGATGACGAATCCGACCCGTTCGAGGTGCTGAAGGCGGCCGAGAACAAGAAGAAGGAGGCGGGGGGAGCCCAGGCCAAGACCGCCGCCCAGGCCGCCAAACAGCCCAAGAAGGAGTCCCAGAAGGACCGCAGGAACCCCCTGCCCGACAAGAAGGAGGAGGCCGCGCCGCCTGTGGCCCTCAAGAAGGAAGGTGAGCGGGAGGAGGGGCCCGCCTCGTGCCAAGGGCCACAGGGGCCCCGTGCTGTCAGGGGAGGGGGGGCCGAGGGCTTCCTGATGTGACACCCCTTCGTGCAGGGGGCCCCTGGCGTTGTCTGGAGGGGGGGGCTCTAGTCCTGCTGCACGTGTGGCCCCTCGTGTGTCCTGACTCCAGGCTGAGGGCCACACTTCAGCACCACGTGCACCTCCTGAGTATAGCTGCACCCCAATGTGTGCTGTCCATGCTGGGGCCCCTGAAAGCCCTGTCCATGGTGGGGCCCCTGGAAGCCCTGCTAGTGTGCCCTGTCCATAGTGGGGCCCCTGGAAGCCCTGCTAGTGTGCCCTGTCCATGGTGGGGCCCCTGGAAGCCCCTCTGTGCCCTGTCCATGGTGCGGCCCCTGGAAGCCCTGCTAGTGTGCCCCAATGTGACCTGTCCATGGTGGGGCCCCTGGAAGCCCAGTCCATAGTGGGGCCCCTGGAAGCCCTGCTAGTGTGCCCTGTCCATGGTGGGGCCCCTCTGTGCCCTGTCCATGGTGCGGCCCCTGGAAGCCCTGCTAGTGTGCCCCAATGTGACCTGTCCATGGTGGGGCCCCTGGAAGCCCCTCTGTGCCCTGTCCATGGTGGGGCCCCTGGAAGCCCTGCTAGTGTGCCCCAATGTGACCTGTCCATGGTGGGGCCCCTGGAAGCCCTGCTAGTGTGCCCCAATGTGCCCTGTCCATGGTGGGGCCCCTCTGTGCCCTGTCCATGGTGGGGCCCCTGGAAACCCCTCTGTGCAATGTCCATAGTGGGGCCCCTGGAAACCCTGTCCATAGTGGGGCCCCTGGCACTTCAAAGGGACCCTTTCCCTGCTGCACATGTCCCCTTAAACCCCCCCCCCCCATGTCTTTACCCCATGCTGAGGGCCACATATCAGCACCATGTGGGCCCCACTGGAAGCCCTGCTAGTGTGCCCCTCTGAATATAGCTGCACCTCTGTGCACTGTCCATAGTGGGGCCCCTGGCACTTTAAGGGGAACCTTACCGTGCCGCACATGTATCTCCTTAATTTAGCCCCCCCCCCCCCCCAGGCTGAGGGCCACATAGCACCATGTGCACCCGCTGATGGGGTCCCTGGAAACTCTGCTGTGTGCCCCTCTGAGTATATAGCAGAGGGGCACACTTGCTAATTCCAGTGTGCCCCTCTATGTGCTCTGTCCATGGTGGGGCCCCTGGAAGCTCCACTCACGCCTTATGGCTTGGAGAACCTCATAGTCCAGAGATCACCTAGTACCAGTTTTGCCCTTCTAAATATAAGCTGCACCCATGTGTGTGGTCCATAGTGGGGGCCCCCCCCCCCTGGATAGCTGTGCTGTCCCTGGGCTACCTAGATAAGAGATCACCTAGTACTAGTGCGCCCCTCTGCTGCACCCCTGTGTGCTCTGCCTATGGTGGGGCCCCTTGGAGGCTCTGATGATGCCTGGCAGATTGGCGGACTTCATATATAGATTACTTAGCATGACCGTGCCCCTCTGAATGTAGATGTACCACTTTGTGCACACTCAATAGTGGGGCCCTTGGAAGCCCTGCTGTCCCCTAATGATTGGAGAGCTTCTTAGATAAAAGCTCATCTAGTATTAGTGTGGCCTTCTAAATATAGCCCCCCCCCCCGTGTGCATTCTTCCTGGGGCCCCACCATAGAGCTCTGCTCACCCTATGGCCTGGGGGGCTTTTTTGATCATTTAATGTTGGTGTGCCCCTCTGTGTTCTCTCCATGGTGGGGCCCTTGTAAGACTTGATGACCCCCTACGGCTTTGACTTCATCCTAGATCTGAGATCACTTCGTAGTGTGCCCCTCTGAATATAGCTGCACCACTGTTTGTACTTACCATGGTGGGACTCCTGCAAGTTCTACTAACAGCCTACAGTTTAGAAGACTTCCTGGATAAGAGATGGCCCAATATAGATGCGCCCCTGTGTGCACTGTCCATGGTGGGGCCCCTGGAAGCTCTGCTAACCCCCTATAGCTTGGAAGGATTTCTAGATCAAAAATCACCTAATAACAGTGGCCCTCTGTGTACCCCATCCATGGTGGGCCCCTTGTAAACTCCACTCAAACCCTATGACTTGGAGGGCTTCTTAGATCTGTGGGCCCCTCTGAATAAAGATGCACCTCAGTCTCCACGGTGGGGCCAATGTAAGTTCTGCAAGCACCCTATGACTTGCAGGACTTCCTAGATAAGGGATGACCAAGAACCAGTGTGCCCCTCTGAACAAAGCTGCACCTGCAAGAGGCTCACATTTAAAGGCCCAGACGTTGGGAAGATCCCCCTGGTGTCGGTGTGCCCCTCTGTGCACACTCTCTATGGTGGGGCCCCTGTAAGCTCTGCTCACACCCTACCACTTGGAGGACTTCTTTAATTAGAGATCACGTGTGCCCCTCTGTGGGGCACCTGCAAGCTGCTCACATGTAAAGGCCTAGATGCAGGAAAGATCCCCCTGGTGTCGGTGTGCCCCTCTGGAATATAGTGGCACCTCTGTTCACATTAAAAGACGTTACCTAGAGCAGAGGAGATAAGTGTGTGCCCCTCTGAACATAGCTGCACCTGTGTCAGCCATGTCGGTGGGCCGCTGAGTTACGCTCCCACCCAAAGGCTTGGAGTGCTTACTATACAAGATCCATTAGTGGCAGTGTGCCCCTCTGAATATAGCTGTGTGTTGTGCTCACAGTGCAGAGGTCATCTAGTATTTGTGTGCCCCCCTGAAGGTTGTCTCTTAGATGTGCTCATGATGGGGGGGGGGTATTGAATGTGGATGTGTATTTGTTATCAATGTACTTGGGCACTTGTACTCATACTGTGGGGGAGGGGTTCACTGAATGTATGCAGCACTTTTGGTGTCACCATATTGGGGTCCTTGTTCCTGGTACTCATGCTATGGGTGAGGGGTAATGAATAGGAGAGCATCCCCTGTGCTCTCTAGCAATTGTATTCATGCTCTGGGGGAGGGGTACTCTGCACCATAGTAGCCCAATATCTGTGCTCCGGTAGGGCTTTGACAACCCCCTTCCCCCTCCCCCGTGCTGACTAAGGGAGCTCCTCCATTGCTTTGAGTTGGGTGTCCAGATTGAGTGTATGCATGTTGAGGATCCCCCCCCCCGCTATCTTCTGGCAATAGGAAAGCCTGGCGTGGTAGAAATGAGAACTGTCCTTGTCAAAGTTCCATTCTAGATCCCACCATGCTGATCCTTGGGGGCGGGGGGGGGGGGGGCTATAGTACTATAGTGAGAGTCGCTGAACCAGAGGAAATGAGGAGACACTGAAGTCCGTTCTAGATAACTCATACTTTTTGCGGGTCAGCAACTTGCTGATTGGTGAAGCTGTAGGGTCAGCACAAGTGTCAGCCAATCAGCAAACTACTATGAAGTAGATGATGGCAGTTGTCTGATGCTGGAAGTACGGGGGGGGGGGGGGGGGGGTCCATTGAAGCCTTGCAGGATTATACCCCCTGTATAAGGTGGTCACACCTGTTTTTATATTGGCTCCTCAATACTTTTCTGACAGAAGTTTTAGGAGTTCAGTGTCAGCTCTCCCGGCTCAGGGACTTTCCTGAAGTTAAGTGCTAATTGTCACCCTAAGGATTTCCAGTAGCTCCACCCACTGTCAGTTCTACTTTCACTTGGAGGGGGGTGTTTTCTACAGCAAAGGCCTGCATTTGGATCTGTTGCTGCTTCTTGTAGCTGTGTGAGGGACACCCCCATAGCCCCCCATTGGTGGGGCCCACAGACCTCATGTTTTTAAAAGCTTCTAACCCTCAGCTTGTTCAATTAAGCTTTGGCAATAAAACCTGGAAGCCGATTGTTTTCTATGCAGAAGTGAGCCTGATTTTGCACACTCCAGTTTTTATATAAATAAACCCCCTGTGTGTCCCATTTTTAATGTCCTAAATGTTGGGTTGTAGACTGCTGACATTGGGGAAAGGGCCACCTCCACCTGTATCCAAGACCCCCTTTTTATATGTCTCCTGGTGCGGCTTATACAGCTGATCAGTTGTTTTTAGCACCAGTGTCTTAATTGTTCATGACATTGCTGTGGTCAGCATGGCATGGGGTAAGTATATTTCAGAAGTGAGGATTAGTGTAGGACAGTGGTCTCCAAACTGTGGCCTTGGGGCTGGATTCGGCCCTTTGCTTGCCTTTTACCCGGGAGCCTTTGAGACATTATACCTGCCACTGACACCAACAGTGGGGCTCTATTCCTCCCAACAACGCCAACTATTTCTCCCCCTAATACCAAAGACAGGGCATTGTTTACTCCCGCTGGGCACAGTCCGGCCCAACTAAAGTCTGTAGGACAGTAAACTGGCCCTTTCTGTAGAAAGTGTGGAGACCCCTGGTGTAGGGGGTTGGGATGGGTTTTAGTCAGGTTAGAAGGCTAATAAAATGCATGAAGTGTGCCCCTCTGTCTTCTATTGTACAAAGTGCCCTCTGGGGCATGAAAACCTGTACTGTGCATAACACAGGAGACAAAGTATTCCTCCAGAGTAACAAATCTCCTATAACACTGATGTGAGGTGATTAGTGATTTGGTAGGACATTGTTAGTTTGGAAGAATACTTTGTATCCATTGTTATGTAAAGTTGCAGGTTGATGTATAGAAGGATACAATGTTGTGCAGTAGATCAGGCACACTTCAGTCAGATGGGAGGATGTGATAATGTGGTTGGTGAGCTTCTATTCTATTCTATGTAGGAAGATGTTTACCTTACCAGGGATGGGCATACAATCCTATACTGGAGGGGAGAATTGTGGATGGATTGTTATGCTTTGGGGGTGGCATGTGTGGCATAAGCCAGGAGTCAGAATTCCCATTATAGTAAGAAAATGCGCAGTGCCTGCAAAGTGCTGGGTCCTCAATTATATTCACATGGGGGGGTGCAGAAACATGTCTGGCACTATGTTGTATGGCTTTTAGACTGACTATATACTATCTCATTTTCATCAAGTATGTAGTAGTGCGAGGGCCTACTAGGTTGGATGGATGTGGTAGGTCCTCGTATTATGTCGTTTTGGTACCAAATAAAGTTGATTGTAACATGAGGTGAGCCTTTAAAGTGGATTCCCTGTATCTGAACACCACAAACCAAAAAACACTATTTTCGCTTTTAATATTTAAAGTAAACTCCCCCATCCATCCCTCCATGTTTTAGTTTGTTTGTGGAAAAAAAACTAGCATTTCTGGCTGTGGCTATCTTGAGTAAGGGCAAATGATTTATGTAGCATTCACTTCCTGGAGTCCATCTGCCCTTAACTCAAGCATGCATGCAGGAGTGTATAGCTAAAAAAAAAAACCTCCTGGGATGTGTAACATAATTTGCCTAGGCAAGAAACCAGGAAGAAATAAAGTTTTTAAACAAATATCTCTACTTTCCTATTTAGGTACTAATGCTAGCAGCATGAAGAGTAAAAATAATCAATGTTGAGTGAAGCTCAAGCCAGCCATGCATGGAGCAAATTTCAGCAGGGACTGGATACGTTTTGATCCATGAATGGGCTGTGAGGTTGTACAGAAGTAGAGTCTAGCAATAGACTTTGTTCCCCATGCTCGATCAGTACTGTAGGCTATAGCAGGCAAGATTGCATACACAACGAAAAGCAGCGGCTCTGACTGTGAGAGACTCCAATAGTAATAGTCGATCACTGCTATCTCCACTCCAGGTGCTCGGGGTCAGATATCCTCCCACTGGTCACAAACACTTGAATAGAAATGATTCGGGAGAACCGGCACTCCGGAATCCATCTATATGCTTTATTTAGATAAAGTTACAAGGTAACTGCTACTTTGCAACTTTGGTTTTATCTGGATAAGGCATATGGATGGATTCCAGAGAGCCGGATCTGTCAATTCGGGGGGGGGGGAGGGGAAGTCTTCCCACTGTCTGAATGCAACATCTGAGTGGGGAGGATTCCCCCACCCACATGGATTGTGTGGATGAGGGAATAAAGTCAGTCTTTTCTTTGCCAGATTAAAAAAACAGACCCCTCTGGCAGACCCGTGCACCATGTAGTTGATGGTCAAGCCCACCACACATCACCATCTGCTAAGCCCCGGTTCACACTGCCATGACTTGTCATGTGACTTGAGAGTTCAATGTTGCAGAACCATTCAAATCATTGCAACTCAAGTCGCTCCGACCTTAGAAAAAGAATCCTGCACTACTTTTGGTGCGACTTCCAACACAACTTGCATTGACCTCCTGAGTCGCATGAAAGCAGGGATGTCGAATTCAAAGTCCCGGCAGTGTGAGCAAGGAAGGGGCGAGTACACACATGCCCTGCAATTTCATTTTTTTTGAATGTGCTAAAGTCGCACCAAACTAGTGTATAAATTGCAACTGGATTGCGTGGTACAAAAGTACCATGTGACCCGAGGGTAGGTAGGTGGGTCATTTCCTTTCTTTCGATACTACTTTACATGCCTGATGAAGGGGTCCCGTGTGACTCCGAAACGTTGCACCTTTCCTGTGATCATGCAATAAACTACCCGTTTGGACACCACTTTGTGCCGATCCTTGGTGTGCTGGCAAATATCTACTTTATTAACTTTCTATTGACACGGTGCAGATCGCAAATGGCGTTTGCTTTGCATGCAGTCTGAATCGCTGTTGGGCATGGTGTGACCCGGCCTTATAGCTTCCAACACTTTGTAGTAGAAGGGATAAATGAGGTAGGTCCTCCTATTACAAATACAAGGCCCCGCCTGATTGGATAGATGAGGTAGGTCCTACTATTACAAATACAAGGCCCCCGCCTGATTGGATAGATGAGGTAGGTCCTACTATTACAAATACAAGGCCCCCGCCTGATTGGATAGATGAGGTAGGTCCTACTATTACAAATACAAGGCCCCCGCCTGATTGGATAGATGAGGTAGGTCCTACTATTACAAATACAAGGCCCCCGCCTGATTGGATAGATGAGGTAGGTCCTACTATTACAAATACAAAGCCCCCGCCTGATTGGATAGATGAGGTAGGTCCTCCTATTACAAATACAAGGCCCCCGCCTGATTGGATAGATGAGGTAGGTCCTACTATTACAAATACAAGGCCCCCGCCTGATTGGATAGATGAGGTAGGTCCTACTATTACAAATACAAAGCCCCCGCCTGATTGGATAGATGAGGTAGGTCCTCCTATTACAAATACAAGGCCCCCCGCCTGATTGGATAGATAAGGTAGGTCCTACTATTACAAATACAAGGCCCCACCTGATTGGATAGATGAGGTAGGTCCTCCTATCACAAATACAAGGCCCCCACCTGATTGGATAGATGAAGTAGGTACTCCTATTACAAATACAAGGCCCCCGCCTGATTGGATAGATGAGGTAGGTCCTCCTATTACAAATACAAGGCCCCCGCCTGATTGGATAGATGAGGTAGGTCCTCCTATTACAAATACAAGGCCCCCCGCCTGATTGGATAGATGAGGTAGGTCCTCCTATTACAAATACAAGGCCCCCCCTGCCTGATTGGATAGATGAGGTAGGTCCTCCTATTACAAATACAAGGCCCCCCGCCTGATTGGATAGATGAGGTAGGTCCTCCTATTACAAATACAAGCCCCCCGCCTGATTGGATAGATGAGGTAGGTCCTCCTATTACAAATACAAGGCCCCCGCCTGATTGGATAGATGAGGTAGGTCCTCCTATTACAAATACAAGGCCCCCGCCTGATTGGATAGATGAGGTAGGTCCTCCTATTACAAAGTTTTGGTAATGCTGAAGTTGGTTATACAGTCGATCGTCTGCTGTAGTGTCGTAGCCATTTTGCATCGCTTTTTTTTGCTAAATCCTAAAGTAGATTGTATGGTTGCCTTGAAGATTGTACAATCGGATAGCATTGTGTGTAGTATTGGGTAGATTTGGGGTTGGCTCAGGCAAGGTTTGGATATGGTAAGGAAGGGTTGGGGGGGTTGTTGGGATGTATTGGTCTGTGCTGGGAGAGATTTGTGCTGGTGACCCCGGTCTGAGTGATGGGAAATTTAATATTTGAGTTGTCACCAGAACATAAATAGTGGTGGGATCTTCCATTGGGAACACTTTGCTGGTGACAGATGAGATTTCCTTCACTTGGAGAGAGTTCCCTTCTTCCTGTTGTGACTACAGGACCGGAAGTGAAGGGAAATCACCCCTATGAGACAAAGGAGCAAAGCTGCTGTGTGTTCTCACCATTCCATACTAGATCCAGCGGGACCGGCGTCCATTGTATGGAGACATTGCAGGGGTTTTAGTGCGCAGCTGCGGGGATGGGGGAAGGGAGTGTTGCCTATATCCGGTGTAGTACCGATCGGACCCCGCACACAATTCTTCACGATGGCGTCCGCCTCGGTCCGGTGCAGTGCGGAGGCCGCTGTCCCCCAGCACGTGTTCCTGCACACCGTACCACGCCTGGATCGTGCGGCGCTTCCGGGGGAGGAGGGGGGGGGGCGGCGCCGGGCACGTGGTGCTGTCAGCGGAGAGGGCGGAGCGAGGCTTGTGGCGGGAGATGGTCCGCTCACCACGTGCTGCTGGGGAGGAGGGGCGCGGCTTGTCATCGCATCATCGCGGGTGGGGAGCGCTCAGTACACGACGGGGGGAGGGGCTTGTTTATCTCGGCCACGTGACTCGCGCAGCGTCTCGCTGGGAAGGCAGCCTGTCCGCACATGTCTGATGTATGGAATGTGCAGAGCATGCTGGGGCTTCTAGTTCTATAGAGATCTACATCAATATAGATACTTGTAGTGCTTTAATGCCATTGTAACTACAAAGACTGCTTCCTTTTTTAAATAGTATGTCTGATCAGCTCTGGACTGAAGAGCTTACAGTCTAGTTTTAAAGTGAGTGAAAAATAAATAAAATGCATCCTTTTTGTATATTCTTATTACTGATCAGCAGCAGCTTTCTGTGTATATTCTCTCCAATGAGTGTCACTGCCAGGGTGGCCTTCCTGAAGGGACAATGGTGGAACACACCTGAGCAGTGGAGACTGGAATAGATTGTTGTCACTTTATATTAGGAAGTCTCTGAACAAGGCAGGACTATTTCTTTTGGAACAATGTTAATATATTAAAGCCTGTGATTATTTCTAGTCTTGTTCTTGGGTATAGAAATCCTTTTATGTATATGTATTATATTATACGCAATTTATATAGCACCAACAGTTTATGCTGCGCTTTACAATGTAGAGGGGGGACAAAACAATTACAGTACAGTTCAATACAAAAGGTACAGGAGGGCCCGGCTCATAGAGCTTACATTCTAAAGGGAGGGCATGGTGGTACAAAGGGTAATAGCTGCAGAGAATGATTTGATGGGGATAAGTAAAGGCTTTTTTTTTTTTTTTTTTTTTTTTTTTAATTAAGATTTCAATAGTGGTGAGGGGTTCGAACCTCGGTCAGGGTTTTACTGCTAGCAACAAGTCATCCATTGACCTGAGCCTTTCCTGCAGCCTGGCAGTGCTAATGATGGTGCAATATTACAGCTCAAAAGAGGCCAGCACTCAACCAGTAGACCTCAATGCTTTTAATGAGGTCATATCGCAACAATAATTGCAGAACCAGGTGTAAATAAACAGTTGCAACCTGTCGCCCTAATTATTATTATTGGGTTCACACTGATGCAATTTGGTTTCCCTGCATCCAATTCCTGTGGCCGACTCTCAGTGGAGCCGGTATTTTGTCGAATGGTGCAGATCATCGGATAATGCCTCCGACGATATGTGCATGAGCAGTACGTAATGTCACTCCTGCTGATCAGCTAGTGTGATGTCAACAGTGCGTATGCGCAGTTCGCCTGAGGCATTATCCGATGATAGCAGAGGCAGAATCCACCACCTACCGGAGCTGTTGCCACTACAAGGTCACCTGTGCATGGAATGCTGCCCTGCTCTGTAGATCACATGTACAGAGTTCACATCGTCCTCCCCAGCGGACTCTCCATGTGTTGTAGGACTACAGGTCCCCGCATCCCTGGCCCCCCTAGGATGGCTTATACTGGGATTTGTAGTCCCTGATGGTCGGGGTGCACAGTGGCCCCCTTCCTGTGCTCTGTCTGGAACAAGAAGCATAGAGAACCCAGGGGGGGTGGGGGGATGTGACCCTGTGCAGGGAGCGGGGCCCCACATTGGGGGTGTTTATGTCATTGGGGATATCTCTGCCTAGGCTGATCATTGCGTTCACCAGAGGCCATCTAGTGTGGAGAGCGGCGGACAAAAGGTATGATATGGCCAGGCTGTGTGGAGGGGGGTGAGCCCCGGTTGGGGTCGTGCCTGGTGGCTGGGAGGTGGTAGGGACGGTGCGCCGTGCCCCTGTTGCGGAGCCGATGTTCTGTCTTTGCTGATCGTCGGATAATGCCTCAGATGATATGGGACGTGTTGACGTCACACCAGCTGATCGGCAGATCATCTGGAGTGATGTTGCATACTGCGCATGCACAGAACGTCTGAGGCATTATCTGACGATCTGCACTATTCAACAGAACACCGGTTCACTGCTCTGTGTGGTCGGCACGGTCCACATTGGACAAGGGTCCTGTGCGTCTTACAATCTAATAAGGAGGGGCTGGTGGAGCGATCATCCGATAATCGAATCATTAGACGGTTGTTCAATAATCACAGCTTGCAACATCCAATCGTGACCATTCAGACAAAAGTTTCCGAAGAAACATGATAGAGCTGCACGATTCTGGCTAAAATGAGAATCACGATTTTTTTGCTTAGAAGATGGATCACGGTTCTCGCGGCGTAACATCATCTTTCACATTAAAACAAAAAAATTGGGCTAACTTTTACTGTGTTGTTTTTTTTCTTTATTTATTGAAGTGTTTTTTTTTTTTTTTTCCCCAAAAAATTGCATTTGAAAGATCACTGGGCAAATACAGCGTGACATAAAATATTGCAGCAATTGGCATTTTATTCCCTAGGGTCTCTGCTAAAATATATATAATGTTTGAGGGTTTCAAGTAATTTTTTTCTAGCAAAAAATATTGATTTTAACTTAAGTGTCAGAAAAAGATTTAGACTTTAAGTGGTTAAACTTCCTGCATTTAAATACACATTGTTAAACACTTGGCAGACTGCCTGTTTTTTTTTTTTTTTTTTTTCTTTACACAGAAGTTTATCCCTTTGATCTAAAAAGGAAGAGTTGGTTACAATGTTTCTTTTGACAGCTGAGTGAGTAGATAAAGTCTCTCCACTTGTTATATGAAAGAATCTGCAAACTCTGCAATAGAGATCGTCAGGGGAGTGGAATCGAGATCACGATTTTTTTAACGATTAATTGTGCAGCTCTAAAACATGAGTGAAAATATTTCTTGTTCGATAACTTGACAAACTATTTTTTGTGTAATCCGGTATGGCGTTCGTGCGTAATTGACCACGCATGATCAAACGAAAGAGAACCCGGAAGAAGAAAAGGGCGATGAAAACAATCGTCTACAACTAAAAATGTTTTTTAATACAAAAACTCAGTTTGCATTTTGTGAAAAATATTTTGTTGGTCGCCCCGTGGAATATTATTTATTTTTGTTATGAGAAGTGGGGTCACAATGACATCCCTTCGGATTTACACACTGGAACATTAGCGATGTATGCAGGAAGTTGTATCCTGTCGTATGAGAATTTTTGTACATTTTAGTAAGCCCCTTAATTTCGATATGAGACTAGCTTGCAAAAAAGAAAAAAAAAGTTCCTTTTTTTATTTTTCTCATTTGCACTAGGCTTAAAGGAGAAGTTCAACTCAGAACGTTACATGTCCCACTCGTTTTAGGGTGGAACATGTAACATGTTCCCAGCACTGCAGCCGCTGGCCAATCCCCTCTCTCCCTGTGACAGCAGTACGGGGAGAAGCTCCCAGTACTAGCTGTCAAGTGTGGCCGTGCATGGCTCTGACCACACGCCCTTGTCGATCATTCAGAAATTCTGTGAATGAACGAACTAAAGGAAAAAAACGTTCTTTGCAGCTTTAGGCTTGTAGTTCTCAATGAACTCCCGCGGTGCTGTGGTAGTTCATGAATTTTTCCTGTGAGTGTGAACCTGCCTGTAGAAGCAGACAGCACTCAGTCTACAGGAGACCTGCATGGCATCAGCAATCTGCTGATCACGGGTACGATGCTTTCCAGGCTCCTACAAAGAAAAAAAAATAGTAAATGCACCTTTTTACCTGCAAAAAAATAAATGTGTTGTGTGTGTTTATTTTTTTTTTTTTTTTAAGGTGAACTTATCCTTTAAAGGTCCATGCACACTAGGAGCAGACAAAATGGCAGAACCTCTGGCATGAAAAGCACAAATATAGCACAAGAGTTTAGGAGAGTTTATGGGCATTTGGGGGACTGGAGCAACGTCTGACGTCACGTCCGCCCCTCGGGCTTAAAGGGCTGATTTCTTCCTATTAAAAAAAAAAAAGTGCTAAAAAAAAAATAAAAATGAAGAGACCGTGTAAAAAAAACAACAAAAAAAACAAAAAAAAAAACTTGCGCCTGGATATGTAAACTGTATTCAAACCACACGTGAGGTATCGCAGCAAGCGTTAGAGCAATAATTCTAGCAGTAGACTACCTCTAACTGTAAACTGGTAACCTGTACCGTAGTTTGATGCCATTCCACGCGTGTGCGCTATTTTAAAGCATGACACATTCGGTATCTTTTTTTACTTGGCGTAAAATCCTTTACATTGATCAAAAAATTGGGCTAACTTTAGTGTTTTTTTTTTTTTTTTTTTTTTTCTTTTACT
Organism: Lithobates clamitans; assembly: GCA_037952925.1. Taxonomy (NCBI): domain Eukaryota; kingdom Metazoa; phylum Chordata; class Amphibia; order Anura; family Ranidae; genus Lithobates; species Lithobates clamitans. The sequence goes on from JBBGZY010001228.1 coordinate 747,113, forward strand.
GTATTTTTTTTCCACAAAAATTGTGTTAGGAAGTCTGCTGCGTAAATACAGTGTGACATAAAATATTGCAATGGTCGCCATTTTATTCTCTATGGTCTCTGCTAAAAAAAAAATATATGTATATATATTTGGGGGGGGGGGGGTTCTAAGTAATTTTCTAGCAAAAAATACTAATTTAAACTTGTAAACAAAAAGGTCTGGTCAGCAGGTGGTAATGTACATTTGAAAATGCAAAGGCTCCTAAATTCTTGATTTTTTTTTTTTTTTTTTGCGTTTAATCTCTTTATTCTGCCTGAAATTCAGCTCCTCTCAAAAAGGCCATCCAGAAGGGTTATTTTTTTTTCCTTTCTGCTTCTAAACACCCTTCTGGATGGAGTTTAAAATATTCCTCTAAACAGGAAAAAAAAGCTTTTTTTTTTTTTTTTTTTTTTTAAATTTATTTTTTAAATTTATTTTTGAACCTGTAAAGCAGGGTTCTCAAACTGGTGGCCCTCCAGCTGTTGCAAAACTACAAGTCCCATCATGCCTCTGCCTATGAGAGTCATGCTTGTAACTGTCAGCCTTGCAATGCCTCATGGGACTTGTTATTTTTGCGACAGCTGGAGGGCCACCAGTTTGAGACCCCTGCTGTAAAGCATTGCACCAGCGATGAAAAGATCGCAGGTGCTATGCAGGCCTCCTGCAAGCCTGTCAGTGTATCTGTGTTGCCCGTACATCATGTGTGAAGGAAGAATCTTAATTACCTCGGTGCTCCACAGCGCAGTGATAATTCATTGAGAACTACATGCTGACAGCTGCAAAGGATGTTGGGACTTGTAGTTCATTCACACAGCTGCTTATGAATGATGTGGCCTTGTGCTGATTTCAAAAACGGACAGCTAGTATGGCGAACTTCTCCCTGTAAGAAAATCGTAAACTCCGCGCTTAGGATAAGAACGGGTTGCAGCCCCCCCCCCCCCCCCATTAGACTTCCATAGGGAGCTTACAGATAATACTAAAGCAAAAAATGGGGTAAGTGGCTCTACCCTAGTGAATGAAGGGTGACCATATTCTATACCCACATTTGTGTACCACCCACACCTTACTTAAAGCCAAGGATGATGGGCGATCATATGTGACAGTACCAATAATCAAATAATGTACCAAGTGTAAATACACAATCAAAAAAAAATCATAAAAATCTGTGCCTAAAATTGGATACCTGCATCTATCGGTTAAAGGTGCAGCACCAAGTGAAAAAATAATGGAATTAATATATAACTCGTGTGAAGGATATATACCGAATATGAAATAATGTAAAGTCAATAATGTGGTGTTAAAAACCAAAAATATATATAAACAAATAATTATTAATTCATAGTCCCACATATAATAATGTGCAAAAAAAGTGGCAACGATTCCAAGGTGACCACAGTGCTCAGCAGATCAGGTGACTCTTGTCTCTTGTTCTCCCCCCACTCACCAGCCCCCACTACCCCTGCAGGGGTGATTGGCATGTGTAGATAACCGGGGGGGGGGGTGTAAGATGTCCCTTGTTGTGTCCCCCAACCAATTCACCCGGCGAGGTATCTCCTGATAGCTCATCTGGTCCGTCCTCCAAATCAGAATCAGAACTTCTCCCTGTACTGCTGTCACAGGGAGTGTGTGGATCAGGCATCAGCTGCAGCATTGGTAACCTAAAAATGGGTGGAACATGTAACATTGTGCCATTGTTTTCTCCTGTCCTCCGGAGTACACAGTGATGATTGCTAGTGGATTTAACATGTAAAATCTGACAGGCTGGTCAACTTTGGCTACATTCAGCCTGCCCATACGTGGTTCAAATCTTGGCCGGTTCCCGCTGAACTGGCTGAGGTTTGAACAGTCTATGGCTGGCTTATGGGGTCAATTTACTAAAACGAGAGTACAAAATCTGGTGCAGCTGTACATGATGGCCAATCGGCTTCTAACGTCAGCATGTTTCATTTGACAGAAAAAGTCGGAGCCCCCCGTTCACAAGGGCGCGATTTGATGGGTCAAATCGCAGCCTGTTGCCGGCAATGGCACTATCCCAATCGCAAAGTCCGCGTCACACCGATTTCCAAACGTAGTTCCTGCACTACTTTTGGCGAGAAAGTCTCCCTAATAAGACACAGATGACAAAAATAAACTTGACAGCTGTTTTAAACCCCTTTCTTCAGGTAATTCAAGCCATTTACTTTTTGAGGTTGTGTTAATCTTGTGCTTTCTAAGAATGTCACAATGATTGGTATTGCCTGTGACCTGACTCTTTTTCTCATTGCTGTAGAAGCAGTGATGGATTTACTATGCGGCTTGTTGGGCTGTCTCAGCGTCTTAAAAGATGAAGAAGGCCCCGTCGCTGTTTTCATGGGTGTGGTAACCATTGTTCGCAGTATAGCATGTCTGGTGTAATTGCCAGCTCTTTTTTTTTGTGGCCGCACCCAGGTATAAAAGTTTTTTTTAAAGCAGTAATTGTGATCTGAGACGGGTGATACATAGTGTTTTTTTTTTTTTTTTTTTTTTTTTTTATAATTTCTTCACATTAAAGTTTTAGGGCTGTGGATGGAATTGGTTATTTGAGCTATAAATGGCATGCAGTAGCTAAATCCCATGTTTGCCCCACTTTATGGCTCCCAACAGCTGCTGTCGGAGCCAGTTCAGCAGTCGTAGTACCGAGCGTCTATTCTTGGTGTGTTGTGGGAGCTCAGGGTGTGCTGTCAATCACCAAGTCTTGCATGGTTTCCACCCTGGAGCCCTTTCAAGATGTTGGTGACCTTACTTTGCCCAAATACCTCAGTATAGTCAGCAGTGAGTCCCCATTCTGTTGAAGTCAAATGACAGTCCTATTTTGGATCATGTCCCAGGAAAGCCAACAGTAAAACCTAAACTGTGGTTTAAAACTAAATATCAAGAGGAGGTTTTACTAAAAATGGAGAGTGTAAAATCTGGTGCAGCTGTGCATGGTACCTGATCGCCTCCTAACTTCAGCTTCTTCAATTAACCCCTTCCCGCCGAGCGTGCGCAGATGTGCGTACTCTGCTTTCCGGGGTTATACCGGGATGATGCCTGCAGCTGCCGTTGTTTAGCGGGCGATCGGCTATCCGAGTATAACAACCGATGCGGCTAAAAGCCGCTCGGCTGTTATACCGGAGGACGTCCCTCCCCCTCCCACCGCTCTTACCATTCAGTCGGGAGGCCCGGTGACCAATCGGCTGCCTCAGGCGGCTGGGGGCGGGCTGGAACGAAGACATGGGCGGCTTCGTTCCAGCCTCCTAATAGTAAACACGGAAGCGACGTCATTCCGTTTTCCGCCAATGGCGCCTTTTTAAAAAAAAATACACAGTATTCAGAATCGCCGTTTTCGGCGATCTGAATACTTTGAAGTGCAAAGGAGGGGTCGGGGGTCTAAAAGACCCCCGATCCCTCCATAAAGAGTACCTGTCACCACCTATTACTGTCACAAGGGATGTTTACATTCCTTGTGACAGCAATAAAAGTCATCAAAAACATTTTTTTTTTTTAAACACAATTTATAAATATAAACGGTTCGTTTTTGCATGATAAAAAATTGTCTCTGGGTCTCAAGGGGTTAGTTTTTAGTAATCCCACAACAGTAAAATCAGTCTGTATATGCAGTAAAGCATGCTTGTGATACCCACTGTGGAACCTAAGGGGTTAATCCTCTGCATTGTGTAAAAAAGGCTGTTTGATCCTGTCCTCTCTGATCCTCCCCTTCTTCCACTGTTTCCAAAACATGTCCAGATAAGACAGTTACTGGAGTTAGGCTGCACATACTCACTTTGTGTCTTGCTAGAGTGTTTTTGTTTTTTTTTCTTCTTGGGAGGGTGCATGTGATCAGCACAGTCCAGACAGAGGGTCAGGGGTCCTGCATCCTGATAGGACAGCTTAGTGCAGAATGAAAACTCTTACAAGCTTTAACCAGACACTGATAGAAATCACAAGACTGCTATATATACTGCTGATGGGAAAAGGTATTTAGCAGTTTATATTTACTAAAATAATTGCATTTTAATGTTCTGTGTACTGTGGGAGACCAGATATAGTGACTGCAGAGTCCTGGGTTTAGTAACACTTTAAGGACTCCTAGCTGGAGGATGAAAAACTGATGTAAACTTCATCCGTTTTTTTTTATTATTTTAAAAACCCCTGACTAAACTGATTAAAATGGTTCCGAATGTGTGAGGGGCCTAAGGCTCCATGCACACTAGCTTAAAAAAAAAAAGAAAAAAAAAAAAAAAAAAGCTGCTCCTAGAGGAGAGCAAAATAAAAAGCAGCTTTCAATGGGTGCAGGGACCAGTCCTTTTCCTCACTTGCTGCAACTCTGTAATATCCTTGCTTGTCTCCCTTTTTTGCATTGTCTGTATTCTTACCCTTTTCCCATTTTATCTAAAACCAAGAAAAATATTAATAGTCTTGGACATGCACTTTAAACTGTCATGAAGCAAAAACACCTTTTTGAAAGGCTTGAGTTGGACAGAATTATACTGGACATCTGAGTTGCATATTCGTTCCGGGCTTAATTGGCTTCAAGAGGTATAAAACCCAAAACCAAAATTGGAATATTTTGCAGCTTACCAATCTGTGGTGGCTGCATTTAGTTTTCTGCCGCTTTGACGTAAACATTTCTCACATTAAATCAGCTTCTCTCCATGTTTCACACAGGCATTCTTTTGTGACACGTTTCCTTCCAGAGGAGAATTTTTCTGTGATACAATTGAAATCTGCAGTTGCTGGCCTCCTGAAAATGCCTGTCTCTGCAGTTTCGGTTTTTTGATACTCTGGCCCGGTATACAGATCATAATAAAGTGGGAACTCCTAATCTGAATACCTGTGGTGCAGAGAATGTACTGGAGTCATGGGATGAGCAGGACAGCCAGCAAATTTTACAACTGGCCTTGCTTCAAACGCAGTGATCTTCCATTTTAGTTGGTATCTAATGCTTTGCTGATGGGCCTCTGGCTGCTCGTCACATCCGCTTGTTGAGAAGCACAGTGTTCTATATCACATGCTCTGTTTAGGTCGGATGCACCGTTGACATTCTGACACGTGCTGTTTGTTTATGGCAGGAATCAGGAGGGTCGGTAGGAGACCAGACCAGCAGCAACAACCACCACAACCACCACAGCAGCCAACGTCACAGGCCCCCCTGGGCGAAGGGAAGCCCATTGACAGAAGGCAAACAGACAGGCGGCCTCCCCGCGAACGTCGTTTTGAGAAACCAGCTGAAGAGAAGGGTGAAGGAGGGGAATTTGCTGTGGACAGGTAAACTTTGTGCTCCTGGAAAAAAAAAAAACTTTTTCAACACTGCTGTATGAACAAATGTCAGAAAAGGATTAAAGGATATGTTCACTTTAAAGAAATAACAATGAATGCACATTTTTTTTTTTGCAGGTAAAAAGATTTGCATTTATTTTTTTGGAGCCTGTAAAGTAGGGGTCTCAAACTGGCGGCCCTCCAGCTGTTGTGAAACTACAAGTCCCATGAGGCATTGCAAGGCTGACAGTTACGAGCTTGACTCCCTCAGGCAGAGGCATGATGGGACTTGTTTCGTAACAGCTGGAGGGTCACCAGTTTGAGACCCTTGTTGTAAAGCATGGCACCAGCAATCTGCTGATCACTGGTGCAATGCTTTAAACCAGGGATATGCAATTAGCGGACCTCCAGCTGTTGCAAAACTACAAGTCCCATCATGCCTCTGGGTGTCATGCTTGTGGCTGTCAGTCTTGCTATACCTTATGGGACTTGTAGTTCTGCAACAGCTGGAGGTCCGCTAATTGCATATCTCTGCTTTAAAGGTTCCAAAAGAATGCACATTTTTTTTTACCTGCAGATTGCTGGTGCCATGCAGATCTTTCTGTACATCTTTGTACCCTGTACGGGCAGGCGGATACACTGACAGGAAGAATCGATGAACTACCATGGTGTGCCACAGCGCTTTGATAGTTCGATAACTACAAGCCCACAGCCGTAAAGAATGTCGGGGTTTCTTCATTCACACACAGAGCTGTGTGAATGAATGATGCAGCAGTGTGGGCAGAGCCCCGCAACGTCTGCACTGATTTTAAAAAAGTGACCGCTAGTACGGGGAACTTCTCCCTGTACTGTTGTCACAGGGAAGGAAGGGTGGGGAGTGGCTGCAGCAGTGGGGAACATGTAACGTGTTTCAAAAGTGAACTTATCCTTTAAATGTGAATTCTGCTTAAGGAAAATTAGCTTTGTTTGCATAAACTCTTGAAAGCTTTTAATCGAATATATTGTTTGAAAAATGTAGCGTTAATGAATGGCTTTTTTTTTTTTTTTTTTTTTCCTTGAACTATGGCGTAAAATCTTCCTTTTTTTTTTTTTCTTTCCATAAAATGCAGTCTAATGAACGTTGTTCCTGTACATTTATTTTACTTTGCCTCCCTAGCTGTAGTAAAGTACTGTACTGTGTTAGCCTTTGATTAATTCAGAATGTTTGGAGTGTACTGTGTTAGCCTTTGATTAATTCAGAATGTTTGGAGTTTAAATATAGGATATTGCTTACAGGAGAAGTATAGCCAGAGCTCCTTTGGCTGTACTTCTATGGCTCACAGGAGTGCAGTTTGTTCTGCACTCCTGTGACCTGTTTTCAGCAGAGAGCGAGCTGAAGTCTGCTGTCGGCTGATGTTGGACCGACACTTGGCTCAGCCTCAGCCGCCCCCCTCCACAGCCCAGCGCTCCAGTGAGCGAAGAGGGGGCAGAGCAGAGAGCTGTGAGAACTGAGCGATCGGTGGTGTTCGATCGCTTGGTTCTTAGTGTTAGAGGCGCCAGGGGATAGATGTAGCATCAGAGCGATGCTACATCCACCTAGGTAAATATGAATTAAAAAAAAAAACAATACTTCTCTTTTAGGCTGGATTCACACCTATGCATTTTTAGTGCTTTTTGCATTTTGCAGATTTGCACTACAAAACGTGTTCCATAGGAAACAATGTTAACTGGACTGTAGTGCAAATCTGCAAAATGCAAAAAGCACTAAAACTGCATAGATGTGAATCCAGCCTTAAAGATGTAAGCTTTTTAGGTGTGCCTTGGATCTCATTTCAGCCTTTGACATATGCTTTAAGAGTAAAGAAGGGATCTAAGAAGCCTTGAAAGCTTGCATCTTTAATACCTAAAGCTTTCCAATAAAGGGTATTGCTTCAAACATTGCCTTCACAAATGCCAAATTCACTAGATGTTCCCATAACACCATGGTTTTGCTCCTTTAATCCTGTGGCAGGACTCCCAACCCTGTCACAAATGCGGCCTTGCATCGGCTGCAGTAATCTTAAACTATAGCGTGACGTAGCTGCAGCATTGGGCAATGCATTAATCGTCCAACCTCACACAGCACTACTCTGCTCATTTTGTGCCTCCCACACAAGTCAATCGGTTAATCCCAGTGACGCGCTTCTCCAGGAAGCCAAACGCAAGAGATCAAGGAAATGTAGTTTCATGAGAAACTTCCCAGGCTTCCAGATGTGTTTTAGCACTGTATAGTCTGCCCAACATTGCCTAGTGAATTGGGGGCTTGGATCTGAACAGCAACATTAAAGAATCAATTTGTTGAGGTGATTTTTTTTTTTTTTTTTTTGTAGGAACTATGAGACCTTTGTTGGCAGTGGGGAAAAAAAAAAAACTCCAAACTTGAAGTGTAATACACGCATATAATGTTTCCCGTTACCCCTATCAATGCACAAATATAAACTTTCAATCAAATTTTGTTTTCACGGAATGCCTCTTTTGAGACCCAGTGATGTCATCACCGGGGTCTGTCTGCTGGTCTGTGCTTCAAGTCTGGTCAGAGGGACCTGAAGGCTCCTGTATGCACAGCACCATGCATCAGATCTTTCAAGATTATTTGGCATCTCTTTAAACATGAGTGCTGCAGACTACAGCTGTGTAGTCTGTTAATCATTTGTCTGAGCATGGATGTCAGGCATTTATTCTGAACTATAGCTGACAGCTGTGTGAAACAATGACCACATTGATCAGGCGGAGAGGGGATTGATGATTAAAGTGGTCAGACAGGAAATGAAGGTTGGCTCATGAATTCTGCCGCAGCTTCAAAGGGTTCGATTATGGAGGGGAGTCAGTGGTGCTCCAGGTGAGCAGTGATGGGGAGAAAAAGAAAAATCCAGGAGGGAGATCCTCCTAAAGGGTAGTATTCGGTTGTACATATGGGGAAAGCGACCTGTTGCATGTGGAGAATAACTGTCTCCACGCAGCATTTGTGGGTGGTAGCACTTGATGCTTGCCAGGGTTTTCCAGAAATTCTTGCATCATGCTAGGTTGCGATCAGATCTGGTGAACAATCGTAAAAAAAGGATAAAGCCACAAAATGAATATAAACAGAAAAAGGTTACATAGTTAGGTTGAAAAAAAAAACAAGTCCATCTAGTTCAACCAATAAAAAAATAAAGTTCTTCCGAGTGGATTCTTCAAGGAGGTTGGTATTGATCATAAAAACACCCCAACACGTTTAATGCCCACTTTGTACAGTACATTCAATAGGTGGGGGATCTGTGTGCATTCCTACAGTCCAGAGTATAGTGTGTGTTTTTTTTTTTTTTGTTTTTTATGTAATTACTGACTACCTTAAAGAATCCAATTGGAAGCACCTTTCTACTGAATGGACATCCCTCCATATTGTAGAGGTTCAGGTTTGCCGGGAATGGAGAGTAATTGATTTCAACAAGGGAGAGGACTTGCTACAAGTTTGGAAAGAGAACGTTAGGATTGAGGCACAGCTTTAAATCTAGTCTTTCAAATAGCCTTTAGTTGTATTTTAAGAAAAATGTTACTGAAGGTAAAAAAAAAAAAAAAAAAAAATATGTACGCCTTACTCTATTCTCTATAGTATGTGAATCGATTATTACAGTTGGCCCATTACCAGCGGGACAGTAAGTATCCACTGCATTTTTTGCAATGGGATTCTATTTCGCTTTTTTTTTTTTTTCCCCTCTCAAATGGTAGCATAGTAGCTTTAACCCTTGCTGTTTTCTTTTTTGTATACTCCTATTTTCATCTTTCCCCTCCAGACCTATTGGCGAAAGACCTCCCCGTGGTCGCGGTGGCCCCGGTGGAAGGGGACGTGGCGGCCGTGGACGTGGCCTTGGCAGAGGTGGTGATGGCTTTGACTCTCGTGGCAAACGTGAATTCGACAGGCATAGCGGAAGCGACCGAGCGTAAGTGGATTTTGCTTTGTTTTTGCTTTTCTTGTTCTGTTCCCGATACTCCTTCTCAAACACTGACAATGTAACTCATTTTTGTTAGTTCTTCTTTCAGTGGCCCGAAGCATGAGGACAAGAGGGGAGGAAGCGGACCTCACAACTGGGGCAATGTTAAGGATGAAATGAGGTTGGTTGTAGTAGCTTGCGGTTACCCTGTATTCCTTCTGCTTGTACACTGGGTGGAGATTTTAAGTTTGTAAAAATACTTTGCGCTTGCAGGGGTATAGAATAGATCTGTTTTTGGTGTGGGGCTTTTTTTTTTTGGTGTGGTGTTGGAAAATTACTCTTGCGTGATTTTGAGTGTACAGTTTCGGTGGATTAGCTGCTATAAATATCCAGTATTGGGAGACCAGGCTATGTTGTCACTTTATAGTGGACCTTTCCCTAAAATCTGCAGTTTGACTCTCCAAAAGGGATTCATTAGAACAGTTTCATATGAGCAATCAATTAAAAAATCGAATTGCATTGTTCAGGTCTGATTAGAAGCAGCAGTGCGCCCCTTACTTGACAGTGCCTTAGGCGTACTTTGTTGTAGCATCATAGGACTATCATGAAGGGAGGGTTGTCTAGGAATAGCTGTCTGTTAGCCTGAACCTCCACTAATATGGTTGCTGCTAGCATGATTCAGCCACACAGTGCCGTTGAATGGATGAAGTACACCTATGAAAAAAGGCAGCTGAATGCTGCCTACTGTCAGTGTCCTATCATTCCCAATAGCCTGGTCTTGCACTGTTTGAAAGGTAAGGTTGCCAAAGTCTGGTCATTGTCAGACCTGATGACCATTCACAGATGACAATAGCAACCTGTGCTAGAAATGATGCACTCTGGAGACTTGGTGTTGTCTGCTCTCTCACCTGATGAGCAGGTGCAATGCACATTAGATGAAGCACTTCATGGGAGGAGTCGTCCATCCTACAGAGATTTTCCAGCAAGTGGCTGCCACATGACCTGCTTGTTGCATTTGATGATGTAGTCTGTTACGGTATGGCTACCCGATGTCAATGTTGGCTGAATACCACAAGGCTTTGTTCCTTTTCAAATTTAGATTTAGGGGTTCTTTTTAAGTAGCCGTAATATACCTTACCATGGCCAATACCACTGGTTTAAAGCTGATCTCCAGCTTTTGTTACACTGGCCCAAATGAGCCATTTATAGAAAGCAATGTATTCTATCAATGAATACAAATCAAAATTGAGAGCGAATGGTGAGACTTTATATGAAGCATACAGCAGCACAAAACGAAGTCAAGTGACTGGGAAACACTGTTTATCCATGTTGTATAATATAACATACAACTTAATGGGTATAAAACCTCCAAAAGCATTTGATCATTTATTTATTTTATTTCAGGTACTTATATAGCGCCGTCAATTTATGCAGCGCTTTACATATATATTATACATTCACATCAGTCCCTATACCCTCAAGGAGCTTACAATCTAAGGTCCCTAACTCACATTCATACCTATACTAGGGCCAATTTAGACAGGATCCAATTAGCCTACCAGCATGTCTTTGGAGTGTGGGAGGTACCCGGAGGAAACCCACGCAGACACAGGGAGAACATGCAAACTCCAGGCAGGTAGTGTCGTGGTCGGGATTCGAACCAGCGAACCTTCTTACTGCTAGGCGAGTGTGCTACCCACTACACCACTGTGCCGCCCATTTACAACCTAAGTTACATAGTAGTCCGCAATCATTGAAACCGTTGTAGGACAAACAATGGTTATGCATTATAAACATAGGCAAGTTAAAGACAATACTAAATATAGAAAAATTAAGAGAGGAGGGGGGAAAAAAAATAAACAAATTCATATACTGAATGATTATAAACATGAATAAAACCGTAGAGAGTATAAATTGGTCCATGGTAGTAAAGTGTAAGGCTTGACACATTTCGCGGCCTTATAGCCGCTCATCAGAAGCACAAACCATGGAAAATATCTAAAAACAAAAAATATTAGTTCTAGGAAAACATAAAAAACAAGGGGAAATTGTATATGAAGGTTTGCTACCAGGTTGCGCGTATATAGATAGATAGATAGAGATATATATAGATAGATATATAGATATCTCGCATCCTAGCACATTATGTGAAACTTGCCTGAAAACTAAGCTGCGTGACTGCCTGGGGGCCACCGGTCACGACACAGGGCTCTGAAGAAACGACACGGGTGGCCGTTCCTTCAGAGCGCGTGCACTGATGACGTCGGCGGTGTATACAGTAAATATCTCCTAAACGGTGCAAGTTTAGGAGATATTTACAGTACTTATAGGTAAGCCTTGCCTATAGGTACAAACAATACAGGGAAAGTTACTTCCTCCTAAGTGTAGCAAAAGCTGGCAATCCGCTCTAAAATAAGGCACATTGTGTGCTTTATAAATGTTCTCAGCACTCTGCAGGGCCCTATAAAAAATAAAAAGTCACATACCAGGCTTTCCTACTGATAAGTCATTTTGACTAACCCTCCCCCAATCACTCAGAGAACGCTGTAGGACACAACAGCTTGCATTTTATGAATGGGCCTTAAATGCGCAGACCATGGAGTATAACAGAAAAATATCTGTCTGTTCTACATAGGCCCATTAATGTAGTGGTTATGGTTTTGTATTCGTATAACTTATAATTTTAAAAAATTTTTTTTCTTATGCTCTATTTTCAAACCTTTTGTATGCCGACTGGAGCTGGCATTTTAAGGAGTTCTTGACATTAGAGCTTCCCGAATTATTATTTATTTATTTTTTGTTTGATCACTGTGGTTAGCTGTCACAATGGTCACGTGATTGGGAGCCCCATCCTACAGGCTTCTAAACATAAAAAGTGACTTGGAGCTGCCGGTGCCAGCACAGTCACAGGACTGGAGGCGCACAATTTGATCACAACAGGTATCTGGCTGTAAGCACACCTATGCTGCCACAATGGCACAATTTTTTTTTTTTTTCATTCGATATGTCCTACTGTTCTCCAAAGATACTGCAGAGCATATCTGTTGGAGGTGGGAAGTAACCACAGGGTGTATTAAATGAAATTTTATGAGAAAAAAAAATCTAGGCAGCTTCCAGTGCTAACCCTTCTTACAATGATAGTCACCTGGCAGATCTAAATCTCTTGCTTTAAAACATGGCGCCACTGGCCCAGAACAAATATACAGATGAGGACTTTTGAATTCCTTAGTCTAATACATTTTAGGTCAGTGACTCAAAGGCAGTGGGTGAGCATAACAACCAGGTAACTAGCAGCTGTAGGCATCACTCCAGTATCGGTATGTTGGAGCCGGCGTTAGGCTCTCCCGTAATGGCAATCAGAGCGGCTTACTTGGATTCCCACCTCCTTCCGCGGCTTTCCCGTCCCACTGGGAGGCCCAAGCAACCAGCTGGCGTGTCCGCCGCCTGGCCGGACAGCCAAGCAAAGCCAGGATACAGAAGCCAGGTGTTTTTGAATGCTTTTAATTGCAGAGGAGGGATTTGGGGTCTTGGAGACCCCAGATTCCCCATAAGGATTAAAGAGTACCTGTCACTGCCTATTGCTGTCACAAGGAACATTCCTTGTGACAGCAATAAAAGTAAAATAAATTAATCATTTTAAAAAAAACTTAAAGTGCCACCGTCCTCCCATGCTCGTCTGTCCTGAACGAATGCAAACAGCGATCATCCCACACATATGTGATATCGATGCAAATGTTTAATGGGCAGTAATTCTAGCACCAGACCTAATCTGTAAATCTAAAGTGGTAACCGGTGAAGGCTTTTTAAAGCCACAAACATAAAATTTACGTTTGCTGCTGTTGCACGGGCATGCACAATTTTAAAGCGGCTGGGGTGGGACAAATTTTAGGGGAGCCTGGTTTTAGTCTTGCTTAGGGAAACACAGAAACCAAAATACACCACTGATGGTAAGCATAGAATCCATTGCCAGTATCTGAGCATTGCAGTTGGCCTTTCTATGTTAGTGGTCTTGCTTTTTTGCTCTGCTTGTGCCCTGTAGCATTCCATGTGTTTTTGCTGGTGTTGGTGGCACCCTGAAGTCTGCAGTGTTGGGCTGATAAGCACTGGCTGTGCAGCATGATAAGCTTTCCCCCCATATTAAGCCTGTTGAAGAGAATTCCTTGGCAGCCATAGACAAGTTATCTAGTATGAAAATGTTGCTGTCTCTCTCGGTCAAGAATCCAGGGGGAAAAAAGTGTTCACCGTACTATTTAGCGTGATACAGAAACTCATTCAAATCTGTATTGCACAATTATATTTATAAAAGTCAAATTCTGCAATGACTTGGGAAAAGTAGATAGGCAGTGCTGGACCCTAGTGTGGTCATATTGGTATTCCTATCCATTAGTAGTATTATTGTAGTCTTAGTACTGGTTACCTGGTCACGGGTCTGGCAGCTTTTACCCTCCAGAGGATTCCCACAGTATTCTTGGTTTGTAGAGCCTCGGCACAGAATACCAGTCCAAATAATATTACTCCCATATAGGGTCGGGTAGAAGATCAAGAGGTAGCCAATGCATTTCAGGGGTCCACACTTGCCCCTTTCATCAGTGCTTAAAGAGGAGTTCCAGTCTTCCCCAAACATTTTTAAAGCCAGCTGCTGCAAATACTGTAGCTGCTGACTTTTAATATAAGGACGTTTACTTGTCCACGGATCTAGTGATGTCTGCTTGCGAGACGATTCTTCAATTTGCTTTGGGTGCAGGCTGCGGCATCTTTACTAGGCCATCGGGCTTCACAGTCCGTTTCCTACTGCGCATGTGCGAGTCGCACTGTGTTTTCTGAATGGTCCCACCATCTTTTGGGACCTGTGTGTGTCTCAGAAGGCAGCGGGGAGGAGGGGCCGGACATACTCTTGGATTGCTGCACCGAGAGTGAGAGCAGTACCTGTCAACCCCCCAAAATGTGTCACTGGGTGTGGGGTTTGCGAACAAGCAGAGCCACCCCTTTTGGGTGGAGCTTTGCATTAAAGATAAGAGGTCATGTATATGCCAGACCAGCGGCTGATGAGTCCTGTGTATATTATACCGGTCAAACTACTGTTAACATCGTGCCCTTAATGATATTAAAGTCTTGGGGGGGTTGTTTAAAAATAACAAATGTTATACTTATCCGCTCTGTGCAGTTGGTTTTGCACAGAGCAGCCCAAATGCCCCTCTTCTTGGGTCCCTCACTGCCGCTCCTGGCCCCTCCCTCCTCCCGCGTGCCCCCACAGAAAGCAGCTTGCTGTGGGGGCAGCTGGGACAGCTCTGTGTCCATTCAGACATGATACCATAGCTTGGCCCCGCCTCTTATCTCTCCTCATTTGCTCACTAACTTTGACAGTGAGAGCCAATGGTGCCTGCTTCTGTGTCTACGCCAATATGGAGGGGGTGTCCCGGACAGCCAATGCTCTCGTGCAATATCGCTGGATCAAGATGGTGCTGAGGGGGGCTGCTGCACACAGAAGCATTTTTATCTTAAAGTGGAGTTCCACCCAAAAAAAGGCATTATTGTGCATGAAATAATATAAAAAAAACATTTGGACATATATTTTTTTTTTTTTTTTTTACTCGCCTCTTAAAGCCTGTTTATTTATTTATTTATTTCAGGTACTTATATAGCGCCGTCAATTTACGCAGCGCTTTACATATACATTGTACATTCACATCAGTCCCTACCCTCAAGGAGCTTACACTCTAAGGTCCCTAACTCACATTCATACATACTAGGGACAATTTAGACAGGATCCAATTAACCTACTAGCATGTCTTTGGAGTGTGGGAGGAAACCGGAGTACCCGGAGGAAACCCACGCAGGCACAGGGAGAACATGCAAACTCCAAGCAGGTAGTGTCGTGGTTGGGATTCGAACCAGTGACCCTTCTTACTGCTAGGCGAGAGTGCTACCCACTACACCACTGTGCCGCCCATCTATGTGGTCCCTTGAAATCTTCCTCCTTCCTCACCACGGCTCCTTGCGTCACTTCCCTCGGCGCCTCCGCTCGCTACTGCTCCTGGGAGATGTGTCATCATTTCCCAGGAGGCAGTGGGAAACGCCGAGGGTTTTGTTGCCATCACAATGGGGCGGACACTTCCGACGCCCGTTGTGATGGCAACCTGATTAGTTGACGGTGTCCTGACGAGAAATGCCCCGTCGAATAATGCCCGCCCGGCTTTCGGTGGCTCCATACTACGCAAGTGCTGTGCAGTACAGGGCAGGCATTATTTGACTGGGGGGCATTTCTCGTCAGAACAATGGCGCTGTGAAAATGACTCGATGCGCATGTGCGAGATTGGGGAGAGAATGGGCACCGTATCCCGGAACAGGATGCTTGTGGGCTTCACATGCCCACAAGCAAAATGAAAACGGCCAGAACACCATGATCAAAGTTCTTTAAACAGATGAAACCGAACATCGGGGGGAGAAATTTAACAGAAGACGCGAGTTTTACAATGCCTTTTTAAATGCTTGTGAAAGGTTTAAAGGATCACTAAAGCTTTTTTTTTTTTTTTTTATAACAAACATGTTATACTTACCTCCACTGTGCAGCTCGTTTTACACAGAGTGGCCCCGAACCTGGTCTTCTGGGGTCCCCCGGCGGCTGTCTCGGCTCCTCCCCGCAAGGACTCAACACTTTTCATGCGAGCTCCTGTGATACAGCCGGCGGCCATAGCCGCTCACTGTATTACTCGGCCCCGGCGCACCGCGTCATTGGATGTGATTGACAGCAGCGCGAGCCAATGGCTGCGCTGCTTTCAATCCATCCCCTCTAGCCAATCAATGGCCAGGCTGAGCCGCGAAGAGGATGTCGGGGGCGAGCGTGAGACTTTCGAGGGGTCAGGTAAGTAAAACGGGGGGGCGGTATTGTCAGATGTTTTTTCACCTTAATGCATAGAATGCATTAAGGTGAAAACTTTAACAACCCCTTTAAAAAAATATATAGATTGTAGTTGGAACTCTGCTTTAATGCATTAAAATAAAAAAACCTGACTTTGGAATCACTTTAACTTCCTCAAAGTGTTTTTTTCTGAAAAAGTGCATTGGTGATTTAAAACTATAGCCCTAATCCCCCCCCCCTTCCGGGATTGACTAGAGCGATTCTGGTTGGTCAGCGCCTGCACCATGAGTCAGTCTGGTCCATCCTGGAAGCGATGCACAGAGAAGAGCACGGGTTTCAAATCCCCCCAATCCACTGGATCGGCTGCATGGGATCTCGCTATCTCTCGAGAGGCAAGTACCACGGTGAAGGTTTACAGTGTTCACCTTTGCATTTTTTTTTCTGTAACGGTGAAGTCACTTTTTAGTCCATATACATTGTTCCTATCTTTAAGCCCCAATGAAGTAGGAAAATTTGATTTCCTGAAATGTTTGCTTCATCTTCTACATTGGAATAGAATTGTGTCTGGACTCTTAGTTTGTGGTGTGGCACTTCAGTTATAGTAAATATGAAGTAAGAGCATATTTACCATTCACCTGTTTCCCAAAGAGCATGCCCTCTCATGTCTGTCGCAGTCATACTGACACTAGTGCCAGTTTATCAAACAGTGTTTTGTTTGGTGTAAAGCATATACAATGCAGGAATAAACTATATGCAGGCAAGTGAGTCTGGGGGGTAGGGGAACCCAATGCCTCAAGGCAAGAGGCGCTGCTCAAGTAGCCTCTCTACTACCCATAGATTAAGTACTCTTCTGTATATTGTGCTTTTTTTTTTTTTGTACTTTTATCTGCCTCATGAGCACAATTTATGAATTGTGAAGTAATGTGCTGCACTTGCACCACACCCAGCGTGTCATTCAGAGATAATTTCACATGAAGCAGTCGAGTAGCCACTTTTCTGTAACGCAAGTGCGTTTTTGGCCTTAACATTGATAGGGTGCTGGACTTTGTTGGGATGACTCTAGGTAAACCTGGGTAATTTCAATTTTTTTTTTTTTTTTTAATGAATCCATATATGAGGTTACCTTGAGGCAGCGGCTCATTGCAGGGTTCTGGTGCGTCCCTGTTCACCGTTTCAGGTCCGATTAATTTATTTATTTATTTTTTTTTGCTGAATTTGGACCTGAAACGGACCAGAAGACGCACAGGACTCCTGTGCAATTTGCAGCGCAGCCATCCCGGAGGTGTATGAACCGGCTCCATTGAGAGTCGGTCAGTCTACTGACATGCGAATTGAATAGGGGTTTAATACTGTAGTGGGAACCCAGCCTCAGGTTGTATTCACACCTGAGAGTGGCGATTTACTGGCGTTTTCTGAGTGTTTTCAGGCGTGTATTAACAAGTGTTTAAGGGTTCATGCACACCTTGGCGTTTTGATTTGCGGCCATTCCGCCTGCGATTTCATAGTGCCCAGGTGTGAATGAGAAATTGCAGAATGCACATTTGAGATTCAATGAATTTGAATGGCACCTAAAATCGCGGCGCACCACATCGCATGAAGCTTGCCACCCCAAGAAACTTCAGGAGCTACTTTTGGGTGACATGCTTCATGCGATGCGATTTGCAGCGTGACAATCGTGGCAGAACTGCACCGTAATTTTAGGTGACGTTCAAATGGCATCTTAAATGTGCCTTCTGCAATTTCTCTTTCACAACTGGACGCTTTGAAATCGTGGGTGGAATTGCGGCAAATCTGCCTGTGATACAAAATGCTGAGGTGTGAATACAGCCTTGCAGCGTCAGGCATTTTTGTTTAGCCAATTGAAAGCACGAGGTGGAGGAGAGTAGGGGTGGAGAGCTGCTGTTTGAGTAGAAAATGAGCGACAAAACGCTTGTAAAACACTCATGTCGCACATGTTTCAGGCATTCCCATTAAAGTCTATGGGCCCAATCTGCCAAAAAAGCTTGTACTTGAGCGACAGGCATTTTGCTTCGGGTGACAGAACGCTCAGATGTGAACAGGGGCCATTAAAATTAATGGGATTTGGCTCATTGAGCGTTTTTAGTTACAAGCAAAAAATCTCTCGTGTGAAAGGGGCCTCAGTGATGGCTGCATGTCGAAACAGATGCAGATATAGACGGCAAGTCAAGGAAAGTATACAGCATCCGCCCTCCGAATCTCCTGATTGGACGAGGGTTTTAACATCCACCTTTGTGTTATCTATGAAATTTTCATTGACTAGAATTTTTCCATTTGTCAATTTGGGAACACACTGCTATGGTGCTCAGATATGCACAGGGATGGCCTCCTTTTCCCTGCCTGACAACAGACTATTTGGTAATCTGTCCATGCAGACAAAGGCATCTGTGGGCGGATGCCAACTTCATTGTCACGATCTTGCCCAAGCCTGGACCGGCTCTGTGACGTCGGCATACAGCGGACTTCAGCCCACGGTCTCCTGAAAACAGATCACAGGAGTACAAAACAATCTTCTTTCCTGTGATTCATAGAAGTACAGCCAAACAAGCTTTGGTTTTACTTCTTCTTTAACCACTTCACGCAAAAAGACGTACCCGTACGTCTATATTTTGATGCTCAATACCGGGGTTATGGTAGCAGCTAGCTGTCATAACCCCGGTATTTTCGGGAATGCCGTGCGTTTCTCTTTAACTGCTTGCTGACCAGCCGCTGCAGTTTTACTGAGGCAGAATGGCACGGCTAGGCGAAACGACGTTTCCTTAGGTCGCTTTGCCTTTTGGCCACCGGTGGCGCACGCCCGGGCACCCACAATCGCTCATGACAGAGCAAGAACCGGGATGTAGACGGGAGTAGAGACAGATCGTGTGTTCATACTAAGTCTCTCTCTCTACAGTTAGAACACTGTTAACCCCTTGCCTTTTTATTTATTTATTTTTTAAAGCGCCCCGTCCCGACGAGCTCGCGCGCAGAAGCAAACGCATACATGCGTAGCGTATAACCACTGTATTCAAACCACACGTGAGGTTTCGCCGCGATCGTTAGAGCGAGCAATAATTCCAGCTCTAGACCTCTGTAACTCAAAACTGGTAACCTGTAGAAATTTTTAAACGTCGCCTATGCAGATTTTTAAGGGTAAAAGTTTGTTGCCATTCCATGACATTCCAGGAGCGGGCGCAATTTTTAAGCGTGTCATGATGAGACTGCAGTTTAAAGGAGTTGGTAAATCCTTGTGTTTTTTCACCTTAATGCATCTTGTGCATTGAGGTGAAAACTTCTTCCCACCCCCCGATTTTTTACTTACCTGAGCCCTTCATTCCCTCGGCGGAGACATGCTCTCCCTCCCTGCACCGGGTCCCCGGCTCTTGATAGGATAGATTGAGAGCAGCGCAGCCATTGGCTCCCGCTGCTGTCAATCAAATGCAATGATGCGGGGGTGGGGCCAAGTCCAGCATTCGTGTCTAAGGATACAAATGCTGGACTAGGGAGCGCGCTCGCAAGGTAACCCCTGGGTGAGCGCTTCTCCTAGGGGGTAATCTGATGAGAGGAGGAGCCGCCGAGGGACCCCAGAAGTCGAGGATCGGCGCGCCACTGTGCAAAACGAGCTGCACAGTGGAGGCAAGTATGACATGTTTATTATTTATTTTTATTTTTTTTAAATAACACGCACAGGTTTACTATCCCTTTAACATTGCCAGCAGTGATCATATTTTTGAATACCTATTCATAGCCTATGCATCATATTCTCTTTAGTCGCTTCAGAGCCCCATAAAAGTGATTGGGATCTCTAACATGAAAGCTGATCGCCAGCTGTAAAAAATCAATACCAAGCTCCCAGCACCAGCCATGAGCTTGTTTTAACCCTTGAATACAGGATATTTATAAATGCACCTTTGTAGACAAGGGGGTCAAAGCCCAACTCCAGGAATTACAAAAAAAACTGTTCAGGGCAGGGGCCCCACTGCAAGGATTAAATGCTTACCACTTGAGGATGAGGAGAAGGATGCAGGACCACCTCTTCTAAAAGCACTTGTTGTGTCTGTTTAGTGGCACTCTGAGTTGTCGAGGAAGAGGAGATAAATGCACTGCTTTTGGGTGAAGAGTTGGCGACATGTGCCGTACTGCTTCAATCGGTGGTGTGACATTTTCTAGGCCAGTTTTGTTTAATCTCTAGACATCGGATATCTGTCTGTCTATAGTGTTCTGTTAGGCTAAATAAAGTTGTAGGTAAAAGTTACAGGTTCACTCTATAGTTTGCTCTGTAAACATTCCTTAGGAGGGTGCACCGTCCTGTAGTTTGCTTGAAGGTTAGGGGACTTGTAGTGGTGGTTAAAAACTCATCAACAGTACATCATCGACTTTCTTCTTCATGAGCAGTAATGGTGTGAGGTGGGAGTGCATTACCCTCCTCCGCCTGTATTGGTATGGGACAGCTCCAGGAGCACCGTGTGTGAACATGCACCATTTTAGAGGACATGGGAGAAGGGCATTCTAGAGGGGAGGGGTGGGTGCTGCAAGGGTAGCATTTTTTTTTTTTTTCTAATTCCAGGTTGGTTAGGCTTTTAAACTGTCTGACCCATTGTATAGCATTGTTTAAGCACTTCAGCTCTGGAAGGTTTAACACACCCCCCTCTTTCAGGACCAGGCCATTTTTTGCTATGCGGCACTGCGTAACTGACAATTTTTTTTGTATCGCACAAATAGAGCTTTCTTTTTGGCGGCAATCAGTGACATAGTGGGACTGCAACTTTGCAGTGGGCAAATCGGACCCCTAACTGACACTTCTGTGCTAAAAAAATATGCACTATCACTGTGCTAATGACACTAGCAGGGAAGGTGTTATCAGGGGCGATCAAAGGGTTAAGTGCATTTCTGGTCAGTGCTTACTAACTGGGGGAGGTGCTTTGACTGGGGGGGAAGGTAAAGATCTGTGTTCCTGCTTAGCAGGAACACAGGATCAGTACATTCCCTTCCACAGAACCAAATGATCGGTGGACATCGCATCTGCTGGACCCGCTGATTGGCTCCTGCTGTGTCCAATCACAATGGGAGCAGGTCGCCGGCCACACTTACTAGGTACATGATCTGGCACAATGCGGCTGCCCTGACGCAGTACATGTGCGTGGGGCGGTCTGCACACGCTTAAACACAGGTTAAGGCACTATTTTTTACTTTTATTTTCTTTCTTGTGGTCAGTAAAAGTTTTTATTAAAACCAAAAACGGTGTGCAGCGCGCCACCGTGAAAGATAAACAATGAAAGTCCTTTTTTATATAGAAAGTGTTTTGAAGTCCCAAAATATATAGTCTGCGACATAATTTAAATGAAAACATTCTTATGTATTCAAATATAATCCAATAAGTGTGCTGTGTCTAAACACTTGCCAGATGTTGGAAAATGACCAGCATCAAATTCACACTTCACCCAATGTGTTTGGAAAAAGCCTGACACGGCCATGCACCTCCAGTGGTCTCCAGACTACGGCCCAGGGGCCAGATGCAGTCCTTTACTTACCTTTATCTGGCACTTGAGGCATTATTCCTGCCACTCACATTGGGGCTTAATTGCTGCCACTGATTCCAAGGATGGGGCATCATTTCTCCCATTGACCCCAATGATGGGGCCACTATGCCTTTCACGGACCCCAATGATGGGGGTCCTTTTCACTGACACCAATGATGGTGCCACTGTGCCTCCCACTGACATGAGTGATTGGGCGCTATGCCTCCCACTGACCACAGTCCAGCCCCCTCCAAGTCTGAAGGACTGGAAAACAGCCCTTTGTTTAGAAAGTTTGGAGATCCCTGGTCTAAACACTTGCCAGAGAGCAGACCACAATATGCCTTGAATTGTTGCTATGAAGAGAAGTGAAGTCCTGCTCCAGTGTAGTGATTGGATGGTAGGCTCCAGAGGAACCAAAAAAATGTATGGCTTCTTTGTTTAACCCCTTCACGCTGACCTACGCAAATGTGTTCATGGCTTGAAGGGGTTATGCTGGGGACCCCAGTAGGTTGGCTTTTTAGTGATGACAACCGATGCGGCTAAAAGCCGGTCAGTCTGTTCTCCTAAAGGAGAGGGAGGGGACTGAGACCCGGACAAAGCCGGATTCGGCTTTGATCGGTTCTCCAATGTAAAATACCAGAAGCGTTGTCAATGCAGGTAGGTTGACGTGCTTCACACTATAGAAGTGCCAGGTAGGTTAACGCTTTTGAAGTGCTTATAGAAGTGCTTTTGACAAAGCACTTCTATAGTGTGAAACACGTCAACCTACCTGCATTTCCCCTGCCTGTACCCATCCAGTGCTTTTAATATTTATGCTTTATACTTTACTTTCTGTGTGGGTGTGCTGCCGATCCGAAGATTCTCTCTTCCATGTTTTCTGCTGCAGTGGCAGGACGTGCACCCCACATCACAGAAGCAACATTCAAGTGTTATCGATTGCATCACCTGTGAGCAGCGATCTCTTTTCCTCTAACCTGGGAAATGTTATTTTTTTTAAAGGGTTGCCTATGGAGATTTTTAAGTACCGTAGTTTGTCGCCTGTCCACGAGTGTGCAATTTCAAAGCGTGACATGTTGGGTATCTTTTACTCGGCATAAAATGGAAATATTTCCCTATGGGGTTTTATTGCCAGCAAAACATTAATTAAAGAAATGTGTTCTCTCTTTTTCAGAAAAGTATACATTGTCTTTAGTATTTTTTACTAAAATAAAAAAAAAATATATTAAAACATGAGCTCTGGACATAAAGGTAAAACATGTACATGATAATACAGCCATGAGTACATACAAAAAGACATAGCATGATATAAACAATTATGTGATCATACTATGCTCCCCACACTGACGCGTTTCGACCTTAGCAGTAAGGGTCGTCTTGGGGTATACAGAGGGAAGAAAATTCCCAGTAAAAAAAAAAAAATACTCCGTGCATATTTGATATTTGTACAAACAATTTTTATGATTAAAATTTGTTTATTTACTCAGCAATACTTTAAACACCTATGCAGATCATGTTCTCATTTTGCTTGCTGCATGCTTGTTTTGAGTCCATTGTTCAGACAATTGAAGCCAGAGATGGCCAGCTACCTAGCATTTTGCCCACTTGGCTATTCCCAAAAGGGGGGGGGGTGCAGGCATGTTAAAGAGGAGTTGTCTGCACACATAATTTGTAATAAAAACATCTTTGCCATTCTGAAGCTTCCCTCCAACCACTTTGCATATTTTATATATGAAGCTGCTGCCTGTTCACTTCCTGGATTCACACAGAGGCATACCTCCAGCCATACAGCTCTCATTGGCCCTCTTATGGCCCATCCCCCCCATTCCTTCCTGGCAAAATCACAAGCGAGAACTGTGCATGATGTCATAGGCCGAGGCTTTTTATCAGACAAGGAACAGGAAGTGGGCTGTATAAGGTATTTACTGGCAGAAAAAAAATGTTTTACTATCTGAAGTTAAAATAACAAGGGCAGAAGATTTAATAGAGGGAAAAATTAAAAAAAAGGACTGACAATCTGCTTTAAGGTCAGCTTTATTTTGGCAGCTTTAAAACAAATCAAAATCCTGATGCTCTTTTGTAGTGTTCTGGTCTGCCTATTACAGATGCAGGAAATGCCATTTTCTATTTAAAAGCAAAAAAACAAAAAAAAAAACTGAATTTTCACCTCTCTAATTTTCAGTGAAATGGACCAGTCAACCGTCACTGAGGAACCAACTGAAACAGAAGATCAGCCCGTGGTAGACTCCGAGAACAAGTAAGTCTTAACGCCGAGATTTCATCTGCTTACATTTTGCCTCCCTGGTTCATTCTTCACCACTTCTCATGAAAAGAAGTTAAAACTTTTTTTTTTTCTTTTCTTATTACATAACCCTTTTTAGACTTATATTATCACTGCATATGTTTTCTGTGAAATGGGGGCAGATCATGGATAGTGGGAGGGGCTAAACGTAGCGGAGTGATGACGTTACCCAAGTCTAGGCTAATCACGGATGTCCTCCAGCCAGGAAATTAGGAGGACTATATCTGACTTTCTTCTAATGAAGCTCAGTGTCTAGTAATACCAAAATAAGTAATTTCAGCATGGGAGAAGAGCCTGGAAAACTGCAAGGCTTAAGGTAAGGCTGGACATCCGATTTAAAAGAAAAGAATGGGAATCGTGTTTTTTTTTTTTTTTTTTTGTTTTGTTTTTTTTAATCATTCTTGCCTAGCTGGATGCAGATGCTGCTTCTGTCCCCCGCCAGCTCTAACACTAAGAACCGAGTGATCGAACACCACCGATCGCTCGTTTCTCACAGCTCCCTGAGCAGAAAGCTGCTGTCAGTCAGCTGCTTTCTGCTCGGCCCCCTCACTCAGTGGAGGGGGCGGGAGTGGCCAGCTCAGACCCTCAGTGGCTCGCTGAGCCGGGTGCCGGTCCAGGCATGCGGGCGGATCCCAACTTCATTGTTGCAATCTTGCCTGAGCCTGGATCGGCTCTGTGATGTCAGCCAACAGCAGGCTTCAGACTGCTGTCTGCTGAAAACGGGTCACAAGGGTGCAGAACGATCTTCACTCCTGTGATTCACAGAAGTACAGCCAAACAAGCTTTGGTTATATTTCTCCTTTTTAAAGACATTGAGGGTTGATTTACTAAGGGTAAATAGTCTGTGCACTGCAAGTGCAGTTGCCCTAGATCTGAGGGGAACATGCAAGGAACTGCATTTTTGCTTGCACATGATTAGATCACAATCTGCAGCGCTCTCCCCCCCGTCGTTGCTGCAGCGCTCCCCCCATCATTGCTGCAGCGCTCCATCTCACACACCCCCCCCCCCATTGTTGCTGCAGCACTTCCTCTACCCCCCCTCCGTTCCCTGTTGCTGCAGTGCTTACCCCCTCAGATCTAGAGCAACTGCACTTGCAGTGTACAGTATATTTTAACATGAAAGCTGATCGCCAGCTGTAAAAAATCTATACCAAGCTCCCAGCACCAGCCATGAGCTTGTTTTAACCCTTGACTACAGGATGTTTATAAATGCACCTTAGTAAACAAGAGGATCAAAGCCCAACTCCAGGAATTACAAAAAAAAACTGCCCTTGTAGTGGGGGAGGGGGCTGTTCAGGACAGGGTCCCCACTGCAGGGATTAAATGCATAACACTGGAGGATGAGGAGTAAGATGCAGTACCACCTCTTCTAAAAGCACTTGTTGTGTCTGTTTAGTGGCACTCTGAGTTGTCGAGGAAGAGGAGATAAATGCACTGCTTTTGGGTGAAGAGTTGGCGACATGTGCCGTACTGCTTCAATCGGTGGTGTGACATTTTCTAGGCCAGTGTTTTTCATCTCTAGACACCAGATATCTTGTGTCTAGTGTGGTGTTTTTTTTTTTTTTTTCTGGTCAGTATACAAGTTTTCTGCATATTTGGTTGTATTGTGAAGATGTTCCAGATATCTATATAGGTGCTCCCTTCACCAGCCACCATGTGAAGAGACGCATTATCGGCATATGGGATCGCTGTCCCCATCCTGTGCTTTAGCTGTGACTTTTATGTTTCAGGGAAAACGAGGTGGAAGAAGTTAAGGAAGAAGGACCCAAGGAAATGACCTTAGATGAATGGAAGGCAATGCAAGACAAAGCACGCTCCAAAGTTGAATTCAACATCCGAAAACCAAACGAAGGTGCTGACGGCCAGTGGAAGAAAGGCTTCGTTCTTCACAAATCTAAGAGTGAGGAGGTAATGAGCGAGGAGGTAATGATCTGTGCTACACATATGGTAGGCCTTATGGTTATATTACATTGCTGTGTGCTTACGGACAAGCTGCTCAGAAGTCTTTGACATTCTGAAATCATTCTTCATAGGACTCGGGGCAGGTTACTACAATGGTAAAATGAAGCAGAATGAGATTCTAGCCAGGAGCAGCTTGTTCTAAATGCTTGCTTGTTTGTAGACATAGTAGATTTTGCATGAGAAGGTGTCGGGCTTCCAATCTGCTTGTGCTATTTAGGCTAACCACTTGCCTACTGGGCACTTTTACCCTCTTTTCCCAAGCTAATTTTTAGCTTTCAGCGCTGTCGCATTTTGAATGACAATTGTGCGGTCATGCAACACTGTACCTAATATGACATTTTAATAATCATCCCCCCCCAAATAGAGCTTTCTTTTGGTGGTATTTCATCACCACTGGATTTTTTGCTAAACAAAAGCCTGAAAATTTTGAATTATTATTTTGAAGTATTATTATTATTTTGAAGTATTATTATTATTTTGAAGTATTATTATTATTTTGAAGTATTATTATTATTTTGAAGTATTATTATTATTTTGAAGTATTATTATTATTTTGAAGTATTATTATTTATTATTATTATTTTGTATTTATTATTATTATTATTTTGTATTTTTATTTTGTATTATTATTATTATTATTATTTTGTATTATTATTATTATTATTTTGTATTATTATTATAATTATTATTTATTTTTCATAGTTATAAAATTTTGCAAACGGGTAGATTTTCCTCTTTCACTGGTGTGCGCTGATAAGGCGGCACTGGTGGGCAAATGTTGGGACCGATGTTCCTTTTAACAGAAGCCGGTTATCGGCTTTCTTTTCTCCTCCAACTGTCAGCATGGGGGGGGAGCCTGTAACTGGCTTCTGTTTACATCGTTTGATCAGCTGTCATTGGCTGACAGCTGATCACCTGGTAATGGGCCGCTATGTTTAGCCCTTTAGACTCCTTTCACACGATCGGCCGATCAAATCCGCCTGTTTGTTTTTCAGGCGGATCCAAGCGGGCTACCCATTGACTTCTATGGGCAGGTGCGCTGACACCTGCCTGCCATCCGATCTGCCAAGATCTGCTGTAAACAGACAGATGGCGATATGTTCGCCATACGCCGATCGGATGAAAGCGGACAGGCGGACTGTTCATCTGATCTCCCCATAGAGGAGAGCGGGGCTCTGACAGGTCCGTCTCTGCACGGTGAGAGGGAGACGGACCTGTCATTTGCCTGCTCAGCGGTGAAAGGGGCCTTACCCCAATATGTGATCAGCCGAAGGACTCTGCGATTTACAGAGCACGCCACAAGCTCGGAAGGACGTCTATGGACACCCTCCCGGCATTCTAAGCCCGCACTGTAGCAGTCTTTTGGCTATAGCACAGATGGGAACAGATTTAATAACAAACATGTTATACTTGACCTGCTCTGTGGCATGGTTTTGCATAGAGCTGCTTTGACCCTCCTCTTGGGTTCCCCCACCGGCGCTCCTGGCCCATCCGTCCTGCTGAGTGTCCCCATAGCAAGTCGTTTGCTATGGGGCTACCAAGCCAACGCCCTGTGTCCATTCACACATGGAGCTCGGCCCTGCTCTCTCCAGCCAATGAGTAAAAGACCAGAGAGAGACGCTGCTCTTGTACACATCTCTGGATCGAGATTGGGCTCAGGTAAGTATTTGGGGGAGGGGTTGCTGCTGCACACAGGGTTTTTTTTTCCTTCATACATAGAATGCAGTAAGGTAAAAAAAAAAAAAAAAAACCTTCAGTCTTCACAACCACTTTAAGGTGGACATTAGTTAGCACTATCTGATGACTTTGCATTTACAGAAGAAAACTGCTCAGATAAGTAGCCCTTTGACCAACTGATGGATTGCACATGGAAGGACCTTGTTTGTGCATAGGCGATCTGCCTACCTAAAAATGGTCAATATAGACACAATGTTAAAGGTGAAGTATATCCAAAGCTCGTTTGACTGTACTTCTATGGGTCATTTTGCACTCCTGTGACCCGTTTTCAGCAGAGAGCGGACTAAAGTTCTCTGCTCGGGGAGCTGTCAGAACCGAGCTATCGGCGATGTTCGATCGCTCAGTTCTCAGTGTTAGAGGCGCTGGGGGACAGATGCAGTATCAGACCGATGCTGCATCCACCTAGGCAAGTATGATTCCAAAAAAAAATCCCTAACTACTTTCAAATGGAATAGCCACTTATCAGAACCTCTTCCATAACCACTAACTGCTGACACCAAATCTTATCACGTTGCAATGTACATTTTTGGAGTAGATAGGATGCATGACAACTTTTCTGCTTTCCAGGTTCATGCCGAGTCTGAAGGTTTGGATCACCATTTCCGTAAGCCCGCAAATGACATCACTTCCCAACTTGAGATTAATTTCGGAGATCTTGGCCGCCCCGGCCGCGGACGCGGTGGTGGAAGAGGTGGCCGCGGACGTGGTGGAAGGCCCAGCCGTGGCGGTAGAACTGATAAGGTAATTCAGTCTGCTGTGTGCTCGGACGTTGAGACTGATCTGTGGAAACTAGAGGTAAATAAAAGATGCTTTTATTACTTGCCCAATCATTGTATTCTAGCTGTCATTTCTTCTACTGCTGGGCAGAAAACTAAAGCATGCCCCTGACTGCTTTACTCTATATTTCCACTTTTTCTTTGCTTATGTTGTCAAAATGCATAATATTTCACTCTTTTTTTTTTTTATTCTCTCAATTCTTTAATGTGTAATAAAATGTATTATATCTGCAATATCTGAACATTTTACAAACGCCCACTAATCTTCCAGAAATCCTCCACTACAATCACACACAGTAATGTCCGCTTTGTTCTTATATCCTCTGCTGCACTACAGTTCTTTCCCCCCTTTGTTATGGAGAGGGAGGTGTTCTGTAGTCCAGCAGAGAAGTCGTCTGGCAGGCCTGGTGACACTTCTTGGGATTTCACTGCAACACAGGCAGTGTCTTGTCAGTCCTATCGGCAAGTTAGGAATCAGTGGATTTCTGGCAGATCAGAAGGTATTTGCATTCACAGCATTTTTTTTTTTTTGACACAAATTATGGGGGAAATATACATGTATAGTAGATGTATTGAATGTTTTTTCAAGTCGTTTGCTCAGATATACTTCAAAAAAATGTATATCTATATTCTCTGCTCCAGGCTTTGTTCCTGCTAAGACTTCTAGAACTTTGTCATGGCTAGGGTGTCCTATGGCTGGTGAAATCCAATTTGTTCCTTTCCTCAGGAGCAGATTGCTTCTGTCTGTTGGTAGCAGCCACATGACCCTCCAGCAGAGGTTCTGAGTCGTAATACTGGAGAGGGGGGGGGGAGCATGTAAAAACCACTAAGGTCTTCAGTGTTAACAAATACCGATTTGTAAAATATTGAATAATTGTATCACCACCATCATTGCAATGTTTGCTGCATCTTGCCCGCTGTGCCCCTCCCTCTCCACTCCCAGCTGCTTTGTCCCTGTGCCTCTAAGGACGGGTTTACATGTGTGGCTTTGGTTTGTAGTCCGGAGTCCAGTGCGTTTCTGTTCACTGATTCAGGTGCAAATTTTTGCCTGAATTCGTACCTGAACTGGACCCAAAAAATGCACAGGACCCTTTTTGAAACCACGCCGCAGCTGTACCGGACATGTGTGAGCTGGCTGCATTGAGAGCCGGTCACTTTCACATGTCATGTGAATTGATTGCGGTTTAAAATGCATCCAATCTGCATATATGTGAAACCAGACTAAAGGGACACATGATGGAAGTGAAAGATGAAGATATTGGTGTCAGATGCTGAAGTTTTTAGGGACTTTGCAAGTGAGCAAAGATAGAATGCAACTGAGGTGTCAATGGGAATTATTGATGTTTCACAAGGCAGTTTTTTTTTTTTCAGTCTGATCGGGTCTCTAGGGCCCCTTTCACATGAAAGTTCTGATCTGATCTGCCTGTGCGTTTTTTCGGGTGGACCCGATCGGACCATCCATAGCTCGTGATGGAGTGGGTCCGTTGGCATCCGGGCCGCCAAAAACAGACAGATTGGAATCTGTTCCCTGTCCGGCGGATGACGGTTGGATGGAAACAGGCAGTCCGTTTCCATCTGACCGCCCTGTAGAGGAGAGTAGTGGGCTGTGTCGACACGGATCTGTTATCCGCCTGCTCAACAGGGGATCAGCAGAGAGATCCTCCGCTGAGCAGATGAATCTGCTGGACGGAGTCCTTCCTGTGTGAAAGGGGCCTAAGACAATAAAGCTGTATGTGAAAGTAACAAAAGATTAGTTGACATGGAGGTTTACATTTATCAGTGAACTCACAGAAATGATTATTTACAACAGGATTTGTTTAAAATGAATGGCAGATCATTTTTATAAAAAGTGACATTTGGTTAGTCAGTTTGCTAGAGACCTGCTCTGCTTTAGAAAACTGGGTTCAGTTCTTGATTCAGTCCCAGCACAGTGACTTAGAGGCTAGCCCATCTGCCTTGCAGCACTGGGGTCCTCAGATTGAATCCTGTCCAGGACATGATCTGCATAGAGTTTGGATATCCTCCCACAGTCTAAAGTCAGAGTGATAGATTAATTTCCTCCTCTCCACATTGATCTTAGACAGGCCATACACAGTGCAAATTTCTTTCCTGCAGCCACGGGTTGCAAGAAAAAAATGTGCACGATTCCCCCATCAACCCAGTGCTGAAAGGGGAATCCCCTTGTGCCGAGACATTGTCTGATCCAGGTAGGGGAGGCATTCCCCACCTGGAGAAGACTAAGTATCGCTAGCGGCTATAGCAGCCGCTAGAGATAATCGTAAGAGAATCCAGCAAGGCTGCTTGTATCCAAGTTGATCGATCCACTTGCTAAATTCAGCCTGCCCATTAACGGTTCGAATCTCAGCTGGTTCCTGCTAAACTGGCTGAGATTCGAACCATGTATGGCCGGCCTTAATGTGCATGTAAGATACTTGGGGGCGGGTACTAATGTGAATGTACAGTATGTAAATGCTGCATAAATTGTCACTTTATACATGCCTGTAGTAAGCTGGGCCCTGACATGTAATGGTAATGCTGAGTTTTGTAATGCAGTCTATAGTGCTTTGCTGTCCATAACCCAATTCTGTATCACCATTTATTCCTTTGTTCCTGCAGTCAAGCGTCTCTGCTCCTGACGTAGATGACCCCGAAGCTTTCCCAGCTCTGGCGTAAACTGGATGGCTAAAGTCCACCCCTGGTGCCCTCGCGGCTCCCCTTTCTACGAGGCTTGCATGCTTAAGGATCCTAAACAACTACAAATTTAAGAGACTGTCGATCATACCATTCACACCTATGGACTGAATTTTATCTGTTTTAAACAAATGGACTTCTCTCGCTACACAGGAGCAACCATACGGTAGTTGAGTTTTGTATTTAGATACGTACTGGTAGCAGGGACGTTTTCATAATTTTTCCAGAGATTCAGCATTCTTCATGGATACTTTTTTTTTTTGTATGGCTGCTTGAAAATATGCGTTTCCGAACTTGAAATATAGGTGTGGACAGTGTGTACCAGTTAACGTTTTCACTTCATCTGTGTTTTTATTCCTAAACTTTTATTTTCAGGCTTTAGTTTCTTGTATAACATAGAATTTTATTTTTTATTTTCTTTTGAAATTGGTTTCAGTTTTAAGTCTTGTCACCTACCCAGCTTCTTTTCTTACAAACCAAAAAACGTATTGGCGGTTATAACTGATATACCTAATTTCAATTTGGGAAGGTCATGTGTTTGTTTTTTTTTTTTAGCATTTAGCGGTGGTACTGGTGACGGTGATCTTTTAATATGCTCAATACCCGGGGTGGACAAATTCCTGTAGGATTCGAAGCGCCACCCAATAACGGGCTTTCACCGATTTTACTCACAGAAGAGGCTGAGAGAGGCCCCATTTGTAATCTGTAGGTGTTCTGGGGGCCTGGCTTCCTAGGATTTGTCCAGCTCTGCTTCAACAACAAAAAAATTGCCAGCTTCCGTGCTTGCTTTCGTGTGGCGAAGTCCTGCAGCTTGTTCTTTAATACTACTATTTTTTTTTTCCCACCGCCAATAGCTGTAAAATGCGAATCGTAACTGAAAATGGAGCAGGACGAGCGTTGTAAAAGAAATTTGATATTTTACATATTTTTTTTTCGAAGATGGCCGCACCAATGATTCCTAACTGGCAGCCTGTAAACAATTCTTGCCGTGAAAAAAAAAGACGCTGCAGCTTTTGTATTAGGAAATGGGTTGTATGAGGAGCACTGGGGTGGGACGTTAATCCATTTAAGGCAGATACGGGGCTTCACATTACAAATCCCAGCATGCCCTGGTAGGAAATGCAGTTCCCTCTTAACAGCTTGAGGGCACACTATTGCCTGGAGTGCTTGAAAGCCCTCTTTTTTTTAAAGTGGAATAACTTATATCATGTTAATGGTGGGAGGTGGGGGGGATTTGTGTTTTGACATGGAACACCTCTCCTCCATATCAGTTTGAAATAAAAAAAAAAAATCTGATTTTCTGCTTTTTCGGTTTCACTGGTTGACAACTGAATGTTCCCTTTTGCAGGGGATATTACACAAGTCTTGCTCCCCTTTAGGGTTTATTTTTTTATAGATTATTTAAATTGTTCCTACGATTTAAACAAAAAAAACTGACCACTTTGAAAGCAAAAAAAAAAAAAAAGATGCGACAGGATTATCTAAAGTAAAAAAAAAAAAAAAATACACAAAAAGAATAAAAAAGAAAAGCGTAAAAAAAAAAAAAAAAAGTTGTCTACAGTGTTTGTTAGGATAAGATTGTCATTTTATTTAATATTTCTTTTTACACTTTTTAGCAGGCTTTGAAATTTGTAGGTTCTTATCTAAGTAGGTAAATTGAAGACAAATATTATTGCCCTATTTTTATAAAACGTTGTACAGTCGACAAAATATCAAACTGGTGTGTACCAAGAAAAGGGAGGAGGGCAGGGCCGTCTGCTCTCTGCATACTTGCGGCGAGGGGGTACCTCTGTTAGTTGTACATGGTCTTTCCAGCATTGGCATGTCGGTAGCAATCTGTTAAATTTTTTTTTTTTTTTTTTTCTTTTGACCGACCGGCCGTGATGAAATTATTTTGTATCAGATATAATTTACTTTAAATCTACAAACCAGATGTATTATAAACTTCTGCACATTAACCTTCTAGATGAAATAAGCCTTCACGAAAAGGGAGGCAAGTTTTCCAGTGGTGTATGTCTTGTTTTAGGGGTAAGTTGGGGTATTTTTGGTGCAGCTAAGTAAAGATGCGCTCCCCTTGGGATTATAAAGTGCCCGTTGTAAGTAAGAAATGGATTCCAAAAATTGTCACCCAAGAAGCTAAAAAAAAAAAAAAAGCTGGTTGATAATTCAGGTAACAGTTGCATTTCTTAAATTCATTGTGCATGCACTTCTGCTGGGTGAAACGGCCATTATAAGCCTAAAATTCAAATTAAGTTTTTCTAAGAGGGTTCCTTTTACCAAAATGCATGTTAGACCGGTCTACCGCCTTCGGAATGTTGCTGAGACCAGGAGCTGCCGGTGACGGCTCATCTCCGTGCTGGAGGGGGGGGGGTACGAAATGAGCACACTTCCAGGACAAAACTACGACACCTGCATGGAGTAAGGCCCATGGCTATGTTGACACAAGGCCAAGGGAGAAGGGTTTAGTGAAGGTAGACCCAAAATCTATCTGGCATCTTGTCTCACTGTATAGTTAAATGTTGAAACGGGTTCACAGAAAAGAGGAAGAAGAACAAAAAATCTTCCCTGGAGATCCTGTCAGTAACAGCATTTCCTGTTGCAGGCAGACAATGCTATACCACTGCCTAAGGCTTCATGTACACTGGCAGCTCCTAAACTTGAGTTTAGGAGCTTTTTTTTTTTCCAAAGTGCCTAAACAACTCCATAAAAGCTTATGGGGTTGATTTACTAAAGACAAATATACTGTGTACTGCAAGTACAGTTACACTAGATCTGAGGGGAACATGCAAGGGAAAAAAAAAAAAAAACAGCATTTTTGCTTGCACATGATTGGATGATGGAAGTCAGCAGAGCTTTCCCTCATTTCAGAGCTTCCCCTTACATCTAACACAACTGCACTTGCAGTGCAAAGTACACTTGCCTTTAGTAAATCAACCTCCATGTGTCAATGTACACATAGGCTTTTAGCGAAGTTTAGGAGCTGCCCCTTCAACCTCCCTCTCCTGAACAGGGAAGAATCGCATTCGGGATAGAAACTTTTTGACCGGTGGCCGTGGGAAAAAGAAAATTGTGAAAAACTGTGCCATGATTTTGCCATGGTAAATGTAGGCCATACATGGATTGAATTCCAAACTAATTATCTTTTGAAAATCAAACTTTGTGCATTTTGGGCCCTCTCCAAAGGATACACTGGACACTCATTGAGAGAGGAGAGAAGCACACAGAGCAGCTGTGCCCTCCCATTGCCCATGCACAGAAGCCTTTGTATTTTGTGAATGCCTTTCCTTAAAGCGGTTGTAAAGATGTTTTTTTTTTTTTTTTTAAAATAACAAACATGTTATACTTACCTTCACTGTGCAGCTCGTTCTGCACAGAGTGGCCCCGAACCTGGTCTTCTGGGGTCCCTCGGCGGCTGTTTCAGCTCCTCCCCGCAAGCATTTACCACCTTAATGCGAGGGCTCGCATGGTGGTGAGTGCTTGCGGGCGCGCTCCCGTGATACAGCCGGCGGCTATAGCCGCTCGCTGTATCACTCGGCCCCGCCCCCCGGCGCGCCGCGTCATCGGATGTGATTGACAGCAGCGCGAGCCAATGGCTGCGCTGCTTTCAATCCATCCACTGCAGCCAATCAGCGACCAGGCTGAGCTGCAATGAAGCTGACGAGGACGCGGACCGAAGATTCGAGGCGTCAGGTAAGTAAAACGGGGGGGCTGGGGGCGGCGGTACTGTCAAAAGTTTTTTCACCTTAATGCATAGAATGCATTAAGGTGAAAAAATTTTTACCTTTACAACCCCTTTAAATACAAAGGCTTCTGTGAATGGGAAGAGGCTACCATAGCAGTTCCAGTGACTCGGCTCTTTAAAGTGGAAGTAAACCCTCCTATTGGTTTCAGCCAAGGAAGCTGCCATCTTGGCCTGTGGTTTTTTTTTTTTTTTTAATCAACTGCCATTATGCACATGTGATCAGTTAGGATACCAGCCATTGGATGGTTTGACAGCACAGCCAATGTGACAGCTACATTCCTGGCATGTGCTGTAAATGTAACTGTTTTTGTTTTTTTTAACTGTTAAATTTATGGGTTTACGTCTGCTTTAGTGCCGGTTCACACAGGGGCGCCTTGTCGGGCGACCTAGCCGCCCGACAAGTCGCCTCCTGTTCTGTACAATGGAACCGTTCTAATCGGAGCGACGCAAGTCGCTCCGACTTAGAAAAAGGTTCCTGCACTACTTTGGGGGCGACTTGCATAGACTTCTATACAGAAGTCATTTTGCAAGTCACCGTGGCAGTTGTGTGCAGGTCGCGACCTGCAAGTCGTGCAGCCCCTGTGTGAACCGGGGCTAAAGGAACCGAGACTGCAATGCCTGGTATCAGAGCTCCAGAAGTGATCTTCCTGGAGCATAATAAATCTATCAGATGTGAATATCAGAGATAAGTCCAGGAGGCGGCAGGCACTTACTTAGACTTTAACTCATGGTATGTCTGCGGTTTTTATAAAGTAGCTGAATTTCTAGAATTCAGCTTTAAGAAAACTGTATACATTGAGGCATGATGCCATTAATATCTAAAAAAAAAATAAAAACAAAGATTTAGGTTTACCGCCACTTGGACAAATGTGCAGTGCAAGGGTCTATCTGGTGGCATGTGAATTACATGGATTATTAGGAAGAGGACCGCACACCGAGTTGATGTGAATCTAAAGGAGATTGTATAAAGATTGTACAATAAAAGGTGTATGGCCAGCTTTAAGGTGTCTATACAAAGCTAAGTTAAACGCTAAACTGGTTGATCCTCACTTGCATTAATTTGGATGCAAAATGATTTAATAGAGTAGTATAAGGTTCACAATTTATGAAATGCAGTTTGTTTTTTTGTTTTTACATGCTGGAAAAGCATTATGTGAAGTTTGCTCGAACGTTACATCTGTTGTAGGATCACATCAAGCAGAACATGGTTCAGGTGAGGAGTGACAATGCCTGTGTATGGCCACCCTGAGGCAGTCTTGTTTTATTACAGGTCAGGAAGTTTAATCTCTCATCATTTTTGGTTCTACTGGGCTCCTGGAACTTGTGTGTATTTGGTTTTATGGCCTGATATAAAAAAAAAAAAAAAAACATCTGTGTGATGGCCAAAAGCTACAACAAATTCACTTGAACAATTTTTCATTTTTTTCCTACTGTTTTGAAGCCTGATAATCTCGGTGTGAAGATGAGAAACGCCCTCTCTGCAAATAAAATGTATTTGGATGGTGGGCAAATAAACAAAACCCATCTGGCTCAGTCTGTGTTTCATAGTTGTAAATTTGCCTCTAAAAGTCCATTATATGTGTGAACTGAAACTGTGAAGCCAATCTGTCTTTGGTGGATGCTTATTGAATTAAAGGTTAATTTTCATGCTCTCACCGGTTTCATGAGAGAACACTGTTGGCAGCTTTTATTTTTACATTCTTATCTCTCAAAACAAGAAAACCACCTAACTTTCAGGGGAGGCTCAAAAAGACCGTCCTGGGAAGGAAAAAAAAAAACCCTCAACAAAGCAAGCACACTAGAGGTACCTGAACATGCAGCACGCTTACAAACCCTCCAAATGTTGGCCTGGGTCCTCTATCAAGCAAAGCTCTTCCTAAGTCTACCTTCTCGCTGGAGATTTAGGCCAGGCCGGTGCAAATTGTATCGGCAGGAATCGGATTCCTGCTGCGGTTAAAGCAGATCTTCACTGCATCCGAGTACCACAAACATGAATTCATTTTTACAATTCAAAGCCAATTTTCCTATCCATTCATGTCTGATTTATTATGTTGATAACTTACTTTGAAAAACACCCCCTAGCATTTCTGGCTATTTTGTGTAAGGGCAGATGATTAATGTAGCATTTACTTCCTGGAATCCATCTTTAGCGCATGCATGCAGGAGAGTGTGCTTAGCTGAGAAAACACCTCTTCACTTAGCCCCGGTTCACACTGGGCCGGCTTGTCAGGCGACCTAGCCGCCTGGCAAGTCGTCTCCCGTTCTGTGCAATGGAACCGTTCTAATCGCTCCGACTTAGAAAAAGGTTCCTGTACTACTTTGGGGGTGACTTGCATAGACTTCTATACAGAAGTCGTTTTGCAATTCGCCGCGAAAGTCGTTTGCAGGTCGCCTCGGTGAGGTGACCTGCAAGTTGTGCCACCCCTAGTGTGAACCGACCCTTACTGAAGACTCCCCTGGGGTGTGTGACATCATTTACCTAGGCAAGTAAACAGCAAGAAAGCTGAAGAAATTTAAAAAAAGTTTAAAACAAGTAAATATAATATGCTTTGCTCTCTATTTACTAATGATAGCAGGATGAGAATTAAAAATAATCAAAGTTGATGGTGGAGGGGGGGGGGGATTTCTACTTTAAGTGCGGCTGCTGGCCCCCGGTCACTATGACAGGTTGCCGGCAGCTATTCTGTTGTCCGCACAGCCAGTGATCACTGCTGGGTGCACAGAAAGTGTATCCTGCAGAAATCGCTATAGGTAATCGATGGCTGTGCAGAGAGCCACGAACAAACGCGCCCGCTGGCAGCCTGCCCTAGTGAAGCAGACCGCCCAGAGCCCGCAGCAGGATCTGATTTCTGCTGCTACCGTTCCCACGGGCCTTAAAGTGATTGTAAATTATCATATTGTAAAACAACCCATTCAGTTTAAAATTTAAATGAAAGGCAAAGCATTTTTTTCAAAAGTGATCACATTCCCTCTGTTCTCATCTGCAGAAGAGGTGAGGGAGGAG
Organism: Lithobates clamitans; assembly: GCA_037952925.1. Classification (NCBI taxonomy): domain Eukaryota; kingdom Metazoa; phylum Chordata; class Amphibia; order Anura; family Ranidae; genus Lithobates; species Lithobates clamitans. The sequence continues at coordinate 784,902 of JBBGZY010001228.1, forward strand.
GAATAGCAGTGCACTGAACTTTCCAGTGAATGGCTGTGCAGGAGGTTGGTGTGTCAGGACAAGTCATGCTAGAGAACTGACCACAGTGTGTTCTCCTGCCTTGTGTGGTCAGTTTTCAATAGGAAAGCAGAAGGACTAGCAGGGATTTCACATAAAGGAAGCAATACAAAGAGAACAGGAGACTTTCTCATACAAGTACATGGAACAGCAGCCACATATCAGGAATATGAAATGTTGGCGTAACAAACAACAATCGCTGGTGTGAATGTAGCTTAAAGGTACTGAAGCTTGTGCTGCCTCCTGCACATTCCCTGGTAAGACTGCTCATTGTTAAGGATTTGCTTGGGGGATGGGATTTTAGCAGCAAACCACCTACTGTATCAGAACTTGGCCTTGTATTTGGAGGGTTTGGGAGGCTGTTCTGTATGCACTAACCTGCAGCAGCTGCGTGTATATTTTACACCTCTAGAGATTAGGGAACAGATTTTTTTTTTTGAACTGAGCATCTTTATCATTCTGTTCTGTTGAAAAATAAACAGGAGAGCTCTCCATGCTGTTAATTCAGGTTGATCCATCTTTGTGCCGTCTTCAAGTATTATAACACCGTTATATTAAAGTAGAAGTTCAGCCAAAAACGATCATCATGCTAAACCGACTCGGCCACATTCAAAACCTAATCTATCTAGCCCTTTAAAGAAGAAATTGCTATTCTCACCTGTTCTGCTGCCGATCTGGCTTCAGTATGGAGATTGCCGCTGACAGCGGAAGCACTCATAGTAACTCTATGGGTGACGTCACTTCCTATTTATTTCACAGCTTGTTGTCAAATTTCTCCTGCACACAACATCCGCCGCTGCGGACCAGCTTCAGGAAAGGTATGTATGGTGATTTTTGGTTTACAGGGTTAGATTCACTCGTTTTAGAATGTGGCTGGGAGTCGGTTTAGCATCAGAGGTTTTGGCTGAACTACTCCTTTCAGCTTTGATTTCTGTAGGAATTAATATCCCATCACACAAGCATAGAGGGGACCACCTCCTGAAAATCTTCTATACTGCATTTTCTACAAAAGGAATTGCACAAGTAGAACTAAAGCCAAAACTTTTTTTTTCCCCCCATTTTGGATAGAGTAAGGGAGAGTTATAACCCATCAGATTTATTTTTGCCTCTGTCCCATTGTGGAGATTTCCCTTCACTTCCTGTCCCATAACCATACAGGAAGTAAGAGGAAATCCCTACAAATTAAGGGAATTCCTTGGGGTCTCCATTGGAAGATTTCCCTTCTATTACTTTTCTGGGCACAATCTAAAATGTGGGATTTTCTTTTAGGCCGTGTACACACTCGGGGCGGACTTTTCGACATCAAAGGTCCGACGGTCTTTTGGACGGACTTTCGAACGAATGGACTTGCCTACACACGATCACACCAAATTTTGTCCAACGGATTCGTACGTGATGACGTACAACCAGACTAAAATAAGGAAGTTGATAGCCAGTAGCTGCCCTAGCGTCGGTTTTCGTCCGTCGGACTAGCATACAGACGAACGGATTTTTCGACCGGACTCGAGTCCGTCGGAAAGATTTGAAACATGTTCTAAAGTCCGTCTGATTTTTGACAGAAAATGTCTCCTGCAGGTCTGATGAAGCCCACACACGGTCGGATTGTCCGATGGATTCGTCCTGTCGGACCAGTCTGGTCGAAAAGTCCGCCCGTGTGTACACGGCATTACTTTCAATGATAATGGTAAACTGGGGTAAAGCCAGCAATAAAACTGGACAGGGGTTCCAATCTCACTCCATCCACAACTAAAAAAATGTTTTGCCTTTAGTTATACTTTAAGGGAACAAAACTAACTGCTACATACACAGGTGAAAAATCCATAGATGGGAGCTGTGTTGTCTGCCAAAGGATTTGTTTTTCTGCACATCCAGTCCTAGGACTGCCTAGCCCTGTCTGGAAGGCCACAGGACCTGTCTTTCTTTTTAAAAATAAACATGTCATAATTACCTGCTCTCAGTGGCGGCCCGTGCACTACAGGCGCCGCCCCCCATCCATGCGCCCGGCCCCTTTCAAAACGCCGGATGCATGGATTCCTATGGAGGGGGGTTGGTACTTTTTGAAGCACCTGATTAGAGCCAGAGGCTCTAAAGCTTCAAAATAGGGTGGGCTCGGGGGTGTAGAGACCCCACCCAATTGTGTGACAATAGCGAATTAATTTTCGCTAGTTCCACACTAGCCTTCCTCTCTGCCAATCAGGAGCCAGGACGTCACACCTGCTTCCTGATTGGCCAAAGCGCCGGCCATCCCTATTGGATGCCCAGCCCTCATCGGGCATGTATAATTCAGGTAGCGATACTTGTAGAATAGTAGGGTGGTGGTGATGGAGCGATGTACAGCCTCGGATGATGGCACTGGAGGAAGGTGGTCCGTGTCCCTGGGGGGGGGGGGGGTGGTAAAGGAGGAGGTGGATGGTCAGGCAGACACAGGCTGTCTGTGCTCCGGAGACAGGTGGGTGGAGGAGGAGGACTGGGCTGAGCGGAGACCATGCAGAGGAGTGGACTCATCCTCCTGGGCACCAGCCTGCTGCTCGTCCTCATCACTGTCTGTCTGGCCATAGGAGAGGCCTACAGGTACGGGGGAGGGGGAATGGCTGATGCATCGCATACCATCTGCCTGTACCTCGCCCCAGCCTAGGTTGGTGGCAAGTGGCTGCATTTGATGGGCACATTGGCTGCGTTTGGGCACAGTGAGGCTGTAATTGATGGGGGGGTCAGTATTTTTTAGTTTGCACCCCCCAAAAAAATTTTGAGCACCAGCCACCACTGCCTACTCTGTGCAATGTTTTGCACAGAGCAGCCCAGATCCTTTTCTCCGATCCCTTGCCAAGTGCCCCTTAACCAAGCTGCTTGCTGTGGGGGGCACTCTTGTGTGCTTGTGGCTCAGCCCCACTCCCCTCCTCACTGGCTGTGACTGACAGCAGTGGAAGCCAATGGCTCCTGCTGCTGTGTCTGTACTAATGAGGAAGGAGAGATGCTGCTCTTGTCAAAAAAAGGCCAAGGAAAAATCCAAGCTCTACTTACTGACCAGCCTGCGAACAACCAAATTACCTGTCTAACAGTATGCGTTAAAGTGGTTGTAAACTCTCCCCGACAACTTTGTCCCATGTAAATCAGCATAAAAAACCCTAATGAACACTGCTTGTAGATATCTATCTACTTGCTTAGTATTGTTGTAATCCTCTTTGTTCTTTAGAATGACTTCACTGAGCATGCCCAGATCTCCCCTAATTTATGGCACACTCTGTGTACTTGTCTGTCTATTATCCAATCTTCCTACGGCACAACTCTGAAATCCCACGAGACTGCATAATCACTCAGAGCTTCCTACTACACCCCATGTGACATCACATGCAGTGTAAACTTGGGCATTGAACAGGATTACTGCAGCCTTATCAGCTGAAGCTGATAAGACTGACACAGGCAAACACTAGATAATAGGCACAAGTAAATACTATGAAATAGAACAAATCAGCTATGAGCAGTGAAACAGGGTTGCCATAGAAACGTTGGATTGAGAAGGAGGCTTGGTTAACAGTGCAGGAAGTGCTCAATGTAAGGGCGGAAATACACTGTACTGTGGACTCGGAAAACAATACTTAAGATGGCGCTGCCTAACCCCTGGAAACGAGTTTTTTAAAGTTTCTTTAAACAGTAAGTAATATGTGATTTGGGCTGGATTACAGTGGCTATAGTTTGATAATTATGTATTATAATGGACTAAATGAAAAGCAGCATCAGAGTGGGAGAGTTTACTTCCTCTTTAGGAACAGGGGTTTCATCTGCACACATTTGCAAATACATGCGTAAGCTACAGAGCCCCAGCAAGGCACCCTGTTACCTGTAGTCCCTAACTGCCTTTTAAGAGGCTCCACAGTGAAAGCACATGCATTCTGATAGATAGATAGAGGGTAGCTAAGCTGGAGGGAGCCCACCCCTCCTTAAAGGTACAGGGGCACACTGAACACTCAGCACATGGCACTATGGCTGCAAAGGTGTCAGTTGCCTGACCAATATGGCAACAGTACAAAAAGTTTGCCACTGGCCTTTGCAGCAAGGGGCATTGGAGGAAAACATATGTCAAAAAAAGGCCAAGGAAAATTCCAAGCTCCACTTACTAGCCAGCCTGCAACCAACCAAATTGACCTGTCTAACAGTATGTGTTAAAAACATGGGTTTAGTCTGCACATTTGCAAATACATGTGTAAGCTGCAGACCCCGGCAAGGCAACCTGAGATGCTGCTCTCGTGCACATTGCTGGATTGAGATCGGACTCTGGTATTGCGAGGGGGGGCTGCACACTGAAGGTACCTTTTTAGTTTCACGCATGAAGGTAAAAAAAAAAAAAAAATTCCAGGCTTTAAAACCACTTTAATGATGTATTAATGGAACACTGAGCTTTGTTGATTTTGTCTTTTTTTTTTTTTTTTATCTGCCTGTAGTTTGTAAGGTAAACATTACAGTGACAGTTCAATATATGCACTCACTAAACACAATATAGTTTCAATGTGTTTTTTTTTTTATAAGAAATCACTTAGGGGTTGTACTGGGTTCACTGCGTCTTTGTGGGTCTAAACAACGGCTACCTTTGACACTGACATAAGAAAAATGTGGAGACTGCAGTGCTGGCCTTCTAAAAATCCTAAATGCTGGCTAGATAGAAATCTTTATACTTGTTTTAAATCAGTAACTTGAAACTTGAAACGTTACAAAGTAGGTGAGGTTGAAAAAAAGACACAAGTCCAAGTCTGTGTGTGATTATATGTCGGTATTACCTTGTATATCCCTGTATGTTTCGGTCTTTCAGGTGCTTATCTAATAGTTTTTTGAAACTATTGATGCTCCCCGCTGAGACCACCGCCTGTGGAAGGGAATTCCACATCCTTGCCGCTCTTACAGTAAAGAACTTTACGTAGTTTATGGTAAACCTCTTTTCTTCTAATTTTGATTAGTGGCTGGAGTCTTGTTAATCTTCCTTCTGCAAAAGAGTTTTTATCCCTATTGTGGGGTCACCAGTATGGTATTTGTACATTGAAATCCTATCCCCTCTCAAGCGTCTCTTCTCCAGAGAGAATAAGTTCAGTGCTCACAACCTTTCCTCATAACTAATATCCTCCAGACTCTTTATTAGCTTTGTTGTCCTTCTTTGTACTCGCTCCATTTCCAGTACATCCTTCCTGAGGACTGGTGCCCAGAACTGGACAGCATACTCTAGGTGCAGCCGGACCAGAGTCTTGTAGAGCTGGAGAATTATCATTTTATCTCTGGAGTTGATCCCCCTTTTAATGCCAATATGCTGTTTGCTTTGTTAGCAGCAGCTTGGCATTGCTGAGCCTATCATCTACTAGGACCCCCAGGTCCTTTTCTATCCTAGATTCCCCCAGGGGTTCTGCGCCCCCCCCCCAGTGTATAGATTGCATTCATGTTTTTGCCACCCAAAAGCATTATTTTACATTAGACCTCATTTGCCATGTAGTTGCCCACCCCATTAATTTGTTGAGATCTTCTTGCAAGGTTTACACATCCTGCGGAGAAGTTATTGCCCTGCTTAGCTTAGTATCGTCCGCAAATACAGAGATTGAACTGTTTATCCCATCCTCCAGGTCGTTTATGAACACATTAAATAGGATCGGTCCCAGCACAGAAGCCTGGGGGACCCCACTACCCACCCCTGACCATTCCGAGTACTCCCCATTTATCACCACCCTCTGAACACGCCCTTGTAGCCAGTTTTCAATCCATGTACTCACGCTATGGTCCATGCCAACGGACCTTATTTTGTACAGTAAACGTTTATGGGGAACTGTGTCAAATGCTTTTGCAAAATCCAGATACACCACGTCTACGGGCCTTCCTTTATCTAGATGGCAACTCACCCCTTAATAGAAAGGTATTCTATTTGTTACTACGCAAATGATGCCCAGATACTAGCATTTTCAGAAGGATAGTTGAATGAAAGCCTCCATTTCTCTATTGAGGGACATGGCATTTCATGTTTGAACCATGGGTTTTGGACAATAGCAAAAAAAAAAACAAAAAAACCTGAAGGCCTAGTTTTGTTTGCCTAGTTGTTGACCTTCCCGCTCAGTTCATACTGGAACCGGCAGCAGATCACACAGGAACGCTGTGCGTCCACATTCTCCGGTTCAGGGACGAATCTTTGCCTGAATTCGGCTCTGAAACAGAGCTAAAAACACACAGCGTTTCTGTGCAGTGCACTCTGCAGCTGCCCTGGAGATATGTGACCCGGCTCCACAGAGAGCTGGTCACATTCTCCTGCTATGCTAATTGGATGTGCGGAAACCCATATCCAATTCGCTTTGGTGTGAACCCAGCCTCAGAAGGTTTTTCATGGAAGATTTTTCTTCCTCAGTCAACGGTTGCTGATAGATTTGGGTCTGATGCTAAATCCCGGAAGCCTCTCCAGTCAGCCATCCAGTGGTTATTGCTAAAAGCCTGAAATGTTGGTGATCTAACTGCGACAGCCCTCCTATGTTCCTGCAGCAATGCACCTTGGTGTGTCTTCTTGTGGGCAGAAGATGGTTTTGTAAGAGGTTTCCTGTCTAGGGATTCCTGCAGAGCTGTTTCCAGGTCCAGAGCTGTGGCCTCCACAGTCCCTGTGTCTGAAGACTCTGTGACTACACTGCGTGCAAACCGCTGCTCTTGGAGTTGTGTCTTTTTAAGGTTTGAAAGCACCCTAACCAGGTCCTGGACACCCAATGACTGCCTACTTGATATGTTCCTGTTTAGGAAGGATTTTGCTAGCCAGGATTTTTCTAGCCAGTGACCCACATTAACAGGTAAAGCAGTAGACCTGTAGAGAGTTTTCTACTAGACCTGTAGAGGGGTTTCTTACTGACCAACAGCTAGGCTCCCTCTTTAAAACCAATTCTCATTGGTGGGCCCTGCCCTTTGCCCTATTCTGTCTGTCTGCCCCCAATTTGCAGACTTCAAGAAGGGGCTAAACCACTTTAACCACTTGCTTACCGGGCACTTAAACCCCCCTCCTATCCAGACCAATTTTCAGCTTTCAGAGCTGACGCACTTTGAATGACAATTGCGCGGTCATTCAACACTGTACCCAAATGAAATTTTTACCATTTTTTCACCACAAATAGAGCTTTCTTTTGGTGGTATTTGATCACCTCTGCAGTTTTTACTTTTTGTTAAAAAAATGTAAAATTCTGAATTTAAATTTTTTTATAACAAAATATAAAAAAATAACAATTTTTTTTTTTAAACGGGTAATTTTTCTCCTTTATTGATGTACGCTGATGAGGCGGCAGTGATGGGCACTGATGGGCGGCAGTGATGGGCAGCACTGCCGGGTGGCGCTTGTGGGCATTGATAGGTGGCACTGTGGGCACTATTATAGGTGGCACTGATGAGGCAGATGTGCCTCTTCCACTTGGGGACCGATGTCCCTCACATCCTAGCTGGTGATCGGCTTTTTTTTCTACTCACGCTGTCAGCGTGAGTAAAAAAAAAAAACGATTACCGATCTTTTGTTTACATCATGTGATCAGCTGTCATTGGCTGACAGCTGATCACATGGTAAGGGGCCGGGACCGGCCCCTTACTTAGATCGGTGATCAGCCGAGTCTCAGTGACTCGGTGATCACAGCGCGCCCGGCGCGCGCCCTGCAGGGAGGGGGCGTGCACAGGGGAGGCCGTCATATGACGGCCTCCCGGGAATGCAGGTCCGCGCAGTGGCTGTCATTCGGCCATAGCGCGGATGCCAGGAGGTTAAAGGCATGTGAACACTGTCCAAAAAGCACCTGACTTGTTTAGTCTCCAAGGGATAATGCCTCTTTACACTTGGGGTTATCCTGGATATTACTGGAGCACAGAGAGTCCACCTGCTGCGGTGTTAGAAATCTAAACTAAAGCCAGCTATATATGGATCGAAACTCAGCCGGTTAACCAGAAACGGACTGAATTTTGATTCATGTATGTATAGGGTGGTTGTGCAGAAGTTTGATCTACCAATCAACTTCTGCACAACCGCTCTGTCAAGTTTATTTATTGTGCACAGCACATTTTGTTCATTGTGGCTATCACATCTGTCAGATATGTCTCTGGGTTAGCAGCGCTCCCATAAAAAGACATTACTCGGTCTTTATATGGTTGTATGCCTAAAGAACTCCTTTTTTCCTTATGGTGCCAGCCTTCCACCTCAATAAAGACATAAGTCGGGTACACACAGGACAAAACTGGTTGGTTTGGCAGGAACCGGATGACTTTTGGCCCATGTGTACAGCTCCCTGTCTGACAGAAGCTGGTCTTACGACAGACTTCTGGCGAATGGGCATGCTGGAAAACCTTTAATCGGCAGCTGATCAGTGGGTCCTGGTGAGGGCGGTCCCCCTGTCAGAACAATAGTACAGCAGGGGAAATCGCTGTACTAAGATCACTTGTGTTAGTACAGCGATCTCTGTTTTTTGTTTTTTTTTACGTTCAGCCCGCTGGGTTGAAAGAAAAAAAAAAAAAAAAACTTAGTGTGTACCAGGCTATAGCCCTACCTTCGTTGTGCCCTACTCCAAAGCTTCCAAGGAGATTGCTTGTGACTGTCTGGGCGTGGTCACAGCCATCAGAGTCTCCCTTAAAGCTACAGCTTCTATGAGGAAGACAGACTCCCTTTTTCTTTTACCATCAGGACCTCACAGGGCGCATCAAGATTCATCGTTGCAGATGGATAAGGCAACTAATCTCAGGAGCTCACACTCTAAAGGACAAATAACCTTCTGCATGTGCTCACACTACCAGATCAGTAGGAGTACCTGAGCATTCTGACATCAAGCCCCTGTTGCCCAGCTTTGTAAGGCCACCTGTACGTACCTTTTTAACGTTCCACCAGGTGCACGTCCAATCTTCTGCGGATGCAGCTATCAGCTGCAAGGTTCTTGCAGCAGCACTCTGAGATGGGTCCGTTGACCATTGTTGGACCAGGTGGCAAAGTTCTGTCTGCCCACCCTAATTCATAGCTTGGGGATGTCCCAAGGTCTGTGAATATCCAGCCTGTGTCCTGTACTATATGATTAAGATAAAAATAATTTTTACTTGCCTGTTAATTCCATATATTGGAGTACCCAATAGGACACCCTCCCCTCTATTACTTTGTTACTCTGCATCGCTTGCTAAAAAAACTGAGGACTCAGAGTGAGGTGGGGTTTCAGAGGGATGCCCAGGGGGGGTTTGCCAGCGTCCAATCACCTGAAGAAACCAGACTATAGTCCAGGGTCTATGAATATCAAGTCCATGTCCCGTACTCCAAGAGATGGAATTTATAGGTAAAGTGGTAGTTCAGCCAAACACTAACTCTACTGGCAGCCACATTCTAAAACGAATCTATCTAAGCCTGTGAAGCAAAAATCGCTATACATATCTTTTCTGCAGCCGATCTAGTCCGGTGTCCAGCGGCAGATGCTGTGTAGAAGAGACAGCCCACAACAGCTGAGAAATGCCTGGGAAGTGAAATCACCCATAGAGCTACTATGGGGCTTCCGTTGTCGGCTGCCTCTCCTGCACACTCCTACACAGAGAAGCCACCGCTGACAGCTCAGCGGGGGACCGGATCGGCTGAAGAAAATGTATGTATAGCAATTTTTGCTTCACAGGGTTAAATAGATTAGTCTTAGTACACACGAGCAGATATTCCGTCAGAAAAATCTTGGATGGTTTTTCCGACAGGATTCCGCTCAAGCTTGGCTTGCATATACACCGTCACACAAAAGTTCGCTGAACTTTCGACCGTCAAGAATGTGGTGTGATGTACAACACTCCCGACGAGCCGAGAAAATGAAGTTCAATGCTTCCGAGCGTGCATCGAATTGTTTCCGAGCATGCGTAGGAATTTTCCGCGTCGGAATTGCTACAGACGATCGGAATTTCCGACCGAAAAATTGAGAACATGCTCCCAATCTTTTGCTGGCTGGATTTCGGCCAGCAAAAGTCCGATGGAGCATACACACGGTCGCGTTTTCTGACCAAAAGCTCTCATCGGTCTTTTGCTGGCCGAATTTCCGATCGTGTGTACGGGGCATTAGGATGTGTCTGTCATTAGATTTAGGCTGTGTTCACACCTATGGATTTTTTTTGTGCATTTTCAGTTTTGCAGAAGCACACTACAATCTATTTAACATGGTTTCCTGTGGATGTAGTTCACATCTGTGCATTTTATGGAAAGGGCCAGGGACTTTTTTTCTGGTTTTTGGTTCCGTAGACTTCAATGGATCAAAAATGCGTATTGAAAAATGCAAAATGCACCTGGAATCTGCAACCTGCATAGGTGTGAATCAGGCCTTAGGCTGGGTTCACACTATTGTGGAAACCCGCATCCAATTCACATGTCAGGAGATTTGAGAGCCGGTTCACACATCTCTGGAGCGGCTCCGAATTTCCCAGGAGTCCTTTGCATCTTCTGGTCCGTTTCAAGTCCAAATTCAGCCAAAAATTCAGACTGAAATCGGACCTGAAATGGTGAACAGGGACGCACCGGACCCCTGCTGCGAGCCGCTCTGTGCGGCAGTGTGAAGCCAGCCTTATGCCGTGGTACACACGAAAGGACTTTCCAATGGAAAATGTTCGATGGGAGCGTGTTGTCGGAAATTCCGACCGTGTGTAGGCTCCATCGGACATTTTCCATCGGAATTTCCGATTTGAGCTGGTTCTCAAATTTTCCGACAACAAAACCCGTTGTCGTAAATTCCGATTGTGTGTACACAATTCCGACGCACAAAGTTCCACGCATGTTCGGAATCAAGCAGAAGAGCCGCACTGGCTTTCGAACTTCATTTTTCTCGGCTCGTCGTACGTGTTGTACGTCACCGTGTTCTCGACATTCGGAATTTCCGACAAGATTTGCGTGATCGTGTGTATGCAAGACAAGTTTGAGCCAACATCCGTCGGAAAAAAAAAAAACATGGATTTTTTTGTCGGAAAATCCTATTGTGTGTATGGGGCATTAGAGTTCGTTTTTGGCTAAACTTTTACGTTAAATCAAAATTTCTTTTTTTTTTTTTTGCCAGCTAGCGATCGAAATGGATAGTTTTTTTGTAGCATTAATTAACACAAAAAAACTATCCATTTCGATCGCTAGCTAGCAAAAAAAAATTTCACTGAATTAAAATGTATCAAAACCCAAGAACATAAATGTAATATACTGCAGTTCATCAGTCCTCAGAGGTAGTTGGCTGTATTAGTTTACTTGTCAAGCTTTTTTTCCCCCCCTTACTATCACACGGTGATCCTGCCGCTATCCCACTTCTTGTCAAACGGTGACAATGCTTACTGTAACTGTATCTATAAGGGAGCAATGTTGTCACACTAGGATGAATAACTACAGAACACCCCCATCTCTGTAGTACTACATGCTCCCTGATGATGACATTGCTTCAGATGAGACTGCAGAAAGCATAGGAGCTTGCTGGATTTCCGTCAGGATCAACTGGTTTTTTTTTTTTGCACTTATCAATTAGATATAAGAAAACACTTTCAATGGCATACTTAATGGACCAAAAGAGAGCAAATAAGAAAAGTTCACATGTAGTTTAAGGATTTTTTATGAAGTTATCCCTAGCAATTGGAGTCTTTTTTTTTATTTTTTTTATAGTAAATTCAGAAATCATCGTCAGGAAAAGTCAATCCTTACAGTGTCCAGTTTAATTGTTCCTGAGGCCATAACCCAGGATGGCAGGTGGAACTGTGAGTGGAACAGGTCCTCTTCGCTCTCTTCCTTGTACACAGTCAGAATGTTTTTGGGCAAATAGTCCACGCTAATAACGTGATTGACCAAGTAGTCTGACGTTTGCACCTTCATCCCTCCTTCTGGTTGAAAGTTTATTGACTTGTACAGATTCTGCTCTGCTTGATGCAAGCTAGGCTGTAGAATCTCTGTGTCTTCCTGAAGATGGACATCCTTCTCCTGGTGATTTACAGTCTGTAGAGGGTTAATGGTGTAGGTTGGGCAATAGTGAAACTCATCTTCACTGCTCAGCACCTCGATTTCCAACGTCTCTGCTTCATCACAGTCGGAGGAGCTGGAGGCGTAGCTGGGAAAGCTCATGAGTTTATTCTAGAAAAGGGAGAAATATCAATTCCATTATTTTGGCTGTCAATGGACCTCAAAGGTTGTGGTGTTAAATTGAAGTCCAGCCTTACTTGAAGCACTCGCTGACCGCGCTATAGCCAAATGACGGCTATAGCGCGGTCATCCGGTTCTGGGAGTCCGTCATGTGACATCCTTTTTGTGATTGTGCCCGCCACGCTCTGTGATCGCCGGACACGGCTGATCACAGATTGAGGTGAAGAGCCAAACAGCGGCTCTTTACTATGTGATCAGCTGTGTCCAATCACAACTGATCACAATGTAAACAGAAGGCAGTTACAATGGAACCTTGGTTTACGAGTAACGCGGTTAACTAGCTTTTTGAAAGACAAGCAACTTCTTTTTTTTTAATTCTGACTCGGTTTGCAAGTGTTGTCTCGCAAAAATGAGCAGAATTCAAGCTAATGGCCGGTGCAGTACTGCATTTGGCCAGAGGTGCGGGGGCGCCGGGGACACTCGGAACGGTTCAGAGCCGTTCGGAAATACTCGGAATGACTCGGAAATACAAGGAAACACTCGGAAATACAAGAAAACACTCGGAAATACTCTGTTCCTGAGTGTTTCCGAGGCTTTCCGAGTTCAGCCGTGCTGAACCCGAGTATTTCTGAGGCTCTCCGGCGCCCCCCCTCCCACCTCTGGCCACATACGGTATTGCATGTAATAGAAGTCAACGCGGAACGAATTGTCTTCGTTTCCATTGACTTCTATGGGGAAACTCGCTTTGATATGCAAGTGCTTTGGATTACAAGCATTCTCCTGCAACAGATTATGCTCGTAATTCCGCTGTATTGCCATTCCTTTCCTCACGCTGACAGCATGAGGACAGCCGATAACCAGCTTGTGTAAAAGGGACATGTACACAAATTATCAGGGTCCTGATTATCCGTACAGTCCCATCAGTGTCACCTACCAGTGCCCATCAGTGAGAAAAATTACCTGTTTGCAAAATTTTATAACAAACAAAACATTTTTCTCTTCAACATTTCGGTCTTTTTTTTCATTTATTTAGCAAAAAATAAAAAACCCCAGTGGTGATTACCACTAGAAGAAAGCTCTATTTCTGGGGAAAAAAAATTCATATGGGTGCAGTGTTGCATGACCGCGCAATTTTCAAAGTGCGACAGCGCTGAAAATTGGCATGAGCAGTAAGGGGGTAAAAGTGCCCAGTAGGCAAGTGGTTAAATTAGAACTATAGGCAAATTGGATAGAGTAATGCTGCATACACACGGTCGGAATTTCCGTCAAAAAAAGTGTGATGGGAGCTTTTGGTCGGATATTCCGAATGTGTGTATGCTCCATCTAACTTTCTCTGTCTGAATTCCAGCCAGCAAAAGATTGAGAACAGGTTCTCTATTTTTCGGTCGGAAAAAAGTTCCTATCTGAAAATGCGATCGTCTACAAATTCCTACGCGCAAAATTCCTACGCATGCTGGGAAACAATTGGACTCATGCTCGGAAGCATTGAACTTGATTTTCTCGGCTCGCCGTAGTGTTGTAGGTCACCGCGTTCTTGACGGTCGAAAGTTCAGAGAACTTTTGTGTGACCGTGTGTATGCAAGACAAGCTTGAGCGGAATTCCGTCGGAAAAACCATCCAAGATTTTTCCGACGGAAATTCCACTTGTGTGTACGGGGAGGGTTCTAAAACCCTTGCAAGGCTTATTTTTGCCATCTTTTGTCCCATTGGGGAGATTTACCTTCACTTCCTGTCACATAGCTAAACAGAAGGTGAGAGGAGATCTCTGTATATAAATCTCTTGGGGTCCCCCATGTCATCAGAACTAGTGTCCCCATTAGAAGATTTCCCCTCTAATACTTTTCTGGGGACAACCCAAAGCTTGGGATTTTCTTTTACTTTTACTATCACTTTCAAAGATAATGGTGAATGGGACAAATGGAGAGGGTGAATCTCCCTAATGTTTATGCAGACGGCAATAAAAACCTGACAGGTGTTCTAATCCAAATCCACAATCCAAAACTTAAAAAAAAACAAAACAACTTTTGCCTTTAGTTATACTTTGTCTTGAACAGTTGTACCGGCTCCTCTCCTGTCCTAGAATTGTTTAGGCCTCATGTACACTGCAGCTGCTAGGAGCAGTTGGGTGTTTTTTTTTCAGCGGCCCTTGAACTTTCCTCTGTTATCTCATGTGTACATACATATACACGCAGTCATTTATAATAGTTTAGAGGCAGTTGAGTTTACTGACTTTTTTTTGAAAGCAGAAAAAATTGCGTCAGGGCTGTAGTTTACTGGCATTTTAAACGACAATTGCTTGTAAATGTGTGTAAACGCAGTAATCCACGTTTATGTGCGTTTGTGTTTATAAGCGGTTTAAAGAGGAACATGTAAAATGTTAGAAAAACACAATTTTCACCACATGCTGTTGCCTGCAAGCAAGGAGAGAGAGAGAGGGGGGTGAGAGAGAGGGAGAAAGGGGGGCGAGAGAGAGAAGTGGGGGGAGAGAAATGGGGGAGAGAGAGAAGGGGGGAGAGAGAGAGAGAAAGGGGAGAGAGAGAGAGAAAGGGGGGAGAGAGAGAGAAAGGGGGGAGAGAGAGAGAAAGGGAGGGAGAGAGGGAGGGGAGAGAGAGAAAGGGAGGGAGAGAGGGAGAGGGGAGAGAGAGGAAGAGGAGTGAGAGAGAGAAAGGGGGGGAGAGGGGAGAGAGAGGGGGGAGGGAGAGGAGAGAAAAGGGGGAGAAAGGGGGGAGAGAGAGAGAGAGAGGGAGAGGAGAGAGAAAGGGGGTGAGAGAGGGAGAGGAGTGAGAGAGAAGGGGGGAGGGAGAGGAGTGAGAGAGAGAGAAGGGGGAGAGTGAGAGAGGGAAAGAGAGAGAAAGGGGGGAGAGTGGGGGGAGGAGAAATAGAGAGCGGGGGGAGGAGAAAGAGTGAGAGAGAAAGGGGGGGAGAGAGGGAGAGCAGTGAGAGAGAAGGGGAAGGGAGAGGAGTGCGAGAGAGAGAGAGAGAGAGAGGGGAGAGAGAGAAAGGGGGGAGAGAGAGGGAGAGGAGAGAGAGGGAAAGGGGGAGAGAGAGGAAGAGGAGTGAGAGAGAGAAAGGAGGGGAGAGAGAGAAAGGAGGGGAGAGAGAGGGGGGGAGAGGGAGAGGAGAGAAAGGGGGGAGAGATAGGGAGAGGAATGAGAGAGAGAAGGGGGATGGAGAGGAGGGAGAGAGAGAGAAGGGGGAGGGAGAGGAGTGAGAGAGAGAGAAGGGGAGAGTGAGAGAGGGAAAGAGAGAGAAAGGGGGGAGAGAGAAGGGGGAGAGAGGGGGGAGAGAGGGAGAGGAGTGAGAGAGAGAAGGGGAGAGAGAGGAGTGGAGAGAGAGGGGAAAGGAGTGGGAGAAGGGAGAGAGGAGTGCGAGAGAGAGAGAGAGGGAGAGGAGTGAGAGAGAGAAGGGGAGAGAGAGGAGTGCGAGAGAGAGAGAGAGGGGGAGGAGTGAGAGAGAGAGGGGGAGAGAGAGGGAGAGGAGTGAGTGAGGAAGGGGGGGAGGGGGAGGGAAAGAGAGAGAGAAAGGGGGGGAGAGGATAGGAGAGAGAGAAGAGAGAAGAGAGAGAAAAGAGGGAGGAGGGAAAGGGAGAGGGGAGAGAGAAGGGGGAGGTCTCAGGTCCCACGCTGGCGCTCCTGGCTCCTCCCTCCTGCCGGGTGCCCCCACCCCAAGCAGGCGTGCTCCGGAGTCACGGCTCTGTGTGTTCATTCACACACGGAGCCGTGGCTCGGCCCCACCCCCTCCATCTCCTTATTGGCTCACTGGCAGCCATTGGCTTCCAATGCTGCCAAAATCAATCAGGAGCGTGAGTCCCTGGAGATGCAAGGCTCTTGTAGACATCAATGGATCGAGAGGGGGCTCAGGTAAGTTTTAAGGGGGCTGGGGGGTCTGCTGCACACTTAGAGAGTGATAAGAGTGACAGCATAGGTTGCAGGATAGGAAAGTGTTATTTTCTTTAGTTTCCAGTTTTTACTCTACTGTCAATCACTTTAAAACCTGGTAATGTTCTAATATGTGGAAAATCTCATGCATTTTAACAAGCATGTTCTCTGTACGCACCTTGTTGGAGATGCACTCTTTTGCCCACTCGCAATTGGCTGGATCGGGGACCGCTTTGGTGCATAAATTTGGTAGAATTTTTGAGAGCAACATAAGTAACCTAGGATAAAAAAAAAGAAAAAAATTACAATGAACTCCACAACCAACATTTATAAGATCTAAAAGGGTCGCAGTAAAAAGTCAGGTACTATCACAATTTTTTTTTTACCATTTCACATAGTATGTTGTAGCCTCAGCTGTCATATACAAGTTTTTTTTTTCTTGGGGGAAGGTTAGTAGCAGTGCCACCCACTAACAATCCAAAAAAAAATATCCCAGAAGAAGAAGGACTCTTGCAATCCCTGGTATGAGTTGGATTTCCCTGTTAATTACAAATATATTTCTTGCTGCACTTTACCGAGTGGAGCTTCTATTTTCTACCTTTCCTCCATATTGCTAAAATTCCTAGGACTCTTAGAGCTGATTGCTAACCTCCACATAACCTCTGCAATAAAATACAGCACACTGAACTGTCTATGGCTCCTCACCTTTACAAATATACTGTATATACAAGTTCTAGCATTTAAGCTAAGGGTAGGTTCACATCTGTGTGGGTGGTTCCCGATGCGGGTCCGGGGCTCTTCCTGCAGCCATAACCACCCACATAGAAAAACACACTGGAATTGTGCGGGTGCCATTAATCCTATTGGCACGCCTCAGGCACTGGAAATCGCTCCCGCACTGGGAACCACACTGCACATGCCGTTCCTGTGTGGGCTGCGATTTCTAGAAGCTGCATATGTGTGAGCTTAGTCTAAAACCAATCACATTGTGGTATAATGCCATATGTGGAATTGGCTCTGGTACTCTGAGATTGGATAACCCAAGCAAACAAACCACTATAAACATGTAATAGTTATATATATTCCTTTAAGTTACTGATCCTTGCAATGAGTCCCTGGTAATAGAATGAGGGCATCACTCCTCTCCTGTACATACTGCTCACCATCATATCCTCCTCACTCCTCTCCTGTACATACTGCTCACCATCATATCCTCCTCACTCCTCTCCTGTACATACTGCTCACCATCATACCCTCCACACTCCTCTCCTGTACATACTGCTCACCATCATACCCTCCGCACTTCTCTCCTGTACATACCGCTCACCATCATATCCTCCTCACTCCTCTCCTGTACATACTGCTCACCATCATATCCTCCTCACTTCTCTCCTGTACATACTGCTCACCATCATATCCTCCTCACTCCTCTCCTGTACATACTGCTCACCATCATACCCTCCACACTCCTCTCCTGTACATACTGCTCACCATCATACCCTCCACACTCCTCTCCTGTACATACTGCTCACCATCATACCCTCCGCACTTCTCTCCTGTACATACCGCTCACCATCATATCCTCCTCACTCCTCTCCTGTACATACTGCTCACCATCATATCCTCCTCACTTCTCTCCTGTACATACTGCTCACCATCATATCCTCCTCACTTCTCTCCTGTACATACTGCTCACCATCATATCCTCCTCACTCCTCTCCTGTACATACTGCTCACCATCATACCCCCCCCCCACACTCCTCTCCTGTACATACTGCTCACCATCATACCCTCCTTATTCCTCTGCTGTACATACTGCTCACCATCATACCCTCCTCACTCCTCTCCTGTACATACTGCTCACCATCATATCCTCCTCACTCCTCTCCTGTACATACTGATCACCATCATATCCTCCTCACCCCTCTCCTGTACATACTGCTCACCATCATATCCTCCTCACTCCTCTCCTGTACATACTGCTCACCATCATACCCTCCACACTCCTCTCCTGTACATACTGCTCACCATCATACCCTCCGCACTTCTCTCCTGTACATACCGCTCACCATCATATCCTCCTCACTCCTCTCCTGTACATACTGCTCACCATCATATCCTCCTCACTTCTCTCCTGTACATACTGCTCACCATCATATCCTCCTCACTCCTCTCCTGTACATACTGCTCACCATCATATCCTCCTCACTCCTCTCCTGTACATACTGCTCACCATCATATCCTCCCCACTCCTCTCCTGTACATACTGCTCACCATCATATCCTCCTCACTCCTCTCCTGTACATACAGCTCACCATCATACCCCCCCTCACACTCCTCTCCTGTACATACAGCTCACCATCATACCCTCCACACTCCTCTCCTGTACATACAGCTCACCATCATACCCTCCACACTCCTCTCCTGTACATACTGCTCACCATCATACCCTCCTCACTGCTCTCCTGTACATACTGCTCACCATCATATCCTCCTCACTCCTCTCCTGTACATACTGATCACCATCATATCCTCCTCACCCCTCTCCTGTACATACTGCTCACCATCATATCCTCCTCACCCCTCTCCTGTACATACTGCTCACCATCATACCCTCCTCACTCCTCCCCTGTACATACTGCTCACCATCATATCCTCCTCACTCCTCTCCTGTACATACTGCTCACCATCATACCCTCCACACTCCTCTCCTGTACATACTGCTCACCATCATACCCTCCGCACTTCTCTCCTGTACATACCGCTCACCATCATATCCTCCTCACTCCTCTCCTGTACATACTGCTCACCATCATATCCTCCTCACTTCTCTCCTGTACATACTGCTCACCATCATATCCTCCTCACTCCTCTCCTGTACATACTGCTCACCATCATACCCTCCACACTCCTCTCCTGTACATACTGCTCACCATCATACCCTCCACACTCCTCTCCTGTACATACTGCTCACCATCATACCCTCCGCACTTCTCTCCTGTACATACCGCTCACCATCATATCCTCCTCACTCCTCTCCTGTACATACTGCTCACCATCATATCCTCCTCACTTCTCTCCTGTACATACTGCTCACCATCATATCCTCCTCACTTCTCTCCTGTACATACTGCTCACCATCATATCCTCCTCACTCCTCTCCTGTACATACTGCTCACCATCATACCCCCCCCCCCACACTCCTCTCCTGTACATACTGCTCACCATCATACCCTCCTTATTCCTCTGCTGTACATACTGCTCACCATCATACCCTCCTCACTCCTCTCCTGTACATACTGCTCACCATCATATCCTCCTCACTCCTCTCCTGTACATACTGATCACCATCATATCCTCCTCACCCCTCTCCTGTACATACTGCTCACCATCATATCCTCCTCACTCCTCTCCTGTACATACTGCTCACCATCATACCCTCCACACTCCTCTCCTGTACATACTGCTCACCATCATACCCTCCGCACTTCTCTCCTGTACATACCGCTCACCATCATATCCTCCTCACTCCTCTCCTGTACATACTGCTCACCATCATATCCTCCTCACTTCTCTCCTGTACATACTGCTCACCATCATATCCTCCTCACTCCTCTCCTGTACATACTGCTCACCATCATATCCTCCTCACTCCTCTCCTGTACATACTGCTCACCATCATATCCTCCCCACTCCTCTCCTGTACATACTGCTCACCATCATATCCTCCTCACTCCTCTCCTGTACATACAGCTCACCATCATACCCCCCCTCACACTCCTCTCCTGTACATACAGCTCACCATCATACCCTCCACACTCCTCTCCTGTACATACAGCTCACCATCATACCCTCCACACTCCTCTCCTGTACATACTGCTCACCATCATACCCTCCTCACTCCTCTCCTGTACATACTGCTCACCATCATATCCTCCTCACTCCTCTCCTGTACATACTGATCACCATCATATCCTCCCCACCCCTCTCCTGTACATACTGCTCACCATCATATCCTCCTCACCCCTCTCCTGTACATACTGCTCACCATCATACCCTCCTCACTCCTCCCCTGTACATACTGCTCACCATCATATCCTCCTCACTCCTCTCCTGTACATACTGCTCACCATCATACCCTCCACACTCCTCTCCTGTACATACTGCTCACCATCATACCCTCCGCACTTCTCTCCTGTACATACCGCTCACCATCATATCCTCCTCACTTCTCTCCTGTACATACTGCTCACCATCATATCCTCCTCACTTCTCTCCTGTACATACTGCTCACCATCATATCCTCCTCACTCCTCTCCTGTACATACTGCTCACCATCATATCCTCCTCACTCCTCTCCTGTACATACTGCTCACCATCATATCCTCCCCACTCCTCTCCTGTACATACTGCTCACCATCATATCCTCCTCACTCCTCTCCTGTACATACAGCTCACCATCATACCCCCCCTCACACTCCTCTCCTGTACATACAGCTCACCATCATACCCTCCACACTCCTCTCCTGTACATACAGCTCACCATCATACCCTCCACACTCCTCTCCTGTACATACTGCTCACCATCATACCCTCCTCACTCCTCTCCTGTACATACTGCTCACCATCATATCCTCCTCACTCCTCTCCTGTACATACTGATCACCATCATATCCTCCTCACCCCTCTCCTGTACATACTCCTCACCATCATATCCTCCTCACCCCTCTCCTGTACATACTGCTCACCATCATACCCTCCTCACTCCTCCCCTGTACATACTGCTCACCATCATATCCTCCTCACTCCTCTCCTGTACATACTGCTCACCATCATACCCTCCACACTCCTCTCCTGTACATACTGCTCACCATCATACCCTCCGCACTTCTCTCCTGTACATACCGCTCACCATCATATCCTCCTCACTCCTCTCCTGTACATACTGCTCACCATCATATCCTCCTCACTTCTCTCCTGTACATACTGCTCACCATCATATCCTCCTCACTCCTCTCCTGTACATACTGCTCACCATCATACCCTCCACACTCCTCTCCTGTACATACTGCTCACCATCATACCCTCCACACTCCTCTCCTGTACATACTGCTCACCATCATACCCTCCGCACTTCTCTCCTGTACATACCGCTCACCATCATATCCTCCTCACTCCTCTCCTGTACATACTGCTCACCATCATATCCTCCTCACTTCTCTCCTGTACATACTGCTCACCATCATATCCTCCTCACTTCTCTCCTGTACATACTGCTCACCATCATATCCTCCTCACTCCTCTCCTGTACATACTGCTCACCATCATACCCCCCCCCCCACACTCCTCTCCTGTACATACTGCTCACCATCATACCCTCCTTATTCCTCTGCTGTACATACTGCTCACCATCATACCCTCCTCACTCCTCTCCTGTACATACTGCTCACCATCATATCCTCCTCACTCCTCTCCTGTACATACTGATCACCATCATATCCTCCTCACCCCTCTCCTGTACATACTGCTCACCATCATATCCTCCTCACTCCTCTCCTGTACATACTGCTCACCATCATACCCTCCACACTCCTCTCCTGTACATACTGCTCACCATCATACCCTCCGCACTTCTCTCCTGTACATACCGCTCACCATCATATCCTCCTCACTCCTCTCCTGTACATACTGCTCACCATCATATCCTCCTCACTTCTCTCCTGTACATACTGCTCACCATCATATCCTCCTCACTCCTCTCCTGTACATACTGCTCACCATCATACCCTCCACACTCCTCTCCTGTACATACTGCTCACCATCATACCCTCCACACTCCTCTCCTGTACATACTGCTCACCATCATACCCTCCGCACTTCTCTCCTGTACATACCGCTCACCATCATATCCTCCTCACTCCTCTCCTGTACATACTGCTCACCATCATATCCTCCTCACTTCTCTCCTGTACATACTGCTCACCATCATATCCTCCTCACTCCTCTCCTGTACATACTGCTCACCATCATATCCTCCTCACTTCTCTCCTGTACATACTGCTCACCATCATATCCTCCTCACTCCTCTCCTGTACATACTGCTCACCATCATACCCTCCTTATTCCTCTGCTGTACATACTGCTCACCATCATACCCTCCACACTCCTCTCCTGTACATACTGCTCACCATCATATCCTCCTCACTTCTCTCCTGTACATACTGCTCACCATCATATCCTCCTCACTCCTCTCCTGTACATACTGCTCACCATCATACCCTCCTTATTCCTCTGCTGTACATACTGCTCACCATCATACCCTCCACACTCCTCTCCTGTACATACTGCTCACCATCATACCCTCCTCACTCCTTTCCTGCCTGCCAATACACTTCTTTACTATTTTTTTAATAGCTCCAACTTTGCCAGCTCTGGAACAAGCATACTTGAAGTTTTTCATTCAAAATTTAGGTTAGATAAATATTTTTCAAGAATCTCTCAAGATACAAAATCAAGAGTACTATATTTTCATCTCATAGGCCTTCTACTGTAAGAAAATATTGTGTATGGTCTTACGGTGGGGGAAGCCTTTTCAAGTCAATAATTGTCCATGTGAAAAGTGGATACCTGGTTCTGTGCAGTAAAAGGGCTAAATGGTCACAATTCCTTTCCCAGTATGTAAGCATCTCACTCATGGGCCACTGTGAAAAAATGACTAGAAGGTGCCTATGCCACTTATCCATTTCAAATTCTTTACTCTTATCTGTTGTCTCTATCAGACTTGGTAAAAAAATTTCCTTTGTGTAGATGACATGAAAGGTGTGCCGAGTAAAAAAAAAAAAAAAAGAATTGTTCATCATTTTTATGGAAATAAAACAAATTATTTTAATGGCAATTTTTTGCAGAGACATCGTAAAACCACCTCTGTGCTGGTAATTTGTTCATGTTCTGACATGTGAGGTGGTTGCTCAGACCCACAATGACTCAATGAATGAACCCAGTACAACCTCCAGGTGATTTATTATGAAACTGATTTTACAGGAAACCTATACTGTGTTTTTAGCGAGCATGTACTGTATGTTGAGCTGTCATAATGTTTACCTCGAAGAGGAACTTCATAACCCCTACATTTTATTTATTTTACCTCTTACCTTGTATGTCGGATTATCCTAAAAAAACAAACATACACAGCACTCTAGTAGTCCTTGTCGATTCATTGCTGCACACCAGGTCCCACACCGCCATCTTCCTTTCTGACTTCATCAGGAGTCGGCTGTCTCTTCCTGGTTCAGGCCCCCTGATGATGAATCAGCAGGTCCACATTCCTTATGCCACTGTGTTGAAGCTGATGCCTCCTGGGATATACACCTCACATATTCCAGGAGGCATCAGCTTCAACACAGTGGCAAGAGGATAGCGGACCTTGTGGTGCTTCATCAGGGGGCCTTCAGCCTTAACCAGGAAGAGACAGCCAGCTCCTGATGAAGTCAGAAAGGTTTCAGGAACTAGGTAGAAATGAAGGCAAGGAGCAAGGTGTAGTATTACATTTTTTTTTTCTTTTAAAGCCGTATTGGAACACAAAAGTCTTTTCAGATTACGTTGCTTTGTAGGGGAAAAAGAGTTTTTTCGTTCATGAGAAAAGCTCAGTTTTAAAGTGCATGTAAAGCAAAAACCTTTGTTTTTTTGTTTTTTAATTTTAGATATGGTAGAGAAGGGAGATTTCTCTTCACTTCCTGTCCCTGAAGAACAACAGGAAATGAGAGGAAATATCTACCTAGTGAACAGAATTCCCATCCTAAAGAGTTGTCACAGGGACAGGTGTCTTCGCTGGATGATTTTTCTTTATCTCTGTCTTGCCCCGATGACAACTCGTGTTTGGATTTTCCACCACTTTCTTGCTAGAGAGGGAAAATCTCCCCAGCGAGGACACAGACAGCAATAAAAAGAAAAAATACATCCTGACAAACATGGTTTAAGCCTTCCCTACAAAACTAAAAATAAATTGCCTTTAGTAACATTTCACAAAGTGTGGAAAATACAATGTATTGGGGGGTATTTACTAAAACTGGTGCACTCAGAATCTTGTGCACTTGTACATACCGTGTTTCCCTGAAAATAAGACCTATCGTGATTTTCTAGGATGGCTGCAATATAAGCCCTACCCTGAAAAAAAGCCCTAGTTAAAGTCCTTGTAAAATCATGTAATCCATCCTGTAAAAGGATTATATAATGGTCCAGTGTGCCTTTATGTTAACATTGTTGTAGAAAATACCTTATATACAGCTCCGCTGGGCGCTCATGTGACCCGCCGAAGCTCTCCTCCTCTCCTCCCACCTGACGTCAGCGACCCCTCCCTCTGCAGTGCTCGGAGTGGGGCTGACATCAGCGAGGATCTTGGCCCCTCCCTCAGCAGTGCTCAAAATGGGGCAGACGTCAGCGGGGATCTCAGCCCCTCCCTCAGCAGTGCTCGGAGGAGCGGGGCTGACGCCAGCGGGGATCTCGGCCCCTCCTTCTGCAGTGCTCCGAGGAGCTGGGCTGACATCAGCGGGGATCTCGGCCCCTCCCCCAGCAGTGCTCAGAGCAGGGCTGATGCCAGCGGGGATCTCGGCCCCTCCCTCTGCAGTGCTCGGAGGAGCGGGGCTGACGTCAGCAGGGATCTCGGCCCCTCCTTCAGTAGTGCTCAGAGGAGCGGGGCTGACGTCAGCGGGGATCTCAGCCCCTCCTTCAGCAGTGCTCAGAGCGAGGAAGAAGAGCTCCAGTGAGTCACGTGAGCGCCCAGCAGCACTGTAAGTAAGCTATTTTCTACAATAATGTTACATAGACACACACTGGACATTATATAATCCTTTTACAGAGCGGATCACGTGATTTTTTATAAGGACTTTAATGAGGGTTTACTTGGGATTACAGAGATGCTGATTTCTGAGCTGACAGGGAGAGAGGGAGAGAAAGAAGGCAGGGGACACAGGAACATTTTAAAAATACATTTTATTGTTTTATTCCTGTATAAAAATTGTTTTTGATTATTGTACATAAATAAGACATCCCCTGAAAATAAGCCCTAATGTGTTTTTTTTTTTGTAGCCAAAATTAATATAAGACCCAGTCTTATTTTCTGGGAAACACAGTAGTAACCAATCAGCTTTTAACTTCAATTAAGCTTTGGCAATAAAACCTGGAAGCTGATTGGTTACTATGTACAGCTGCACCAGATTTTATGTGCACCAGATTTAATAAATCCCCCCCCAGGGACAATGGGGAGCCTGTAGGATAGCCTCTTTATCACTGTAACAGCCAAATCAGTGACCACAATTTTGGGAAGCCCATGCAACATCTTGCGTTGCAATTTTTGTTTAAAAGGCCAGCGGGTGGGGGTTAAGGAAAAACTGAAAGATAAATATAAAAAAATATAAAAAATAAAAAAGAAATGCATATCCATGCCTACCTTTGCTTTACTGTTAGGAGAAGGAACAGAAAAGATGCTAATATAAGTACAGCGAGGAACGCGTAAGCAATCACATATTCATCTTGCGGATCTGAAAAACAAACAGAGAAAGCAGAATGTAATCCCCGATACCACCACAGACATGAGATGTCACAGCAACAGATTCCCATTAACTGACTGCATACTTTATTTCAGGTCTATGGTAAAAAAAAAGGAAGTAAAGTCAAAGGATGAGCATAACAGCCAGGGAACAAAGTAAGAAAAAATAGAATTGTCTGTATTTGTATTCAGTGAGGGAAACTCTCCTGATAGAGGATGTCCTTGGAAACTCAGAACATTTGGCAACTACTATGTCTTATCTCAGAGCAAGTGTTTAACCACTTAAGGACCGAGCCTCTTTTTGAGATTTGTTGTTTACAAGTTAAAAACAGGGTTTTTTTTTGCTAGAAAATTACTTAGAACCCCCAAACATTATACATTTTTTTTCTAACACCCTAGGGAATAAAATGGCGGTCGTTGCAATACTTTCTGTCACACTGTATTTGCGCAGCGGTCTTACAAGCGCACTTTTTTTGGAAAAAAAACAAAACACTTTTTTGAATTAAAAAGTAAGACAACAGTAAAGTTAGCCCAATATTTTTTTTTATACAGTGAAAGATAATATTACGCCAAGTAAATTGATACCCAACATGTCACGCTTCAAAATTGCGCCCGCTTGTGGAATGGCGACAAACTTTTACCCTTAAAAATCTCCATAGACGTTTAAAAAATTCTACAGGTTGCATGTTTTGAGTTACAGAGGAGGTCTAGGGCTAGAATTGTTGCTCTCGCTCTACCGATCACGGCGATACATGTGTGGTTTGAACACCGTTTACATATGCGGGCGCTACTCACATATGCGTTCGATTCTGCACCTGAGCTCAGCAGGATGGGGCGCATTTAAAAAAAAAATTTTTTCTCTTATTTATTTTACCTTTTATTTTTTATTTTTACACTGTTCTTTAAAAAAAAAAATGTGTCACTTTTATTCCTATTACAAGGAATGTAAACATCCCTTTTAATAGAAAAAAAAAGCATGACAGGACCTCTTTAATGTGAGATGTGGGGTCAAAAAGACCTCACATCTCATATTTACACTAAAATACAATAAAAAAAATTAAAAATTAAAAAAAATTATTTAAAAAAATGGCCCTTTAAGAGCTATGGGCAGAAGTGACGTTTTGACGTCACTTCTGCCCTGCAATGATATGGAAATGGGTGGGGGCCATCTTCCCCCTCACTCGCCTCAATGCCAAGTAAGGGAAAACATCCGATTGCCTCCGCCGCTGCCGACGGCTCCGGTAAGCGGCAGAGGGCACCGGAGCGAGGCGGGAGGGGGGGGGGCCCTCTCCCACCGCCGATAAAATTGATCTTGCGGCAAATCTGCCGCAGAGACTACTCCTATCGGAAAGCGGACCTCCGGCCGAAGAAGAGGATACCGGGGTTATGGCAGCTAACTGCTACCATAACAACGATATTCCTCTTTAAACTTAGGACGTAAATCGGCGTGCGGTTGTGAGTAAAAATCCCAATAGATCGGTAGACCAGCCCATCTGGCACCAACAACCATGCCACGTTCAAAGTCACTTAAATCCCCTTTCTTCCCCATTCTGATGCTCGGATTGAACTGCGGCAAGTCTCTTCACCACGTCTAGATGCCTAATTGACTAGCAATTTGTGTTTCCAAGCAATTGAACGGGTGTACCTAATAAAGTGGCCGGTGAGTGTAGATTCCATTGATTTTTTTTTTTAAACATGTTCTTACCATCTACTGTAAAATATATTTCCTGCCTGGAGGTCGTTTCTCCGGCTCCATTGGAGTAGGTCATCCACAGCACATACTTCCCATTCATACTTCCCTTCTTAATCTCATACTGGTTATTCTGCGATTGGTTGTACAATACTGAAAAAAATTTTAAAAAAAGAATTGTAGACCTTCTTAACATTGCAAAATTAGATTTTTTTGTATTCCTTGAACCAGGGCCATCTTAATGCAAGGGCATGCCTGGGCGCTGCCCAGGGGCTCCAGGTGCATGGGGCCCCACAATAATCTTGCATTACATCATATTTGCCAACTGTCTGGGACA
Organism: Lithobates clamitans; assembly: GCA_037952925.1. Taxonomy (NCBI): domain Eukaryota; kingdom Metazoa; phylum Chordata; class Amphibia; order Anura; family Ranidae; genus Lithobates; species Lithobates clamitans. The sequence continues at coordinate 812,487 of JBBGZY010001228.1, forward strand.
TTCATGCTTTTTACTAAACTGTCCCGAGATGGCCGTGTCCCAAGAAGCGTCCCAGAACCCATACTGTGCCCTCCTGCTCCCTTCTGTACTGTGCCCTTCTGCATTCCCCCCTGTACTGTGCCCTCCTGCCCCCTTCTGTACTGTGCCCTTCTGCATTCCCCCCTGTACTGTGCCCTTCTGCCCCCTTCTGTACTGTGCCCTTCTGCATTCCCCCCTGTACTGTGCCCTCCTGCCCCCTTCTGTACTGTGCCCTTCTGCATTCCCCCCTGTACTGTGCCTTCCTGCCCTTCTGTACGGTGCCCTTCTGCATTCCCCCCGTACTTTGCCCTTCTGCATTCCCCCCTGTACTGTGCCCTCCTGCATTCCCCCTGTACTGTGCCCTCCTGCCCCCTTCTGTACTGTGCCCTTCTGCATTCCCCCCTGTACTGTGCCCTCCTGACCCCCTCTGTACTGTGGCCTTCTGCATTCCCCCCTGTACTGTGCCCTTCTGCATTCCCTTCTATACTGTGCCCTTCTGCATTCCCCCCTGTACTGTGCCCTTCTGCATTCCCCCCTGTACTGTGCCCTCCTGCCCCCTTCTGTACTGTGCCCTTCTGCATTCCCCCCTGTACTGTGCCCTTCTGCCCCCTTCTGTACTGTGCCCTTCTGCATTCCCCCCTGTACTGTGCCCTCCTGCCCCCTTCTGTACTGTGCCCTTCTGCATTCCCCCCTGTACTGTGCCTTCCTGCCCTTCTGTACGGTGCCCTTCTGCATTCCCCCCGTACTTTGCCCTTCTGCATTCCCCCCTGTACTGTGCCCTCCTGCATTCCCCCTGTACTGTGCCCTCCTGCCCCCTTCTGTACTGTGCCCTTCTGCATTCCCCCCTGTACTGTGCCCTCCTGACCCCCTCTGTACTGTGGCCTTCTGCATTCCCCCCTGTACTGTGCCCTTCTGCATTCCCTTCTATACTGTGCCCTTCTGCATTCCCCCCTGTACTGTGCCCTTCTGCATTCCCCCCTGTACTGTGCCCTTCTGCATTCCCCCCTGTACTGTGCCCTTCTGCATTCCCTTCTATACTGTGCCCTTCTGCATTCCCCCCTGTACTGTGCCCTTCTGCATTCCCTTCTATACTGTGCCCTTCTGCATTCCCCCCTGTTCTGCGCCCTTCTGCATTCCCCTCTGTACTGTGCCCTCCTGACCCCCCCTGTACTGTGCCCACCTGACCCCTTCTGTACTGTGCCCTTCTGCATTCCCCTCTGTGCTGTGCCCTTCTGCATTCCCCTCTGTACTGTGCCCTTCTGCATTCCCCCTGTACTGTGCCCTTCTGCATTCCCCCCTGTACTGTGTCCTTTGTGTTGATTAGTCTTTGATTTGATTTGATTTATGTTTTCCTTTTGTAAAATAGATTTTGTTAAAAGTACTAATGAATCTATAATTAATTCTATCAACTGTTTATACTTTATTTCTTGAAAGTAGGTGCGTAAATTGGGGCAAGCTGGTAGGGACCCTAGTGCATTAATTTGCCCAGGGGCCCATGATGCTATTAAGACGGCCCTGTCTTGAACCAGGTCCCTTATCTTAGTCTTCCTGCTGCTGTTTTCTTCCTATAAAGAAATGTCTCTGGCAGGTTGTGACATGCGGCGCCAGTATATGCCTCCTCCCTGGTGCCCAGGAACCAGCGCATTTTTTCATAGGGGCTGATGATGTCACTGGGGTTACAATCATTATTTGCCCAATTCAGACCAAAGTGACAGGTTCTTTTGGTACTTACCCACCCAATGCTCCCCTGCCACTCATATATTGCATGAGCAATCGTTTTACTCCACAGTGGCTGCAGCTACAGAGGTGAGTGATGGCTTGTTTTAAAGCTGAACGCCAGGTATGATCAGCTATTGAATAGATTTTGGCAGCAACAGTGAGAGAAGTGATGACGATAGAAGATACACCCTCGTTAGGGTTGAGGATCGCACTGGACTGACTCGATCAGTCACTGGTCGTGATTGAATACTAAGGTGGGCGAGTGGGAAGGCTTCACTTCCAATAATTAAAGGAGATGATGGTTAGCACTTTTTAGGCCTGGGCTGCTACCTCTGGGTACGGCAGCTGCCTCAGCTAGCTCAGCCGACACTCAGACATCCGTCCGTCTAATCTCTGTTAACAGACATACCTGTTTTTTGAGTCTTCCCCATTTATATGCATGCAGCAACAGCCTCGAAGAAGGGGGAGTCTTTGTTTCCCTGAAACGCGTTGGCTTGTTAAACTTGTGGTGATTTCAAACTCATACCTACTAGACTCCAGGCACTCCTTTCTACCTACTCTTACTAGTAGACATGTGCACTGCCGAAAAATTTGTTTGTTTTCGTTTCATTTTTTGTTTTATTGTTTTCATTTTTCGGGTCATTCGTTATGATCGCAATTCGTAAATTCGAAAATCCAAAAATAAGAAAATCATAAAATAAGAAAGAAAATCAGAAAATTCGAAAGAATAACTAACTAACTAATAATAACGAACTATTAAATTATAGGTATTGGAATTTCCTTTCAAATTTGGCTGTTAGTGAACATAGAGAATACGCATTTATTCGAAGTTATGAATTATCTGAGAATAACGAATACCGCATCTAAACAAACAGAATGTAACGAATTAATAATAAATAATAAAACTTTTTTATAATTATTATTGTTATTTGTTATTATTAATTCATGATGTTCGATTGGTTTAGATAAGGCATTCGTTATTGCAGATAATTCGTAACTTCGGATAAATTATAGGTATTGGAATTTCCTTTCAAATTTGGCTGTTAGTGAACGTAACGAATATGAATTTATCCGAAGTTGCAAATTATCTGAAATAACAAATGCCGCATCTAAACAAATGGAACGGAACAAATTAATAATAATAATTAAGTTTTTATTATTATTCTTGTTATTTATTTATTATTCATGACGTTCCATTCGTTTAGATACAGCATTCGTTATTTCGGATAATTTGTAACTTCGGATAAATTCGTATTCGTTACGTTCACTAACAGCCAAATTTGAAAGGAAATTCGAATACCTATAATTTAATAGTTAGTAATAGTGGAGTTATTATTTCAGATTATTGAATTTTCAAATTTCCGAGTTCTCCAATATTTGAATTTACGAATATTCGGAAAAATTCATTTGTTTTAGTTTCATTCGTTTTTTGGGGGGGGGGGGTTTCGGGTCCTTCGTTATGATCGCAACACATAAAGTAGAAAATTCGTAAATTTGAAAATCCGAAAATAAGAAAGAAAATCAGAAAATTCGAAAGAATAACTAACTAAGTGATAATATCTAACTATTAAATTGGAGCTATTGGAATTTCCTTTCAAATTTGGCTGTTAGTGAATGTAGAGAATACGCATTTATCCGAAGTTACGAATTATCTGAAAATAACGAATACCGCTTCTAAACAAATGGAACAGAACGAATTAATAATAAATAATAATAAAACGTTTTATTATTATTATTGTTTAAAAATGTTTTTATTATTGTTATTTATTATTCATTTTTTCCATTCATTTAGATACGGCATTCGTTATTTCGGATCATTTGTAACATCAGATAAATTCGGTATTCGTTATGTTCACTAACAGCCAAATTTGAAAGGAAATTCCAATTAGTAATACTCAAGTTATTATTAGTTAATTATTATTTCAGATTTTTGAATTTTAGGGTTTTCAGATTTTCGAATGTACGGATTTTTGAATATTCAAATTTACTTTACTTACTATTTGGAAAAAATTGTTAAATGGGTTTTTTAGTTAATTCGGATATTTCCGAATTAACGATTTTGAAAACAAACTAATTCGGAACGAAAACGCACATGTCTATTTAGTAGAAGATACACCCTGGAAACTTTGTTGAAGTAGTTTAGGATGTACCTCCACACTCAAGGTCCTCAATTGGTTAAAGTGTGTCTTTGTTTTTTTTTAATAGTAGTAGTGAGGGGTTAGAACCCTTGTTGGGTTCTTACTGCTGCCTATGTCCCGCTAGGGAGATTCACCCCAACTATTCAGGTGACATTGATTAATGGGATAAGAAAATCCAAAATGCTGAGTTTTCACCAGAATGGAAACGAGGGGAAATCTTCCTCTTGGGAATAAACACGCTTCCTTGCATATATTTGGAGGTGAGCAAGACAAAAGAACAAGGGCAGCTTCTACCCTTTCTAGAGGTTTTGTTTTTCTGTAGGTCATGGCCAATGGGTCATTTTGCCCAACCCCCCCGGGCCTGTACTTACTTTTAACCTTTTTGGTCAAACTGGACGTTCGATCCTTCAGGTAGATGCTGTAATGACGGATACATCCCATTTGTTTTTCTGGTGGAACCCCCCTCCAGGTGACCAGTATGGGGCCCTCTTTGTTTACATTGACGTCTATTTCTAAAGCAGCCTCAGGAGCTGGGGACAGAGAGGAGGTGACAGGAGATAAGAGATCACAAAATATACGGACACCAATGACAATCAGAATAAAAGTTTATTTAAGAGTGAGCCTGTAAAATGGAAATATTAGATCTATCTGCCCAAAGTGGATACCTTGGGAACTTCGGAGGGTGAAAGAGTTAAATCTGGACCCCCAAACATTATATATATATATATATATATATATATATATATATATATATATATATATATATATATATATATATATATTAATATTAGCAGAGGCCCTATAGAATAAAATGATGGGTGTTGCAATTTTTTATGTCACACGATATTTGCGCAGCGTTTTTTTTTAAACGCAATTTTTTGGAAAAAAATACACTTTAAAGAGGTTGCATACCCTAATTATTAAATTTTTACCTACAGGTAAGCCTATAATAAGGCTTACCTGTAGGTAAAATGAATATCTCCAAAAACTGTAAGGCAAAGGCTGTGAATGCCCGGCTGAAGGTCCGGCAGACGCTGCTGGACCTTGCCGGGAAGAAAACTCCCACGCGCGTGCCCGGGAGTGATGTCATCGCGGCTCGGGCCACTCATTGGCTGACAGCTGATCACATGGTAAGGGGCCGGGACCAGCCCCTTACTTGGATCGGTGATCACCCGAGTCTCAGCAGGGCACGTGCACAGGGGAGGCCGTCATATGACGGCCTCCCGGGAATTCAGGTCCGCGCTGTAGCCGTCATTCGGCTATAGCGCGGATGTCAAGCGGTTAAGAGGCTCCTCTGTCCTCCACGCATTACCTATATTAATGGCACCTGTTTGAACTTGTTATCAGTATAAAAGACACCTGTCCACAACCTCAAACAGTCACACTCTAAACTCCACTATGGTGAAGACCAAAGAGCTGTCGAAGGACACCAGAAACAAAATTGTAGACCTGCACCAGGCTGGGAAGACTGAATCTGCAATAGGCAAACAGCTTGGTGTGAAGAAATCAACTGTGGGAGCAATAATTAGAAAATGGAAGACATACAAGACCACTGATAATCTCCCTCGATCTGGGGCTCCACGCAAGATCTCACCCCGTGGGGTCAAAATGAGCTCGGTGGGTGGAGTCGTGATGTCAGTAGACTCCCCGCCCACCTCTACACTCCCCTTGTCAATATGCATTTTCTCCTGTGTATTTCTTACACTGAACTTCTGCTATGATCTCTAACATCCAGTGAAAAGACAGGAAAGTAACCACATGACTTCAGCATGCCAAATCATGCTGAGGTGTGGAACAGCCAATCCTTGCAGAGCTGCTGAAGAAAGGAGTGGGGGAGGGAATTAAAAAATAATGCCTGTGTCTCAGGCTAGTGCCCGAGATATGTAAGTCACTCACAGCTAGGGGGAGGATTTGACTACGTTTTTCTCTGTTTGTCAAGATTTATCTCACTGAACAATAAAAGAGGATTGCTCAGAGATGGATTAACTCTGTGTGGCAAGACTGGGCTCAAATGATAGGAAATCTTATACTCTACATTATGACATAAAAAAAAATTTCAGGTTTACATCCACTTTAAACAAAAAATGAAATTCTATTAGTGTATGGTGGCCAGCTCGATACTTTACATTCTTCCTACTGAAGGATTGATCATAGGGAGGAACTACTGCTCATTAATTGGACAATTATAAGCTGGAAGGGATGCTGGGCCAGGACAATGCCAGCAAAATGATATTTTTCACATTTTAAATACAGTGCAAAAGACTTAAAAATGCTGTCAGGTTTTTAAATCTGTCTAAGACCCCCCACTGGGAAGATTTTTCAGCATTTCCTGTCCCTGTGACACCTGTACAAGTAATGGGGGTTGTGGCAGTTACTAGAAAAGGAAAGAACAGACAGGAAATAAAACATTGTCTGAAGTTCTAACTATTCCTCTGTCTACTAAAAATGTGTTTCCTGTGCCCATTGGAGAGATTTTTCTTCATATCCTCCCCAATATAATAATAATAATAATAATAATATAATTATTATAATAATATTATTTTATTATATTAATATTATAATAATGTTTCTTCACATCTCCCCAATATAATAATGGTACATTTTATTATAAAATAATAATAAATAATAATAGTAATAAAAATAATAATAATAACATATTATTATATTATAATTAAAGGTATCATTATTATTATTATTACTGTTATTAATATTATTATCACGTGCAAGGAAAATAAAAAAAAAAAACAAAAAAAAAAAAAAACACAGCATTTTTGCTTGCACATGATTGGATGATGGAAGTCAGTGAAACTTTTGCTCATTTACCAAGCTCTGAAGCAACTGCACTTTGCAAAATGCACAGTCTTTTTGTCTACTTGCCTTTAGTAAATCAGCCCCTCTATGTCTAGCATAACATATAGAGGACAGGATGAGATGTGGTACCTTTTTCTTGTGTTGAGGCCATTGTCATTGCAGGGACTCCCGCCCTTCCTTCCTGCAGAAAGTAGACCCGGAACTGATAACATATGTATGGCTTATAGTGTCCTGCATAAGGGAAAAGTCTTGGTAAATTGCTTGAATAGATCCTTTACTGGGCAATATACAGTTTATACTTATGCCCCGTACACACGGACGGATTTTCCGACGGGAAATGTTCGATGGGAGCTTGTTTCCGGAAATTCCGACCTTGTGTAGGTCATTTTCCATCTGAATTTCCGTCACACAAAATTTGAGAGCTGGTTCTCAAATTTTCCGACAACAAAATTCGTTGTCGTAAATTCCGATCGTGTGTACACAATTCCGACGCACAAAGTTCCACGCATGCTCAGGAATCAAGCGGAAGAGCCGCACTGGCTATTGAACTTCATTTTTCTCGGCTCGTCGTACGTGTTGTACGTCACCGCGTTCTCGGCGATTGGAATTTCCGACAAGATTTGTGTGACCGCTTTTTGACTCACCCCTTGTCTCTGCCCATACCCACCTCCAAGCACTGTTGATGGGTTCCACCCCCTACCCACCTCTCACAGTACTGCCCTTCTAGAGAATACAGAACCAATATAATTTTGTGATTATGGAATTTGTTAATGACAAGAAAAGCAGTAAAATAGATCCCCTGCAGCCAGCAACAATAGACCCCCCCCCCCAACAACAATGGACCACTCGCAACAAAACATCCACTCAGCAACAATAGACCCTCCCAACAACAATGGACCACCCGCAACAAAACATCCACTCAGCAACAATAGACCCCCCCAACAACAATGGACCACCCGCAACAAAACATCCACTCAGCAACAATAGACCCCCTGCAGAAACAACAGATCTCTCTGCAGCCAGCATCAATAGACCCTCCAGCAGCCAGCAACAATGACCCCCCTTCCCAGCAGTAGATTCCTTCAAGTAACAATTGATCCCCCAGCAACATAAGCCCCACCTTCAGCAACAATAGATACCCCCACCAGCAACAATAGACCTTGATCTTGATAAATATATCACCTCCAATGACAATTGATTCCCCCCCACAGCCAGCATCAATAGAGTTTCCAGTGCACCCCTTGCCATTACATACAATGTTGGAGGTGCCAGAACTGCGTTCCCCCACGTTCCTGCTGAAAAAAAGCCCTGGACAGGACACTGATCACAGCTCCCTGTAATCGGAAGCGGTGATCAGTGTCATGTCACACATAGCCCCCCCCCCCTACACACACAGTTAGAACACTTAACCCTTGCAGCGCCCCCTCCTGGTTAACCCCTTCACTCCCAGTCACATTTACACAATATGCACTTTTAATCGCACTGATCGCTATGTGAATGGTCCCAAAATGGCGCCAAAAGTGTCCGACGTGTCTGCCATAATGTCGCAGTCACAATAAAAATCGCTGATCGCCGCCATTACTAGCAAAAAAAAAAAAATATTAATAAAAATGCCATAAAACTATCCCCTATTTTGTAGATGCGATAACTTTTGCGCAAACCAATCAATAAACGCTTATTGCGATTTTTTTTTTTACCAAAAATATGTAGAAGAATACATATCGGCCTAAACTGAGAAAGAAAATTAGATTTTTAATATATTTTTTGGGGATATTTATTATAGCAAAAAATAAAAAATAATGCTTTTTTTCAAAATTGTCGCTCTTTTTTGTTTATAGCGCAAAAAATAAAAACTGCAGAGGTGATCAAATACCACCAAAAGAACGCTCTATTTGTGGGGAAAAAAGGACGTCAATTTTGTTTGGGAGCCACGTCGCACGACCGCGCAATGGTCAGTTAAAGCGACGCAGTGCCGAATCGTAAAAAGTGCTCTGGTCTTTGGCCAGCCAAATGTTCCGGGGCTTAAGTCGTTAAGGAAATCCTGGCTGTCATTCCTGACCTCTCCTAATAATGCTAGTTGCCAAGTTGCCAGCTGCCATGCCGAGTTTAAAATACTGACATAGACCAAGTACACAGATCAGGAGATATGACTTCACTTTTTGAGCTCAGGCACTTGGCTTGGGCTAGAACTGCATACCAATAACCACCATTCACTGCATGCGAATAGAACGTCAAATTCTCCCATTTACATTATAGAAAAGGCTCCACCTAGTGGGCAAAAAATAAAACTGAATTCACCTGATAATGTTACATTTTGTTCAAACTTGGGCACTTTCACCCAGTTGGTATGGTTTGGCTTGTTCTCTGTAGGATCTTCCCATTCTACAATCTGATCCCAACCCAAATCTTCATTTCCTGCTGGCAGGTCCCAGGTGAGGGTCACACTGTTGCGTGCACCATTAGTCGCGGCGACGACATTTATAGGCGACAGTAAACCTTGAGCAATAAGAGAAAGAAAGAAAAAAAGTCAGACTTTGAGCAATTTCAAAAATTAAAACAATCGTGTTGCCCAAAGTAATTCAATTATATTGTGTTTTGTGAGTAAATTAAGAGGAGTAGTCGTGACGCCGGCACAAGCATGCTGTGACCTGGAGGTGTAGTCGGTGACGCCGGCACATGCATGCCATGACCTGAAGGTGTAGTCGGTGACGCCGGCACATGCATGCCGTGACCTGGAGGTGTAGTCGGTGACGCCGGCACATGCATGCCGCGACCTGGAGGTGTAGTCGGTGACGCCGGCACATGCATGCCGCGACCTGGAGGTGTAGTCGGTGACGCCGACACATGCATGCCGCAACCTGGAGGTGTAGTCGGTGACGCCGGCACATGCATGCCGCGACCTGGAGGTGTAGTCGGTGACGCCGGCACATGCATGCCGCGACCTGGAGGTGTAGTCGGTGACGCCGGCACATGCATGCCGCGACCTGGAGGTGTAGTCGGTGACGCCGGCACATGCATGCCGTGACCTGGAGGTGTAGTCTGTGACGCCGGCACATGCATGCCGTGACCTGGAAGTGTAGTCGGTGACGCCGGCACATGCATGCCGTGACCTGGAGGTGTAGTCGATGACGCCGACACATGCATGACGCGACCTGGAGGTGTGGCTGATAGAGGGATTTTTTTTATGTTTTATTGGTTTTTTTTAGTCATATCTATGATTCGATTTCTGTGTTAGAATGTTTAGTTGTGCTTGCCGGTACTCTCTGGGAGGTAAGGGTTAACTATGCTAGCCAGGTTTTCCCGGGCTTTTTGGGGAAGTACCACACCCTCTGCTTGGAGCAAACACATAAAAATAGAGGGAACCACCTCCTTTTGGGGGTGCTGTAGTTAGTAAGACGACTGGAGGTACGATTCCAGGTCTCCCAATTTAAGGGGGGGTGGCCTATCATTTTTGAACGTTTTTCGTAAAGTGTGTGCACAACTTTCGACAACTTTTAAGAAAATTCCCAAAGGGACAAACGCCAAACTTTTTCTCGTACGGAAACAGAACGAGCGATTTTCGTTTAATGTGTATCGTTTTCATACAATTTTTGTACAAAAAAAAATCAGAAAAGAAAGAGTGCGCATGATCAGAAACAATAAACAACAACAAAAAAAAGCCTTTGTCGTACAAGAATTTTCGTACGGATTTTCGTTCATCGGTTTCGATTTGCTGTGAAACGACGAGGAAAAATCGGACGATTGTTTGCCCGATTTTCTTATAGTGTGCACCTCAGTTAACAACTTGCGGACCACCCACAGCAGGTGTACTGCGGCAAGGTGGCTCGGCTGCGCAAATTTGCCGGTACGGCGATTCGTGCACCAGCATTCGTGGGTGCGTGCCGCCTGCGCTCCGATTAGCCAGTGGGGGGAGCCAATCAGCGGGTCCGCGATCGTTCCCCGCAGAGACAGAACGGGGATCTGCCGAAGTAAACAAGGCAGATCCCCGTTCTGTCAGGGAATGACACTGAGATGCTAAGCGGGAAGATGGATCTGTGTGTTTCCCCAGTCACACCGCCCCCCGTACAGTCAGAAAACACAAACAGGGAACACATTTAACCCCTTTATTGCCCCTGATGTTAACCCCTTCCCTGCCAGTGTCATTAGTACAACATCAGTGCATATTTTTAGCACTGATCAGTGTAGTAATGTCACTTGTTCCCAAAAAAGTGTCAAAAATGTCAGTTAGGTCTCCGATCTGTTTGCCGCAATGTTGCAGTCCTGCTAAAAATCGCCATTACTAGTAAAAAAAAAAATAATAAAAATGCCATAAATCTATCCCCTATTTCGTAGACACTATAACGTTTGCGCAATCCAATCAATATACGCTTATTGTTTTTTTGTTTTTTACCACAAATATGTAGAAGAATACATATTGGCCTAAACTGAGGAAGAAATTCGTTTTTTTTTTCTTTGGATATTAATTATAGCAGAAAGTAAAAAAAAGAAATTCTTTTTTTTTCAAAAATTGTCCTTTTTTTTGTTTATAGCGCAAAAAATAAAAACCGCAGAGGTGATTAAATACCACCAGAAGAAAGCTCTATTTGTGGGGGGAAAAAAAGGACGTCAATTTTGTTTGTGTACAACGTCGCACGACCGCGCAATTGTCAGTTAAAATAACGCAGTGCCGTATCGCAAAAAATGGACTGGTCATTAAGGGGGTAAATCCTTTCCGGGGCTGAAGTGGATAAGGGGTTGATTTACTAAAGGCAAATAGACTGTGCACTTACTCCTGTGTTTAGTAAATGAGCAGAAGCTCTGCTGAATTCCATCATCCAATCATGTGCAAGCAAAAATGCTGCTTATTTTTATTTTCCTTGCACGTGATTGGGTATGCTTTGCAAAGTAAAGCTTCACCTCATTTACTAAGCTCTGGCACGCCTGCACTTGCACAGTGCACAGTCTATTTGCCTTTGGTAAATCAACCCCTAAATGTAAGCAGGGTAGTTATTATTTTGGTTTTCACGCCATACTAACAGGTGTGCTTTAAAGATTAACTTCAGGCAAATATAAAAAATATTACCCTATAGCCTCATTATGTTTTCATTAAAATCAATAAATGGATCTGTACTATAGAAAGAAAGATATGGGAGATCCGAAAATGTAACAGTTGTCACCAGAACAGGAGTAGAGGGGAATTGTTCCACGGGGGGACACTTGTTACAGAGACAGTTGTTTGCCTCTCTATTAAAGTGATTGTAAACCTCAGACATGAAACATGAACGAAGCATATCCCTCTATAGTGTGTACTTGTCTCTATTCAGAGCACTCAGTGTCATTTCTGTCTGCTGCCTCCTTCCTCTGCTATCAGCATGAATCACTTCTGACTAGTTTTCCTGACACCAAGAGGAAAAAGGTGACAGGGGAGGGAGCTCTAGCTGATTGATAGCCTCGGCTCTGTTCCTGTGTGCTGTGTGAAGGGAGGGGGAAGTGTCCCTTCCCTCCAATCAGCTCTCAGACCTCTCCTCACTGAGCTCTGCAGAATGTCATTTTAGCTCTCCTCCCCCTTTTTTTTCTGACAGCTCAGACAAGCTTTATAAATTCTGCATTTTGAACAGATGTAGAGAAGAGAATACCCCAGATAGACAGGTACAGTACAACTTATGTAGAAGGACGTGTTTCATCCCTGTCTATCACCTGAGGCCAGTCACTTCACTAAGTATATGTAAGCAAAGTGCATCTAGTGCAAGTTAATTGTGATTAAGTGCTTAAAAGTCCATAAGCATGCATGCAAATCTGCGTGCAAAATATTCTCAGGTGCAGTGTTCCTTGCGGCGGAAGACAATCAATCGCAAGTCCATAAAACATGTATTGACTTCCGTGCTAAACATAGGTGACAGTAGTGGTCAGTCTTCATGCAACAGTGTGCACATTGGTGGGCAGTGGCCCCTTACCTGAAGGTAATGGGGTAAACGCGTTTAGCCAATCAGAGGCATGGCAGCCTTTGTAGAGACCCTGGGTATAGTCTGCAGTGAAGGATGGTGGAAATATGGTCCTGTCCTGATCGCTTCTATTGTGGGGGCATCTGGTCCTTCCAAGTAGTGTCCCGGGGTCACCCAGATAGATTAAGAAAGGAAGCCCACAATAGTGTAGTATTGCATGGAAGCGTATCACTTTTATTACAGCATAAACTACAGTACTTACATAAAACGTTAAAAACCGGATGGAGATCTGACGAGCGGCGAGCTCGTAATAGCAATAACAGTCTGAGAGTGCCTGTCCCGTCCCTACGCGTGACGTCACGGTCACGTGACTTCTTCAGGGGATCACGTGACCGTGACGTCACGCATAGGGACGGGACAGGCACTCTCAGACTGTTATTGCTATTACGAGCTCACCGCTCGTCGGATCTCCATCCGGTTTTTAACGTTTTATGTAAGTACTGTAGTTTATGCTGTAATAAAAGTGATACGCTTCCATGCAATACTACACTATTGTGGGCTTCCTTTCTTAATCTATCTGGGTGACCCCGGGACACTACTTGGAAGGACCAGACGCCCCCACAATAGAAGCGATCAGGACAGGACCATATTTCCACCATCCTTCACTGCAGACTATACCCAGGGTCTCTACAAAGGCTGCCATGCCTCTGATTGGCTAAACGCGTTTACCCCATTACCTTCAGGTAAGGGGCCACTGCCCACCAATGTGCACACTGTTGCATGAAGACTGACCACTACTGTCACCTATGTTTAGCACGGAAGTCAATACATGTTTTATGGACTTGCGATTGAATGTTTTCCGCCGCAAGGAACACTGCACCTGAGAATATTTTGCACGCAGATTTGCATGCATGCTTATGGACTTTTAAGCACTTAATCACATTTAACTTGCACTAGATGCACTTTGGTTATATACACACCTATGAATGTGTTGGTTTTATATTGTTTTTAGCTAGTTGGCGATTGGTGATAGTCTTAGCCAGCTGTTATTTTTATCCAAGCTATATTCACTCATACTTTTATGTTTGCTATTGTGTTGTTTAAGCACCAATCACTTTGCACGTTATATTTATTATTATTTATTGTGTATTTTTATTATGATTTTCTTGACCATACGCACTATTAGCACATAAGGACACTACTGCCATATTAGGTCATCTCTCTATTGCTCTGTTATATTTGCAAAGCCTATTTTGCAGCACTTTAAGACGCTCATGAGCACAGAGCCTTTCTGCGCCTATTTCATTAGGATTAGCGCAGCACCACACTTTATTCCATTCCTGTTTTAACCGGGGACAGGCTGTACCCCATTCGGTGCATGCTGCTTGTCCTTGTTTTTTTTGAGATTGGGTGTCCATTCTCCTCTTTCTCCAACCCCGATCACGATAGCGCAGGAATACCCCATAATTAGGTATATGTAAGGGTTTACAACCACTTTAAATAATAAATCATATGTCAAGGCAAAAAAAAAAAACATATGCAGTACATTTCTGCAACATCTGCACATTTTCCCTGTTTATCCCTTTAAAAACTCTGCAAGTACAGAAAATTACCTTTTGATCTTTCGAATCAGCCTATAAGTCCTGTTGTGGGCTGACAACGCACAGTGATTTTGTGGACTGAATGGTGTCAGCCCTGCCTAGTGAATTTTGCTAAGCTCTCCCACTATCAGTTTTCTCATAAAGGCCAATCATTCGGTAGTCCAGGATAAGAACTGGGGGACTAATTAGACTCTTTTAGATAACACAGGAAGTGTGAAGAGGACTCAGGACAGCTCTGAATTTCTGACATGATCAGTATTATTTTTATTGCACTTATCAGGTAGATGCAACAAAATGCCTCCAATGGTATATTTCGGCTGTATTCACACCTTTCTGTTCTAAATCGCAGTTCTGGCTGCAATTTCAAAACCTTGTGGTAAAATTAATTTCAGCTGACATTCATTTTAATGGCACCTAAAAATGCGTTTCGGTTCTGCCGCGATTGTTGAGCGATAAATCATGCTGCGAGCGCAGCGAATGGCATTGCGTGAAGCTTGTTTTCCCAAAAAAGTTCAGGAGCTACTTTTGGGCGACAAACTTCATGCAATGCGGTTTGCCGTGATTATAGCGCGATTCAAAACGCTTGGGTGTAAATGCACCCTTAACAGCAAATACACACTATATTACCAAAAGTATTGGGACACCTCCCTTTACACGCACATGGACTTTAATGGCACCCCAGTCTTATGCTGGCCATACACTATACGTAAAATCATCTGAAATTCGGTCATTTGACCAGTTCGTTCGTTTTTCGACCAGTTAATGGGCACAAAATCGGTAATCGTTGAGACGTTTTTGAGCCGAAAAAACAAAGGACAAGTTTGAAAATCTTCTGCCGAATGAACGATAAATTGAAAGGTTGATGTGTTTCCCGTCTGAACCGTCTGCACTGGGTATATGTAAAAAAACAAACAAAAAAATGAATTCATTTAAGTCCACTGAACGATTTATTGGTCATTACATGATGGCACAATCGTTTGCTCTCACGGCCGAATGTTCGTTTTTTCGAAAATGGGTTCGGCCGATTTTTCGTATAGTGTATGGCCAGCATTAGTCTGTAGGGTTCAATATTGAGTTGGCCCACCCTTTGCAGCTATAACAGCTTCAACTCTTCTTGGAAGGCCGTCCACAAGGTTTAGGAGTGTGTCTATGGGAATGTTTGACCATTCTTCCAGAAGCGCATTTGTGAGGTCAGGCACTGATGTTGGAGGAGAAGGCCTGGCTCCCAGTCTCTAATTCATGCCAAAGGTGTTCTATCGTGTTGAGGTCAGGACTCTGTACAGGCAAGTCAATTTCCTTCGCCCCAAACTCGCTCATCCATGTCTTTATGGACCTTGCTTTGTGCACTGGTCCAAATCATTTGGTGGAGGGGAGATTAGGGTGAGGGGGTTGTTTTGCAGGGGTTGGGCTTGGCCCCTTAGTTCCAGCGAAGGGAACCCCAATGCACCGTACACACGATTTTCCGACAACAAATGTTGGATGTGAGCTTGTTGGCGGAAAGTCCGACTGTGTGTGTGCTCCATCGGAATTTCCGCCAACAAAACGTTGGTTAGCATGTTCTCAAATTTTCCGCCAACAAATGTGTGTTGTCGGACTTTCCGATCGTGTGTACACAAGTCCATCGGACAAAAGTCCAAAGTACAAACACGCATGCTCGGAATCAATGCTCACCAAACAGAACATTAGCAGAAGGAGCCCAAAGGGCGGCGCATGACTACTGAACTTCCTTTTTATCGGCTCGCCGTACATCTTGTACGTCAGTGCGTTCGTAATTGTTGGCCAACATTTGTGTGACCGTGTGTGTGTATGCAAGACAAGTTGGAGCCAACAACCTTCGAACAAAAATCCACAGTTTTGTTGTCGGAAAGTCCGATCGTGTGTACGGGGCATTAAGGCGTCAGCATACCAAGACATTTTGGACAATTTCATCCTCCTGACTTTGTAGGAACAGTTTGGGGATGGCCCCTTCCTGTTCCAACATGACTGCGCACCAGTGCACAAAGCAAGGTCCATGGAGACATGGATGTGCGAGTTTGGGGTGGAGGAACTTGACTGGCCTGCACAGAATCCTGACCTCATCCAAATAGAACACCTTCGGGATGAATTAGAGCGGAGACTACGATCAAGGCCTTCTCATCAAGCATCAGTGCCTGACCTCACAAATGCGTTTCTGGAAGAATGGTCAAACATTCCCATAGACACACTCCTAAACCTTGTGGGCGGCCTTCCCAGAAGAGTTGAAGCTGTTATAACTGCAAAGGGTGGGCCAACTCAATATTGAACCCTACGGACTAAGACTGGGATGCCATTAAAGTTCATGTGCGTGTAAAGGCAGGCGTCCCAATACTTTTGGTAATTTAGTGTATGACATTCATTGTTGGGGGTTTACAGTAATGCCCCAGCCCGGGGAGGGGAGAGGAGTACAGATGACGCTGGGTGCACACAGGCACATATTGCTGGGAACTGCAGTTACCTGAAAGGTCCCGACCAGTGACTCTGCTCAGTGTGGGAGTTGAGTTTCCTTTTGAGTTGTGAGCTGACACAGCGATGACGTTCTCATCCGCCTCAATGTCTTTGCTGAACCATGTGTCTGTGGTGTTGTGAATGGATGCCGGGCGGCTCTCATCCACCCGCTGAAATACCACTCGATAAAACCCAATGTGACCTCCGACCTCTGATGCATTCAAACTCTGCGAGAAAAAAAAATAAATAACCACATGCTGCCCAGGGCGATTTTTGAAATTTTTCACATCCATGTTAAAAATCAGCATTTCTCTGCTAGAAAAGGACTTAGAACTGCCAGACGTGATATATTTTCTGAAAGCCGAGGCCCTGGGGAGGAAAACACATCTGGTCATGTTGTACGATATTTGCACAGCCATTTACCAAATGCATATTTTTCCTGGAACGATACACTAAACTGAATTTTACTGCACACAAATATAATATAATTCTCAATTGTCTGGTAAAAAAAAAAAGGAAAGATGGGGATGCATCGAGTAAATCGATACCAAACATGTCAAGACTCAAAATGATTTGTTCCTGTGAATGGCGACAAACTACGGGACCTGAAACCTTTTTATAGGTGATGCTTTAAAAGCCTTTATAGGTTATCGGTTTGGAGTTCATTTTTTCATTTTTCCATCTATTAAATCTTCTGTCCTTGTTGTTGTTGTTTTAACTTTGGGTAGTAAAACATTTTTTTCTGCCAGTAAATCCCTTATACAGCCCACTTCCTGTTTCTTGTCTGGTCATTATCCTAGGCTTATGACATCATCCACAGCTCTCTCTCTCACTCTCCTGAGAGTTTGCCAGGAAGGGAGGGGGGTGAGTCATAAGAGTGCCAATGAGAGCTGCAGAGCTGGAGATTTGCCTCTGTGTAAATCCAGAAAGTGAACAGGCAGCAGCTTCAGCTGCCCACAGTTAAAATGGCTGCAGCCAGACTCAGTGGGAGGGAGATTTCTGCAGCACATTTGGCAAGTACAGAATCACAGTATATATAAAATAATATGCAAAGTGGTTGGAGGGAAGCTTCAGAATGGCAAAGATGTTTTTATTACAAATTATGTGAGCAGACTGCAGTTCCCCTTTGATGGTGAATTTTGGACCTAGAATGTTTGCTCTCACTCTGACGTTCACGGGGATACCTCACATATGTGGTGTATTCTCTATTTACATACATGTACAGGACCTATGCACGCTTTTGTATTTGTATGTATGTGTTGAGGGGATGGGGGTGCTTTTACTTTTTTTTATTATTATTTTTATTAATTTTAATGCATGTTTTATAAAACTTTTTTTTTATCTTATGAAAATGTTTTATTTACATAAGCCACCTATGTGATAACTTAAAGCGGGGGTCCACCTATATCGTTTTTTTTTTTTGTTTTTTTTTTAGTTCATTCACAAACTTTTCTTCTCAGCATTGCATACTCACATATTGTGTGTAATATGTCCGCCTGTGTCAGATTTCGTCGGAAAGAATAACTTATATTATTCACTGCAGGCGGTTTCCATCTTCATTGTGGGCATTTGAAGCCCACAAGCATTTATTTCCTGGATGTGGTGAATGCTGTGCTCCCAGCATTCACCGCTCGTTCCTGCACATGCTCAGTGGCATCCTGGGAAGCCTGAGACTAGCTCCCAGGAGTCTGGGAGAGGCTAGAAACACGCCTACTCCCACGGGAGGAGAACCAGGAAGTGCAAAGAAGAATAGAAAAATAAAAGGTAATTACGGCGATTTAAATTTTTTTAAACGGCATGTCAGCATCTAGGCAAGGAAGAGAATACATACAGATATTGTTCAAAATTTGGGTGGAATCCCGCTTTAAGGCAGATGACAGGTATTCTTGATGAAGACATCAGGGGTTCATTAGGCCCCAATGTCTCCCTGACTGTCCAATGCAGCTAATCAAGCACAGATCATGCTTGATTAGCTGCATCCTCAGCTACAGTAGCCGAGGAGTGACAGCTCTGAAACGAGTGATGAAATCACCTGAATCACTTTTACTGAACAGCTGCTCACTGGCTGTAAAAGTACAGGGCATTGGACACAGCTGATCACATGGTAAAGGGCCACTGTGATTGGCCCTTCACCGTGATCTGTGCACAGCTTTTAAAGTGCACTCCCAATGAGCACTCCAGGGGGCATGTGGGAAGTGGGGTTCTGGGAGAACGTCCATGGACACCATCCCAGAACTGGAGGACCACTCTGTAGCCACCTTTTGGCTATAGTGTGGCCGGGAAGTGGTTAAGATTAATGACAGTTCTGGGACAAGGTCTACTAGAGTCCAGGGCAAAACATGCCAAACTACACCCCCCCCCACCCCAAAATGTATGAGCATTATGTGTCAGCAAATATACCCCCCCCCCCCCAAGGAAAATTGGGCACTGATCTGTATGACTACCCCTAAGCATAGTACACCCCCCCTCTTCAAATCCCCCTCCTAGCACAAATTTCACCCCCTCATCCCCCCTCCTAGCACAAGCACCCCCCATCATTCTTACTAGCACAAATTCCCCCCCACCCAAAAAAATAATCTCCTCCTAGCACAAATTCCCCCCCCCCCTCTACCATGTCACCTTTTTTAGTACAGACTCCCCAAATCGACCCCCCTAGAATAAATCTTCTTCTTTCATCCCCCTCCCAACACAAATTCCTCTGAATTGTCACTCCTAGCACCCCCCCCCCCCCAAGTTTCCCCTCCTAGAACAATGCTTAATCCCCCCTGCACCCCCCCCCCCAAATTTCTTCTCCCAATACAAGTCCCCTCCCTCCTCAATCTCCTTATGGTGCCCCCCACCCCCCACCTCACACGATACCACAGTGCCCAGGGCAGCCGCCCCTCCTGCCCACCCCTTGTCCTGGCCCGGGGGGGGGGGGGGGGTCATTAAAGGTTTGCTACGGGGCCCCGTGTTTCGTAGTTACGCCCCAACCTGACGGGTTCTGTTTATACAAATGTGGCAGTTCTGGATAAACCTGTTAGTTGTACTTGAGGGCTAGTTTGGGAAAACAAAGCACTTTTCTAGTAGCAGCACTATGTACACTATGGAGCGGAGCTCCTCCTTACCTTCCAATAAAGGGTGACAGTCCACGTTTTCTCTGTGGATTTCCACAATTTGTACCAAACTTCAAGCTTTCCACGTGGCCCTAGTTTAAAAGAAATAAAAGAAATGTGTATGAGAAATGTGTATGAGAAATGTGTATGCAGGGGGGGGGGTTTAGAATTACCTTGGACGTCTATCAATGGGGTTTTTGCAATATACCAGACTGAGCTCAAGCAACAGGACAGTGTGCATCATGATATGTTGGGGTTTCTGGGTGTAAAGTAGATGGAAGCCAATGAGTGCCATGTCATTTGCAAAAGCCCTTTATATCTTCAACAATTGGCATTTTTAAAAATAAATTACTTGTTTTCACCTTTATTTTTTTATTCTTTGTTGTAAAAGAGCACTGCTGATCTTCTGCAGCCTTTTTGCGGCTAATTCCTGCCTCCCTGCACCCCATTGATTGCTGCATGGCATTTCTCTGGGCAGATTACTGATAATGACAACATGTCTGTTTAATGTGTGCTGTAATGGCCCCTTGTAGTCTCCAGCAGAAGTAGGGATGCCACCTGTCCGGGATTCACCCAGACAGTCTGGGTTTGGAACCATGCGTCCAGGTTTCAGACCGCCTGAAACCCGGACACATGACTCAGACTGGACTACGGCTTCCCAGCAGGGTTGCTGGCTGCAGTTAGCTAAGCTCAGAGTGTCTGTTACACTCTTTCACACTGCCCAAAGCCAACACTGACACCCCCCCCCCACATACAGATGGGAGAGGAGAGAGAGAGGGCTCGATCTGCACCTCTTACTCTCGCCCCTACCACTCTGTGTCTGCCCACACTCCAATCCCCGACGCTGTGTCTCAGAAAAGAAAAGCGGTGGCTGAAAATTTGAAGTCCAGCAGCCTCAGATACATCTGGATGAGAGGTGCTGACTGCCAAGGGGTGAGTGAGCTCACCATCCATCCCTGTCTGTGACTGAAGTCTCCCCCCTTCTCTCTCCTGCCTCTCAGAGAGTACACTAAGGTAAATCAGGGTTCTCAGAGCACCCCTTACATTAGAATTCCCAAAGCACCCTTATGTTAGAGTCCCCAGAGTTCTCCCTTACAACAGAGTCTGCAAAGTCCCCCCTTACAGTGAAAGGGAACTCTGCAAGTTCAGATGTAAAAGGGGAACTCTGTGGACTCTGATGTAAAGGGGGACTCTTGTTATTAACTTCATATGATTAGAAATGTTATTTAATAGCAAAATAGCAAAGAAAAGGTGGCAACCCTAATCAGAAGCCCGTGTGACAGGGTGACAACACGAGTATAACTGGGAGACAGGGACAGAGTGTGGTCACCCTAGAACAGGAAGTTGCAGAACAAGGACCTTTGTGGCAAGATCACCATTTATTCTTTGAATGATAGCTGCAGATTTAAATATATTTAAAACTCATAAAAATACCTTGACATGTTAAAGGTTATATGCAATTTTGAATGATCAGGTTTACATATTATGTGTATAAAAACACACCAGCTATTTACAAATGTAAACATAGAGCTCCTACAGTTGTAAGTACAAGGAGTGTAAATCTAGAAAATTCCATAAACATGTTTCTTTTGTGCATAAAGGAACTGCAAACATAAAGCAAAACTCAACACATCCTGTTACATAGACGGATATTTATTCATGATAATCATTCACCCCATAAGAAGAAATTACGATGTGCTTATTTCGAAACGCG
The DNA here is from genome assembly GCA_037952925.1 of Lithobates clamitans. Lineage (NCBI taxonomy): Eukaryota > Metazoa > Chordata > Amphibia > Anura > Ranidae > Lithobates > Lithobates clamitans. The sequence goes on from JBBGZY010001228.1 coordinate 833,967, forward strand.
TTGGGTTATCTCTGTCTCTGTCTCCATAGTCTGTTGGCTGACAGAAGTTCATGATTATCTGTTCTAATCAACCATCAACATTGTCTCTTGCTGTAACCGCATCCATCATTTTTTAACTTTTGTATACCTATCTTTTAAAATGTTTGATTTGTAACAAAGTTTGTTAATTTTTTTACATATACATTTGTTTATGCACTTTAAAGTCCCATTAAGAGGTTTTTGTTGGCTTAATGTTCTTCATTCAGAGATGTGGGCATAAGAAATTCCCTTGTTTAACCACTTCAGCCCCGGAAAGGATTTACCCCCTTACAGGGCTGGTGCAAGGATTTTTGACACCCTAGGCGAAACCTAATTTTGACGCCCCCCCTGGCTCCACCCCTGACTCCACCCCTTTGCCCTGCCCATGTATACCCCACCTTTTTAATGAAGCGCCCATCAAATGCAGCCTCACCAGTGCCCATCAAATGCAGCCTCACCAGTGCCCATCAAATGCAGCCTCACCAGTGCCCATCAAATGCAGCCTCACCAGTGCCCATCAAATGCAGCCTCACCAGCGCCCATAGATGCAGCCACAGTGCGCCCTAAACGGCTGTCTAGTTTGCCTAGTGGTAGCACCGGCCCTTCCCCCTTAATGACCAGGCAATTTTTTGCGTTGCGGCACTGCGTCGGATTAACTGACAATTGCGCCGTCAGGCGATGTTGTACACAAACAAAATGTATGTCCTTTTTTCCCCACAAATAGAGCTTTCTTTTGGAGGTATTTGATCACCTCTACCGACAATTTTGAAAAAAACATTTGTTTTACTTTTTGCTATAATAAATAGCTGGCTCTCTGTGGCGCGATCGCGGGTGGCTGGTGCACATCGCGGCATCGCGCCGCAGGCCTGCTTCTGTTTTTTAAAGCGGCCGGCATACACCTGCGGCGATTCGCGCAGCCGCGCCAACCTGCCGCAGTATAATGACAGGGGCTGGTCAGCAAGCGGTTAACAATTGATCCTTACAAGAGTGTTAGAATGGAACCAACTCTCTCTTGAAAGTTGAAAGCGGAACTAAACCCTCCTTTCGTTTTCAGCCAAGGCGGCTGCCATCTTAACTAACCTCCGTTTGACCTTCAACTGCCATGTACTGCACATGTGTTATGCCTCCAGTCATTTGATGGTTTGACAGTTTGGTTGAAAGCAAAAACAAATAGAACAGTTACATTTCTGGCACGTGTTTTTTGAAACTGTTAAATAGATGGGTTTAGTTCTGCTTTATATTCAGAACTTCTACAAACTATTAACGGTATGTACCGATCTGGAACAATCCAGAAACACGTTTCTTTCTACACGTAAAAGAAAATGCAAACTTAAGGAAACGTGCAAAAAAAAAAAAGTAAAATGAAACTCCAAAGGTTTTCACACCTCTTTAAAACAGCTTCACCAAGAACTTAACATGTTTCTTGAAACCAATGAATAACAGAGCTTATTGTGATGGTTCAGCTATAAAAATAGCAAGCGTGCACGTACTTTACACCTTGCAATGTGAATGTTGCGGTGAGGGATAGACATCTTTGTTTACACAGAGACTTGTTCCTCTTGCTGCACTGTATGTAATAGCTAGTGGTAGTTATGCCGCGTACACACGATCGGTTTTGCCGTCGGAATAAACTCCGAAGGTTTCTCCGACGGAACTCCAATGGAATTCCATTCAAGCGGTCTTGCCTACACACGGTCAACCCAAAGTCCGACCGTCCAGAACGCGGTGACCTACAACACGCACGACGGGACTAGAAAAAGGAAGTTCAATAGCCAGTAGCCAATAGCTTCCGTCTCGTACTTGCTTCAGGGCATGCGTCGTTTTTGGTCCGTCTGAACAGCATACAGACGAGCGGTTTTCCCGATCAGAATTGGTACCGTGGGAAATATTTAGAACATGTTCTATTTCTAGGTCTGTCAGAATTTTCGGAAAAAAAAGTCCAATGAGGCCTACACACGATCGGAATGGACGATGAAAAGCTTCCTGACTTTTTCTGTCGGACATTCCGCTCATGTGTACGCGGCTTTAGTCCCATTTAACTGGTCTTGCTCCATATTGTTGTATTTTTTGCCACTTAGTTAAGTAGCTTCTTAAGTTATAACCAGAGTGTACTACACAAGCCCAAAAGATATTCATCTAAATACCTTGGGCGTCCTTGTTCTCCGCCCCCTTCCCCCCCCCACCCCCGCCCCCTGGCTACATTTACCAGCGATAGGTTTGACAGTATGCAATGTATCCATGTCCTGTGTAAGCAATGTGAATGAGAGTTACAATATAACAATGTTATTATTGCTACATTGTAACCTCTCTGGTTCATTTATAGCAGATCAACAGGGTCTCCTTTCATCTGCGTGCAGCTAAAGCCACCTTGCAAGTTTGCGTAGAACTAAAGGCGAAACTTTTTTCATTTTGGATAGTGTAAAGAAGGATTATAACCCTTGTCACTTTTTTTTTGACATTTGCGTCCCCGTTGGAAGATTTCCCCTTTATTTCTGTTCCGGAAACCACCCAAAATTTGGAATTTCCTTTCACTTTCAGTGATAATAGTAAACAGGACAAATAGAGAATGTGAATCTCCCTAATGGGGGCACAGACAGCAATAACACCTGACAGCTATTCTAATCCCTCTCCACTCCACTCCACTTAATTTAAAATTAAGAAAAAGTATACAGTGGAATCTTGGATTACGAGCATAATCCGTTCCAGGAGAATGCTTGTAATCCAAACCACTCACATATCAAAGCGAGTTTCCCCATAGAAGTCAATGGAAACAAAGATAATTCATTCCGCATTGACCTCTATTACATGCAATACCGCATGTGGCCAGAGGTGGGGGGGGCACCAGAGAGCCTCGGAAATACTCGGGGACAGCTCTGCTGAACTCGGAAAGCCGAGTATTTCCGAACGGCTCCGAACGGCTCTGAACCGTTCCGAGTGTCCCCGGAGCCCCCGCACCTCTGGCCAAATGCGGTACTGCACCGCCCATTAAATTGAATTCTGCTCGTTTTGCAAGACAACACCGAGTCAAAATAAAAAAAAAAAAAAGTTGCTTGTCTTTCAAAACGCTCCTTAACCACGTTACTCGTAAACCAAGGTTCCGCTGTACTTTAATGAAGATAAAAATGTAATAAACTGTGTTCCTATTTAACCCCTTATTAACTCCTTGTTAACTCTAACTGGTCCTAATTAACTCCTTCCTCCCCATCTCCTCTTAGCTATTATTTTACAGGTTTTTTTTTTCCCTTTCTATTTTTTACCATAAAAGCAATTGTAAACCTACATTTGTTTTGTTTTTTTTTTAAATAATAAACATTTCATACTTACTTGCTCTGTGCTATGGTTTTGCACAGAGCAGCCCAGATCCAACATTTAGTTTTTTTATATTTTACAATGTGGTGCCTCGAGTGCATAACTTTAAAGGGTGTTTTGATTGGCTAAAGCTTGTCTGCACGCTTTATTTTTTAGTTCCAGTCACATGATTAGCTGTTTGTATTAAAGGATACCTGTCATAAGAGAAACACTCTAAAATTGCTCCTTGCCTGGTTGTCATACGGACCCTCCAATACCTTGAGTCACTGACAAATACACTCACGGCCAGTTTATTAGGTACACCTGTTCGATTGCTTGGTGACACAAATTGCTAATCAGCCAATCACATGGCAGCAACTCAATGCATTTAGGCATCTAGATGTGGTGAAGACGATTTGCTGAAGTTCAAAGTGAGCATCAGAATGGGGAAGAAAGGGGATTTAAGTGACTTTGAACGTGGCATGGTTGTTGGTGCCAGACGGACTGGTCTGAGTATTTCAAAAACTGCTGATCTACTGGGATTTTCACACACAACCATCTCTCGGGTTTATAGAGAATGGTCCAAAAAAGAGAAAATATCCAGTGAGTGGAAGTTGTGTGGAGGAAAATGCCTTGTTCATGTCAGAGATCAGAGGAGAATGGGCAGACTGGTTCCAGGTGACAGAAAAGCACCAGTAACTCAAATAACCCCTCGTTACAACCAAGGTATGCAGAATATCATCTCTGAAAGCCCAACACATCAAACCTTGAAGCAGATGGGCTACAGCAGCAGAAGACCACACCGGGTGCCACTCCTGTCAGCTACGAACAGGAAACTGAGGCTACAATTTGCACAGGATCACCAAAATTGGACAATAGAAGATTGGAAAAACATTGCCTGGTCTGATGAGTCTCGATTTCAGCTGCAACATTCAGATGGTGGGGTCAGAATTTGGAGTAAACAACATGAAAGCATGGATCCATCCTGCCTTGTATCACCGGTTCAGGCTGGTGGTGGTGTAATGGTGGGGGGGATATTTTCTTGGCACACTTTGGGCCCCTTAGTACCAATTCAGCATCGATTAAACACCACGGCCTACCTGAGTATTGTTGCTGACCATGTCCATCCCTTTATGACTACAGTGTCCCCATCTTCTGATGGCTCCTTCCAGCAGGATAATGCACCATGTCACAAAGCTCCAATCATCTCACCACTGGACAATGAGGTCCCTGGACTCCAATGGCCTCCACACTCACCACATCTCATCCAATAGAGCACCTTTGGGATGTGGTGGAAAGGGAGATTTGCATCATGGATGTGCAGCCGATAAATCTGCAGCAACTGCGTGAAGCTATCATGTCACTATGGACCAAAATCTCTGAGGAACGTTTCCAGCACCTTGTTGAATCTATGCCAAAAAAGAATGACGGCAAAAGGGGGTCCAACCCGGTACTAGCAAGGTGTACCTAATAAAGTGGCCGGTGAGTGTTAATGACAGTGTGGTAGTTTTTGTAACATGTTTGTATTGCTTGGAAATAAAGTGTTATAAGGCAGAAGTCCCCTGTACACATAATATAAATAAATATAATAAATAAATAAATAATAAATAATAAATAAATGTACTTACTGCTCTCTGGCGTCTCCCAGGTCACAAGCTGGCTCCAGTCACTCCATATTCCCCGTCCATACCGGTATTTGCAGGCAGCCTGGAGGTGATACTGAGTCATTGGGTGGAGATGATAGAAGGCGAAGCTTCTATTAATTGAGCTTTCTACCTAAAAGGAAAATATTAACACAGAAATTATAAGTTGTCTATAGTGGTACAACTTCAACCATAAGCAGCCTGAACATTTCCTATAATCACCATGAGCAGTTAAGGGCCTTAAACAATCTCTTCCCAAAAAAGCATTATAAACCTTCCTACCTGCACCTTGTGCTTTTCACCTGTATAGAATGTGCATTGATAATGTTGTTTCCTGGTGTTATTTGTTGCTCTGCATGTACAGCCTATAACAGAGTAAATCTTCTAGACATGTGCACTGACAAAAAATTCGTTTTTTTTTTTCGTTTTCGTTCCCGTTCGTTATTTTGCTTAATTCGGAAATTCGAAATGCGGAAAAACAAAAATTCGGATTTTCAAATTTCTGAGTTTTCGGATTCCCAAATTTCGAATTTTCAGATTTCCGAATTTCGAATATTCAGATTTCCGATTTTCGAATTTCCGAATTTTTGGGTTTCCGAATTTCAAATTTTCGGATTTCCGAATATTCAGACTTCCGAATTTTCAGATTTCCGAATTTTCGGATGTTCGGAAATTCAAAAATTCGAAAATCTGAAAAAAAGAAAGAAAATCAGTAAAATTTGAAATAGTAACTAACTATTAAATTATAGGTATTGGAATTTCCTTTCAAATTTGGCTGTTCGGTATTCGTTATTTCAGATAATTCGTAACTGAAATTCGTACTCGTTACGTTCACTATTCCAATACCTATAATTTAGTATGTATTATTAGTTAGTTATTATTTCAGATTTTCGAAATTTCAGATTTTCATTCTTATTCTTGGATTTACAAATTTCCAAATTTTAGAATTTTTAAATTTATGAGATTTCGAATATTTGAATCCTCGAATTCCCGAAATTTCGAATTTTCAGAAATTTGGAAATTTGAAAATTCGGATATTCAGAAATTTGGAAATTTGGAAATTCGGAAATGCAAAAATTCGGATATTCAGAAATTCGTAATTTCGGAAATTCGCAAATCTGGAAATTTGGAAATTTTGGAAATTTCGGAAATTGAAAAATTCGGAAATTTAGGAATTAACAAGTTTGTCAAAATTTGTTAAAAAACTAATTTGGAACAAAACGAATTGCACATGTCTAAAATCTTCACATCCCTGTGTCAGCAGTTTTTGTTTTTGTTCAATCATAAGGTATGTGCCATGGCACTGCACCGGTTAATGCATAACCTCTGTCTGTAGTCTGGGAACTGATACTTCCTATAAAGAAACTATATATCCCACAATCCCTAGGTCTCTCAGTGGAGTGCTTTGCAGGTGAGAGCTAAACAGTAATTTGATCTGACACAGACACAAGAAGGCAGAACAATCAACAGAGAGCTCACCATGCAGCCTTTCATCACAGCACTCACACATTTGTGATAAAACACAAAGAAAATGGCAAGGCATGGACTGGATGCTGCCTAGCCTGGAACAAAAGGTTGTCTTGTCCCTTTAGCAAGTAGGAACAAGCTTGGTGAATACATGGACACAGTGGAAGCAATCATCCATGACACCACAAACTGCAGCAGCAACATGTATGTATGGTAAGGTAAACAAATGACACAGGGAATATAACTACACAAATACCTACAGTGCTTCCGGAAAGTATTCACAGCGCTTCATTTTTTTCCACATTTTGTTACAGCCTTATTCCGAAATGGATTAAATTCATTATTTTCCTCAAAATTCTACAAACAATACCCCATAATGACAACGTGAAAGAAGTTTGTTTGAAATCTTTGCAAATGTATTAAAAATTTAAAAAAAAAAATCCCATGTACAGAAGTATTCACAGCCTTTGCTTAATACTTTTTTGAAGCACCTTTGGCACCAATTACAGCCTCAAGTCTTTTTGCGTATGATGCTACAAGCTTGGCTCACCTATTTTTGGGCAGTTTCTCCCATTCTTCTTTGCAGGACCTCTCAAGCTCCATCAGGTTGGATGGGGAGCGTCGGAGCACAGCCATTTTCAGATCTCTCCAATCGGGTTCAAGTCTGGGCTCTGGCTGGGACACTCAAAGACATTCACAGAGTTATCTCCCAGTTCCTGCCGCTGAAAAACATCCCCACAGCATGATGCTGCCACCACCATGCTTCACTGTAGGGATGGTATTGGCCAGGTGATGAGCGGTGCCTGGTTTCCTCCAGACATGACGCTTGCCATTCAGGCCAAAGAGTTCAATTTTTGTTTCATCAGACCAGAGAGTTGTGTTTCTCGTGGTCTGAGTCCTTCGGGTGCCTTTTGGCAAACTCCATATGGGCTGTCATGTGCCTTTTACTGAGGAGTGACCTCCATCTGGCCACTCTACCATACAGGCCTGATTGGTGGAGTGCTGCAGAGATGGTTGTTCTTCTGCAAGGTTCTCCTCTCTCCACAGAGAAACTCTGGAGCTCTGTCAGAGTGACCATCGGGTTCTTGGTCAAGTCCCTTCTCCCCCAATCGCTCAGTTTGGTCTGGGAAGAGTCTTTGTAGTTCAAAACGTCTTCTATGTACAGATGATGGAGGCCACTGTGCTCATTGGGACTTTCAATGGTGCAGACATTTTTCTGTACCCTTCCCCAGATCTGTGCCTCCATACAATCCTGTCTCGGAGGTCTACAGACAATTCCTTGGACTTCATGGCTTGGTTTGTGCTCTGACATGCACTGTTACCTGTGGGACCTTCTATAGACAGGTGTGTGCCTTTCCAAATCATGTCCAATCAACTGAATTTACCACAGGTGGACTCCAATCAAGATGTAGAAACATCTCAAGGAGGATCAGTGGTAACAGGATGGACCTGAGCTCAGTTTTGAGTATCATGGCAAAGGCTGTGAATACTTCTGTACATGGAATTTTTCCGTTTTTTATTTTTAATACACTTGCAAAGATTTCAAACCAACTTCTTTCACGTTGTCATTATGGGGTGTTGCTTGTAGAATTTTGAGGAAAATAACGAATGTAATGCATTTTGGAATAAGGCTGTAACATAACAAAATGTGGAAAAAGTGAAGCGCTGTGAATACTTTCCAGATGCGCTGTAGTTAAAACAATGAAAATAATAAATGTGTACAGTGTCTTTGAAGTTCAACTCCAGGCACAGAAAACCCCTTAAAATGCCCCTCCCCCTCTTCCCCTACTGCAAGGGATAAATAGTAACTCCACCTTTGTTAAAAAAAGAACATTCCCTACTGGGTGATCAACACACATCGCTAAGATTTTAACAAACTTTATTGCAGATTCCTACCTGTTTCTGCTCTACAGAAATAGCTGTTTGCTTGTCCATGCCCCATGCAGAATGATTCTGAATGGGAAGGCCTGGTTCATTATAATCCATTGGTGCACTCTCAGTGTTCTGATGGAAAAAGATGCAGAGTCTGCATCCCTTTAGAAGTATTTAAAGCCGTATTAAACCCCAAAGTAAACATTTATTTTATTGCAGCTTACCACCTCTTAGATGTGATGGCTTCATTCGTTTTTCTGTTTAGCCACTTGCCGACTGCCGCATGTACATATATATCGGCAGAATGGCACGGACATGCAAATGGGCGTACGGGTACGTCCCTGTAAATTTGCCGCCGTGTGGTCGCGTGCGCGCCAGCGCGACCCTGCCGCGAGCTCCGTGAGTGTGATCGCGGGTCTCGCAAATTTGATGTCCGCGGGGATACCTGCGATCGTCTCACGGAGAGGAAGAAGAACGGGGAAATGCTGATGTAAACAAGCCTTTCCCCGTTCTTCCTACTGACAGGACACTGATCACCGCTCCCTGTAATCAGGAGTGGTGATCAGTGTCGTGTCACACGTAGCCCCTCCCCCCCCCCACAGTTAGAATCACTCCCTAGGACACACTTAACCGCTGCAGCGCCCCCTCCTGGTTAACCTCTTCACTGCCAGTCACATTTACACAGTAATCAATGCATTTTTAATCGCACTGATCGCTGTATAAATATGAATGGTCCCAAAATAGCGCCAAAGGTGTCCGATGTCTCCGACATAATGTCGCAGTCACGAAAAAAAAATCGCTGATCGCCGCCATTACTAGTAAAAAAAATTATTAATAAAAATGCCATAAAACTATCCTCTATTTTGAAGACGCTATAACTTTTGCGCAAACCAATCAATAAACGCTTATTGCGATTTTTTTTTACCAAGAAGAAGAATACGTACCGGCCTAAACTGAGGAAAAAAAACATTTTTTTTATTTTTTTTGGGGGCTATTTATTATAGCAAAAAGTAAAAAATAATGCGCTTTTTTCAAAATTTTTACTCTTTTTTTTGTTTATAGTGCCAAAAAATAAAAACCGCAGAGGTGATCAAATACCACCAAAAGAAAGCTCTATTTGTGGGGAAAAAAGGACGTCAATTTTGTTTTGGGAGCCACGTTGTATGACCGCGCAATTGTCAGTTTAAACGACGCAGTGCTGAATCGTAAAAAGTGCTCTGGTCTTTGGCCAGCCAAATGGTCCGGGCCTTAAGTGGTTGAGCCTTTTTTTTTTTTCATTTTGTTTTTCAAAAGCACAAGCTCTCCAGCAGAATGCATCAGTTTATTTGGATGAGACAAATTATTTCACACCAGCAGGAGTGCTTAAAATAATCAGCTTTTATTTATTCATATAAAACCTTTATCCCAAAAGGAACAAACTGGTTGCTGTAACTGATTATAAAGTGTGAGCTGGAGTTGCCTTCAATTTGTTAGTGTATTTAAATCCCCTCCCCAAGACTGACAATGCTGCTATATATATATATGTATATATATATATATATATATATATATATATATATATATATATATATATATATTACAGTTGTGCTGCAAAGTTTGGCCTTGGTACAGACACACAAGGTGACACACACTAGTAAAATGTTAATTAGAGGGTAATTTTTCACAACTGTGGCCTTTTAAATTGCAATTAGTCTCTGTGTATAAATAGTCAATGAGTTTGTTAGCTCTCATGTGGATGCACTGAGCAGGCTAGGTATTGAGCCACGGGGAGCAGAAAAGAACTTGCAAAAGACCTGCATTACAAGGTAACAGAACTTTATAAAGATGGAAAAGGATAAAAAAGAATATCCAAAGCCTTGAATATGCCAGTCAGTACTGTTCAATCACTTTAAGAAGTGGAAAATTCGGGGATCTCTTGATACCAAGCCAAGGTTAGGAGAACCAAGACCAAGAAGGATTGCAGCCACAACTGCCAGAAGAATTGTTTAGGATACAAAGAAAAACCCATAGGTAATCTCAGGAGAAATACAGGCTGCTCTGGAAAAAGTGTAGTTGTTTTAAGGAGCGCAATACCACAAACATGAGCTGCATGGTCGAGTTGCCAGAAAGAAGGCTTTACTGCGCCAATGCTATAAAACAGCCGGAATACAATATGCCCGACAACACTTTGACAGGCCTCACAGCTTCTGGCACACTGTAATCTGTGAGTGATGAAACCAAAATAGAGCTTTATGATCACAACCATAAGCGCTATGTTTGGAGGGAGGTCAACAAGGCCTATAGCGACAAGAATACCGTCCCCACTGGGAAGCATAAGGACTGGATGTGGACACCACAAAGCTGTTAATGTGCACCGTTAGCTTTTGCTTCCCAAGCCGGCCTAGGGAACCCGATTTTAAAGCTCTCAAAAAGCCGCCAATGCCCAGCAGTCCTTCTTTGACAAAGAAGGAATTTTCCTTTGAAATGCGTAACCACCCCTTGTACCGCCCCCTCCTTTCAGTATCATGTAGGGGTTTCTATGAGGCAGTATCTAGGTGGATGCTGCATCTGTCCTTCACTGGCTATGACTGAGGACCGAGCGATCAAACACCACTAATCGCTCGGTTCTCAGGGCTCTCTGAGCAGAGAGCTGGTGACTGTCAGTCACCGCTGTCTGCTCTGAACGGGCAGCTCAGGCTCTAAGCGACCAGGCGTGTGGGTAGATCCCAATTTCATTGTCGCGATCTTGCCCGAGCTTGGACTGGCTCTGTGACATCAGCCGACAGAGGGCTTCAGCCTGTTGTCTGCTGAAAATGGGTCACAGGAGTGCAGAATAAATTGCATTCCTGTGATCCACAGGAGAAGTACAGCCAAACGAGCTTTGGCTGTACCTCTCCATTAAAATCATCGAGCCACTCTGGGGAGATCTCATTCGTGCGGCTCATACAAGACAACCAAAGACTTTACATATGGAGGCATTTTGCCAAGATGAATGGGCAGTTATACCACCTGCAAGAATTCGAGGGGGCTCATAGACAACTACTACAAAAGACTACACGCTGTCATTAATGTTAAAGAGGGCATTGCAAAGTATTAGGAACTAAGGAGATGCAGACTTTTGAACAAGGGTCATTTCATTTTTAAGTGTTCTTGCATAGCAAGACCACTTACTGTTATCTCACATATATATTATTCTTATTATTATAGCCAAATTTACCACCCTAACTCCTCCCACAGTTTTTACACTACATAGACAAGTAATATACCGAAACGTGCGGATTGTTCCCGAATGGTGTGCTTTTACTTTGTGGAACGTTTCGCCGAATGGTTCACGAAATATTGTCGTTTTTGCGGCGAAATTGGTCCCATAGGAATGAATGGGGAAACTAGAGTGGGAGATGACAAAAGCTGGAAAATCAGAACATGATTTCTAAACTGCCGCCACTCCCTCATTTTCAAGCCCACCTACACAAATCTTATATCAAAACGTTCAGCTATCCCTGCTGCCACTAAACATGTCCACGGCTAAGCCATAGTCCTGATAGTTTTCACAATATGACCATTTGTTTGCAACTCACGCCGTCCATTGACATTCATTGAAACTACACTCTAGCCCCCTCCAAATTTGAAGGGCAATTTCTAAACTGCGACTGTGCCTTCATTTTTAATATTTCAGAGACATACTATACATCAAAATCTAGGTCTGGGTCTTGTGATTCTCACAATATAAAGATCTTCGCTGTAGGATGTATAGTTTTTAAAATACGGCCATTTGTTAAGAGGTCATTTCAGGAAATTTTAGCCATTAATCAGAGTGTACTGTTAGTGTTTGTTTTGTTGCCATGGTTACCAAAGCTTCTGTTATACACAGGGGGGAAGGTGGCTGGAGCATCTCAGCTGATTACAGAGCCCGGGGGAGGGGACAGACACACCATGTACTGATTTATAATAGAGGAATATGATGGGGCAGTTTTGATGGGGTAATTCTGATGGGGCAGTTTTGATGAAGCAGTATTTGGGAAGCATAAACAGGGCATGAGCGTTGCTAGGAAACAGTGGTTGTAAACACAAGATGCTGAGACACTCCAAATGCATGTGACTTCATCTGCTAGACTTGATAATGCTTGTAGACTCCTCCCACAGTTTTCACACTACAGAGACAAATAATATACCGAAACGAGCGGATTGTTCCCGATTGGTGTGTTATTACTTTGTGGAATGTTTTGCCGAATGGTCCACGAAATGACGTTTTTGCGGCGAAATTGGTCCCATAGGAATGAATGGCGAAATGTTCAAAACCAGAGTGGGAAGTGACAAAAGCTGACAACCCCATGATCAGCCAAAACATTATGACCACCCCATGATCAGCCAAAACATTATGACCGCCCCATGTAAAAAAAAAAATATTTTTGAAAAAAAAAATAATTTTTGAAAGAAGTAAAAAAATAATTTTTGAAAAAAAAAAATCATTTTTGAAAAAAAAAAAATATTTTTGAAAAAAAAAATATTTTTGAAAAAAAAAAAATTATTTTTGAAAAAAAAAAAATATTTTTGAAAAAAAAATTACTTTTAAAAAAAAAATTATTTTTGAAAAAAAAATATATTTGAAAAAAAAAAATATTTTTGAAAAAAAAAAATTATTTTTGAAAAAAAAATTACTTTAAAAAAAATAATAATTTCGAAAAAAAATTATTTTTTAAATAAAAAAATTCATTTTTGAAAAAAAAAATTACCTTTGAAAAAAAAAATTACTTTTGAAAAAAAAAATCATTTTTGAAGAAAAAAAAATCATTTTTGATTAAAAAAAATTCATTTTTGAAAAAAAAATTACTTTTGAAAAAAATGTTCAGCTCTTTCAGCGAATGATGGAACTTTTTTACTACTATTTATACTTTTTAAAATATTAAGCTTTTTAACACTTTTCACAGTTACTCCGCCCACTCCACCCAGTTACTCCGCCCACTCCAGTTGTAGAGGCAAGAACACTTTCACAATTTCCCCAGAAATTGTACCTTTTCTAGTTTTAATTGTTGTCGTGTTTTGTTTTAGGATTGTGTCATTCTGTTGTGACCTAGAGTTACAGAATATGAATCCCATAAGAAATAAAACAAATGTGTTTTGCCTGCTGCTTTTAAGGCTGGGTTCACACTGCTGCGGTGCGGGAACGCAGCGAATTTACTGCGGGTTCCCGCACCGCACCAACTCGCACGGCAGTTCACACTGCCATATGCGAACTGCTGGGGAGTGTCATACAATGTTAATGACACCCCCAGTTCAGCCCGCATATCGCAATGCGAACTGACAATTCGGACACTTTCGGATCGCATAGGTGTGAACACCCATGCGATCCAATTTTGGTCCGAACAAAAAAAAGGGTCCTGTGCGAGTTTGGACCGAATGCGGTGCGATATCAGCCATACTATCTGTATGGCTGATATCGCACAGCACAGACATCGCATGTGATGTGAACAGCAGTGCGCTGCGAATCACATGCGATGTCTGCAACGGCAGCAGTGTGAACCCAGCCTTAAAAAAAAATGGTACAGACGAGGGATGCACTGATACCTTTTCTTTTACGAGTACGAGTACTTTATTTTTTTTTTTAGTACTCACAAAGCACTGAAAAGTAATTTAAAAATGCAATAAATGATTTTTTTTTAATTTTGCATTTTTTTCAATGTGAAATGTGTAAAATTATTAATGAACAAAGCAAAAAAAAAAAAGTTTTAATTATTAATAGTTTATAAAAAAGAAGTAGACAGAAAAAAAATGAGCAGGAAAATAATAATTAAATGGAGAAGGAGAATAAGGAGTTATTTAAATGGGATGTAAACCCTCTTGGTTTTTCACCTTAATGAATTCGATGCATTAAGATGAAGGAGCTTCTGTGGTGCTGCAGCCCCCCCAGAGCCCCCATTTTACTTACCTGACCTCGATCTTTCTCCGGCCGGGAACGAGCACACCAGCTCTAGCTGGTGTCTCATGCCCTGATTGGATAGATTGATAGCAGCGCAGCCATTGGCTCCCGCTGCTGTCAATCAAATTCAATGACGCGGGCGCCAGGGGCGGGGCCGAGTCCTGCATTCTGTCTGAATGGACACAGAAGCAGGACTCGGGAGCACGTCCGAACTGGTGTCCACCTTAGGAGAGCGCTTCTCCAACGTGGGCACTCGATGTGGGGTGGAGCCACCAGCGCCGCCGGGGGACCCCAGAAGAGGCGGATCAGGGCCACTCTGTGCAAAACGAACTGCACAGTGGAGATAAGTATGACATGTGTGTTATGTAAAAAAAAACGAGGGTTTACAACTCCTTTAAGGATGATTAGAGTAAATTAAGGGTTAATAAGGTGTTTAAACAGAGGAACATTTAATTAAAAACATTTTTTTTTTACTTGACAGGTTGCTTTAAACTGACTTCATCTGCAGAACTAAGCTTAACCCTTTGATCTGTAGATGAATAAACAGGAAGATAAAAAAAAAACAATGTTTCTATTTATCTTTCTGTTTCGGTGGCTGAGCAATGTTGTTGATAAACATTGCCCGATTGCGTCTTTTTGTTTGATAGCTCCAATTGACGGGACTTCAGTTTACACTTCAGCTATCAACAGGGGAACCCAACTAACAGCTGCTTAACAACCAATAATTGACGGCTGTTTTTTTTTTATACATTTCAGCTGTCAGTGGGGGAATCCCACTGACAGCTGAAAGAACCAAGCCTGAAAGTATCAGTTTCAGGTATCGGAGCATTTGTACGAGTACCGATACTCGTGCAAATGCTTAGTATTAGCACCGATATTGGTATCAGCGCAACCCTAGTACATACTGTATACAGGCATACCCCACTTTTAAGTACACAATGGGGTTTATTTACTAAAGCTGGAAAGTGCAAAATCAGGCTCACTTCTGCATAGAAACCAATGAGCTTCCAGGTTAAATTACCAAAGATTAATTGAACAAGCTGGGGTTAGAAACTCATTGGTTTCTATGCAGAAGTGAGCCTGATTTTGCACTTTCCAGCTTTAGTAAATAAACCCCATTGTGTACTTAAAAGTAGGGTATGCCTGTATTACCAATTCTCCAAGGGGATGCAAACTTTTGAGCACAACTGTAGATATATTTGAACTGTGGATTTACATGTTTGCCTGAAGTTAAGCTTTAGGGCCAAATAACTTTCATCTACAGTGAAAGTCTTACCTTAGTTTACAGTAGGCGATAGAGTTTGAGATAGAGAACTCTCTGCATATTTTAATAGGTCAAAAATTATGGGATGTTTTTTTCATCCTGGAAAGTCCCCTAAACACAATTACCTCTTGCCAGTCTCCCTCATTGCTGGCTTGATATCTTATCCGGATGTGCTGTATATCCCCGTCGGGGTGAATGGTCACAGAGCACTCATCCGATGTCTGGTGACAGTTGATGGTTATGTTGGTTGGTGGATGTGGTTTCACTAAGGGGAAAAAGAAAAACATTTCTAATGTGGCTGAGAGTCTAGTACGGAAATTTGCTAGGTCAAGGGAAATTCTAATGTAAATAGAGTGTATAGGATTATATTGTTCAAATTGTCTTTATTTCTAGCAAGCAATGGCAGTGATTTAAATTGTTTGTGTCCTGGCCAAGCTGAGATATGAGTTTTGTAGTTTCAAAAAAGATCAGGAATGTACAGGGACTCTTCTAAGTTTGATTCTGAAATGCTTGTCTGAAGAGCATGGCTTATAGAAGGCTTATAGATGGCTTCGACAATGCATTTGAAAAAGGTACTAAGGGGTTGATTTACTAAAGGCAAGTAGACTGTGCACTTTGCAAATTGCAGTTGCTCCAGAGCTTAGTAAATGAGCAGAAGCTCTGCTGACTTCCATCATCCAATCATGTGCAAGCAAAAATGCTGTTTTTTTTTTTTTTTTTTTATTCCTTGCATATGATTGGGTACGCTTTGCAAAGTGAAGCTTTACCTCATTTACTAAGCTCTGGAGCAACTGCACCTTGCAAAGTGCACAGTCTATCTGCCAGCGGCGGCCTGTCCATTAGGGGTGCCCGGGCGCCACCCCCTCTATCCATGCCACCCCCTATATGACTAATGGATAGATTCATACATAGCATGAATCTATCGACGGCCGCCGCCATCCCCTATTCAGGCGTCTGGCCCCTTTCAGGACGTCGGGCGCATGAATTACAGAGGCAGGGGTGTTTTTTTTTTTTTGAAGCACCGGATTAGACTCAGAGGCTCTGATAGGCTTCAAAATATGTGGGCTCGTGGCGCAGAGCATTGCGCCATGAGCCCACCCAGGTGTTACAACAAAACACCTGCATTGAGGATCGACAAAATTGATCCTCAATCCGGCCAATCAATCAGAGGCGCGTGTGAGACCCGTTTTCTGATTGGCCGAAAAGAGAAGACTCCCGATTGGCCGCCGAGAAGGGGGGAGTAAATGGAAGCCAGAGCCGCCGCCCGTGGAGAGCAGAAGAACGGGAGAAGCGCCACATAGATAGACTAAGTCCACCAGTTGCCCGCCGACAGATGGACCGATGGGGGGGTGGGCGCAATGGTACTGTTTGCCGCCGCCCCCAAAGAAAATTTCCACCGGCCGCCACAGCTATTTGCCTTTAATAAATCAACCCCTGTGTGCATAAAGAATTCTGAAGACGCGTGCCCTGGGGTCATTGACCTGATGCTTGTTTCATGACCCGGGACAAGAAGGTCCTTTGAAAGGGGGACCCTACCTTTACTTTACGTTTGCCAACGGGACATTCTCAATTGATCTCTAAGATAACATGATATAAAGTTCAGTGTAGTAACTTTCAGGAGCTTTGATATCTCTCTACATACTGTTTACAGGATCAGGTTCATGTTGGGCATTGGATCTGTGTGCAGGCAGACTGGTTGGCTGGACAGGTAAAAAGTAGTCAGTGACTTTGTCTGTAGATCTGTATATTTAAGACAATGGTGCGCCTATTCCACATAAAATATGACACAATGAATAATAAATAATAAATAAATAAATAAACGTGCAAAGTCCCACAGTCGAAGTGATGATAATATTAATCTGAATACTAATAGATGATAAAACACTTGATGATGAAAACATGACTTCTTAACGTGTAAATAAAGTACTCCTCCAACAAAAATATTATGTGATTCGTGCCACTCCTTCCATCACTGAGTGCAATGGCCGCTCACCTCAGGAAGCGACCCCTAAAGGTCAAATGAAGCTCTCAAACATGAAGAAGTCACGTGATCTGTGACGCAACGCGTCGGGAGGAGACGGTGACGTCACTTCCGGTGTCTCAACCACCCGGTTGTAGCGTTGAGTGGGAAAGTTGTGTCTCTCCCTGATTTGCCTTACAATATTCCATGCAATATACAAGACGTTTTACCATGTGAGTTGGAAGTTGGTTCATATTTGTTGGAGGAGTACTTTATTTACACGTTAAGAAGTCACGTTTTTGTCGTCAAGTTTTTTATCATCTATTATTCAGATTAATATTATCAACACTTCAACTGTGGGACTTTGCACATTTATTTTTTTATCAGTTATTATTCCTTGTGGCATATATTATGTGGAATAAGCGCATCATTGTCTTAAGTATACACATCCCTTCAATGTTTTAGATCATTTTGAATGGTTCTGGCTTTGTCATTATTACAGTGGAACCTTGGATTACGAGCATAATCTGTTCCAGGAGAATGCTTGTAATCCAAAGCACTCGCATATCAAAGTAAGTTTCCCAATAGAAGTCAATGGATATGAAGATAATTTGTTCCGCATTGACTTCTATTACATGCAATACCGCATATGGCCAGAGGTGGGGGGGGGGCGCCGGAGAGCCTCGGGAATACTCGGGGACAGCTCGGCTGAACTCTGAAAGGCTCGGAAACACTCGGAAGTATTTCCGAGTCATTCCGAGTATTTTTAAATGGCTTCGAACCGTTCCGAGTCTCCCATTTCTATTCCTTATCTGGCACACTGGAATAAAATTATAAAACAATTTTTATTGGCTTTGGAGAGGGCCGCTAAGAAAACTCCTATTATCTGAATATAGAAGGTTTTCTATGGAGGAACCAGCAAATGGAATGTTTCACTGTCTACCATTATGGGGCAATCCCCCCCCCCACCCCCCCCCCCCCCCAAGGGGAATGCTATTACATACAGTATTCACTGCCAAAGTCCAATTTCTGGATTACGTGCAGGAAACAGGGCTCAGGGATCTCCCCTTAAATTACCTTTTTCTGTGAAAAAAAATATTTATATACAGGGCTAGCCAGAAAACAGGAAATTGTGCACAGCCCTCTCAGTTAGACAACTACCATTGACTCTTCCTGTCTCAGACCACAAAAGGTCCATACAGAGAAATGAAAGTTAGCATTATATACAAGCCAGTGAGCAAGACCTTTCATTTGCAGGGTCCTAATTACTCTTTATTTACATCCTCCTCTTATACACTCATCCTAGACAGGACCACCTCTCATAGAGGCTTCATTTCTTCTCTATGTACTCATTGGTCATATTACAGTGAAAATAATCTTGGACAAGCTGCTTAGGGTTAAACGGTGTGGGTGCAAAGTATCAATTAGACGTAACAATCCACCTATAAAAGACATGCAATGTAAGGTGTTCTGGTTATGTATTACTTGAGCTGCAGAGAGTCTTGTGATCCCTCTCCTTCTATCCCTTGCCCTGCTGCTGTATTTATTTACAAGTGTCCAGTGAAGACAGAATAATAATAATAATCTCATGTTAGCTTTAATACGTCAATGCAGTAATGAAAAAAAAAATTTAAACAGCATAAACCCCTAAATGGTCACCAGATGCACCCCGCTCCCCCCCGACAAAAATGTAAAATCTAAACAGCCACATGACAAAATTCCATCAGTTGTCACCCACCTATATCATAGAAAGTGAAGTTATACAACTGCGAAGTGTTCTTTCCCAGCGGGTTAGAGGTCACCACCAAAGCCGCGTATTCTCCTCCAGGATTGGCTGCCACAGGCAGGGTCAGAAAATTGGTTCCAGTCTGGCAACTCTCCAAAACACTCTCCGTAATCTTGTTCTGTCTCATCCTGGAGTATATAAATATTGTACATGGGTAGGAAGAATAACTCATGTGGTGCCCTCCAGGGGTGGCATGAGGAAAGGGCCACACAGTGCCACCAGAAAATGTGGCCTTGGAGCATTGGCTTTGTGATTGGGTTGAATCTGCTATTTCCTATAGAATAGGGACAGGATAATATATTGGATATATATGTGATATATATATCTATATATATATATATACATATATGACTATTACATCGAAACTCTAGGCGGGCATAAAAGACACAGATGAGTGCAGCGCTGTAATTATCAATACATAATCAAATATATTACTAAAATGCAAGCAGTGTATCTGAACTTGACCTGTACAAAAGACCTGAGACTGGGGGGGAGGTTCACCTTCCAGCAGGACAACGACCCTAAACATACAGCCAGAGCTACAATGGAATGGTTTAGAATTCAGGGGTCTCCAACTGGTGGCCCTCCAGCTGTTGTGGAACTACAAGTCCCATCATGCCTCTGCCTAGAGGGAGTCATGCTTGTAACGGTCAGCCTTGCTATGCCTCATGGGACTTGTAGTTTCGCAACAGCTGGAAGGCCGCCAGTTTGAGACCCCTGCTGTACAGCAATGATGGAGTGTGAGCGGACGAAGCAACACAGGGAGTCAATCAGCTTATGTGCTGACAAGGAGCATGCTGAATGGAGGAGAGAGCACAGTAACAGAGAGATGAGCTCATCACTATGCTGCTTCTCCTCTCACTGGAAGGGGAAGGTCCAGGTTGACCTGGGCTCAGAGAAGGTGGGTTGAATGATGCTGGCCTTCAAACCGAGGACATCTAGCAGCAGTAAAAAAAAAAGCACTGCAGGGGAAATCTCTGGATTGAAGCTGAATATCAACGCAATTTTTGTTATTTTCGTTTTTAATGTGCATTTCAGATTTACCCTATTTTTGGCTGCTTGAAAGTGTGTCTAAAGACAAAACTTTTTTTTTTTTTTTTTTTTAGATTTGGATAGAGTAGGAAGAGCTAAAAACTCTGTCAGAATGTCATGCTCGAAAGGAAGAGGGGTAACCCCGCTGATGTCATACTGTTTGTGTCCCTGCTACAGAGATCCACCCTCTCTATTTGTCCCACGAATCATTGACACTGGGAAACCCCACATTTTACAGCTATCACCGTGTAAAGATTTCCTCTTACTTCCTTTTGTGTCTCCGGGACAGGAAGTACAGAAAATCCTCTCTAATTGAATCCATAAAAAAAGTTTTGGCTTTAGATACACTTAAAAATAATAAAAATTACAAAAAAATATTAAATAATATAAATAAATAATAATAAAATAATTTAAAAAAATAGAGTATGACAGTAAATAAATGGAAGGCACTCTTGTCTCAAATTACACAATTGGCCCTATGGTATGTTTGTCCCTAAGAATAGAGTGGGAACCTTAAGCTGGGCAAACATGGTTCCGTTTTTTTTTATTCAGCTTCTGCTCAATTGACGTGGCCACACATGGATTTAAACTTGTCCGGTCCCTGCTAAACCGGCCAAAATTTAATCCATCTATAGCCCCTCTAAAGTGGTTGTAAACCCTTCCATATACCCAGTGAAGTGACTGGCCTCAGGTGATACACAGAGATGAAACAAATCATCCTACATAAGTTGTATTTGTTTTTCTGCAGTCTTCGCTCCTCTACAGCCGTTCAAAGTCAGGAATTTATAGAGCTTTTTCTGAGCTGTCTTGGTGTCAGGAAAACTCAGAAGTGATTCATGCTTATAGCAGAGGAATTGACGCAGCAGATAAAAGTGACACTTAGGGGTTGATTTACTAAAGGCAAATACACTGTGCACTTTGCAAAGTGCAGTTGTATTCTGCAAGAGTAGTTGCTCTAGAACTAGCAGAAGCTCTGCTGACTTCCATCATCCAATCATGTGCAAGCAAAAATGCAGTTTTTTTTTATTTTCCTTGTACTCTTTGCAAAGTTAAGCTTTACCTCATCCAGGGCCGTCTTTACCGCGGGGCAAAAGGGGCATCTGCCCAGGGCCCTGTCATTGCTGGGGGCCCTGCGCTGCCCGTCCCTTAAACCCTGCACACTGCCCGCCGGAGTTCAGCCACCTCCGGTGCTGGTCGCATAGTGGCTGCTCGCTACTGTCACTTGGAAATACACAAGCACGGCTTGTGTTTTTCCAAGTGACAGCGCTTCTCTTCCGGCGGCTGTTCTCATCCCTCGGGTACACTCACACACGATCTATGAGAGCAGAGGAGGAAGGGGGCGGGGACTCTGCACAGGGGAAGCTGCTTCTGAGACTGGCAGGCTCCACGGACATCGGAGGACAACATGCTGTGAGTACACAGAGTTTTCCTCTGTACTGGAATGGGGGGGGGGGGGTTGGGCTTTGTGGGAGGACAGCCTTGTACTTAGGGAGAGTGGAGCTCTGTATTGAAATCTGGGTGGGAGGAGAGCTGTGCACTTCTGCACTCTGCACCCACCTCACTCTGCACCCACCTCACACTGCACTCTGCACCCACCTCACTCTGCACCCACCTCACTCTGCACCCACCTCACACTGCACCCACCTCACTCTGCACCCACCTCACTCTGCACCCACCTCACACTGCACCCACCTCACTCTGCACCCACCTCACTCTGCACCCACCTCACAATGCACCCACCTCACTCTGCACCCACCTCACTCTGCACCCACCTCACACTGCACTCTGCACCCACCTCACTCTGCACCCACCTCACTCTGCACCCACCTCACACTGCACCCACCTCACTCTGCACCCACCTCACTCTGCACCCACCTCACACTGCACCCACCTCACTCTGCACCCACCTCACTCTGCACCCACCTCACAATGCACCCACCTCACTCTGCACCCACCTCACTCTGCACCCACCTCACACTGCACTCTGCACCCACCTCACTCTGCACCCACCTCACTCTGCACCCACCTCACACTGCACCCACCTCACTCTGCACCCACCTCACTCTGCACCCACCTCACTCTGCACTCTGCACCCACCTCACTCTGCACCCACCTCACTCTGCACTCTGCACCCACCTCACTCTGCACCCACCTCACACTGCACCCACCTCACTCTGCACCCACCTCACTCTGCACCCACCTCACTCTGCACCCACCTCACACTGCACTCTGCACCCACCTCACTCTGCACCCACCTCACACTGCACTCTGCACCCACCTCACTCTGCACCCACCTCACACTGCACCCACCTCACTCTGCACTCTGCACCCACCTCACTCTGCACCCACCTCACTCTGCACCCACCTCACTCTGCACTCTGCACCCACCTCACTCTGCACTCTGCACCCACCTCACTCTGCACCCACCTCACTCTGCACCCACCTCACTCTGCACTCTGCACCCACCTCACTCTGCACCCACCTCACTCTGCACCCACCTCACTCTGCACCCACCTCACACTGCACTCTGCACCCACCTCACTCTGCACCCACCTCACTCTGCACCCACCTCACACTGCACCCACCTCACACTGCACCCACCTCACTCTGCACACACCTCACACTGCACTCTGCACCCACCTCACTCTGCACCCACCTCACTCTGCACCCACCTCACACTGCACCCACCTCACTCTGCACCCACCTCACTCTGCACCCACCTCACACTGCACTCTGCACCCACCTCACTCTGCACCCACCTCACTCTGCACTCTGCACCCACCTCACTCTGCACCCACCTCACTCTGCACCCACCTCACTCTGCACTCTGCACCCACCTCACTCTGCACCCACCTCACTCTGCACTCTGCACCCACCTCACTCTGCACCTACCTCACTCTGCACCTACCTCACTCTGCACCTACCTCACTCTGCACTCTGCACCCACCTCACTCTGCACCTACCTCACTCTGCACCTACCTCATTCTGCACTCTGCACCCACCTCACTCTGCACCCACCTCACTCTGCACCCACCTCACTCTGCACCCACCTTACTCTGCACTCTGCACCCACCTCACTCTGCACCCACCTCACTCTGCACTCTGCACCCACCTCACTCTGCACCCACCTCACTCTGCACTCTACACCCACCTCACTCTGCACCCACCTCACTCTGCACTCTGCACCCACCTCACTCTGCACCCACCTCACTCTGCACTCTGCACCCACCTCACTCTGCATCCACCTCACTCTGCACCCACCTTACTCTGCACTCTGCACCCACCTCACTCTGCACCCACCTCACTCTGCACTCTGCACCCACCTCACTCTGCACCCACCTCACTCTGCACTCTACACCCACCTCACTCTGCACCCACCTCACTCTGCACTCTGCACCCACCTCACTCTGCACCCACCTCACTCTGCACTCTGCACCCACCTCACTCTGCATCCACCTCACTCTGCACTCTGCACCCACCTCACTCTGCACCCACCTCACTCTGCACCCACCTCACTCTGCACTCTGCACCCACCTCACTCTGCACTCTGCACCCACCTCACTCTGCACTCTGCACCCACCTCACTCTGCACCCACCTCAATCTGCACTCTGCACCCACCTCACTCTGCACTTTGCACCCACCTCACTCTGCACCCACCTCACTCTGCACCCACCTCACTCTGCACCCACCTCACTCTGCACTCTGCACCCACCTCACTCTGCACCCACCTCACTCTGCATCCACCTCACTCTGCATCCACCTCACTCTGCACCTACCTCACTCTGCACCCACCTCACTCTGCACCCACCTCACTCTGCACCTAACTCACTCTGCACCCACCTCACTCTGCACCCACCTCACTCTGCACCCACCTCACTCTGCACCTACCTCACTCTGCACCTACCTCACTCTGCACTCTGCACCCACCTCACTCTGCACCTACCTCACTCTGCACCTACCTCATTCTGCACTCTGCACCCACCTCACTCTGCACCCACCTCACTCTGCACCCATCTCACTCTGCACCTACCTCACTCTGCACCTACCTCACTCTGCACCTACCTCACTCTGCACCTACCTCACTCTGCACTCTGCACCCACCTCACTCTGCACCCACCTCACTCTGCACCCACCTCACTCTGCACTCTGCACCCACCTCACTCTGCACCCACCTCACTCTGCACCCACCTCACTCTGCACTCTGCACCCACCTCACTCTGCACCCACCTCACTCTGCACCCACCTCACTCTGGACCCACCTCACTCTGGACCCACCTCACTCTGGACCCATCTCACTCTGCACTCTGCACCCACCTCACTCTGGACCCACCTCACTCTGCACCCACCTCACTCTGCACTCATCTCACTCTGCACTCTGCACCCACCTTACTCTGCACCCACCTCACCCCTGCATTCTGCACCCACCTTACCCATGCACTCTGCATCCACCTAACCCCTGCACTTTGCACCCACCTCACCCCTGCACTCTGCACCCACCTCAGTCCTGCACTTTGCACCCACCTCACCCCTGCACTCTGCACCCACCTCAGTCCTGCACTCTGCACCCACCTCAGTCTGCACCCACCTCACCCCTGCACTCTGCACCCACCTCACTCTGCACTCTGCACCCACCTCACCCCTGCACTCTGCACCTACCTCACCCCTGCACCCACCTTACTCCTGCACTCTGCATCCCCCTCACCCCTGCACTCAGTAGACACCTCACTCTGCACCCACCTCACCCCTGCACTCTGCACCCACCTCAGTCTTGCACTTTGCACCCACCTCACCCCTGCACTCTGCACCCACCTCAGTCCTGCATCCTGCACCCACCTCAGTCCTGCACCCTGCGCCCACCTCACTCCTGCACTCTGCACCCACCTTATTCCTGCACTCTGCACCCACCTCACCCCTGCACTCTGCACCCACCTCACCCCTGAACTATGCACCCACCACACCCCTGCACTCTGCACCCATCACACCCCTACACTCTGCACCCACCTCACCCCTGTACTCTGCACCCACCTCACCCCTGCACTCACCTCACTCTACACCCACCTCAGCCTTGCTCTCTGCACCCACCTCAGCCCTGCACTTTGCACCCACCTCAGTCCTGCACTCACCTCACCCCTGCACTCTGCACCCACCACACCCCTGCACTCTGCACCCACCTCACCCCTGCAATCTGCACCCACCTCACCCCTGCACTCTGCACTCACCTCACTCTGCACCCACCTCAGTCCTGCACTCTGCACCCACCTCAGCCCTGCACCCACCTCACCCCTGCACTCTGCACCCACCTCACCCCTGCACTCTGCACTCACCTCACCCCTGCACTCTGCACCCACCTCACTCCTGCACTCTGCACTCACCTCACCCCTGCACTCTGCACCCACCTCACCCCTGCACTCTGCACAAAGCGAACCCCCAACCCTGCACTCTGTACATAGTGCACCCCTCAATGCTAGTGCAGTTTGGCCACACCCGCAATTTGCACTGAGAGGTTATGATGTGTAGTAACCTCTAGCAACTAATCTGTAAGCTGTAATGATGTGTTGTAATCTCTGGCAGCCAATCACAATCGTTGCCTGATCTGCTGCAGTAAACTCATTTTGAGTCTAGCTGGGGGGGCCCCAATAAAATCTTTGCCCAGGGCCCAATCAATATTAAAGACGGCCCTGACCTCATCTACTAAGCTCTGGAGCAACTGCACTTTGCAAAGTGCTCAGGATATTTGCCTTTAGTAAATCAACCCCTTTGTGCTCTTAATTGAGGAAAGTACACACTATAGAGGGATATTCTTTGTTCATATTTCAAGTCTGAGGTTTACAACCACTTTAACCACTTAAGGACCAGCCGCCGCAGTTATACTGCGGCAGGTTGGCTCCCCTGGGCGAATCGCCGTCATGGTACGTCGGCCACTTTAAGAGCTCTGTGTAAACAGACAGATCTCCATTCTATCAGGGGAGGAGAGACAGATCTGCTGCTCCTAAAGATTGGGAACAGTGATCAGTCTCCTCCTCCAGGCAGTCTCATTACCCCACAGTTAGAACACAAATGAGGGAACACATTTAACCCCTTGATCGCCCCCTAGTGTCAACCCCTTCCCTGCCAGTTACATTTATACAGTAATCAGTGGCTATTTTTAGCTCTGATCGCTGTATAAAATGTCCCAAAAAAGTGTCAAAAGTGTCCGAACTGTCCGCCGCAATGTCGCAGCCCCGCTAAAAATTGCTGATCGCCGCCATTACTAGTAAAAAAAAAAAAAAAGTATAATTAAAAAAAGGCCATAAATCCATCCCCTATTTTGTAGACGCTAAAACTTGTGCAGACCAATCAATAAACGCTTATTGCAATTTTTTTTTTTACCAAAAATATGTGGAAGAATATATATCGGCCTAAACTGATGAAGAAATTTGTTTGTTTTTTTTTTGTTTTTTTAAATGGGGATATTTATTATAGCACAAAGTAAAAAATATTGTTTTTTCTTTCAAAATTCTCACTCTTTCTTTGTTTATACCGCAAAAAATAAAAAAAACTGCAGAGGTGATCAAATACCACGAAAAGAAAGCTCTAATTGTGGGGAAAAAAGGACGTCAATTTTGTTTGGGTACAGCGTCGTACGACCGCACAATTGTCAGTTAAAGCGACAGTGCCATATCGCAAAAAAATGACCTGGTCATTAAGGGGGCAAATCCTTCCGGTCCTTAAGTGGTTAAGGCACTCAGTGAACGCTCACCACACTCATGGATGTTATAAAGACTTTGAATGTTCTATATGAATACATTATATAAGCAGATACTCAACTGCAATTGCAAGGTACAGCTATTTGGGAGGCCACTGTGTCTCTTCAGCTCCCACAAGCAGGAAACATTTCCAGATTCTCCTTGTTGTTCACATGAGATGATTCTTGGTTGATCTGGAGGGACTGAAAAGCACGGCTTAAATTGTACAGTATGTCTGGGCAAAACACAATTAAAAAAAATATTCAGTACATCTCTCCAATAAACACACAGTTCTGCCTATTTTGCCTCTTTAACCACTTCGTGTCCGGGGCATTTTTTTTCCACAAACACAGTAAAATATGCATTTTATGCTGGAAAATTAATTAGAACCTCCAAACAATTATATATTTTCTGAAAGCAGGGAATTTTTAAAGTCGCACAATATTTGCTCAGCTGTTCATCAAATGCATATTTTCAATGCAAGGTACACACAATCGGACATTCCGACAACTAAATCCATGTTTTTTTTCGGACGGATGTTGGCTCAAACTTGTCTTGCATACACACGGTCACACAAATCTTGTCGGAAATTCCGAACGTCAAGAACGCGGTGACGTACAACACGTACGACGAGCCGAGAAAAATGAAGTTCAATAGCCAGTGCGGCTCCTCTGCTTGATTCCGAGCGTGCGTGGCACTTTGTGCGTCAGGATTGTGTACACACGATCGAAATTTACGAGAACAGATTTTGTTGTCGGAAAATTTGAGATCCAGATCTCAAATTTTGTTTGTCGGAAATTCCGACGGAAAATGTCCGATGGAGCCTACACACACGGTCAGAATTTCCGACAACGAGCTCCCATCGAACATTTCCCGTCGGAAAATCTGACCGTGTGTACGCGGCATAAAAAGTAATTTTAGTGCACACACACACACAATATAATACCCAATTTTTTGGTAAAATATAAAAGGTGATGTTGCGTTTAGTAAATAGACACCAAACATGTCAAATTGCGTATACCCATGAAATGATATAAAAAAACTACGATCCCAAAAATCTTTCATAGGTGACAATTTAAAAAGCCCCTACAGATTGTCAGTTTAGAGTTAACCATAAAATATGGCCCAGGATATATTGCTCTCACACCAACATTCACGATGATACCTCACATGTGTGATGCAAACATGGTTTAAATACACCAGCATTTGCATTTTGCGTGTGCTTTTAAAAATTTTAAATTATTTTTATTTATTTTATTAAAATTCAATTTTTCTCTACACTTTCTAAATTGATTTTTTTAAAATTTAACTTTATTGCTCAAATTATTTTTATTTATTTTATTAAAATTACGGTACTTTTTTCTCTACACTTTCTAAATAGATTTTTTTAAATTTAACTTTATTGCTCACTTTATTGCCATTAACAAGGTCCTTCTCACTATCATAAAAATGATGGCTGTAGAGCCTGTTTTAACCACTTTTAGTCCAGAAGGTTTTAAAACAAGAACAGGGAGTGGTTGAAAACGCAGCAGGGACTGAAAAATATCCGCTGCTTCTGCTAAACATTCAGTCAGCTGCTAATTTCCTGTAGTGAGCTGACAACACAATGCCTCTGCTACGCTGAAATCAAGCAATGTTGTCAGCCCTAGGGATTACAGAACACCTTCCTATCTCCTCATCTCCATAATATGGTGTCCTGTAGTCCGGTAGAGGAGAATTAAAGCATGGTTGACAACAAAACTGCCTCTGTATGTCACCCATGACAGAGCTGCCTTTAACTGCATAAACATTTTAAATATCTGCCATCACGGTCCTGAATGTAAACATTGTGTCCAAGGAAATGCAAAATGGTATCCTGTGTCATGGCAGCAGGGGCTACCTGCATCCTAGCAACCAAGAATGCTAGTTGTGTGGAACCGCCTGCATCTTAAAGAGGAAGTAAACCCTAATGGGTTTTACTTCCTCTTTTTTTCCCCTGCAAAGTAAAAGCATAATGGGCTAGTGTGCATCGCATACTAGCCCATTATGTGCCACTTACCTGCAAACGAAGCCCGCGATGTCCCCGCTGGTGGCCGCATCCATCTTCGACCCTCTTCTTTCCGGGGGCTGCGGACTCTGGCTATGTGACTGACTGTCCGGAGTCACGTGACGTCTGGGAGCCGTCAGTCACGGCACTTCACTAGTGCTAGTGAAGAAATTGCACGGAGGGCCGTTTCTTCACAGCGCATGCGCCAATGATATCATTGGCGCACTACAAGGTAAATATCTCCTAAACGGCGCACGTTTACAAGATATTTACAGTACCTATAGGTAAGCCTTATTATAGACTTACCTATAGGTACAACTTCCGCAATTGCTGGGTATACAACCACTTTAAGTTGCGTTGTTCGCATGAAAGTGTCAGCAGAAACGATATATGAGTACAGTGTATGGTTGGGATTTTAGGTAGGATCTTCCTGCCAGCAAGATCCTACGTAAAATCATACTGCCGTGTGCAGAAGCCCTAAGGCCTTGATTACACTTGTGGTTGGGGGGAGATGGTAGAAACACGTGCCTGAGCTGCATTTTCTCCTTCCCAACCATACGATCTTACACTACAAAGGCAGCAAATGGGGTTGTACACATGCTGTGGCTGAAACTTATCTCAGTGTCACCATTGCTGGACGATACCACCTGCCAAACACAACCCATTCAACTGAATGGAGCCACGCCACAACCACCCCCATAGTGTTGTGGAGATTTATGGTTTAAACAGGCGGTGAGGAGACAACATTTTGGCTCCTCACCGCCCTGTCAAAAGCCCTCTGAAAAACAATCCACCGCTGATAACTATTCAGAGGATGAAGCCAGCGTAAACAAGCCCCATAAGTGTGGTAATCTTATCTTTGAGCATTTCCACTAGATGTGTGCAAAGTAAAAGTAAAATAATCAGGTCAGAGGTCCAATAAGTGTCTCAAGATGGCTGCTGATGTGTATGTGGGCCATGACCACAGGAAACGCTGGTCTGTACATATCCTGAGGTGAGTCACACATGTGGACAACACACTTGGAAACTGTCCTGTCTGCAGAGGCCATGTTTGTTTGTTTATCTCAGTACTAGGCCTCTGGCTGAAGAAAGCACAATATCTGTGCTAGGGTTGTCACCCAACCTGTATTTTTCTGGCCTCTGAGGTAAAATTTAAGGCCTGCTGTGAAAGGTATTAATAGGAAAGAGATAACTAGGCTGGCATGTCGTATCAGAAAAGGTTGCAGCTTTAGGTGTTGCCAATAGCAACCATTTAACCTCTTCTTCTAAGGCATTGGAAATATGGAAAGTTAAAAACATGTTGGTTGCCAGGGACAATGAAAGAAATTCTTACTTTACAGCAATTCAATGACAACTAAGAAAACTAACTTTATTTACAATATGACGGCTGGACAATAAAGTAAACATGTAGTAACCCCAGACAACCCAAGTCTCCCACATTTTTGCTGCAGCTCCCAGACACCCGCGAGCGCCTCCTGATATCCCGGCTCCTGGATGGTCCCCTGGTTTACAGCGGGGAATGATCGGTGTGGCGGGAATGACAGCTGTGAACACCGATCTCCCTGTATAGCTTTTTAGCTGACATTGCTTTTCCTTCTCTCCCTCTTACAGCTGTCAGGTAAAAAGCTATACAGGGAGATCGGTGTTCACAGCTGTCATTCCCGCCGCACCGATCATTCCCGGTTGTTCCCTGTGTCCTCCTCCTCCAGCCACTCCTCTGGCCCCCTGTCCTTCTCCAGGCCCCCCCTTTCGTGTCCTACTCCCCCCCCCCGTTCTCCTCTGGCTCCCTGTCCTCCTCCTCCCTCGCCCCCCCCCCCCCCTCATCCCCCGCAACCGACTACCCTCCTCTCCTCTCCCGCTGGCTGCTGGGGAATGTGTCAAGATGGAGAGCGGAGGAAGGGACCGGTAAATATGTCATTTACCAGCCCCTTCCTTTTCTGAATTGGACACAGTGAGCAGCACTCTCTCCTGTGTCCTGTAAAAACTGAGCCGAGTAAACTGTATTTACTCTGCTTTAGTTTATGAATGGACAGGAGCCTCTGTCTCTGTCCTCAGTCCCTTTCTCTGACTCAAAGGGGAGATGTCAGGGGTCTGTTTAGACCCCTGATATCTCATCAAAGCCCACCAACAAGGCTGATAAAAAATATGCAAAAAAAGATAAAAAAAATTAATTTGTAAAAAAATTCTAAAATACGTAAAAAAACAAAAAAAAAATTTTTGTACTCAACCAAGCAGCACCATGTCCAACTGTAGATGGACGGTGGAGAATTGGTAAAAATGCAGACGAACCACCTGCTCTGGCCACCTGTGTGAAAGGAGCCTTAGTGCCCTGCGATTCTGCGTTGTAGCACACAAAAAAGCGAAATGGTGTAAGCGAGCCCTAAAGTGACAAAAACGTTCTGTGACAGGCACTTACATCCAAAATATATGGCAGCTCCACAGATCAGCTTATCGGCAGCATTATTACAATTGAACGGTATTCTGCCGGGAGTCAAACTGGTATGGGTAATGGTGATTGAATTCCCGTGTAGATTTTGCCATGTCTCAGCACCAGCAATGATTTTGACACCTTTCTTGCCGTTGCTCTTTTGGGTACATGTAATGGTGACGCTGGAGCCCACGTGGGTGACGTTGCTGGGTCTGATCTCCATACGAGCGTAGCCGCAGATCTCTGTAAGCAATAGAATATTAAGGAGCCACTTTATTATTAAATTTTTTTCCTTTTACATTATTTAAAGGCTAGTTTTATCTTTTAAAAAAATGTTCCTATGAATTAATGCAAGCCTGCCCAGTAGATTAAAGTGTTACTAAACCCACAACATAATTGTGCAGTGGAAGGAAAATGATAAATGGTTTTCAAAATATTTTACAAATAAATATGTGAAAAGTGTGGGGGGGCATTTGTATAGCGCCCCCCTGAGTCAATACTTTGTAGAACCGCCTTTCACTGCAATTACAACGGCAAGTTATTTTGGGGATGTCTCTACCAGCTTTGCACATCTAGAGATGGAAATTTTTGCCCAATTTTTCCTTGTAAAATAGCTCAAACTCTGTCAGATTGGATGGAGAGCGTCTGTGAAGAGCAATTTTCAAGTCTTGCCACAGATTCCCAAATTGGAACTAGGTCTAGGTCTGGACTTTGACTGTCCCATTCTAACACATGAATATGCTTTGATCTAAAGTCCAGGGTACTGGCGGCCCTCCAGCTGTTGGGAAACTAAAAGTCCCATGAGGCATAGCAAGGCTGACAGTCACAAGCATGACTCCAACAGGCAGAGGCATGATGGGACTTGTAGTTTTGCAACAGCTGGAGGGCCGCCAGTTTGAGACCCCTGAATTCTAAACCATTCCATTGTAGCTCTGGCTGTATGTTTAGGGTCGTTGTCCTGCTGGAAGGTGAATCTCCGCCCCAGTCTCAAGTCTTTTGCAGTTTCTAACAGGTTTTTTCCTAAGATTGCCTTGTATTTGGCTCCATTTATCTTCCCATCAACTCTGACCAGCTTCCCTGTCCCTGCTGAAGAAAAGCATCCCCACAACATGATGCGGCCACCACCATTTTTCACGGTGGGCATGGTGTGTTCAGGGTCATGTGCAGTGTTAGTTTTACACCACACATAGGGTCTTGCTTTTAGGCCAAAAAGTTCAATTTTGGTCTCTTCTGACCAGAGCACCTTCTTCCACATGTTTGCTGTCTCCCCCACATGGCTTCTCGCAAACTGCAAACGGGACTTCTTACGGCTTTCTTTCAACAATGGCTTTCTTCCATAAAGGTCAGATTTGTAGAGAGCACGACTAATAGTTGTCCTGTGGACAGATTCTCCCACCTGAGCTGTGGATCTCTGCAGCTCCTCCCCCGGAACGGATAGTGAGACAAGCCAGAAAGTCAGGAAGCCAGAGATCAATGTAGTGGAACAGCAAGCAGGATCTGGAGCCAGAAAGAATGTTAGCCAAGCAGGAGATAGTCTCTTTGATGCTGTCCAAGGCAAAGGCAGAGATCATCTGGGCTGGACGGCTTAAGTAGGCAGGACTGAGGAGCAGAATATCATCAACAGGTAAGTCACTGTGGAGAGATAGATGCTGGCAATTAGCCGACAGCTGAGCAACCAGCTCAGAGAAGGAAGGGCTGAGCCCAGCCCTGACAGCATCTCTGCAGCTCCTCCAGAGTTCCCATGGGCCTCTTGGCTGCTTCTCTGATTAATGCTCTCCTTGTCCGGCCTGTCGGATTAGGTGGACGGCCATGTCTTGGTAGGTTTGCAGTTGTGCCATAATCTTTTCATTTTCGGATGATGGATTGAACGGTGCTCCGTGAGATGTTCAAAGCTTGGGATATTTTTTATAACCAAACCCTGCTTTATACTTCTCCACAACTTTATCCCTGACCTGTCTGGTGTGTTCCTTGGCCTTCATGTTAACAAACCTCTAAGGGCTTCACAGAACAGCTGTATTTATACTGAGATTAAATTACACACAGGTGGACTCTATTTATTACTTAGGTGACTTCTGAAGGCTATTGGTTCCACTAGATTTTAGTTAGGGGTATCAGAGTAAAGGGGGCTGAATGCAAATGCACACCACACTTTTCAGATATTTATTTGTAAAAAAAAAAATTGAAAACATTTATCATTTTCCTTCCACTTCACAATTATGTGCCACTTTGTGTTGGTCTATCGCATAAAATCTCAATAAAATACATTCATGTTTTTGGTTGTAACATGGCAAAATGTGGAACATTTTAAGGGGTATGAATACTTTTTCAATTCACTGTAGTGAATGCATTGGGGAGATTTTCCTTCTGTCCCATAGCCAAAACAGGAAATGAGAGGAAATCATTCTAAAGTGACACTCCGGTTGTCACCAGAATCAGTGTCCCCATTGGAACATTTTCCTTCTATTCCTGTAATGGTGACAACCCAAAATTTGGGATTTTCTTTCACTTTTGGTGATAACATTTAACAGGACAAATAGAGAGGGTCGAAGCAATAAGAACCTGACAGGGTCTCCACTCTATCCAAAACAAAGGTGAACTTAAAAGCGTAGCTAAACCCCAAACTTAATACTTGGTCCCTTGGTCTGTTACTATTGAAAATGTTTATATCTGTTTAGTAAGTTCCAAAAAATTCCTGTTGATCCTGCCAGAAATCTTGTGAACCGATAACGTCCTGTGCTCTGCTGACTGTTATCATTTACATTGTTCTCAGCTATCTCGGAGAACTACAGAACCCCTTCCCCTCTAAGTTAGGCTAGGTTCACATCTGTGTGGGTGGTTCCTGCTGTGGGTCCGCGCCTGTTCCCGCAGCCGCAACCACCCGCACAGAAAAACGCAGGAGATGTGTGTGGGAGCCATTAATCCCATAGCTCCCAACTGTCCCTGATTTCAAGGGACTGTCCCTGATTTGGAGCAATGTCCCTCTGTCCCTCATTCCTCCTCATTTGCCCCTCATTTCAGTCTGATCTATATAGATGTATATAAAATGCACTTTTTACATATCAAAAAGGGTTTTCCAGCACTTAGAGCCCTTTCACACTGGGGCGGGGGGCGGCGTCGGTGGTAAAACGCCGCTATTATTAGCGGCGTTTTACCGTCAGTATGCGGCCGCTAGCGGGGCGGTTTTACCCCCCCCGGTAGCGGCCGAGAAAGGGTTAAATACCACCGCAAAGCGCCTCTGCAGAGGCGCTTTGCCGGCGGTATAGCCGCACCGTCCCATTGATTTCAATGGGCAGGAGCGGTAAAGGAGCGGTATGCACACCGCTCCTTCATCGCTCCGAAGATGCTGCTGGCAGGACTTTTTTTACCGTCCTGCCAGCGCATCGCTCCAGTGTGAAAGCCCTCGGGGTTTTCACACTGGATACACAGCAGCGGCACTTTCGGGTCAGTTTGCAGGCGCTATTATTAGCGCAATAGCGCCTGCAAACCGCCCCAGTGTGAAAGGGCTCTAAACCTTTCATCTGATTTCTAAATTGCTGCTTTTGTAAATTCCAAAAGCCAAAATAAAGGAATAGTAGTGGTAAAAAAAACACTTGTGGGTTCAACCAATCTTGTTTTTTTTGTACAATTCCCCATTAAGGGGCGTGGCAAGGGGTGTGTCCTATGCCTGCACACTTTTGCTGATAGGTGTCCCTCATTCCCATTCTTAAAAAGTTGGGAGGTGTGATTGACCCTATGATTCTGGAAATGATGAAGAGACCTTTTCTCTGCGTTTCAGGAGGCACGGCAGCTCATTCAAATGAATGGGCTGCAGTGTCTGCGCAAAACGCGTCTCGCAGGGCCGCATTATTGTGAACCTAGCAGGGCGGGGGTACGGTAGTCCTATCTTCTTTCTGTTGTCCTGAAGCAGTACAGTGAATTGTTGTCATGCGAATACAGGAGGGGTGTTGCTGAGCAGATCACCAAGTGAAAAAAAAGGAAGAAATCCTAAAAAGAAAACGAATGCAGTCACCACATCTAAGGACCGGTAAGCTGCAATATATAACATTTTTGGGTTTGGATATTCTTTAAAGTGAAACTTTAGGTGATAATTCTATTTTTATTCTTTTATTATTTTTTTATATTTTATTCTTTAATTTTATTGAAATGCTTAGCTTTTTTTTTTATATTTTTGTTGTCTAAGAGTTCTAGTTGATTATAAAAATAAATAAATGTTATTAAAATGGTTGTAACCCCCCCCGAGACATTTTTACATATAGGTAAGCCTATAATAAGACTTACCTGTTTGTACTGACAATATATCCTAAACGTGCGCCATTTAGGAGACATTTACATTGTAGTGCGCCGATGATGTCATCGGCGCATGCGCAGTGAAGAAATGGCCCTCCGAGCCTTTGCTCGAGAGTGACGTCACACGGCT
Source organism: Lithobates clamitans (assembly GCA_037952925.1). Classification (NCBI taxonomy): domain Eukaryota; kingdom Metazoa; phylum Chordata; class Amphibia; order Anura; family Ranidae; genus Lithobates; species Lithobates clamitans. The sequence goes on from JBBGZY010001228.1 coordinate 869,790, forward strand.
CCGGACAGTCACAGAGCTGGAGTCCGTGGCCCCCCGGAAAGGAAGAGGGGTGAAGATGGACGCTTAAACCAGCGGACATCGCGGGCTTTGCGTTTGCAAGCAAGTGCCACATAATGGGCTAGCCCATTATGCTTTTACTTTTGCAGGGGAATAAAGAGGAAGTAAAACTCATCAGGGTTTACTTCTTCTTTAATTTGTGTTCTGTTAAGAAAAAAAAAATGGGGAAAGCCATTACATATGCAGTCTCTGCTTCCTGCTTTGCAGCGCTACACAGCAGTTACGTTTTACTGCTCCTTCTAATAATGTAAGTCCAGCCAACTCATTGTAAACAACACACTACTTGCGTGGCTAACTGATCTTAAAGCGGAGTTCCACCCAAAAATGGAACTTCCGCTCATCTGATTCCCCCACCCCCCTCCGGTGCCACAATTGGGACCTTTCAGGGGGGAGGGGAGTGCAGATACCTGTATTAGACAGGTATCTGCACTCACTCCTGGGAATAGACTCCCGCGGGAGTTACGCCCCCTCCCACACCCCCCCCCCGCTGTCTCCTGGGAAACACACAGGTCCCAGGAGATAGCGGGGACCACTTAGGACGCGCAGCGCAACTCATGCATGCGCAGTAGGGAACCAGGAAGTGAAGCCGCAACGCTTCACTTCCTTATTCCCTCACCGAGAATGGCGGCAGCAGCAGCCGAGAGCCGAGCTATTGCTCGGCTTCGGCTGCCGACATCGCTGGACTCCTGGGACAGGTAAGTGTCTTTTTTTAAAAGTCAGCAGCTGCAGTATTTGTAGCTGCTGGCTTTTAATAATTTTTTTTTTCAGGTGGACTACCTCTTTAACAGAAAGACAGATTGAGTTCAGAGCTCCCTCTAGTGGATAATTTACAATGTTTAAAGGATAAGTTCACCATCATTAAAAAAAAAAAAAAATGAATGCATATTTTTTTGAAGGTAAAAAAACGTGCATTTTTTTTTCCACTAGGAGCCTGCAAAGCATTGCAGCCATGATCAGCAGATCGTGGGTGCAATGCAGGGCTCTTGCAGACTGTCAATGTAAGCTGTCTGCTCGTACCTTGTACGGGCAGGCAGCTACACACTGACAGGAAGCAATTTTAATTCTTTTTTCTTAGTTTGTTGTCTTTCCTTTTCAGCATGTAGGGTACAGAGTATGGCATTGGCACAAACAAAGCACTAAAGCAAATGCAGAACATTATTATTAGCTGTACTTAGAAATGTCTATGGTTCAACAGTTTAAAGCTGAACTCTGGACACTTTCATTTAAATATATCCCTTAATAGCCACAAAGGATATAAATCCACCTTGTGTGCACCAAAGGCCTTTGCAAATCCAGGCACTACCTTGTAAAAGTAGCAGTGACATGTGCATAACCTGTGCAGAGAGCAGAGCTGTGGGAGGGACCTAGCAGACTCCACCCACTACAGGCTGCCTGCAGAAAAATACAGGAGGGGGCGGAGACAAGACCAGTCACCCTGCAGAAGGAGAGAGAGCAGCAGTGAGTAGTGGGAGGGACCCAGCAGGCTCCACCCACTACAGGCTGCCTGCAGAAAACTACAGGAGGGGGCGGAGACAAGACCAGTCACCCTGCACAAGGAGAGAGAGCAGCAGTGAGAGGTCTTTATTACAGGAAGGGAAAGTCTCACACTGGATTACTGCACAGATCTGGAAGAAATACACAAAGTACATCAAGATTCAAGAAGAATACACATGACGAATGTATTTAGATAAGATTTGATGATCCTGGAGTTCAGCTTTATAGAAGGCGCTAATATCTAATTAAAATTGGATCCTTCTTTAACTGACCTGAATATGCGTTAATAAATCGACACAGTAGGGTGATGTTAAAGGCCGTCCAGTATATAAAAACATGCTTCTCCATGAATGTAACATTAAAGATGGCTCATGGATACTCGGATGGTTCATACTGATCCTCTGCATAGGGACCCTAGAAAAAAAAATGATAGTTAAAAAGGCGATCTTTAGTAGATCTAAACTGGACAACATTTAGTTTGCTAGTACAGTGGAACCTTGGATTACGACCATAATCCGTTACAGGAGAATGCTTGTAATCCAAAGCACTCGCATATCAAAGCGAATTTCCCCATAGGAATCAATGGAAACGAAGATAATTTGTTCCGCATTGACTTCTATTGCTTGCAATACCGCATGTGGCCAGAGGTGGGGGGGCGCCAGAGAGCCTCGGAAATACTCGGAAACAGCTTGGCTGAACTCGGAAAGCCTCAGAAAGGCTCAGAAACACTCGGGAATGGAGTATTTCTGAGTGATTCCGAGTATTTCCGAACCGTTTCGAGTGTCACCGGCGCCCCCCCCCCCGCCTCTGGCCAAATGCGGTACTGCACACCCCATTAGCTTGAATTCCGCTCGTTTTGCGAGACAACACTCGCAAACCGAGTCACAATTTTTTTTTTTAAAGTTGCTCGTCTTTCAAAACGCTCGTTAACCACGTTACTCGTAAACCAAGGTTCCACTGTACTGTGTATGATAAAAAGTTTTGTGGGGGATTTTTAATATGAAATACTGTTTTTCACCTTTTTTTTTTTTTTTTTACAAGTAGCTGATCTCCTTCAACCTCTTTGAGCCACTTCCTGCCTACATGCATTTACTCCAGTGGATATCATTGCTCTGAGCCGGCTTCCAAAGGTGGACCTTGCCTGTGTAATGTGAGTCTGCACAAACAAGGGGGCCATTATTTCTCTTGTGTATGATTTTGCTTATTTGAAGTGCAATAGTTTGCTGGAAAAAAATAATATACTGTATTTATGTATATACTGTACAGTATATGCAGTATATACACTGTATATATCACAAGGCACTTACCACTCGAGGGTCATTCATTCAAATTCCAACCAGGACACTACTTGTATGGATTTTACATGTTCTCCCTATGCTTGTTTCATATGGCTTTCTTCCTACACGCCAAAAGACATGCTGGTAGGTAACTTGGCTCAATTGGGCAAGAGATAGGGACTTCACGGTGACCATACATGTTTTGATAAATGATCAATTTCCTTTTCGATCAATCTCTTCCAATAGGAATAATAAATCTGTATTCGACAACTTTTTGATCGATATGCCACACACAAGTGGATTTCAGATGATAGTTAAAGTGGAGTTCCACCCACTTTTACAACTCTTCAGCATCCCTCACTAAACTGTGCACTGTAAACGAATTGGATATTTTGAAATTTTTTTTCTCAGCACCTACTGTATATCTGCTGTATTCATTTTTCACTTCCTCCTCCCTGGCCGTGGCCCATCGCATCATTTCCTGTTTGCAATGCCTTCTGGGAAGGGGCGGCAACTTCCTCTGGCACTGCCATTGCTATGGAAACCTGACCTGAAACCTATTACACAGCTTGTGCTGCACTGAGCATGTGCGAGATCTGCAAGGATGAGATCCAGGAAGAAATACAGTCTGGCTTCAGATGCCCACACTTAAGATGGCCACGGCCTGCTGCAAGTTTATAAAATAACAAACTACTGCTATAAACTAACAAAACAGACCTTAGTTTACAGACTAACTTTACTAGAATACATTAAGCTTGTGTATTATAGGGGTATTTTTATTTAAAAAGTATAATTTTGGCTGGAACACCACTTTAAGGAGGAGCTCCAGTGTGGGCAAAAAAGATTAAACGTCGGCAGCTACAAATAATGTAGCTGCTGACTTTTAATATAGGGACACTTACCTGCTCAGGGATCCCGCGGTGTCGGCACCCCGAGCCGACCCTTCAGTCGGCTTCGGGTGCAAGCCGCTGCATCTTCACTATGGGAAAACGGCGGTGAAAGGCCTCAGGCTTCACAGCCAGTCACCTACTGCGCATGTACGAGTCGCGCTGCACTTTCTAGATGGTCCCACCGTCTTCTGGGACCTGCGTGTGTCCTAGAAGGCAGCGGGGGGGGGGGAGGAGAAAGGGGCAGAAATACTTGAAGATCGCCGCGGCGATCGTAATCGGAAATGGGAGCAGGTACCTGTCAAAACCAGGTACCCGCACCCCCCCCCCCTCCCCACAAAGTGCCACACGTGGCAGTGGAGAGAAGGAGGGTGTGAACAAGTGGAGCTTGCCCTTTCTCTTCCTGGCGGCCAATCCGATCGGATCTCCTATTGGCCAATCGGGTGACAGGTATTATGACCCGCTTCCTGATTGGCGGGAGGAGAATAAGTGTTAGAAATAATGAATATTCATTTGCTGTTGTCATACAACTGGGTGGGCTCGGGGCTTAAAAAAAAAAAAGCCCCCCGATTGGAATCTATGCGTCTCGCACTCCGCATGTAGATCAGGGGGCTGGACGCATGGATCGGGGGGGGGGGGATTTTCCTTCACTTCCTGTCCCATAGCAGGGAGGGAATCCCTGTCAGCAGAACTAGTGTCCCCATTGGAAGATTTTCCCCTCTATTCCTGTTCTGGGGTCAACCCAAAAATTTGGGATTTTCTTTTTACTTTCACTTTTGATGATAACGGTAAACAGGACAGAGAGGGGGAATCTCTCTAAGGGTCCTTTCACACTGGGGGGGCGGTTTGCAGGCGCTATTGCGCTAATAATAGACCCGAAAGTGCCGCTGCTTTCATTCCAGTGTGAAAGCCCCGCTAGCGGCCGCATACCGACGGTAAAGCACCGCTTACAATAGCGGCGCTTTACCGCCGACGCCCGCCCCAGTGTGAAAGGACCCTAATGGGGGGCACAGACAGCAATAAAAACCTGATAGATGTTCTTGTCCCTCTCCACTATCTAAAACTAAACTACACTTTAAACTATACTTTAAAAGGCAGGGACTGATGTGAACGTACAATATGTAATGCTACATAAATTGTCAGTGCCATATCAATTTCTGTAATAAAAAAAGATGCTAAACAGTTGTTGCTGGACCTTCAGAACAGTTATTAGGCTATGGATTTTATCATACCATCACTCTATCAACACCAACTGACTGATGAAGCTTGCATGAGCCAGCAATGTACAGTGGAACCTTGGATTACGAGCATAATCCATTCCAGGAGAATGCTTGTAATCCAAAGCACTCGCATATCAAAGCGAGTTTCCCCATAGAAGTCAATGGAAACTAAGATAATTTGTTCTGCATTGACTTCTATTACATGCAATACCGCATGTGGCCAGAGGTGGGGGGGGGGCGCCGTAGAGCCTCGGAAATACTCGGGGACAGCTCGGCTGAACTCGGAAAGGCTCGGGAACGGAGTATTTCTGAGTGCTTCCGAGTATTTCCGAACGGCTCCTAAGCGCCCCCGCACCTCTGGCCAAATGCAGTACTGCACACCCCATTAGCTTGAATTCTGCTCATTTTGCGAGACAACACTCGCAAAACCGAGTCAGAATTAAAAAAAAAAAAAAGTTGTTTGTCTTTCAAAACGCTCGTTAACCGCGTTACTCGTAAACCAAGGTTCCACTGTACAGCTATTATCCTAGCCATATATGACTATGATTTTTGGAGTGGAATATTTTGTTGTATACATCTTGGAGGATTACATTTGATCTTTCACTAGTGAAGAGGTGGCTGACGATCACACAATCATTGTCATATATTTTCCGTTGACACTCGAGTACTGTCTTCTCTTCATGTGGTTGAGACACGTATTTCTAGGACTGTGGATCCGGGTGTGCCAGCAATTTTCATTGTGAATAATAACGGTTGTATATGGTATAGGGACTTTTTTTTATTTTCAGAATTTTGGGGAATTTTTTGTAGGGTAATGTGGCTATTGTTTTTTTTTTTTTCGTAGTCTAACAGTATATACAAATAAGTATTGAACAAGGTGCTATTGACATAAAATGCTCACCACATGTTGTTAACAACCCGGGCAATCCTTACATACAAAGAAACCAAAACAAATAAGTTCAGAAATTAAGTTATTTGTAATAAAATGGAATGACACGGCGAAAAAGTTTTGAACCCATAAAGAAAGGGAGGAGCAAAAAGGCATGGAAAGCTTAGACACCAGCTGAAATCTATCAGTAATTAGAAAGCAATCCTGCCCCCTTGTCAGTACAAATTAAGATCAGCCGGTTCAGTCTCAACTGATGGCCTATAACAAGGAGTCTCATTACCAAGGTGTCACACAAGAAACATCTTATGATGGGTAAAAGCAAAGAGCTTTCTCAAGACCTTCACAACCTCATTGTTGCAAAACATACTGATGGCATTGTTCACAGAAGGATCTAAACTTCTGATTGTTCCAGTGAGCACTGTTAGGGCCATAATCCAGAAGTGTTAAGAACATAATTTCACCATAAACAGGCCACGACCAGGTGCTCCTAGCAAGTTTTTTTTTTTTTTTGCCAATTTCTTTTTATCCTCGCAAGATTTCTGGCAGAGAAGTGAAAAAGAATTATCAGAAGAGTTGTCCAAGAGCCAAAGATCACTTGTGGAGAGCTTCAGAAAGATCTGGAATTAGCAGGTACAATTGTTTCAAAGAAAACAATAAGTAATGCATTCACCCGCCATGGCCTGTATGTACGCTCACCACGCAAGACTCCATTTCTGAAGAAAAAGTATGTTGAAGCTCATTTAAAGAGGAGTTCCAGTCAAAAAAAAAAAAGTTAAAAGTCAGCAGCTACAAATACTGCAGCTGCTGACTTTTAATTGGACACTTACCTTTCCCTGGGGTCAGCGATGCGGGGGATCGAAGCCCCACTCGTCTCCCCCTCCGTTCGGCGGCGCCGGCATTGTAACTGTGGGCGCCGGGCTGTGGCTTCACAGCCTGGCACCCACTGCGCATGCGCGAGCAGCGCCGAGCACCGTGATTGGCCGCTCAGTCACCCGGGACCTGTAATGGGTCCCAGATGATTGACAGGAGGGAGGGAGCAGAGCTGAGCCCTTACTGTGCCGAGGGGGAAGTGATGTCACCAGCCCAGGCACTGGAAGAGGCAGACTACGAGGAACCCCCTAGCAACAGGCATTTAGAGGTGAGTAAAAAAAAAAAAAAAATCCAAATTTTTTTTGTATTTTTTTTTTAGGATTTTTCATGTATTTTTTTTTTTTGGGGTGGAACCCCACTTTAAAGTTTTCTGCACAACATTTAGACAATCCTGTGAAATACTGGGGAGAATATAGTCTGGTCAGATGAGACCAAAATTGAACTCTTTGGATGCCATAATACACACCATGTTTGGAGGTCAAGTGGCACTGCACATCACCCCAAAAACACCCCCCATACCAACAGTGAAGTTTGGAGGTGGGAACATCATGGTGTGGGGCTGTTTTTCAGCATATGGTTCTGGCAAACTTCATATCAATGAAGGAAGGATGAATGAAAAAATGTACCAAGACATTCTTGATAAAAGTCTGCTGCCATCTACCAGGGTGATGAAGATGCAACGAGGGTGGACATTTCAGCAAGACAAAGATCCCGAACACAAAGCCAAGGAAACTCTCAAATTTAAAGAAAGAAGGCTAGAATGGCCCGGCCAATCACCTGACTTGAATCCAATAGAAAATCTATGGAGATAACTAAAGATCAGAGTTCATAAAAGAGGCCCACGGAACCTTCGAGATTTAAAGACTGTGTGGAAGAATGGGCCAAAATCACACCTGAGCAACTCGTTTCTCCATACGGGAGGCGTCTTGAAGCCGTCATTACCAACAAAGGTCTTTGTACCAAGTATTCAATACATTTCAGTGAGCGTGTTTAATACTTTTTCCCCGTGTCATTCCATTTTATTACACATAACTTCATTCCTGAACGTATTTGTTTTGGTTTCTTTGGATGTATGAATTGCATGGATTGTTACCGACATGTGGTGAAAATGTCAGGTCAATAACACCTTTAGAAATATATTTACCTAAAAAATTGGTGACGTGTTCAATACTTATTTTACCCGCTATATACAGTGCCTTGAAAACATATTCACACCCCTTGATATTTTTCACATTTTGTCATGTTACAATCAAAAACGTAAATGTATTTTATTGGGATTTTATGTGATAGACCAACACATAGTGGCACATAATTGTGAAGTGGAAGGAAAATGATAAATGGTTTTCAAAATAACAAATAAATATCTGAAAAGTGTGTGGGGGGGGTGCATTTGTGTTCAGCCCCCTTTACTCTGATACCCCTAACTAAAATCTAGTGGAACCAATTGCCTTCAGAAGTCACCTAATTAGTAAATAGAGTCCACCTGTGTGTAATTTAATCTCAGTATAAATACAGCTGTTCTGTGAAGCCCTCAGAAGTTTGTTAGAGAACCTTAGTGAATAAACAGCATCATGAAGGCCAAGGAACACACCAGACAGGTCAGGGATAAAGTTGTGGAGAAGTTTAAAGCAGGGTTATGTTATAAAAAGTATCCCACGCTTTGAACATCTCACGGAGCACTGTTCAGTCCATCATCCGAAAATGCAAAGGGTATGACACGACTGCAAACCTACCAAGACATGGCCGTCCTCCTAAACTGACTGGCCGGGCTGTCGGCTAATTGCCAGCTTCTATCTTTCCACAGTGACTCACCTGTTGATGATAATCTGCTCGTCAGTCCTGCCTACTTAAGCCGTCCAGCCCAGATGATCTCTGCCTTTGCCTTGGACAACATCACAGAGACTATCTCCTGCGTTCCTGTTAAAGATTTGCTTGGCTGACATTCCTTCTGGCTCCAGATCCTGCTTGCTGTTCCACTACGTTGATCTCTGGCTTCCTGACTTTCTGGCTTGCCTGACTATCTGTTCCGTTACCGAACTTTGGTTATGTTTTGACTACGTTTTTTCTATTTACTTTTATTATTAAACAAGTGTGATTTAACTGTACTTCTGTCTCGGTCTGATTCATGGTTTCTGACAGGTCCACAGCTCAGGTGGGACAATCTGTCCACAGGTCAACTATTAGTCGTGCACTTCACAAACCTGGCCTTTATGGAAGAGTGACAAGAAGAAAGACATTATTGAAAGAAAGCCATAAGAAGTCCCATTTGCAGATAGTGAGAAGCCATGTGGGGGACATAGCAAACATGTGAAAGAAGGTGCTCTGGTCAGATGAAACCAAAATCAAACTTTTCGGCCTAAAAGCAAACGCTATGTGTGGCGGAAAACTAACACTGCACATCACCCTGAACACACCATCCCCACCGTGAAACATGGTGGTGGCAGCATCATGTTGTGGGGATGCTTTTCTTCAGCAGGGACAGGGAAGCTGGTCAGAGTTGATGGGAAGATGGATGGAGCCAAATACAGGGCAATCTTAGAAGAAAACCTATTAGAGTCTGCAAAAGACTTGAGACTGGGGCAGAGGTTCACCTTCCAGCAGGACAACGACCCTAAACATACAACCAGAGCTACAATGGAATGGATTTGATCAAAGCACATTCATGTGTTATAATGGCCCAGTCAAAGTCCAGACCTAAATCAAATTGAGAATCTGTGGCAAGACCTAAACATACAACCAGAGCTACAATGGAATGTATTTGATCAAAGCATATACATGTGTTAGAATGGCCCAGTCAAAGTCCAGACCTAAATCCAATTGAGAATCTGTGGCAAGACTTGAAAATTACTATTCACAGACGCTCTCCATCCAATCTGACAGAGCTTGAGCTATTTTGCAAAGAGGCATGGATAAAAATTTCACAGCAAAAGGTGGTTCTACAAAGAGTTGATTTAGGGGGACTGAAAACAAATGCATGCCACGCTTTTCACATATTTATTTGTAAAAAAAATTGAAAACCATTTATCATTTTCCATCCACTTTATAATTATGTGCCACTTTGTGTTGGTCTATCACAAAAGATCCCAATAAAATACATTTACGTTTTTGGTTGTAACATGACAAAATGTGGAAAATTTCAAGGGATGTGAATACTTTTTCAAGGCACTGTGTATATGTCTGTAACTAATATTATGATCCCTGAAGCTTTCCATATAAAACTGCGTCATCATAAGAATAGGATTTTGTTACTGTCTTTGACCCCACTAGGTAGATTCACCCTATCTATGTCAGTGCTACTTGCCTTCCACATTCCAGCATTGCATTTGCTTCTAAGGGCTCTTTCACACATGCGGACTGTTCAGGTCCTCCTTTCAGTTTTTCAGGTGGACCTGAACGAACGCTCCATTCACCTCTATGGAGCGACAGATTCAGCGGTGACATGCCTGCTGACATCCGCTCCGCTAAATCCAGACGGATGGAAACCCTATTTTCCATCCATCTGGCGGATCGAATGAAAATGGACAGGCGGTCCGTTTCATCCAATCCCCCAAAGAGGAGCGGCGGGGCTCTGACAGGTCCATCCCTGCACAGTGAGCGGAGACAGACCTGTCATCCGCCTGCTTAGCGGGGATCAGCGGATCGATCCCTGATGAGCAAGCGGAGTCCGTCAAAATGGACAGCCCTATGTGAAAGGGACCTAAGGTACACATCTACGCACACTTCCAGGTCTTACCCAGAGTGTCGTGGCCATGTCCAATTGGTGCAGCTTCCACCCCACTAACTGGGTTGTCATCATCACAACGAAATAAAGCATCACAGCCCTTATCTCCCTCTGAAAATGTCACTGCCACACCCAATCAGAACATCTTTCTCTGCCTGCTTTATTTAAATTCAGTGCAACCTCCAACTCGCTGCCCAAGCAATGCTCTTGCAAGCTAGCTGCCAAGCCCCGGTACACCTTCCTGCTATCCAGCCTGTATCCTCAATTTGGTTCCTGAGTACCAAGCTCTGGGTTTGTTCCTGGTCATTCATGTCTGCTGCCCATCCTGACCTCTGGATTGTTCCTGGTAATCGCTGTCTGCTGCCTGTCCTGACTTCTCTGACCTGTTCCTGACCATTTATGTCCAGCCAGCCCTGTTCACATTGACCTCCAACTAACGGTCTGTGGTACTTAGAGCAGAGTTAACCCAGGGGTTTGTAACCTAGGGGCAGCACACAGCAAAGCCCAAACCTCTGTGAAGGGGTCCCTGGTCAATATTGGTGGATCTTAGACTCTGAACACTGGGCCATGTCACCTGCTCTCATGAAGGACCAGCCTCCTATTCCAACAAGTCCTTATCCAGCTTCAAGCTTTTATCCATCCCAGAGTAAACCTTGTCCTTTTTCCAGGAATTCCTTCTTCCAGTGTGCAGATCCAGCTCCCACGGTGTGACTAGTCCCTCGGTGCCCTGCATTACAATGAACCGGCTGTAGGCCTACACTTCTTCGGGAGGCCTACCATCTCATATTGGGTATCCCTTACAGGGTCCATATTGGTATAGTCGGCATCCTGACACTATTTGTCCTGATGATCATTGCCACTAAGACAAAAGGTGATTGGAAATCCAAAATATTTGAGTTGTCACCAGAACAAATGTGAGAAGAAATCTTCCACTGGATACCTCCTCCAGTGACAGCTGTCTAAGAAGGGAATTCCCTCTACTTTGCAGAGATTTGCTTTACTTCTTGTTGCCGGGACAGGAAGTGATGGGAGATCTCCCCAACAGGAGACTGACAGCAAAAATAAACTGACAGGTGTTTTAACCATTTTCAATTCTACCCAAGACTAACAAAAAATGTGCCCATGAATACACTTTAACTACTTTGTGAGTTGCAACACATCAATGTTCTATTTCTTTGGGAACAGGGTTCCCTTAAAGGGATCTTATAACTAGTGGTTTTGGATCAGTAGCTAAGCAGTGTAGTAAAGGATAAAGATGGCAGCCTGGATCTATCACCCTAAAGTACACTGCAGCTTATGAACTTCTCTCCAAATAGTTTCATTTTATGTACTCAGAGATGTCAACAGTATGAATAAAGCCCCGTACACATGGGTAGAATGTCAGGAGACATTTGCCGGTTAAAAAAAAAAAAAACGTCCGACATTCTGCCCGTGTGTATGCCCGTTTGGCCGGCTTCTGTTGGACGTGCGTGTTGGAAGACCAGCAGCAGTCCGACTCCCGATCAGCGCTCTCAGCCAATGGTAGAGAGCGCTGATCGGAGAGTTCTGGCGGGGGGGTCGTCCTCCTGTCAGAACACAACAGCTCAGCGGGGGAGATGACTGAACTAACCTTGCATGGTTAGTACAGTGGCTCCGGACGGAGCTGACTGTTTTTTTTTCTTTCAACCCACAGGGTTGAACGAAAAAAAAATGGATATTGTGTACCAGGCTTAAAAGTCCAGCCGTCTGACCGCCATCCCACATTATCTATTTGCTCGGCATGAATATAGCAGCTAGTATTCACTTCACTTTGTATTATATTTCATCTCTGAAAAATGTAACGCATGCTATTTTTTGCATTTTTTGATGCATGGTTTCCTTTTAAATGACAATAACGTTAAACTAATATTAGAATCATGCAGGTTCTCTATTTCTAGGTAACAATTGAAATGAAAGTTCTATAGTCCACAGGTACTTATTCCAAAACAAAAAGCCAACACTTTTCAGGGGCCAAGCTGTACCCCCTTCATCGGGGTTTTTAGAACTATGTGTAAAGTGGAGGGATAGGACTCAATATGATGACTCTATTTGCTGAAAGACAAATATCTCAGAATTACTACTGAAACAAAATTAACCCACCAACAATTTTTTCAGCAGTAATTCAGATATTTGTTCTTAAAGGGAATTTCAATACCGGTCAGAAAGGAAAAACCTTTGAATTAAGAATGATAATTCTTTTTGACACAAGAGATAATAGACTCATTGTTGATCTTATTTTTCTGAACCACTATAAGTGCCTTTCTCAGTCTTTTTACCCCCCCAGGAACCCTTGAAATAAGTTTCAGGTCTCGGGGAATCCCTGTTAGGCCCCTTTCACACTGAGGCGCTTGTAAACTGCCAGTAAAACACTGAGGCGCTTTTGAAGAGCTTTTCAGGCGCTTTTGAAGAGCTTTTCAGGCGCTTTTGAAGCGCTTTCCATTCATTTCAATGGAGAGGGGTGTTTTTTCACCACCCTGCCAGCGCACTGCACCAGTGTGAAAGCATTCATTGATTTTAATGAAAATAGGTTTTCGTGAGCTTTTCAGGCGCTTTTTTTTTATAGCATGAAAGCACCTGAAAAGAGCCTCAGTGTAAAAGGGGTCTTAAAATCAATTCATCAGGGGTCAGTGGGAATATTGTACCTTATATTGATAGTCAGTGAGAAGAATGCCCTGTTTACAGAGGGATAAACAGATCATTGGTGTCATGCCGCTGGCTCTGCCAATTGGCATTGGGTCTGGAACTATCCAGGCACAATCAGATGGGAGCTCAATCAGCCACAGCTCAAGGAACCCCTACAGCCCCTGGAAGAACAAAAAGGTTCAACAGAAACCTGTCTGAGAATGGCTGTGCTCTTATATACTTCTATGACCATTCTCACCTCTGGGAAATGTTGTACCCCACTTCTCTACTCCTGCTCCTTCTGGTTCGTTTATTACCCTGTGCTGTTTTTTTTATTTTATTTTTTTTCCTCTAACCTTCACAGATTGCTAACTTAAAATGGTTGTAAACCCTTACATATGCCCAGTGAAGTAACTAGCCTCATATGCAGAAATGAAACAAATCCTCCTACAATATGTTGTACCTGTTCATCTAAAGCCCCCTCCTCTCTACAGCCTTCTAAAACACACAGATCAAAGGCTATTTCTTAGCTAAAGCAGGCAAGGGGTGGGGTTTTGACATCACACACTGCAGAGCATAGAACAGGGAACTGAGTGTGATCTGAGACCTGAGTGGAGGGAAGGGACACCCCTCCCCCCTACACAGTCTCATAGGGAAACATGCACAGCTGAGGCTGTCAATCACATTCTGTGTGCTGGAAGGGGGTGCAGGGCCATCTCCTGAGATGCTGTGATGTCGGGATAACCTATCAGAAGTTACAAATGCAGATAGCAGAGGGGTGGAGACAGAAATCACACCCGGTGCTATAGACACACTATAGAAGGATATGCTCTGTTCGTTTTTCATTTCAGAAATTTACAACCACTTTATTTGCAGATCTGTCTTAGAGTTTTCCTAAACCTTTGTGTTTCTGCAATTCTTGAACCTGGTGAAAAAGGGTAGACCCCCCCCCAAAAAAATTGCCTTGAAATTGAATTGTTAACCAGGGTTCACACCTTTGCACTTGGTGTGTTTTTTTGCAGATGCATTTTGCGATAAAATAGATAGAAATGCATTAAAACATGTAAACAAACATTGCTTTATTTTTCAACACAGTTTGCACCGCTCATCAATGCATGTCATAACATGTGTAAGCATGGTTTGATGTGCATTAATGTGCATTAAGAAATGCGACCTCCCCAGCAACATCACAAACTAAAGGCAGAGTTGCACTTAGTGCTCTGAAATGTTGCTTACACTGAGAATAATAAATGTCTCTGTCTTGAGCTTATCATGCACTGGTGAGGTTTGATATTCTATATTCATGATATGTGGCGCCATCCACTGTTCTCACTACAGCACTCAAACCACTGGACTGGAAATAATTTGGAGTTCACCTCTCTACACAATGAAATGCGTTAAAGCGGAGTTCCACCCAGAAATGGAACTTCCGCAGATTGGATTCCTCCCCCCCCTTCGGTGCCACATTTGGCACCTTTCAGGGGGGAGGGGGGAGCAGGTACCTGTCAAATCCAGGTATCTGCTCCCACTTTCGGGGAAAGATCGCCGCACTTTGTGCGGCGGACTACCCAACATCTGGCCCCTCCTCCTTCCCCCCCGCTGCCATTGGGAAACACACAGGTCTCAGAAGACATCAGGGACCATTCAGATCGCGCAGCGCGACTCATGCATGTGCAGTAGGAAACAGGCTGTGAAGCCACAAGGCTTCACTTCCTGTTTCCCTTAGTAAGGATGCCGGTGCCTACACCTGCAGCCAAGGGACGGGTTGGCTTCGGGTGCTGACATTGCGGGGCCTTGAAGTGCGTTTAGACGTGTTCTGATTTATTTTAATGGCAGACACATCCAGCAAAAGCACAAAAGTGTGAATCCAAAGCTCAACGTTGTTGTTACAAGTGCAATAATACGGCTACAATTACCTAAAACATGCTGGTCAAACATTGTACAGCTCTGATGCTGTTCATATTGGTTTAGGTTTCTCAATTGGAAGACAACCTTCCAAGAAATGGTCCTTTTTAATATTTTAGACCAAACATGAAACCACCTTTGATATTTGTTTATATTGATGTTTACTATGTCCTGATTTTTTTTTTTTTATGTTACAGCCCTAAATAAGGGGGCATCTGAGGCCCCTGAAATGTGTTGGCTTGTTTTTGTGATGTTTAATAAAAGATCAAAAAGGTTCCTTGTGTAAATGTGGGGGAAGGATCCTTCTGATTAAGTTAAGATGCAAACTCTGAGCCTTTGAGCCTTAGTGCAGGACCACCAAATATATGTTAAATAACAAAGAATTTTGTTGTATTGAATCGAACATGAAATTGGCCCTAGAGCAGGGGTAGGCAACCTTTGAGAGATGGAGATCTACCTGGACAACATTGAAGAGGTCAAAGATCATTGGGGTGCAGCCCCCCCCCCCCTTTTTTTTTAAAGACATTTTCCAGCAATTTTCTAGCAAGCCCCTAATAAGAAGTAAAGGCAGCATGAAGAAACCCTAGAAAAATCGACTAAACTACACTTAGCCTACCTTAAAAAATAGCTTCAGTGAGAAACTCTGCATTTACTTTTAGTAGTATGTAGGGCAGAGTACAGAGGTCAGTAGGATATAGGGCAGCATACAGAGGTCAGTAGTATGTAGAGCAGTGTACCCAGGATCCGTAGTATGTAGAGCAGTGTACAGAGGTCAGTAGTATGTAGAGCAGTGTACAGAGGTCAGTAGTATGTAGAGCAGTGTACAGAGGTCAGTAGTATGTAGGGCAGTGTACAGAATTCAGTAGTATGTAGAGCAGTGTACAGAGGTCAGTAGTATGTAGAGCAGTGTACAGAGGTCAGTAGTATGTAGAGCAGTGTACCCAGGATCCGTAGTATGTAGAGCAGTGTACAGAGGTCAGTAGTATGTAGAGCAGTGTACAGAGGTCAGTAGTATGTAGAGCAGTGTACAGAGGTCAGTAGTATGTAGGGTGGTGTACAGAGGTCAGTAGTATGTAGGGCAGTGTACAGAGGTCAGTAGTATGTAGAGCAGTGTACAGAGGTCAGTAGTATGTAGAGCAGTGTACAGAGGTCAGTAGTATGTAGGGCGGTGTACAGAGGTCAGTAGTATGTAGAGCAGTGTACAGAGGTCAGTACTATGTAGGGCAGTGTACAGAGGTCAGTAGTATGTAGAGCAGTGTACAGAGGTCAGTAGTATGTAGAGCAGTGTACAGAGGTCAGTAGTATGTAGAGCAGTGTACAGAGGTCAGTAGTATGTAGGGTGGTGTACAGAGATCAGTAGTATGTAGAGCAGTGTACCCAGGATCCGTAGTATGTAGAGCAGTGTACAGAGGTCAGTAGGATGTAGAGCAGTGTACAGAGGTCAGTAGTATGAAGAGCAGTGTACAGAGGTCAGTAGTATGTAGAGCAGTGTACAGAGGTCAGTAGTATGTAGAGCAGCGTACAGAGGTCAGTAGTATGTAGAGCAGTGTACAGAGGTCAGTAGTATGTAGGGTGGTGTACAGAGGTCAGTAGTATGTAGGGCAGTGTACAGAGGTCAGTAGTATGTAGAGCAGTGTACAGAGGTCAGTAGTATGTAGAGCAGTGTACAGAGGTCAGTAGTATGTAGGGCGGTGTACAGAGGTCAGTAGTATGTAGAGCAGTGTACAGAGGTCAGTACTATGTAGGGCAGTGTACAGAGGTCAGTAGTATGTAGAGCAGTGTACAGAGGTCAGTAGTATGTAGAGCAGTGTACAGAGGTCAGTAGTATGTAGAGCAGTGTACAGAGGTCAGTAGTATGTAGGGTGGTGTACAGAGATCAGTAGTATGTAGAGCAGTGTACCCAGGATCCGTAGTATGTAGAGCAGTGTACAGAGGTCAGTAGGATGTAGAGCAGTGTACAGAGGTCAGTAGTATGAAGAGCAGTGTACAGAGGTCAGTAGTATGTAGAGCAGTGTACAGAGGTCAGTAGTATGTAGAGCAGCGTACAGAGGTCAGTAGTATGTAGAGCAGTGTACAGAGGTCAGTAGTATGTAGGGTGGTGTACAGAGGTCAGTAGTATGTAGGGCAGTGTACAGAGGTCAGTAGGATGTAGAGCAGTGTACAGAGGTCAGTAGTATGTAGAGCAGTGTACAGAGGTCAGTAGTATGTAGAGCAGTGTACAGAGGTCAGTAGTATGTAGGGCAGTGTACAGAATTCAGTAGTATGTAGAGCAGTGTACAGAGGTCAGTAGTATGTAGAGCAGTGTACAGAGGTCAGTAGTATGTAGAGCAGTGTACCCAGGATCCGTAGTATGTAGAGCAGTGTACAGAGGTCAGTAGTATGTAGAGCAGTGTACAGAGGTCAGTAGTATGTAGAGCAGTGTACAGAGGTCAGTAGTATGTAGAGCAGTGTACAGAGGTCAGTAGTATGTAGAGCAGTGTACAGAGGTCAGAAGTATGTAGAGCAGCGTACAGAGGTCAGTAGGATATCGGCCAGCATACAGAGGTCAGTAGTATGTAGGGCGGTGTACAGAGGTCAGTAGGACTGGGGTCTGGAGGGGCACATTACTGGGGGATCAGAGGGCATAGTTGCATGGGGGTGAGGAGGGCATGGTACTGGGGGTGAGGAGAGCATAATACTGGAAGGTCAGGAGGGTATAGTACTGCACAGGGGGATCAGTACAGCTGGGGTGTCAGGAGGGCACAGTACTGGGGGGATCAGAAAGGTCAGGAGGGCTGGGAGTCAGAAGGGCATGATGCTACGGGTCAGAAAGTTATGGTATTGGGGGGACAGAAGTGAATGGTACTGGATGGAGGAGGGCATGGTGCTGGGGCATCAGGAGAGCTGGGTGTCAGGAGGGCTGGGTGTCAGCAGGATGGCTGGGTGTCAGCAGAAGACCTTGTCGGGACTGGAAGGTGTTCGTGAGCTATCCGTCACTTGTAGCGATCAACAGGTAGCTCGTGCTCGACAGGTTACCGACCCCCGCCCTAGAGAATGCATATGCTTGTTTGGCTGAATTCCTCTGGAATGGCTAATTCCATAAAAAAAAACATTTGGCTCCCCATTATCTTTCTGCTTTTTTGACTGCATTCACCTGAGATTTAGGAAAAGCTTTCAATAACTGGGATCAGTAAAAGGTAAGCAGAGGCTCATGCACATTGTGCGTTCAGGGTGTACAACATAAAATCCTGTCTTTTTTCCATGCCAGGGAAGCCCAGGTGCTGATAGAAATGAGTAACTGTATGCGGGTATATGGCGGTACATAATAGGCGGGTTCACATGAGTACCTGCGCATATCCATTTACATCCATGCACAGCTATTCATGTCTATGAGCGGATGCATAAAGCACCTGGGCTTCCCTTGAGCAGAAACAGACAGCATTTTAAGCTGTGTGCCCCTAACGCACCCGTGTACATGAGATCATAGGGGTTAAGTGTTTTCTGTCTCCTGCAGCCAGTCATCTCAGAGTGTTTATGACTTCAGCAGAGACAGTCTATAGGCGCAAAGCATTATTTTGAATATTTATACTTTCTGTCTAAAGTGTTTCATGAACTCTATGCAAGAAATCGAAACCAATACAAACATGTAAAAGCTGATTTATTATTCAGCAAGGTATGTCTTATATAAAAAAAAAACAAAGTCTAAAGCCCCATACACACTATCAGATTTTCTGCTGATTTTTGTCTTCAGATTTACCAAAACCATGTAGTGGAAGGGCCTGCCTGATTGCATACACATTGAAACTCCTAAGGTTTGACCTCATATTATATGGTTTTGGTAAATCTGAAGGGAAAAAATCAGCAGAAAATCTGATAGTGTGTATGGAGCTTAACACATTTTGTAAAGTATTCTGGGTAAGGCGTGATATCTATAGGGTGCTTTCAGTGCCATTTATTAAAAGGTTAATCAAAAACTTTGAAGAGCATGTTAAGGGTGTGAGCTCTGTGGTCCAGCCATGTAGGAAGGAAACTACTGGTGGTGTTCCATCGAGGCTGTTATAGAGTGTGAGCTCCATACCATAGGAATGGATGAGTAGTGTTGCATGGGGGATGTTTTACTGAGCTCTGTGTTCCAGCCTCGAAGGAATGGATGAGTTGTGTTGCATAGAGGATGTTATTGTTATAGTGAGCACTGTGTTCCAGCCATGCAGGAATTGACTGGTGCTGTTCCATTGAGGCTGTAATAGAGTGTGTGTGCTCTATGTTCCAGTCTCATAGAAATGGATGAGTAGCGTTGCATGGAGGATGTTATAGTGAGCTCTATGTTCCAGTCTCATAGAAATGGATGAGTAGTGTTGCATGGAGGATGTTATAGCGAGCTCTATGTTCCAGTCTCATGTAAATGGATGAGTAGTGTTGCATGGAGGATGTTATAGTGAGCTCTATTTTCCAGTCTCATGTAAATGGATGAGTAGTGTTGCATGGAGGGTGTTATAGTGAGCTCTATTTTCCAGTCTCATGTAAATGGATGAGTAGTGTTGCATGGAGGATGTTATAGTGAGCTCTATGTTCCAGTCTCATGGAAATGGATGAGTAGTGTTGCATGGAGGATGTTATAGTGAGCTCTATGTTCCAGTCTCATAGAAATGGATGAGTAGTGTTGCATGGAGGATGTTATAGTGAGCTCTATGTTCCAGTCTCATAGAAATGGACGAGTAGTGTTGCATGGAGGATGTTATAGTGAGCTCTATGTTCCAGTCTCATGGAAATGGATGAGTAGTGTTGCATGGAGGATGTTATAGTGAGCTCTATGTTCCAGTCTCATGGAAATGGATGAGTAGTGTTGCATGGAGGATGTGTTATAGTGATCTCTATGTTCCAGTCTCATAGAAATGGATGAGTAGTGTTGCATGGAGGATGTTATAGTGATCTCTATGTTCCAGTCTCATGTAAATGGATGAGTAGTGTTGCATGGAGGATGTGTTATAGTGAGCTCTATGTTCCAGTCTCATAGAAATGGATGAGTAGTGTTGCATGGAGGATGTTATAGCGAGCTCTATGTTCCAGTCTCATGTAAATGGATGAGTAGTGTTGCATGGAGGATGTTATAGTGAGCTCTATTTTCCAATCTCGTGGAAATGGATGTTATAGCGAGCTCTTTGTTCCAGCCTCGAAGGAATGGATGAATAGTGCTGCATGGAAGCTGTTTTATTATGTGTGAGGTGGGATCTGTGTTCCAGCCATGTAAAAATAGACCGGTGGTGTTGCATGGAGGCTGTTATAGTGTGCGGGATCTGTGTTCCAGCCATGTAGGAATGGATGGGTGGTGTTGCATGGAGGCTGTTATAGTGTGCGGGATCTGTGTTCCAGCCATGTAGAAATGGATGGGTGGTGTTGCATGGAGGCTGTTATAGTGTGTGGGATCTGTGTTCCAGCCATGTAGGAATGGATGGGTGGTGTTGCATGGAGGCTGTTATAGTGTGCGGGATCTGTGTTCCAGCCATGTAGGAATGGATGGGTGGTGTTGCACGGAGGCTGTTATAGTGTGCGGGATCTGTGTTCCAGCCATGTAGGAACGGACAGGTGGTGTTGCATGAAAAGCTATCATGCTGATCCCACAGCTTCAGTATTTAGCATATTCGGTAGCAGTGGCCCAAAGCAAGCATACCCCCCAACTTTCTGAGAAGAGAAAGAGGGACAAAGTATAAAGTATGTAGGTGAAGGACACACCCTGCGATGCGATGAACCTTAAATAATAAATGCGCAACTAATGATTGGTTGAACCCATAAATAATTTTTTTTCACCACTACATTTTCTTTATATCGGCATTTCAGATGAACAAATTCAATCATTCGGTGGTTGGATTTATGGTTTACAGTATAACACTTCTAGTAACTAAATAGTACATTTCTTTCTAGAGGTCCGTACATCAGACCAAAACAGGGGACAAATGAGGAGTAAAGAGGGACAGTCCTTTCAAAACAGGGACAGTTGGGAGCTATGAAAGCAATTTTGCTGATCAATCTTCCGTCAGATTATTCGGATCTCAGTGCTAGCTCCAGTGGCTATCTAAAAGTACTGAAGCCAAACACAGCCAAGCAGCCAGCATTTTCAAACCAGCAATGGCAAACGCTTGTATTTTGCTATGTTTTTTTTTTTTCGTTGCATCCTGCGATTTTGATTACTTTGATTGTTACCCACCAGGGCATTGGTCTGACAATTACACATGGTGTGTAAAGTACCTACCTGACATCATACTAAGCCAAAAGGAGCAGCGAGTTACAGAACTTACCTGCAGATCCTGCTGCTGTAGGGAGAAGCTCATTGTTTCTCCAGCTTTCTGCACCAGGCGTGCATTTCGTACGAACAGCGTGCATCACTTGTCTTCACACATCAGTCATCCTTCCAACCCAAGGACATGTACTATCCCTTCTACAACTCTGCGCCTGCAGCCTTCTTTGTGGTGCCGTCTCACAGCGCAGCTGAATATCAGCCCAGAAACCACAGACCAAACTCCGCCCCTTGAGTACACAATCCTGCGATTCACACAGTCATTTCGGGCTGATAGCTGCAATTTGTGGTCATGCCTCTGACAACAGCATGGTGCTGGAGCTTCTCACAGCAGTCACCATATCAGGAGTCAAGGTCATTTATTCAGGATTTCGGCATTTCCTCCTGCAGAGGATTTGTGGTGGTGTTGGGTGGGGGATTCTCATGTAAGCCTGAGGCTGCATTCACACCTGAATATAGCGTTTGAGCGTTTTTCTGGCTTTTTTTTGTGCGATATTGGTGCATTTTTATGCATGCGTTTTTGAGCTTTGGCATTTTTTTTATTATCCAATAGAGAAAACTATCATCTGTTGCAGTGGTCTCCAAACTGTGGCCCGGGGGGCTGCAGATGTGGCCCTTTGCTTGCTTTTATCCGGCCCTCGGGACAATATTTCATCTTCTGACACCAACAATGGGGCATAATTCCCACCACTGACACTAACAAAGGGGCACAATTTACATTTATTTATTCATATATTATTGCTATTTTATGTTTTACAACTTCTAATTTGAGCAGAAAATCCCGCAACAAACGCGCAACAAAATCTGATTCGAGCTACAAAAAAAAAAAAAGCTGCAGAACTTTTTGAAGCTCCGGGCGTTGGATTGGGGATGTGAACCATCTCCATGGAGAAGAATAGATTTTTTTTCTCCTCCAGCATTTTGGAGCTTCAAGTTGAAAGATACAAAACACTGAGGTGTGAATGGGGTCTAAAGCTGAACTCTAATATAAGTACAGTAAAACCTTGGGTTGCGAGCATAATTTGTTCCAGAAGCATGCTTGTAATCCAAAGCACTTGTATATCAAAGCGAATTTCCCCATAAGAAATAATGGAAGCTCAAATGATTCGTTCCACAACCATTTATTCATAAGTCCTTCAATTTAAAGTCCATATTAAAAGATTATAGCAATGTGATAGGTTGTGCAACCTTAAAATGTCCATCTACAAATGGAAGCCTCCACAAGGGGATTAGAAGCAAAATCCAGCAGGAGCTCCAGAGTATAAAAGAGAAGAGAGGAGCCTCTAAGTGTAGCAATATGGTTACATTTAAAGGTCCAACATTTAGCAACTCCCCGGATGCCTGTATACTTAGATGTGCCTCTTTTAATCATCAACCATATGAGTTGCTAAATGTTGTATCATCATTAAATGTAACCATATTGCTACAAGTAATATTTTGTAGAAAATGTTCAATCTTCATGTATATCTGATTGTATAGTGTTGCTGGTATATGTGATATTTAGGAACTCTAGTAACCAGTAGAATGTGAGGGTACAATTTTATACATTAATATCACACGAAATACCTGAATATGAATAGGTGATTTACCCCTCTAGCTACTATAATTACTTATGCATCCAGGTAAAACACATGATATATGGATATACAGTTGTGCTCGTAAGTTTACATACCCTGGCAGAATTTATGATTTCTTGGCCATTTTTCAGAGAATATGAATGATAACACAAAAAAAACTTTTCTTTCACTCATGGTTAGTGTTTGGCTGAAGCCGTTTATTATCAATCAACTGTGTTTACTCTTTTAAAATATAATGAGCACAGAAACTACCCAAATGACCCTGATCAAAAGTTTACATACCCTGGTGATTTTGGCCTAATAACATGCACACAAGTTGACACAAAGGGGGTTGAATGGCTATTAAAGGTAACCATCCTCATCTGTGATCTGTTTTCTTGTAATTAGTGTGTGTATATAAAAGGTCAATGAGTTTCTGGACTCCTGACAGACCCTTGCATCTTCCATCCAGTACTGCACTGACGTTTCTGGATTCTGAGTCATGGGGAAAGCAAAAGAATTGTCAAAGGATCTGCGGGAAAAGGTAGTTGAACTGTATAAAACAGGAAAGACCTTAATCCTACAGAAAATTTAAGAAGGGAGCTGGAACTTCGAGTTGCCAAGTGACAGCCGAGAAACCTTAGGGATTTAGAGAAGATCTGCAGAGAAGAGTGGACCAAAATCCCTCCTGAGATGTGTGAAAACCTGGTCACCAACTACAAGAACTGTCTTACCTCTGGGCTTGCCAACAAAAGCTTCTCCACCAAGTACTAAGTCATGTTGCTTGGGGATCAAATACTTATTTTACTCACTGAACTGCAATTCAATTTATAACATTCGTATCATGTTTTTTTTCTGTATTTTTGGTTGATATTCTGTCTCTATCATTTAAAATACACCTATAGTAAAAATTATAGACCCTTCATTTTTATGTAAGTGAGCAAACTTACAAAATCTGCAGGGGATCAAATAATTATTTTCCCCACTGTATATATATATATATATATATATATATATATATATATATGTATATATATATAATTTTCCTCCTTTTTTGTGTGTGTTTCCTATTTTCTGTCCTCCCTAGAGGTAAAAAATCTGGTTTGTTTCTGCTTGTACTATTATATGATATGTGATATGTTTATGTACACTTACGCTACATTTTGTCTACTCCCAGTTCCATGTGTGGCATTGTCGTTGCATGGATATACAGAAGAGGTCCACAAGGTCCTGAAGAAGCAGACTTTTCAGCGAAATGCGTAGACCATAATACAGCAACCATTGTGCACCCCAAGCTGGGCTGGTTGTTGATTGTGAAAAAAAATCCAGTAACGTAATAATGGTTTTATTATGTTGTTATTGTTCTTAGTATTTTTACCAAAAAAATTGGTTGATATTTTAACCACTAGGTCCCTGGACGTCCTCCTGTTTACTTCCGCGATGCGAGCTCCCGTGGGCGCGCATCGGGGAAGTTCTGTCTTGGACGTGTCCCTTGGACACAGCAAATCACAGATTGTGCTAAATGGCCAATCACAGCGGCCATTTAGCACTTGATCTGAGTGTCCAATGAGAGATGATCTCATATGTAAACATCATCACCGGCTCTCCCTCCTCACACAGAGACAGCATGTGAGGAGGGAGAACTAACAGCTGCAGCGTCAGTGTAAAAAAAAAAAGGGAAAATAAAGTGCCCACAGTACCAGTCAGTGCCATCCGTCCCCAGAGCCATCCGTCCCCAGTGCCATCCGTCCCCAGTGCCACGTATACGTGTCATCTGTCATTAGTGCCACATATTAGTGCCATCTGTCATCAGTGCCACATATTAGTGCCATCTGTCATCAGTATCACGTGTCATCAGTTCCACGTATCAGTGCCATCTGTCATCAGTGTCACATATTAGTGCCATCTGTCATCAGTGCCACATCAGTGTCACATGTCATCAGTGCTACATATTAGTGCCATCTGTCATCAGTGCCACATCAGTGTCACGTGTCATCAGTGCCACATATTAGTGCCATCTGTCATCAGTGTCACATGTCATCAGTGCCACGTATCAGTGCCATCTGTCATCAGTGCCTCCTGTGAGTGTCACTTGCCATCTGTTATCAGTGTCACGTGTCATCAGTGTCACATATCAGTGCCATCTGTCATCAGTGTTACGTGTCATCAGTGCTACGTGTTACTGCCATCTGTCATCAGTGCCACGTATTAGTGCCATCTGTCATCCTTGCCACGTATTAGTGCCACCTGTCATCAGTGCCACGTATTAGTGCCACCTGTCATCAGTGCCATGTATTAGTGCCACGTGTCATCAGTGTCACGTATTAGTGCCATCTGTCATCAGTGTCACGTGTCATCAGTGCCACGTATTAGTGGCATCTATTATCAGTGCCACATCAGTGTCCCGTGTCATCAGTGCCACGTATCAGTGCATCTGTCATCAGTGCCACGTATCAGTTTCACGTGTCATTGTTCTGGTGCTCCAAGGCCTTCAAATGTGTAATAGGTAGTCAACAAGTTAGATGTGTAATTTATGCTCCTAGAACACCTGATGGTGCTCCCTGCATGTTGGGCCTCTCTATGTGGCCAGGCTGTGAAAAAGTCCCACACATGTGGTATCATAATACTCAGGAGGAGCAGCAGAATGTATTTTAGGGTGTCATTTGTGGTATACACATGCCATGTGAGAGAAATTGCAAAGAATTGTGGGGAAAAATTACAACATCAAAAACCTCACCATGCATCTTACTAAATACCTTGGAATGTCTACTTTCAAAAAAGGGGTTATTTGGGGGGTATTTGTATTTTTCTGGCTTGTTAGGGTCCCAAGAAATGAGATAGGCCATCAGGTGTGATCAATTTTTTATGATTGGCACCACAGCTTGTAGACTCTCTAACTTTCACAAAGACCAAATAATATCCACTAATTTGGGTTATTTTTACCAAAAATATGTAGCAGTATAAATTGTGGCCAAAATTTATGAAGAAAAATTAATAATTTGCAAAATTTTATCACAGAAACAAAGAAAAATTTTCGGTCTTTTTTCATTTATAGCGCAAAAAAATAAAAAACCCAGAGGTGATCAAATACCACCAAAAGAAAGCTCTATTTGTGTGAAAAAAGGACAAAAAAATGATTTGGGTACAGTGTTACATGACTGAGTAATTGTCATTCAAAGTGTGAGAGCGCTGAAAGCTGAAAATTGGTCTGGGCAGGAGGGGGGGTTTAAGTGCCCAGTTGTCAAGTGGTTAAAATGAGTTTGTTCTACTATTAATAAGTTCCACAATTATGGTCTTTAGGTCTTTTGGAATATTGTAAGGGGATGATGCCTCCTTTGGTAAATTGATATGAGGATTACCAGACATATTTTTTTTTCTGCACGGACACTATCACATGTGAAAATTTGACATGCAGGAGTGGGTGCACGGATCCAAATGCAGACACTGTACACCCGCTCCTGCCCGCATCTTAAAATTTGACATGTGGGCAGGAGCGGGTGCACAGTGTCTGCGATTGTGTTTGTGCACCTGCTGTGTCTCCATCCACTTCTATTGGCCAGGTTGCCTGCATGCAGCTCAGAAGTGGATTTACATGCAGCAGACAGTGGCGGGTCTGATCATGTGTCTGAATGAGCCCTTAGCAACAAAAAAAAAAGTGACTGAACCAAAGACACCCACGTGAAAGGACCCCAAAGAACCATAGCTTCCCTTTAAAAAATAGGAACTTGTGCACACAGTGGGATGTTTTGACACAAAAAAAAGGTTCACTTCACTAACAGCTCTTTCACACAGGTGTTGAATTCTGCAGCAGCCTTAAAGTGATATTAAAGGCAATTTTTCTTTTTTTTTTTTTTAAATAACAAACATGTTATACTTACCTCCTCTGTGCTGTGGTTTTGCACAGAGCAGCCCCGATTCCTCCTCTTCTCGGATCCCCCGCCAGTGCTCCTGGCCCCTCCCTCCTGCCAAGTTGCCCCCACAGCAAGCAGCTTGCTATGGGGGCACTCGAGCAGACTCGCTCCTGAGCATCTGCTCTGCATGTCCGTTCACACATAGAGCTTGGCCCCGCCCTCTCTCCTCATTCGCTCACTGATTGTCTCAGCCAATGAGGAGGGAGAGGCTCAGGTAAGTACTGTATTTATCAGCGTATAACACGCACGGGCGTATAACATGCACACCAATTTAAGAGGTAGTTTCAGGGGAGAAAAAACATTTTTTTTTTTTAAATAGACCACTTTGAAGCAAAATAATGGTCAGTGAGCATCAATGCAGCCTGATTAGTGTACATCTGCAGCCTCAATGCAGCCTAATCTGCGCGCATCTGCAGCTTTAGTGCAGCTTGATCTGTGCCCACCTACAGCTTCAGTGCAGCTTGATCTGTGCCCATCTACAGCTTCAGTGCAGCTTGATCTGTGCCCATCTGCAGCCTGATCTGTGCCCATCTGCAGCTTCAGTGCAACTTGATCTGTGCCCATCTGCAGCTTCAGTGAAGCTTGATCTGTGCCCATCTGCAGCTTCAGTGAAGCTTGATCTGTGCCCATTTGCAGCCTGATCTGTGCCCACCTGCAGCTTCAGTGCAGCCTGATCTGTGCCCATCTGCAGCTTCAGTGCAGCTTGATCTGTGCCCATCTGCAGCCTGATCTGTGCCCATCTGCAGCTTTAGTGCAACCTGATCTGTGTCCATCTGCAGCTTCAGTGCAGCTTGGTCTGTGCCCATCTGCAGCCTGATCTGTGCCCATCTTTAGCCTGATCTGCGTCCATCTTCAGCCTGACCTGCTCCCATCTTCAGCCTGATCTGCAGCCTGATCTGTGCCCATCTGCAGCCTGATCTGTGCCCATCTTTAGCCTGATCTGCGCCCATCTTCAGCCTGACCTGCTCCCATCTTCAGCCTGATCTGCAGCCTGATCTGTGCCCATCTGCAGCCTGATCTGTGCCCATCTTTAGCCTGATCTGCGCCCATCTTCAGCCTGACCTGCTCCCATCTTCAGCCTGATCTGCACCCATCTGCAGCCTGATCTGCGCCCATCTGCAGCCTGATCTGCGCCCATCTGCAGCCTGATCTGCGGCCATCTTCAGTCTGATCTGCGCCCATCTGCAGCCTGATCTGCGCCCATCTGCAGCCTGATCTGCGCCCATCTCCCCCATCAATGCAGCTCACCATCTCTCATCTCTCGCAGGAAATCACCGAGCCGTCATCTCCTGTTTACTTGGCTCTCAGTCGTCAGTCACACACACAGTCCTGCCTCCGCCATCGGCATTGAACCAGCTCCTGTGATAGACCGAACACTGGCCTAATGCCGGTGGCGGAGGCGGGACTGTGTGTGTGTGATGTGCGAGCCGAGCGGAGAGCCGAGTGGAGAGGAGATGACGGCTCGGTGAATTCCGGCGGCACTCGTTCCCCTCCGAGGTACGATGTCGGCGTATAACACGCACCCGCGATTTTCCCCCTATTTTCAGAAAAAGTGCGTGTTATACGCCGATAAATACGGTATGAGGGGGCCTGGGGGGGGGCTTCTGCACGCAGATTTTTTAGCTAAATGCATAGAATGCATTTAGGTAAAAAAGCCTCTTGCCTTTAGAACCACTTTAAAGCGCATTATTGCACCTATAGCCTTAATTAGCGTTTTGGTGTTTCACAGGTGTTCATGCTTCACCAGGCTATGCTCAGACGCCCTGTGAGATGTATTTGTTTCATTTTTAAAAGGCTAAAATGGGAAGTGATCACTTTTGACGCACCTTAGCCACTTCCAGAACGCCCGCCGTCATTATACATTGGTACTTTGATGTTGAATACCGTTGTTAAGGCAGCAGATAGGTGGCATAACCCTGGCATTTCCTTAAACGACGGGCGGTCCGTTTTCAGATAAAATTGGTCTCCACTGCGCATTCCCAGCAAGATCACTTTTATCGGTGGCGGGAGAGGTGCCCCCCCCTCACGCTGCGTTTCGGTCGTCTCTGCCGCCTACGGGAGCTGTCGGTAGTGTCGGAGACGATCCGATCCTATCCCCTTAGAGGCTCTAAGACGAGTGAGGAAATGATGGCCCCCACTCAACTCAATGGCGTTGGATGACGGAAGCAACGTCAAACGTCACTTCCACCCAACGGCCTTAAAGGGACATTTTTTTTTTTTTGCATTTAAGTGTAAATGTGAGATCTGAGGTCTTTTTGACCTCCAGACCTCACATTAAAGAGGTCCTGTCATGCTTTTTTTTCTATTACAAGGGATGTTTACATTCCTTGTAATAGGAATAAAAGTGATCAATTTTTTTTTTAAAGGGACAGTGTCAAAATAAAAAATAAAAAGTAAAATAAATAAGAAAAAAAAAATTTAAAGCGCTCGTCCCGCCGTGCTCGCGCGCAGAAGCGAACGCATATGAGAATTGCGCCCGCATATGTAAATGGTGTTCAAACCACACGTGAGGTATCGCCGCGATCGTTACAGCGAGAGCAATAATTCTAGTAAAAGACTTCCTCAGTAACTCAAAACTGGTAACCTGCAGAAATGTTTAAACGCCACCTATGGAGATTTTGAAATGTCAAAGTTTGTCGCCATTCCACCAGCGAGCGCAATTTTGAAGTATGACATGTTGGGTATCAATTTACTCGGCGTAACATTATCCTTCACAATATAAAAAAAAATTGGGCTAACTTTACTATTTTCTTATTTTTTAATTCAAAAAAGTTAATTTTTTCCAAAAAAATTGTGTTTGTAAGACCGCTGCGCAAATAGGGTCGGACAAAAAGCATTGCAATGACCGCCATTTTATTCTCTAGGTTGTCTGAAAAAAAAAATAAAAAAATATATATATATATATATATATATATATATATATATATATATATATATATATATATATATATTTATATATATTTATTTTTATTTCTATTTTTTTTGTGGGTTTTCTAGCAACAAAAAAAAATGATTTTAACTTGTAAACAACAAGTTTGAAAAATAGGCCTGGTCCTTAGGCGGTTAAACGCACTGTAAATGCCATAGGTGGGTTTAGAGTGTATTTACGGTGCGCTTGTGGTGTGTTTCAGTAGAAGAGATGCAGATGAACTCTGCAGGCGGTGGTGACTTTGCCTCATCGCAGTGCAAGGAAACGCTAACACTGCACTTACATAAAGTGTATGTAAACCGTAACAATTAACTTCCTAATTTGCTCCCTTTTGGTCTGATCGATAAACAATTGAAAGAATTTTGTTATATATTTTCAATAAGTGCACAAAAATACCTAAACAAGAAAGTTGTGTGCACAGCTCACAAGCCCAGAAAGCCGGAAGCTAGACAGGGACTCATACTATGCACAAAACAATCCCAAAACATTTTTTACATTTTGGATAGGGTAAGGGAGGGTCATAACCCCTGTAAGGTTTATTTCTGCCATATTCATCCCATTGGGGAGATTTACCTTCACTTCCCGTCCCATAGCCGAAACAGCAAGTGATAGGAAATCCCTGCAAATTAAGGGAATTTCTTGGAGACTCCCTCATCACCAGAACTAGTGTCCCCATTTGCATATTTTACCTCTATTACTTTTCTGGGGACAACCCAAAATTGTGGATTTCCTTTTACATTCACTTTTAATGATAATGGTAAACAGGACAAATAGAGAGGGTGAATCTCCCTAACAGGGACACAGACATCAATAAAAACCTAATAGATGTTTTAATCCCTCTTCACTCTGTCAAAAAAAAAAAGTTTTGCTTTTAGTTATACTTTAACCACCTCAATACTGGGCACTTACACCCCCTTCCCGCCCAGACCAATTTTCAGCTTTCAGCGCTCTCACACTTTGACAATTGCTCAGTCATGCAACACTGTACCCATATGAAATTTGCGTCCTTTTTTTCACACAAATAGAGCTTTCTTTTGGTATTTATTCACTAGTGGGTTTAATTTTTTGTGCTATAAATAAAAAAAGACCGTACATTTTGTGAAAAAAATGCCTTTTTCTTTGTTTCTTTCATAAAATTTTGAAAATTAGTAATTTTTCTTCATAAATTTTGGCCAAAGTTTATACTGCTACATATCTTTGGTAAAAATAACCCAAATTTGTGTATACTATTTGGTCTTTGTGAAAGTTATAGAGATCTACAAACTATGGTGCCAATCACTGAAAATTGATCACATCTGATCAGGCCTTCAGTACATCAGGTGAATCTCATTTCTTGAGACAAGTTAGGAAAGTACAAATACCCCCCAAATGACCCCTTTTTTGAAAGTAGACATTCCAAGGTATTAAGCAAGTAGCATGGTGAGTTTTTTTAAGTTGTCATTTTTTCCCACAATTCTTTGCAAAATTAAGATTTTTTTTTACAAAATTGTCATATTATCAGGTTATTTCTCACACACGGCATATGCATACAACAAATTACACCCCAAAATACATTCTGCTACTCTTCCTAAGTATGGCGATACCACATGTGTGAGACTTTAAGACAGCCTGGCCACATACAGAGGCCCAACATTGAAGTAGCACCACGTTCTACGAGCATAAATGACACATCTCATTTCTCAACCACCTATTACACTTTTGAAGGCCCTGGAGCACCAGGACAATGGAATTGCCCACAAAATGACCCCATTTTGGAAAGCAAACAGCCCAACGTATAATCTATGAGGCACAATGAGTCTTTTGAACGGTTCATTTTTTTCCAGTAGTTTTTGGAAAATGTGTAAAAAAAAATAAAAACGCATTTTTTTTACACAAAGTTGTCAATTTATAAGATATTTCTAACACATAGCATGTATATAGCAAAAATGACACCCCAAAATACGTTCTGCTACTCTTCCTGAGTATGGCAATACCACATGTGTGAGACTTTTACACAGCCTGGCCACATACCGAGGCCCAACATTGAAGTAGTACCTTCAGGCGTTCTAGGAGCATAAATTACACATTTCATTTCATTCCTACCTAACACACTTCTGAAGGCCCTGGAGCACCAGGACAATGGAATTACCCACAAAATGACCCCATTTTGGAAAGCAAACACCCCAACGTATATTCTATGAGGCATGGGCTACAGATAGGTACTTGGGTACTCTGATGGGCTGCAGATAGGTACTTGGGTACTCTGATGGGCAGGAGACAGGTACTCTGGTAACTTGATGAGCTGCAGACAGGTACTCAGTTACTCTGATGGGCTGGTGACAGGTACTCGGGTACTCTGATGGGCTGGTGACAGGTAATCAGGTACTCTGATGGTCTGGTGACAAGTACTCGGGTACTCTGATGGCCTGGTATTTGGGCACTCTGAAGGGCGGTGACAGGTACTCAGGTACTCGGTACTCATATAAACTGTGACAGGTACTCAGGTACTCAGATGGACTGTGACAGGTACTTGGGTACTCAGATGAACTGAGACAGGTACTCAGGTACTCGGGTACTCAGATGAACTGTGACAGGTACTCAGGTACTCAGATAGACTGTGACAGGTACTTGGGTACTCAGATGAACTGAGACAGGTACTCAGGTACTCGGGTACTCAGATGAACTGTGACAGGTACTCAGATGAACTGTGACAGGTACTCTGGACTGGTACTCATATGGACTGTGACAGGTATTCATATGGACTGTGACAGGTACTCGGGTACTCAGATGAACTGTGACAGGTACTCGGGTACTCAGTACTTTGATGGCTGGTGACAGATCCTCTTTATTGGGGGGGGGAGCAATCAGTGTGTGTACGCTGTAAGCGATAACAAGATGTTACCGCAGTCTCCTTCTCACACACGATCGGTGTGTGAGGAGGAGAACCAGACATGCACAGAACATGGGGCACAGCTAACGCGTTTTTAAGGGTGCACCCCCTTCCTCAGAGCTTGAGCTCATCCGAGGAAGGGGGTGCGCCCCCGAAACGCATTAGCTGTACCCCGTGTTCTGTGCATGTCCATGCACTGTGTTTATATGGCCTTTTGTCAGTTGCATTTTGTGAGTACACACTTTTATATAAAAATTTCTTATTATTAAATTATCTTTGGTAATGCACTAGGTGTGCCGCCTTCCATTTCTGTTTTTCTTGTAGTTCCAATACTTTTGGTAATATAGTGTACTTTCAATTGCTCAGTAATAAAACCTTTAAATCCACTATGTACGTGCTAAGACCTGCATTGAGTGTATGGTAGACATAAGAGGAAATAAATCCAGGTGAGGAAGTTTACAAGTCACCTATAAAGGGTACTGAAACCAAGAGATGGTTAAGAGGTAAAGGTTAACAATGCGTTCACGTGTGACAGGCAAGATGAAAATGTAAGTTGAACACCAGCCAAAATTTTTCGTTTGGACACATAATGGAAAGCTTGGAGCCTCTCTCGGGTGTATTGTTGTTGTCTGTGTTCCTGTTGGGGAGAATCATTCTCACTTCTTGTTGCTACTTTATTTCATCTAAGCAAAACTGGGTCAAGCAAATATTCGTACTTAGACCCCCCATCAATTTGTAAGTAGTGGTTTCCCCTAAATCTGTCAGTATTTTACCCCCAATCCGGCTCACAGTCCTTTTGAAAAACTTCTAAAGCCCCGTACACACGATCAGAAATTCTGCCAGCAAAGGTCGGATGTGAGCCTTTGGTCAGAAATTCCGACCGTGATGTATGCTCCATCGTACTTTTGCTGGCGAAATTCCAGCCAGCAAAAGATTGAGAGCAGGTTCTCTATTTTTTGGTCGGAAAAAGTTCCTATCCGAAAATGCGATCGTCTATAAATTCCGACGCGCAAAATTCCTACGCATGCTGGGAAACAATTGGACCCATGCTCGGAAGCATTGAACTTCATTTTCTCGGCTCGCCGTAGTGTTGTACGTCACCGCTTTCTTGACGGTCGAAAGTTCAGAGAACTTTTGTGTGACCGTGTGTATGCAAGCCGAGCTTGAGCGGAATTCCGTCAGAAAAACCATCCAAGTTTTTTCTGACGGAAATTCCGATGGCGTGTACAGGGCATAATACTGGTTTCATCAAAATCTCCAAATGGTGCAGAACTGCTGGCTCAGCACACACTTGAACTTGTTAACCGCTCACTTCGCTTTGTTCTGTGTTACCCCCAGGACCATAACTACCAATCACAGGACTCCGTAGCAGAGTTTTGATGGGGCCCCTGTGCCAACTCTCTCTGCCGCAGTTTGCGGTTTCAGCTGTGATTGTTCCTAAATCATGGACAGACAGCAAGAGAACTGTCAGCCTAGTCAGTACTCTACAAGAGAGCAGTGCTCTGCATAGATTTATAGTTGTATTAGTGATTATAATAATTAAAATGATATTTATACTAAGGAAAAATGATTAGGGTATGTGCACATGACTTTAAAAAACTAGCACAACAGGATATTGCTGGCAGAAGCTGGCAGCAAGACCCTGTGTAATAAATGCTCTGTACACTATATGTAAGTAATGATGGAGCACTGTTGCTAGGACGCAGATGGCTTCTTAAGGAAGCCACCTAGTGTCCTCCATTACTTGGACACAGACAGCTATTGTTGCCAAGTGTGCTCTGTTGCTAGGATGCAAACGGCTTCTCGAAGTAGCCACCTAGCATCCCCAATTGCTAGTGTAGCCAAGTCCCAGGCCCCTTGAGGCCTAATGGTGACCTCCAGAGTTAGGGGCAGCTGACATCCTTCTGTGTAGAGTGGGTTTCAAGGCATAGTGGGTATAATGCAAGGTAGATTGATGGGTGCCAGACACTTCTTGAATGCAAAGAGATTTATTGTCTCTTAAATAGAACTGAGGGAGAGAGGGTTAGGGCTAGGATGCCCTTTAGTAGATGCAATGTTAATTTGGCAGACTCTGAGACTTCTATAGGCAGACAGCCCTGCAGGGAAAGGCATCCAGCTAGACAACACATCTGCATGAGTAGGACCACTGTCTCTTATGGGAACAATCTTGTAACAGTTTCTAACAACGGTTGCAATGAACTCCTAGGACTCTACTCAGCTGAGCTCCCAGTCTTTCACTAGACTAACAGATCCACTCGCCACTGGATATCCTAAGCTCTTCCAATCTTCTCACTCAGTATCTTCCTCGAGCGTCATCCCCACGTCTCTGCTGGGTCCCTAGCTTGGCACTCACAGATACTCCTCAAACGTCACCCCGCTTGCCTGCTTGGTCCCTGGCTTGGCACACAATAATGCTCCGCCAGCATCACCTCCACTGTCTGGGTCCCTGGCTTGGCACCTGCTGAAGTTTTCCCAATTCTTCCCTGTCCCCGGTTGGTGAGAATAGTGCTCAGGTACTTGCTGCAGCTACTCACAGTGGTCTCCGGTAGCAAGGTGGATGGTCCCTTAGTGGCGACAGCTTCCCCTCGACCTCCAACCGCAGCTGGTTCTCCGGCCAGCAGAACTTCTGGTTGGACTGCAAGCCGCAGTCCCAATCCTGCGCCGCTCTCTTGCTTCTGGATAGGCCCTCAGACAGCCTAGCAGCCAGATGTCCCTATAGGCCCAAGGCTTATGGCCTAGCAATCTAGGGCATTACAACGCACGTTCCATCCAGACAGCCATCCAGGTGGCACAGAACCCCGGTCACCTGACCCCACCCAAATAAATAGGTTCTCCCAGCAGGCCAAGGGTTCAAGAAAATTCCTGCCCATTGGCTGAGACACCCCATTCATTCCTAGTCTGTCCTTGCAATGCCCTTGTCTTGTCTAATGTCACCAGGTACTCGGCCACCTAGCAACAGAAGAGAGAAGTGCAGCAATTTCAGAGTTAGAGTGAAATCAATTGACCCCCTAACAATTGGCCAAGGCAACTAACACTTGCCAGATAAATTTAATAGCAACCCTGCCCAAACACCAGGGTGCTACACTAGGATGCAAGAGGCCATTGTTGCCTAGAATCCTTCCATTGCTAGGATGCAGGCGACTTCTCAAGAAAGCCACTTATGCCCCGTACACACAGTCGGATTTTCCGACGGAAAATGTTTGATGGGAGCCTTTTGTCGGAAATTCCGACCGTATGTAGGCTCCATTGGACAGTTTCCATCGGAATTTCCGTTGCACAAAGTTTGAGATCTGGTTCTCAAATTTTCCGACAACAAAAACCGTTTGCATAAATTCTGATCGTGTGTACACAATTCTGACGCACAAAGTGCCACGCATGCTCAGAATCAAGCAGAAGAGACCGCACTGGCTATTGAACTTCATTTTTCTCGGCTCGTCGTACGTGTTGTACGTCACCACTTATAAGTAGGGTTGCACCGATACTTGTATCGTTATCTATATCAGTGTCGATACCGAGTATTTGCACAAGTATCAGTACTTGTGCAAATGCACCGATACCTGAAACCGTTACTTTCAGGCTCCGTTCTTTGAGCTGTCAGTGGGTCTCCCCTGTTGACATCTGAAGTGTTAAAGAAGTCCGGTAATTAGAGCTGTCAAAAAAAAGTAGCCGGCAATGTTTATTAACAACACTAAAATAAAAAGAAACATTGTTTCTTTTTGAATCTTTCTGTTTCTTCATCTGCAGATCAGAGGGATGAACAAATGTTCCTCTGTTTAACCCCTTATAAACCCTTATGCCCCGTACACACGAGGGGTACTTTCATTGGAAAAATCTTGGATGGTTTTTCCGATGCCTTGCATACACACGGTCACACAAAAGTTCTCTGAACTTTCGACCGTCAAGAACGCGGTGACGTACAACACTATGACGAGCCGAGAAAATGAAGTTCAATGCTTCCGAGCATGCGTCAAATTGTTTCCGAGCATGCGTGATTTTTTGTGCGTCCCAATTGCATCCAGACAAACGCATTTTCGGATAGGAACTTTTTCCTACCGAAAAATAGAGAACCTGCTCTCAATCTTTTACTGGCGAGAATTCTGCCAGCAAAAGTCTGATGGAGCATACACACGGTCGCATTTTCCGACCAAAAGCTCACATCGGTCTTTTGCTGGCGGCATTTCCGATTGTGTGTACGCGGCATTAGTCTACTCTAATCAGCCTTAATTAACTCCCTATTCTTCTCCATTTAATTATTTTCTTGCTTTTTTTTTTTTTTTGTTCACGTCTATATTTTATAAACGATAAACAATTAAAACTTTTTTTTGTTTGCTTTGTCAGCGATTATTTTTACAAATATATATTAACATATATTTACAAATTTCACATTGAAAAAGCGCAAAATGAAAAAATCTATATATTTCATTTGTAAATAACTTTTGCTTTGTACCATTGCTGACATCTGAAGTGAAAACAAAACAGTTGCGGTAGGTATCCGTAATTGGTATCAGTCCATCCCTACTTATAAGTATAACATTTATTAAAAGTAATGACAGATACAGATAATATTAGAAAATATAACAAGAATGCTTAACTAAAAATGCTGTTTCTGCCATGGGTCCCTCCTATTATATGGCATGGCACCCAAGTGACCACAGATGCATGCATGATTGCAAGCTCTGATTTGAGACTCAGCTCTTACAAGTTTTGGCTGTGATAATATAGGACTTGCATGTAGGAAATGGTCAACCCCCCACTCAGGAGCGGATTCGGGGGGGGGGGGCAATGGGGCAATTGCCCCCTCCGTGAATGCAGGTTAAAGCACTGGTGGCTGGCTCCACGGTGAGAGTGTGGGCGGGCCGTGCGGCTCGGTCGGTGAGCGGGCGGGTGAGAGTCTGAGAGAGCGGGCGGCTCGGTCTGTGAGCAGGCTGCTGGCCAATCAGGGAGCCGGCAGGTGGGGGAGCAGAGAGATGACATCATCTCTCACCGCCCGCCCTGCATCGCTGCAGTTCCACCCTCACTGTGCAGGCAGCCACGGGCAGCAGAGTGATTACATCATCTCTCTGCTGCCTGACTGGTAATCTGCTGCCTGACTCTCTGGGACAGCAAGAGACCACCTTAGCAGGAAAGTGACACAGCAAGTGACAATTGTAGCAGGCAAGTGACAATCCGCATCTGGTGGCAGGCGACGTAGCAAGTGACAAACCACAACGTGTGGCAGGTGATGTGGCAAGTGACAATCTGCATCTGGTGGCAGGTGACGTGGCAAGTTACAATTTGCAATGTGTGACAGGTGACGTGACAATCTGCATCTGGTGACAGGCAACGTGGCGAGTGACAATCTGCAACAGGTGGCAGGTGACGTGGCAAGTGACAATCCGCATCTGGTGGCAGGGGACGTGGCAAGTGACAATCCGCAACGTGTGGCAAGTGACAATCCACATCTGGTGGCAGGCGACGTGGCAAGTGACAATCCGCATCTGGTGGCAGGCAACGTGGCAAGTGACAATCCGCAATGTGTTGCAGGCGACGTGGCAAGTGACACACTCAGGGCTCCCACTGATTCTGCATTATGGTGAGTTGAACTATTTCATTTTATATAACGATGTGATAATAGAAATAATGCGCTTCAATCATTATGACACCATAACAACCATGGTGCAGTAATGGATGGAGCGCCAACACCAGCCATTTCCCTGATAAATTGCTCCCAAAAAAACGTAT
The DNA here is from genome assembly GCA_037952925.1 of Lithobates clamitans. Taxonomy (NCBI): domain Eukaryota; kingdom Metazoa; phylum Chordata; class Amphibia; order Anura; family Ranidae; genus Lithobates; species Lithobates clamitans. Next base: position 908,007 of record JBBGZY010001228.1, read on the forward strand.
TCTCTGGCAGTGCCCCTCCGGAGACTAGACTCTGGATCCGCCCCTGCCAACACTGCAAGCAATATGACCTTCTAAGGAAAATGGCACATTCCTGATAGGAGAGTGAGCTGGCTTGTCCATATAGTCAGTTTACAATGAAATTCCTTGGTATAAGATCAAGTAAAGTAACCAGAGTTTATGCCTTGTATTGCCCCTAACCAGGTTTAGAATTCATTATTAGATATTGTGAGCCATAGGAATTATGAAATATGCAATTTTCCTATCACCAGGACACAAGTGGGTTCTCAAGGAGGCCTCCTAGCATCCTTCTGTTGCTAGGCTTTCAATAAATCATAAGCGTAAATTACAGTCCATGTGCAGGACCTCAGATGCAGATTTTTGCAGTCTGTAGCAGAAATTAAATAAATATACACTGCTTAGATAGCTAAGCAAATGTTTCTTACTGCACAGAGAGGGATCTGTGACTAGCAATGATCCTGAGGTCTGACTTTATCCCTTCTATAATGGAAACTTCACAGTTTAGTTTTCCATAACAGCCTCCCTCATGGGGACCCTCCTACTCCAGGCCCGATAACAATCACGTGGACTGTTATGGCTATTGTTAAGCTGGCCACACATGGATCAAATTTTGTCCAGTTCAGCAGGGACCAGCCGAATTTCGATCCATGTAAGGGCACCCTGGTTGTACAGTCCATCAATCGATCAGCCAGCCTGTTGGGTTTTTCCTGAACGATTAGTGCAGCTGGCTATAAGCTGGCAACACTAATCATTGTGTTCTGCTGGCAGGGAAGGCTTCCCGCACTCCCCACCTATAGAGCACAATAGTGCTGCAGAAGTGGGTCAAGCTACTCGTGAAAGAAAGAAAATTCCATAATGTGTGGCCTGCTTTACGCCACTGGATACCCCAAATGTTGACTGCAGTGTTTGTCAGATGCTGGTCACCCAGGCTTTGAAAGTACATACAGCGGGTAAAATAAGTATTGAACACGTCACCATTTTTCTAGGTAAATGTATTTCTAAAGGTGCTATTGACATGAAAATTCTCACCACATGTCTGTAACATAACATACAAAGAAACCAAAACAAATACAGTCAGGTCCATAAATATTGGGACATCGACACAATTCTAATCTTTTTTGGCTCTATACACCACCACAATGGATTTGAAATGAAACGAACAAGATGTGCTTTAACTGCAGACTTTCAGCTTTAATTTGAGGGTATTTACATCTGAATCAGGAGTAGGAATTACAACAGTTTGTATATGTGCCTCCCACTTTTTAAGGGACCAAAAGTAATGGGACAGATTAACAATCATCCATCAAACTTTCACTTTTTAATACCTGGTTGCAAATCCTTTGCAGTCAATTACAGTCTGAAGTCTGGAATGCATAAACATCACCAGACGCTGGGTTTCATCCCTGGAGATGCTCTGCCAGGCCTCTACTGCAACTGTCTTCAGTTCCTGGTTATTCTTGGGGCATTTTACCTTCAGTTTTTTCTTCAGCAAGTGAAATGCATGCTCAATCGGATTCAGGTCAGGTGATTGACTTGGCCATTGCAAAACATTCCACTTCTTTCCCTTAAAAAACTCTTTGGTTGCTTTCGCAGTATGCTTCGGGTCATTGTCCGTCTGCACTGTGAAGGACCGTCCAATGAGTTCTGAAGCATTTTGCTGAATATGAGCAGATAATATTGCCCGAAACACTTCAGACTTCATCCTGCTACTTTTGTCAGCAGTCACATCATCAATAAATACAAGAGAACCAGTTCCATTGGCAGCCATACATGCCCACGCCATGACACTACCACCACCATGCTTCACTGATGAGGTGGTATGCTTTGGATCATGAGCAGTTCCTTTCCTTCTCCATACTCTTCTCTTCCCATCACTCTGGTACAAGTTGATCTTGGTCTCATCTGTCCATAGGATGTTGTTCCAGAACTGTGAAGGCTTTTTGTTATCAATCTTCTTTTTATTAAACTTTTTAAAAAAGACAAGTAATACACATCATACCATCTTCAAAAATACATACATTAAAAATTCCTTTTACATAATATATAATCTTAATGATACCCACTTCCTCCTGTTTCTATAGAATCATCTGAATTCCTATTACTCATACATACCTCAAAACATTCATTTCCTATTGCTCATACATACATCTAAACATTAAAAAAAAAAAAATGTAAGGTAGAAAGAGGGGCTATGGATCATGTATGGTACAGTTGTCAAGGAGCGAGGAGCTTCTGGGACAAAATATTTGAGATATATCAGAAAGTGTCAGGAATAGAAAGGAGTCCAAATATAAGCACCTCGTTGTTCTCCCTTACATCAGATACAATTAGGGTAACCAAAATAGATATTCTTCACCACATGACAACTGCAGCTAGAACAATTATAACGTGAAATTGGAAAAAAACTAATAAGCCAACTGTGTTGGAATGAATATGTGAAATGAACGAAATTGAATATATGGAAAAACAGATAAGAGAAGAAGGGTATGTAGGGGGTCAGATGCCAGAAAAATGGCAAAAATGGGAGGAATTTCGGTCCTCGAATGGATTGATGGAGTATTTATAATTGGAGGGGAATGGGAAGCATATGAGATGAAAGGGAAGGAAGAAAGGGGAGGAAAAAGAAAGGTAAAAAGAAAGGGGAAGGCTTTTTTTAGATGTTGTTTGGCAAACTCTAATCTGGCCTTCCTGTTTTTGAGGCTCACCAATGGTTTACATCTTGTGGTGAACCCTCTGTATCCACTCTGGTGAAGTCTTCTCTCGATTGTTGACTTTGACACACATACACCTACCTCCTGGAGAGGGTTCTTGATCTGGCCAACTGTTGTGAAGGGTGTTTTCTTCACCAGGGTAAGAATTCTTTGGTCATTCACCACAGTTGTTTTCCATGGTCTTCCGGGTCTTTTGGTGTTGCTGAGCTCACCGGTGCTTTTTTTTCTTTTTAAGGATGTTCCAAACAGTTGATTTGGCCACACCTAATGTTTTTGCTATCTCTCTGATGGGTTTGTGTTGTTTTTGCAGCCTAATGATGGCTTGCTTCACTGATAGTGACAGCTCTTTGGATCTCATATTGAGAGTTGACAGCAACAGATTCCAAATGCAAATAGAACACTTGAAATGAACTCTGGACCTTTTATCTGCTCCTTGTAAATGGGATAATGAAGGAATAACACACACCTGGCCATGGAACAGCTGAGTAGCCAATCGTCCCATTACTTTTGGTCCCTTAAAAAGTGGGAGGCACATATACAAATTGTCATTCCCACACTGTTCACCTGATTTGGATGTAAATACCCTCAAATTAAAGCTGAAAGTCTGCAGTTAAAGCACATCTTGCTTGTTTCATTTCAAATCCATTGTGGTGGTGTATAGAGCCAAAAAGATTAGAATTGTGTTGATGTCCCAATATTTATGGACCCGACTGTAAGTTCAGAAATTAAGTTATGTGCAATAAACTGGAATGACACAGGGAAAAAGTATTGAACACACAAAGAAAGGGAGGTGGAAAAAGGTACGGAAAGCCAAGACACCAGCTGAAATCTATCAGTAATTAGAAAGCAATCCTGCCCCTTGTCAGTGCAAATTAATATGTGCCGGTTCAGTCTCAACTGATGGCCTATAAAAAGGTGTCTCATTTCCAAGGTGTCGCACAAGAAACATCTTATGATGGGTAAAAGCAAAGAGCTCTCTCAAGACCTTCACAACCTTATTGTTGCCAAACACACTGATGGCATTGGTTACAAAAGGATTTCTAAACTTATGAATGTTCCAGTGAGCACTGTTGGGGCCATAATCAAGAAGTGGAAAGAACATAATTTTAACATAAACCGGCCACGACCAGAGGCTCCTCGCAAGGTGTCTGACAGAGAAGTGAAAAGAATTATCAGAGTTGTCCAAGAGTCAAGGACCACTTGTGGAGAGCTTTAGAAAGACCTGGAATTAGCAGGTACAATTGTTTCAAAGAAAACGATAAGTAATGCCCTCATCCACTATGGCCTGTATGTACGCTCACCACACACGACTCCATTGCTTTAGAAAAAGCATTGTTTAAAGTTTTCTACACAACATTTAGACAAGCCTGTGAAATACAGGGAGAATATAGTCTGGTCAGATGAGACCAAAATTGAACTCTTTGGATGCCATAATACACACCATGATTGGAGGTGAAATGGCACTGCACATCACCCCAAAAACACCCATGCCAACAGTGAAGTTTGGAGGTGGGAACATCATGGTGTGGGCGGGGCTGTTTTTTTAGCAGACGGTTCTGGCAAACTTCATGTCATTGAAGGAAGGATGAATGGAAAAATGTACCAAGACATTCTTGATAAAAAATTTGCTGCCAACTACCAGGAGGAGGATGAAGATTAAACGATGGTGGACATCTGAGCAATCAATGATCCCGAACACAAAGCCAAGGAAACTCTCAATTGGTTTCAAAGAAAGAAAATAAAGCTGCTAGAATGGCCCAGCCAATCACCTGACTGGAATCCAATAGATAATCTATAGAAAGAACTAAAGATCAGAGTTCATAGAAGAAGCCCACGGACCCTTCAAGATTTGAAGACTGTTTGTGTGGAAGAATGGGCCAAAATCACTCCTGAGCAACGCATGCGACTAGTTTCTGAATACGGGAGGCGTCTTGAAGCCGTCATTACCAACAAAGGATTTTGTACGAAGTATTAAATACATTTCAGTTAGCATGTTCAATACTTTTTTCCTGTGTCACTCCATTTCATTACTTATAACTTAATTTCTGAACTTATTTGTTTTGGTTTCTTTGTGTGTATGAATTGCATCGGTTGCTACTGACATGTGGTGACGTGGTGAAAATTTCATGTCAATAGCACCTTAAGAAATATATTTACCTAGAAAAATGGTGACGTGTTTAATACTTATTTTACCCGCTGTATAAGTCTAATTATTGCTAACAAACTAAAAGCTCAAAGCTGTGGTTTTTGCACCTTGCACTTCATCTATGTCTTATTCAACTTCTATTAAATGTAAAAAAAAAGAAGAAAGGAAATAAAGGGTCACACTGATGCCCTTTGGTAATGTGCGGTAAAATGTGTGAATGGAAGGCCCAGTGTCGGGACAAGGTCATCCAATGAGTGGAAAGGGTAAACTGTGATCAACCCTCAGATGAAGAAATGGGTGGGGCCAATAGTGGCACGTGTAGAGCACATGCACGTGCAACTTTGTCAAAATGTATGTAATATTTGTGGAATACACTGAAATAGTGGCAATGGTTGTAGTACAGCAAACTGAATAGTTTCAAATAGATGCACAAATATGGGGCTAACAGAGGCAAATGAAAAAATGTTCCTGTGTCAGTGGTGTCCCTAGAAGGAAATATGCCCCTGTGTCGGTGGTGTCGCTGGAAAAAAAAAATGTCTCTATGTCGTGGTGTCACTGAAAGGAAAAATATCCCTATATTGATGTCACTGGAAGTTTCTGCATTGGTGGTGTCACTGGAATCAAAGAATGTCCCTGCATCAGTGGTTTAATTCAACATGGAAAAGAAAAAGGTAACAGCGCTCTCAGCAGGGACAACCCAATCCATACACCAGGTCCACTCACAGGTGCCGAGGCTCGATGTATCCCAACACACTCCAATGCAACAATAGTAAGAAGAGCTGGCAAGACTTTAATCCTTGAAGTGTCGTTTACTGGTACATCAGAGTGACAATAAAACAATAAACCTGACGCGTTTCGGCAATAGCCTTAGTCGTAGACTAGCTACGACTAAGGCTATTGTCGAAACGCGTCAGCATTATTGTTTTATTGTCACTCTGATGTACCAATAAAAACGACACTTCAAGGATTACAGTCTTGCCGGCTCTTCTTACTATCAGTGGTTTAATTGCAAAGACAAATGCTACTGTGTCCATGGTGTCACTGGAAGGAATATATGTCCCTGCATCAGTTGTGTCACTAGAAGCAATAATTGCCTCTGCATCAGTGGTGTCACTGGAAGGAAAAATGTCCCTTCATCGTTGCTGTCATTGTAAGGAAAAAAATGCCCCCACCTCAGTGGAATCACTGGAAGGACTAAACGTCCCTGTGTTAGGGGTCACCAGAAGGAAAAATGCCCACGGGTCTGTGGTGTCACTGGAGGGAATAAATTTCCCAGCGTCAGGGGTGTCACTGGAAGGAAAAATGTCCCTGCATCAGTGGTGTTGCTAAGAGGGAAAATGGCCCTGCATCAGTGTCAGTGGGAAAAACATTCTCTTGCATCATTGGTGTCAGTTTGAGGAGGACTACTTTGGCATTTCTGCCAGTGGGGTGAAGCAGGAGAGCTAGGAGGTGGACTCTGATGAGTGCATGGAACTAAAGGGATCTGTGGGGCTCTGGGGGAGGAAGGGACTGAAGGACTGTAAGGGAGGGAGGAGCCCAAGGGGCTCTTCGAGGGTTCTGAGGAAGAGAGGGGAGGTCTAGAACTGAGTTGTCCTCCCACCCAGGGCCGTCTTTAAGGCAGGGCAAAAGGGGCAGCTGCCCTGGGCCCTGTCATTGTTGTGGAGCCCAAAGCAGCTGCCTCATACTTGCCATCTATCCCAGTGTAAATTCCCTTGTCCTTTGAAATTTTAGTTCTGTGCTGCGTCCCAATATCTCAGTGTGAAGTGCTGCTACTAATGCTGCCCAGCTCTGCCTTATTGTTGTGTACAGATGACTCAGACCCTGTGTTTACATGTAAATGGAGCAGTGAGCAGTAATACTGTACAGTAATCTCTAGCAACCAATTAGCAAGCAGAAATCATTTGCTGTAACCTCTAGCAACTAATCATTGAGCCGTAATGTGTGCTGTAACCTCTAGCAACCAGTCAGTAAGCAGTAATGATATGCAGTAACCGCTGGCAACCAATCGCAATTGCTGCCTGATCTGATACAGTAAACTGATTTTAAGTCTAGCTGCTATTTATTGTATGTCCCAGAGCAGGTGGAGAGTGAAATTGCATGGGGGGGGGGGCCCAGGAAAATTTTTGCCCAGGGTCTAATCAATATTAAAGACGGCCCTGCTCCCACCCTCTGTGTTCTCACTAACTTCAGACCTCAGCGCAGCAGCTACCAGGAGTGAAGGCAGCTTCTCCTTCGTTCCATCTCTGGTCATGCGATATGTCACATGACAAAGGAAGATGAGAAGAAGTGTGCCTTCACCCCCCCTACCCCCCCCCCCCCCCCACACTGTGGCACTGTGCTGAGAAAAAGGTGCCTTCGCATTGGCTGCTCGCTCTCATCTACCCACAGCAGGCTACTATCGGAGGGAGGAGATAACAAAATCCTCCCTCCAGCAGCTATCAAGCCCCTGCTCCTTCTGACAGGAGTGACTCTGCAGGCACTGCTCTCATTCATGCAGTTGTAGAATACATCACCTCCTTTTCGCCACACATCAACAGGTGCACTTGAATGGGTTGGTATTCCCATCCAAAATCCACTTTGTCTGCAAAAAACAAAACAAAACAGGCATTCAAGAGGCAGAATGTAGCTGCTTGGATGCCTGGCTGCTGCTCTACTGCCCTCTGAAAAGTGATTCACTACTTATTGCTTTTTGGAGGAGCAGCAGAGACTGCTACCTGCCTAAACAAGTCCTTCTGGTTTCAGAGCTGTCTGGTTTCAGAGGGTAAGAGGGACCTGTCACTTGCACAATCCTTATCAGTGCCCTTGTAAAAGCAATGTAGTTACATAGTTACATAGTTAGTTACATAGTTAGTCAGGTTGAAAAAAGACACAAGTCCATCCAGCTCAACCATAAAAAAATATATATATATATTGTACAATCCAATAGACCCAATTCTATACCCTCAGTTGATCCAGAGGAAGGCAAAAAACCCCAGCAGAGCATGCTCCAATTTGCTACAGCAGGGGAAAAAAATTCCTTCCTGATCCCCCAAGAGGCAATTATGTGTTAAAAATAAACATATAAATAAAGTTTAATAAAATAAATATAAAAACACCCAAACATTTTTTTAAGCCCCCTTGCCCTCATCTACATATGCACATGCAGGTATTACATATCTAGAAATAAGATTGCTGCTCACGCCAGAGTGAAAGCATTGATTATTGGACCACCAATCTTGGTTAAATCTAAGTTGATGACCTTTTAAAGCATTGCCATGTGCAATTTTGCGTACTGTAGTTTATAGCCATTTAACGGGAATACACAATTTTAAGGCTTGGCATATTTGCTAACCATTTACTCAATGCAGCCTCTTATTTTATATTTTACCAAAAAAAGTCTGTAATAGCCTGAGGGACGACATCACTATATGACGAAACGCGTAGGGTGGAGCGATGTGCTGACATCATTGCGGTCCTCGAGTCCTAGAAGGATGAGTTGCTGCTAATCTGCCAGCTGGCGTATTTGTTTTTAAAGGCGGAAATTCACTTTTCTTGATGTAAGTGCAATCTTTTTTAATGTTTGAAATAAAGTTTTAAGGATTTTGTGGATGGTGTGGACACTGATAAAGAGTATTATTCCATCACTTTTGAATATTTTTTAAAACACCTGTGTTTGGTGGATTGAGTTGAATCTTACTACTAGCGCCACTTCGTATAGGACTACATGATATGAAACTGTGTTTATATCTCACACAAGAGTTCCTGCTCTAATAATTTGTATACAATTTTAGTTTTTAGTGCAGTTTCTATCCTATTTGAAATTTTGCAGAGCTTCTGAGCTACAGAGGTGCTGGAAGGAGGAGTTTCATAAGGTAAGGTCAGCACAGGAATTGTTGCTTGCAGGCAGCATTGTCCCTTAAGTGATTGTAAAGAGAATTTTTTATCCCATATTTTTTTGCTATACGGCACTGCGTTGCTTTAACTGACAATTGCGCGGCCGTGCGACGCTGTACCCAAATAAAGTTAATGTGGGTTAATGAAGTTAATTTCTTCATAAATTTAGGCCAATATGTATTCTGCTACATATTTCTGGTAAAAAAAATCCCAATAAGCGTATATTAATTGGTTTGCACAAAGTTATATGGGATATATTTATGGAATATTATATATATATATATATATATATATATATATATATATATATATATATATATATATATATAATTTTTTTTTTTTTTTACTAGTAATGGCGGCGATCAGAGATTTTTAGTAGGACTGCGACATTGCGGTAGATAAATCTGACACTAGGTGACACTTTTTGCAGACCAATGACACCAATACAGTCATCAGTGCTTAAAAAAAATCCACTGTCACTGTATAAATGACACTGGTAGGGAAGGGGTTAACATCAGGGGCGATCAAAGGGTTAAATGTGTCCCCTGGGAGTGCTTTCTTACTGTGGGGGGTGTGCTTTGACTAAAGGAAAACAGAGATCCGTGTTTTTGCTTAGCAGAAACACAAGATCTCCATTTCCCCTCTGGCAGAATGGTGGTCTGCCTTGTTTACATAGGCCATTCTGCCTCTCCTCAGAACGATCGGCGGGTTCCGACATTGCACCTGCCGGACCCACTGATTGGCTCCAGCTGTGATTGGACAGGTACGTGATTTTGTGCCCTAGGGCCGCCCTGCTGCAGTATATTTGCCGGTCCATAAGTGGTTAAAAAAACAAACACGTCGATACTTACCTGCTCTGTGCAGTGGAATTGCACAGAGCGGCCACAAAACCTCCTCTTTTCAGGTCCCCCGCTGGCATTTCTGGCTCCTCCCCTCTGTTCAGTGCCTCCATGGGAAGCCGCTTCCCATGGAGGCACACGTGCTTGCTGGCACCGGAGCCCCACTGCTGTGTCCATTGACAGTGGGACTCAACCCCGCCCCCCCGCTCCCTTGCCACTGGCTTTGATTGACAGCACTGGGAGCCAATGGCACCCAGTGCCCCAGTTAAGCCAGTGAGACCCGGAAGTGAGGGGGGAGAAGGTCTGCAGCCGTTCAAGGGGGATGCTGATACCTAAACATTTTTTTACTCTATGCAAGAAATGCATTAGGGTACAAAATGTTTAGGCTTTACAACGACTTTAAAAATTGAGGAGAGGCTGCAAAGCATGCAGGGAATCCAAGAAGTTGTAGAAAGAGACGGCCAGCATCACTCACTCACAACATGAAAGGAGATTTATCAAGTAAGTTTACAGTGGATTGTCAAATATAACTATTGTTTGTATTGCTAGTGCAATGTTGATCATAGAATACACTTAATTCAATTTAATGCGGTAAATTAATGAAATGTAATTTAATAACATTTAATACAATTAATGTAATTTATAAATTAATTAGACTTAGCAAGCTAGAGGAACGCACCTAACCAGAAATCCTGGAACTGATCATCTGAAGAGTGGTTCGTCTTTCATGATCAGAGAAATAGTAACACACACACACACGTCAAAATGCCAACACCGATTACCTCCCTATATGAGATCATACTTTTTTATAGGTGAATTAATTGCCATTCCCATTGATCCAACTCACCACAATCTACTAGATGATCAACATGAATTAAAAAAGAAGGGCTTGGAGGTACTTGATCGAAGTGGGCTTACTCTCTCAGTGTAAAGTGAGGGCAAGGTTCATCGCTCCCCACATTGCTTTTATTCACCGTGATCACTTTTATCTATGTATGTTGGTTTTAATAAACCCTCCTTTTTGACCTGCAGTATTGGAGCCCACCCTCTCTTTTTTCATATACATTGTACTTGGATGAGAGCTGTCGTGGTGTTCCTTTTGGATAGTTGCCGTTCCGGTTTGGTCGAGATCCATGAGGTCGTTTGAAGATATCACTGGAGACCAGGCGCGGACTGACCATTGAGCCACTCGGGCACTGCCCGAGGGCCCTGGGCCACTAGGGGGCCCCATCAGGGTTGCCAGCCTCAGTAAAACCAACGGACAGTATGTATAAATCTGTGTTTTTTTTACATCTGTCTGTGTATACTGTGTGTACATGTATGTGTATACTGTGTGATTGTATACTGTGTGTGTGTATACTGTGTGGCCCCATAATCTCTGATTGCCTGGGGGCCCCATAATCTCCTATTGCCGGGGCCCCATGAGTTATCAGTCCGTCCCTGCTGGAGACTCTGGCTTTCTACCTCCATCCGAGAGAACCACTGATTTGGTTGTCCAGGCTTTTATGATTCGGAGAGTATCCAATCTTATTCGCCTTCAGGATTCACCATTGTTGATGTTTTATATTACATCTTGCACGCTGGAAGATCATCACTTCATTGTTGTGGATTTCTACATATATTTTTTTATTCTTTTGGATTTATAATATGAGGCTCACGTAAACATTTTTTCACTTTCGTATATATGCATTCATTTCACTAGGATGGACTTATATTTATTTATATTATTTGATTATTGCACTTATCACTTGTGCACATATTTTGTTGGCGTTACATTTTCTTGCACCCTTTGTATTTGAATTTTTGTCACATTCCTGTGTAGCTGCTGTTATATATTTTTTATTTAGTTATATATTTTGCGCAGTATTATTTTACTTCCCTAAAGTAGAATATAAAGTATGAAGTGGAGTGCAGTGTTAATTTCGTCAACGAAAACTTTTAATTGGACACTTACCTGTCCCTGGGTCCAGCGATGCGGGGGATCGAAGCCCCGCTCGTCCCCCCCCTCCGCTCGTCGGCGCCGGCATTTCAACTGTGGGCGCCGGGCTGTGGCTTCACAGCCTGGCACCCACTGCATATGCGCGAGCGGCGCCGCGCGCCGTGATTGGCCGCCCAATCACCTGGGACCTGTAATGGGTCCCAGATGATTGACAGGAGGGAGGGAGCAGAGCGGAGCCCTTCCTGTGCCGAGGGGGAAGTGATGTCACCAGCCCAGGCAAAGGAAGAGGCAGACTAGGAGGGACCACCTAGCAACAGGCATTTAGAGGTAAGTAAAAAAAAAAATAATATCCAAATGTTTTTTTGTTTTGTTTTTTAGAATTTTTCAGGTATTTTTGTTTTTTTGGGTGGAACCCCACTTAACTTCTGGTTTTCACTGAAAACTTATGCCTAATCAGGAAAGTATCATCTTACCATCTTATGCCTAATCAGGAATGTATCCAGAGAGATGTGACCCTATGCTTTCCTTTCTCATCAGGAACATTACCCTATTGCTACTACTGTCCCTACCAGACGGGGTACCTTACCCTACACTACCCACTCGCATAAAAGGGTGCCAAATCCCGGGGCCAAAATCTTAAAAATAGACTCTGCTACAGCTAAGATGGCCATCAAAAGTCACATGGGCAACCAGCATCCAATTGGATTGCTGCTCCTGTGACTCAGCAAACCATAAAAGAACCCTGTTCCCAATGACTTCCTCTCCCTCTGCATTGCCGCTGCGGTTCAGCGCCACCTGTAGTGGAGACAGCAGATTGCACCTGCCTATAAACATACTGCTGAGTCTACGGGGTTGATTTACTAAAGGCAAATAGCTCTGGAGCAACTTACTAAGCTCTGGAGCAACTGCATTTGCAAAAGGCATGACCCCCAGTCTCCAACTCCTTTAGCATGTTTGCAGTCTCTGACCATGTCCTGCACCACGTCTGCAGTCTCTACCCATTACTTGTAACAAGACCATAGTGTTTGACCATTTTCTGTTGCATGTAAGCAGTTCCCGACGACTTTTACTAAATCACATATGTGGCCCGTAAGTGACGTCAGGGACCACACTTGAGGCACCCATATATCAAGAAATGTAACCACCACTGGTCTAAGGCCTCACTTCGCTATCCAAAGCAATAAAAAAAAAACTAAAAAAAAAAAGGTATGGGCATGGTGAGAAACCCATGTGTACAGCCAACCTTTCAACCTTTGCCTTTGGCTCCACCAAGGATAGGGGCACCCTGCATAAATAAATAATGTAGTACATTCCTATTTGTGTATGTATTATGCCATGAAATTGCTGCATTGTTGCAGCTTTTGCATCTCATTTGCGAGGTGTACCACTTCCTTCCTGAGCTGCCCAAAAAAAGACTCTCAAATTAGACCTTTCTTTTAACTTGTGATGAATTTCGTTTCTATTTCATCTACGTCTTGTGACCGCAAAACATTCGTTTTCACTTGCGTATTTACTTTGGGTTTCACAGTTGTTGCTGCTCTTTGGTTTCTTGTAAAAGGCTTACACGTCTACACACCCATTAATAAAACAGGAGAGGGTTTGTCATGAATAAATTACATAAATGTAAGTTAAAGACAAGTACCGGCAACTGTAAAAAATAGCTTTTTAGTTGGATTATCCATCCCTTCTAAAGTCATACAATCATTACTTAATTCAGAGAATGTAATCATCTGAAAAAATGGTCTCCACACCAAGTGAAAGCTGTAGTAATTTACATTTAAATTAAAAGTGTATGTAAATCCTAAAAATCATCATATTTTCTATCCTTTTGATCTGTTTAATATATTCACAGGGCTGCCGATAAGGGGTACCACCGGTCCTTCTGTACGGGTCTGGCCAGCAGGAGGAATCGAATGGGCACGGAGGGTGATTGAGGCAGTAGGGAAGGGGGGAGGAGGGGCAATTACAGGAACCAATCCCCTGGGTGGCTTTCTCTGCAGCAGCTAAAAGCTGGCTTCTCCTCCTCTATCCCCCGCTGGCACTGCTGCGAAGAGGAGGGTGGGAGCACACAGAGGGGCCCGGGCAGCAGGGGAAATCGGATGTGGGCAGAGAGGGGAATCGATGTAGCAGGGGGGGTAATTATAGGAACTGATCCCCTGGGTGGCTCTCTCTGCAGCAGCTAAAAGCTGGCTTCTTGTCCTCTCCCTCCTGCTGGCAGCCCTGCAAGGGGGAGGGTGGGAGCACACAGAGGGGCCCAGACAGCAGGGTAAATCGGATGTGGGCAGGGAGGGGGATCGATGTAGCAGGGGGGGTAATTAGAGGAACTCATCCCCTGGGTGGCTCTCTCTGCAGCAGCTAAAAGCTGGCTTCTCCTCCTCTCCTTCCCGCTGGCACTGCTGCGAGGAGGAGGGTGGGAGCACACAGAGGGGCCCGGGCAGTAGGGGAAATCAGATGTGGGCAGGGAGGGTGATTGATGCAGCGGGGAGGGTGCAATTACAGAAACCGATCCCCTGGTTGACCCTCTCTGCAGCAGCTAAAAGCTGGCTTCTCCTTCTATCCCTCCTGCTGGCTTTCAGCTGCTGCAGGGGATTGGTTCCTGTAATTGCTCCCCCCTCCCCCGCTGCATTGATCACCCTCCCTGCCCACATTCCATTGCCCTTGTTGCCGGGCCCCTCTGTGTGCCCCCACCCTCCCTCTCACAGCGCTGCTGACTTCCCATCTCTCCTCTCCCGGGCATGCAGGGGGATAGTTTCAGGCTGGAGAGCGGGTTCTCTGGCCCATACCATGTGAAACTTTATGAGGCTGCAGTGGCTGTACGAACACAGGTATATGAAAAAGTAGAGGTGATTGTTTCACAGTGCCAACATCCAAATATAAGGATATAGAAAGAGAGAGGTTCCCCTTGGGGTAGGACTTTAGCGGCACTAAGATAAATGTCACAAATCAGTAAAATAGAAAAATGGTTATATATTTATTGAAAATACATAGATAAAAACATGGATCACGGAGTGTACACATTACTGATATCGCAAATAGTTGAGGTAGATGGTAAATAGGATTGATCCTTCACCCGACGCGTTTCAGAGTCTACTAGAGATACTCCTTCCTAAGGGGTAGATAGGATATAGAAACTCTATGAAATAAGTACAAACAATCAATCTCTATACAAATCATTCACAGATAGTATTGCAATGCAAAAAACTATTACATACAAAACTTACAATTGTATGTATTTTCAATAAATATATAACCATTTTTCTATTTAGTTGATTTGTGACATTTATCTTAGTGCCGCTAAAGTTCTACCCCAAGGGGAACCCCTCTCTTTCTAGAACACAGGTATAGGTCCTAATTTGGTAGGTGTGTGGCTCTGAATGCACGCTGTCTGTGTTCGGGCCGTACACCTGCACCCACACCCATAGCGTAACATTGGCTGACTGCACACAGCTGCAGGCAGCTCCAGCCACATACACACACCACTCATGTGAATGAGCCCCAAGACATCATCCACACACAGAGCTTTATTTAATAACTCAATACAGTTTTATCATTTAGATTCAGCAGGGATTTTGTAAGTTATGTTGCGTCTGTGTCTACAATGAATGGGTTTAGAGTATATTAAACAAAACTATGATGTTTTTAGGGGGCCCTGCCAGCATGGGGGCCCTTGATTTCTAACAGTAGCCCTGTCTGTTCAATATCTGTTAAACCCAACGAGCTGATATGGGCTGAATGTTATCAGTTAGGATTGCTTCCAGTTCTCTCTGTGGACTACACAACATGTCACCCCATGTTATAGGGAAGGGGATAGCGGAAGGTGTTCTGTAGTCCTTTATTTATACCCGCTGATCCTGCCAGTAACACACTACCTGCCCTAGTGCTATTCCTCCATAGATACAATACTGTGAGTGAACATTGTCACTCTATGACCGGAAGTGTTTTACTGGCAGGTTCAGTAGGTATAAATAAAGATATGAAGAAAAAACATAGGCCTGCTTACATCTGTGGTTGGTGGCTGGTAAATTCATGTGGTTGAGGCACGTTTTTGAAAAAAATGAATACTTACAGTATCCCACAAAAGTGAGTGCACGCCTCACATTTTTGTAAATATTTTATTATATCTTTTCATGTGACAACACTGAAGAAATGACACTTTGCTACAATGTAAAGTAGTGAGTGTACAGCTTGTATAACAGTGTAAATTTGCTGTCCCCTCAAAATAACTCAACACACAGCCATTAATGTCTAAACCGCTGGCAACAAAAGTGAGTACACCCCTAAGTGAAAATTTCCAATTTGGGCCCAAAGTGTCAATATTTTGTGTTGGCCACCATTATTTTCCAGCACTGCCTTAACCCTCTTGGGCATGGAGTTCACCAGAGCTTCACAGGTTACCACAGGAGTCCTCTTCCCCTCCTCCATGATGACATCACGGAGCTGGTGGATGTTAGAGACCTTGCGCTCCTCCACCTTCCATTTGAAGATGCCCCACAGATGCTCAATAGGGTTTAGGTCTGGAGACATGCTTGGCCAGTCCATCACCTTTACCCTCAGGTCCTTTACCAAGGCAGTGGTCATCTTGGAGGTGTGTTTGGGGTCGTTATGTTGGAATACTGCCCTGTGGCCCAGTCTCCAAAGGGAGGGGATCATGCTCTGCTTCAGTATGTCACAGTACATGTTGGCATTCATGGTTCCCTCAATGAACTGTAGCTCCCCAGTGCCGGAAGCACTCATGCAGCCCCAGAACATGACACTCCCACCACCATGCTTGACTGTAGGCAAGACACATTTGTCTTTGTACTCCTTACCTGGTTGCCGCCACACATGCTTGACACCATCTGAACCAAATGAGTTTATCTTGGTCATCAGATCACAGGACATGATTCCTGTAATCCATATCCTTAGTCTGCTTGTCTTCAGCAAACTGTTTGCGGGCTTTCTTGTAAATAATCTTTTGAAGAGGCTTCGTTCTGGGACAACAGCCATGCAGACCAATTTGATGCAGTGTGTGGCGTATGGTCTGAGCACTGGCAGGCTGACCCCCCACCCCTTCCACCTCTGCAGCAATGCTGGCAGCACTCATACGTTTATTTCCCAAAGACAACCTCTGGATATGACACTGAGCACGTGCACTCAACTTCTTTGGTCGACCATGGCGAGGCCTGTTCTGAATGGAACCTAATGACTGCCTAATTTGCCTAATGCATTACCACAGTCTTGAGGGATAGGTGCTCCGGCAGCGTTAAACGGGCTTTGCGGTGGCTGACTAGCCGATTTGCATCATGACTTTATTTTAGTTTAATATTATTTTTTTGAGAAAGGGGAGGTGTACAGTACACAAATACATTGTTCAATAACACATAGATAGAAATAGACACAATTTTAATACTAGTCCCATAACGTCTCAGGGTATAGAGAATTTGTTAGCTTCAACTGAGTTAATTTGGTATATAAGCCTGTGCAGCTATATCATCTATCATGATATATTAATGGTCGGTGAGCACTACTATCCACTCAACGAGCGGTGCCCACACATTACAAATATGCTAGGGCTTGTTATTGTGCTAAACGCAATTTCTCTGTAACAAGACCTTGTAACAAGATTTCACTTAAACAGTTAAACAGTTGCGTTGGTAGAGTCCTCTGCAGCCCATGGAATAAATTCCGGGGAATAACAAAACATAGACCATGAGGTCCAGGTCTTGGAGAATTGCTCCTCTTTACCCGATTCCTGCGACAATATTCGTTCCAAGCTATTAATTCGGTCCACTTCAATTGCCCAATCCCCCAGGGAAGGCATGTTCGTCGACCTCCAGTGTCTGGTCAGAACCGTTCTAGCTGCTGCCAGAAAGTGACACAGTATGTATTTTTTTGACCGATTTGAGCAGTCCAGGGAGCATAGATAGCAGAACTACCTCAGGAGAGGTTTTAATTGAGGTCGACCATGAGTCTGCAGTACATGTCGAGTATCTTTTGCCAGAACCTCCGCCCAGGGGGGCATTCCCACCAAATGTGGAGTAAAGTTCCCTTGGATGACAAGCAACGCCAGCAGGTATCCGGGGGAGCCGGGTTTATCCAGTGTAAAGTTGAGGGGCATCTCTACCAATGGGTGAACAACTTGAACCCTTTTTCCTGAGCTTTGGAGGCTAAGGATATTTTGTGAGTCAGAATGAAGCATGTTTGCCAATCAACAGGTGAAATGGAGTGACAGAATTCTACTTTCCAGGCCTGTGTGTATGGGGGGAGTTCGGGATTAGAAACCGTATGTATGAGAGAGTAGGGTTAAGAGACCACATGCATAGGGGGGTCGGCCTGAAGCAGCATGTTCTCCAAGTCTGTTAAATCAGTTAGTATATCAGGCAAGGATGGGAAGGTACGAATGTAAGATATCACTTGTTACCTCTTCAGCCATTGTGTCGAAGTATGAGGAGATGGGCAGGAGGGAACGTCTTTAATCAGAGTCATCTGTGGTCCTCCTTACACCAAGGTCCAAAACTTACCCCCTGTAGGGCCAGTGGAAAAGCCAGAGTCCCAAACAGAGGCATCATGGGTCCCTTTAGTGGAGATAAGGTCTTGGAGGAAATCATTTGGGTCCATATTTGCATAGTTTGTCGGGTGAGATCGCCAAGGGGTATCCCTCCCTTCAGGAATTCAGCAGGCATCCACGGCAAAGCGTGGAGATGCCTGCTGAATTGGAATGAGATGGCTCTCTATTCATGCCCATAATTTGATGGAGGAATGGTGGAACCAGTCAAGTATACGCGTGAGTACTGCTGCGCTATGGTATATAGAGGCATCTGGAGCTCCAGCTCCACCACGAATCTTGGGGAGCGATAGAGTTTCATAGCGTATCCGAGGCCGAGCCCCCCTCCAGATAAAGGAGGAAAACAGTTGGCGGAGTTTCTTAAAGAACAAGGAGGGTATGGAAATAGGAATTGTCTGGAATAAATATAGAAACCGAGGGAGCATTCACCCTGCCTAGCCATGATAGGCATTTCTTCGTGCAGTTTAAGAGATCTGTCTTGGTTCTAAGTGTAGCGCCCACCTACTTAGGTGTGTGCTAACTGGTTAGTAAGGGTTAGTGTTAGGTAAAATGGCCAGTGCATTGCCCTGTTGGTTTAAGCCTGGTTGGGTTTGATTTGGTTGGGAAAGATGACAGAGTAGAACTGGGGGTGTGATCACCTGTATTCTGTTATGAGTGATGCTCTGTTCTTCCAGTGAGAGGTGCTGGAGGGAAGGTGGTTTGGACACATGATGCAGTTAGTTTGTATGGGCTACCCTGAACCAATAATTAATTTGAGTGGGCAGGGGCTATTAAGCCTATATAAACTGGGGATCACATGCTCGAGGGGAGGAGGTGGTTAGAGATGGGAATGTGATCCAGAGAAGCAGCAGGAATGTGACCCTCCGGGGTCTAGGCTTGAAGGCCTGGGGGTGTAATGCTCTCAGTGCTGGATAGCACCAGATCTTGAACCTGAAGGCCTGAAGGTTCAGAGACCTCAGCGCTGGATGGTTCATTTACTAGGTTACCTAAAGAATCTCCAGGAGTCATGGATCAGACATCACCGGCTGGGATGGTTCTGAACATGCGGAGCAGGAAGCGGCTGTCAAGAGGATGCAGGAGATCGGGGTGCACCCGGACTTTTCCTGAACCGACCAGGGAGGATTTCGGGAGTCAAGATAGGCAGGTGAGGCCTGGCACTTCTAAAATTCGAATCCCAGGGTGTTTTTCAGAGAGGCACCTGTTGGTTCATTAAGGAAAAGGATAGAACTACCATTACAGAAACCTAAGATTTAGAGGCAGCTCATACTTCTTGAAGATACAGACTGTACATATTGCACATTCTTTTCTGCCAGGCATTAAGTGAAAAGAATAAAGTTTAATGTTCAACTGTTCTGGACTGTCTGCTGTGTAATTCGTGCCGGTCAGGAGAACGGAGCTACAGTAACAGAAAGGAAGGAACTACCAGCAGCTCCTATGGGGGTAGAGCGCTACATAAGCATAAGGGGAGCAAAGTTCATGAAGAACAAGTGGGACCCTTCTGTGGGTATTTGGATTCAGAGGTAACAGATGGAAGTGGAACCTGTTTTAAAGGGAAGTTTAGTTGAGACTTGGCGGAGGACCGCCTGAGACAGTGAGATATTCAGGATTTCCAACTTAGGATGATTCACTTTGAAGTTGCTCAGCTTCCCAAATCTTGTGAATTCCTGCATTATATGTTGTAAGGATAGATGGGGTTGGGTCACAAACATTAGCAGGTCATCTGCAAAGAGAGCCAGTTTGGAATGAGTGGGACCTATTTATACACCTGAGATGTTAGGGTTATTGCGCAAAGCAATTGCCAGGTGTTCTATGACAAGGACATATAGGAGGGGAGATAGAGGACAGCCTTGTCGTGTCCCATTGTGGATAGAAAATGTGGGGGACAATGAGCCATTCACCCCAAATTCTAGCGGAAGGAGAGGAGTAGAGGGACATAATTCGGGATAGCATATTGGGGGGCCCAGACCTATCTGCACCAGAGACATCTGGAGGAATTGCCAGTCGACCCGAACAAATGCTTTTTCCGCATCGACTGTCAAAAGGCATAGAGGGAAATCATGAGTGCATATTCAGTAAGAAGCAGGGTTTTCTGGGTGTTGTCCCCTTGCCTCGCAACCACTTACAAAACCCACCTGATCCATGTGTATGAGGCAGGGGAGCAGCGGCTGCAATCTATTGGCTAGAATTTTGGCATATATTTTTAAGTCTTCTCCAATTAATGATATGGGCCTATAATTAGCGCACAAAGTTGGGTCCTTATCTGGTTTTGGGATAATGGCAATGTGGGCTTCAAGCGTTTGTGGAGGAAACGCTGAGCCTTCCGATAAGGCATTGAACACCTTAGCTAAGAAGGGGGTCAGTAGGGGAGCAAATATTTTATAGAATTTATAAGTGAAACCATCGGGACCCGGGCTTTTACCTGATGAGGTGGCCGATATCGCTCCTACGACCTCGTCCGCTGTAATTACCTGCTCCAGCTCTTCTACACTATCAGCATATAATGTAGGGAGCACTGTTTCCTCAATATAAGACTGTCTATCAGTCTCAGGGGTAAGGGAGGGACTAGAAGAGACGCCAGGCGGTAGATTATACAGTGTTTGGTAGAAATCTCGGAATGTTTGTGATATCTTAGAGGGCTCACTGATCGTTTCCCCAGATGGGGCCCGAATATGGGGTATAAATGTGGAAGACGTGTTTGGGTGGAGGGAGCGAGCCAAAGGTCTACCGCATTTATTTTGGAATCGGTACTGATGTAAGGCAAGTCTGTCCACATAGGTATGAGCTGAGGCCTCGTACAATGCTTTGAGTTGGTATTGAGCCGTTGAGACCTCTATAAGGGGCACCATTGTTGGGGCTCTTTTATGTTGGGTTTCAAGATCTCAAAGCTTTTGCATTGCTGACGTTTTTGCGGCCGATCATACCTTTTTTAAGCGGGACCCCATCTGAATAAAGATTCATCGCAGGACAGCTTTAAGTGCCTCCCATTGTAAGGGTAGTGGGGTAGAGTCCGAGGCATGATCTGGTAAGATATTAGAAATGGTTTCCGAAACCTTTTGGGAACAGTCAGGGTTTGTGAGAAGTGAATCATTCAGCCTTCACCTCCATTCCCTCACCGGAGTGGAAGGGGGCGATAGTGTCAGATAGGTGAGTGGTCAGACCAAACCATAGAGTCTATCTCGCATTCGGGTGACCAATCCAAACAGCTATGATCAATAAGAAAATAGTCGATAAGAGTGATAGACCTGTGAGAAATGAGTCATGACTTTATTTTAGAGGTGACAGGACACCTTAAAGAGGAGGTCCAGCCTGGGCAAAAAAAATGTAATGTCAGCAGCTACAAATACTGCCGCTGCTGACTTTTAATACAAGGGCACTTACCTGTCCAGTGAGCCCACAATGTCAGCACCCCAGCCGATCTTCAGATCGACTCCCGGGTGCTGCTGCCACCATTCCTGGTAAGGGAACCCAGCAGTGAAGCCTTTCAACTTCACTGCTGGTTCCCTACTGCACATGCGTGAAGCGTTCTAATTGGCCTGGCGGTGGGGGGGGGGGGAGGAGGGGGGCCAAACTTCCAGGAGATCGGGCCGCGGCCCCATCTCTTGGAAGTGGGGAAGAGGACCTGTCAGACACAGGTCCCCGTTCCCTCCTCCCCCCTGAAAGGTGCCAAATGTGACACCGGAGGGGCGAGGAAGTGTATAAGCGGAAGTTCCACTTTTGGGTGGAACTCCGCTTTAATGCTGCTGTGCACAGGCAGCGTTAAGAGCCATGTTATACTCACCTCTCACGTAACCTAAGACTTCTGGAGCTCCGTCTGCCAGCCAATGAGGGGTGACATTGCATCCGCGCACGTGTCACCCCTCCCATTCACTGCATGAGGATCTCCATCTGGGAAGACCTGCTGCATAGCCGACATACGTACAGATGGACAGACGAATGGTAAGTAAAAGTATTTTGTTTTTATTTTGGCACTTAATATATGCAATTTATACAGTTAATTTTTATTGCTTTGATTATTTTTTACATTATGGGTGTGAGTGGGGCCTCGTGTCGAGCTGCTTCTGGCTCTATGCTAGCCCAATCACCCAGACAGGGGTCTGCAAACTATGATCCTCCGCTTGTTCAGGAACTACAATTCCCATCATGCCTAGTCATGTCTGTGAATGTCAGAGTTTAACAATGCCTCATGGGATGTGTAGTTCCACAACAGCTGGAGGGCCGTAGTTTGGAGATCCCTGCGTGACTAGATTATTGATCGGCTTGAGGGAGACATACAATATTAAATCTGAACTCCAAGTATTTATTTATTTATTTAATTTAGATTGGGCCAACCTCTATTGATTGCAATGTAACATCCAGAGGGCTACTCAATAGACATGTGCACTGCCGAAAAATTAGATTGTCTTTGTTTCATTTCTTTTTTGTGTTTTTTTTTTTTTTGTTGTTTTTCGGGTTATTCGTTATGATCGCAATTCGTAAATTTGAGAATTCAAAATCCCAAAATAAGAAAGAAAATCCGAAAATTCACAAGAATGACTAATAAAAACTATCAAATTATAGGTATTGGAATTTCCTTTCAAATTTGTCTGTAGTGTTTGTAACGAATACAAATTTATCCGAAGTTCCGAATTATCCGAAATAACACATGGCACGTAACAAATTAATAATAATAAATAACAATAATAATAAAAACTTTTTAGTATTACTATTATTTATTATTATTAATTTGTTACGTTCCATTTGTTTAGATGCGGTATTCGTTATTTCAGATAATTCGTAACTTCGGATAAATTTGTATTCGTTACGTTCACTAACAGCCAAATTTGAAAGGAAATTCCGATACTTATAATTTAATTTTATCACACACATAGGTTGGACTTGATGGACTTGTGTCTTTTTTCAACCTCACCTACTATGTAATTGTTCGTTATTAGTTAGAAAATCCGAAAAAACTTGGAAGAATAACTAACTAATAATAACTATTAAATTATAAGTATTGGAATTTCCTTTTAAATTTGCCTGTTAGTGAATGTAACGAATACGAATTTATCCGAAATAAGGAATGCTGTATCTAAACAAATGAAATGGAACAAATGAATAATAAATAACAATAATAATAATAATAATAAAAGTTTTTATTAATTTGTTCCATTCCATTTGTTTAGATGCGGCATTCGTTATTTCGGATAATTTGTAACTTCGGATAAATTCGTATTCGTTACATTCACTAACAGCCAAATTTGAAAAGAAATTCCAATACCTATAATTTAATAGTTAGTTATTATTAGTTAGTTATTCTTTCAAATGTTTGGATTTTCTAACTAATAATAACTAACTATTAAATTAAATTGAACGTAATCAATTAATAATAATAAATAACAATAATAATTAAAAAAATTATTATTATTTATTACCGTATATACTCGAGTATAAGTCGTTCCGAGTATAAGTCGAGGCCCTAATTTACTACAAAAAAAATGGGAAAAACGTATTGACCCGAGTATAAGACGAGGGTGAGAAATGCACAGCTACTGTAAGTGGAAAAGAGGGTCAACAATGCCCATTTGCAGCATCACTGTGCCCATTTGCATGCCTCACTGTACCCATTTGCAGCCATAGGTCCCCTGAACTTCAAACTCGGTAGTTAAGGGTCCCTAGATGCCCCCTAGCTGCAGCCAAAATTTGGGGTCTCTGAACCCAAAGGGTCCTGAAATGACATTGCTGCAGATGGACACAGTTGACTGAATTTGGGGCCCCGTATCTCGGGGCCACTTAGTGCTAGGAACCCCAAATTTGGTGTGCAAACCCAGTGGAACTAGCACCATAAAATATCCAAAGCTGGGGTTTCTAGCACCAAGTGGCCCAGAGATACAGGGCCCCAAAAATCAGTTCAGAAAATGTCAAGCACTTTTCTGCAGCAGAGAATGACATTTTCTGAACCGGTTTTGGGGCCCCGTATCTCAGGGCCACTTGGTGCTAGGAACCCCAGCTTTGGATATGTTATGGTACCAGTTCCACTGGGTTTGCACACCAAATTTGGGGTTCCTAGCACCAAGTGGCTCTGAGATATGGGGCCCCAAAATCGGTTCAGAAAATGTCAAGCACTTTTCTTCAGCAGAGAATGACATTTTCCGAACCGATTTTGGGGCCCCATATCTCGGGGCCCCTTAGTGCTATGAACTTCATCTTTGGATATGTTGTAAAACCAGTTCCAGTGGGTTTGCACACCAAATTTGGGGTTCCTAGCTCCAAGTGGCCCTGAGATACGGGGCCCCAAAGTCGGGTCGGAAAATGAAATTTTTTGCTGCAAAAAAGTGCTTGACTCAAGTATAAGTCGAGGGGGGCACTTTCAGCACAAAAAAATGTGCTGAAAAATTCGACTTATACTCGAGTATATACGGTACTAATTTGTTCCATTTGTTCCAAGCTAAACGAATGGAACGTAACAAATTAATAATAATAAATAACAATAATAATTTTTTTAATTATTATTATTTATTAATAATTTGTTCCATTCCATTTGTTTAGATGCGGCATTCGTTATTTCGGATAATTCGTAACTTCAGATAAACCTGTATTCGTTACATTCACTAAAAGCCAAATTTGAAAGGAAATTCCAATACCTATCATTTAATAGTTACGGTATTTATTCTTTCAAATTTTCTGATTTTCTAACTATTAAATTATAGGTATTGGAATTTCCTTTCAAATTTGGCTGTTAGTGAACGTAACGAATACAAATTTATCTGAAGTTATGAATTATCTGAAATAACAAATGCCGCATCTAAACAAATGGAATGGAACAAATTATTAATAAATAATAATAATTTAAAAAATTATTATTGTTATTTATTATTATTAATTTGTTACGTTCCATTCGTTTAGCTAAGGCATTCGTTATTTCGGATAACTCGTAACTTCGCATAAATTCATATTCCTTGCGTTCACTAACAGCCAAATTCGAAAGGAAATTCCAATACCTATCATTTAATAGTTGATAATAGTTAAGTTATTAGTTAGTTATTATTTCGGATTTTCTAATTGCGAATTTATTAATATTCAGAAAAAATTGTCAAATGGATTTTTTGTTAATTCGGATATTTCTGAATGAATCATTTTGTCAAAATTCGTTAAAAAACTAATTCGGAACGAAACGAACTGCACATGTCTGCTACGCAAATTGTCAGTGGTAAGTCCGTTCCACTTACAGTTTGAGTGTTGAAGCGACTCTCCTTTTCGTACAATTCTCACAGCGGGACGCTTTCTCCATTTAGAAAAAAAACATCCTGTATTCTTTTAAAATTAATACAAGACATTCTGTGATTGGACAAGGTGTAGTGGAATCACAGAACAACTTGTATTCATTGAAGTTCTTAAAATGGAGGAGGTGCTGAGCGAGCAATCCTGCTATGAGAACTGTATGAGACGGAAAGTCACAGCGGCACCAACCAGGACAGCACAGCTCAGGCTGTATGCGGCTTGGAATTAGGGTTGCCACCTGTCCGGGATTCACCCGGACAGTCAGGGATTTGAATCATGTGTCCAGGTTTCAGGCAGACTGAAACCCGGACACATTATTAGGCTGGACTTGATGGACTTGTGTCTTTTTTCAACCTCACCTACTATGTAACTATGTAATTATTCAAACCGGGCAGTGGCTCCTCAAGTAACCAAGATAGTCACACAAATCTGTTGCCATCCGGGAGCTGCAGGCCTCTGTCTTGGGGCAAGTTCGGCATCACTGGGTGGCAGGGTGATGGTGTCAGAAAGAGCAATTTGGCCACACCCACTGTTCGCTGCGGCACGATATGCACACCACATTAGTACTCTCCTTGGGGCACCCAAAGGTGTCCCAGGCCGCTAAAGTGTTCGGGTTTGGCTTGAAGAAAAGGTGGCAACCCTACTTGGAATAGCACTGACAATTTGATCCTTCTCAGTAGCTCTCATAGCAATCATTAGAAGTAACCACACTGGCCCAATATAACATTTTACAAAACCATTTTTCCCGGAGTTCAGTTTTTTTTCTGCCCAGAGTTAGGCTTTAATGCCCCCTCCCAACAGATCCCTTCCCTCCTTCACCACTCCGTTCAGCTACCTGGGCTGAAGGCACAACCTGGAGCGTCCATGGAGGGGAGCATAGGATTCACTCCTGTCCCTCCCACAATGCAGCATTGGTTGCCTGAACAGCCAATCGTCAGACCGCAGTGCTGTCACATGAGGGTAGAGGGAGGGTTCTTAGCCATGTGTAAGCTCCAACCAGAGCAACTAAGAGCTTACACAGGACTTATTTTCCTCAGTCCCACAGGTGATCAGAGCCGGAGGGGAGAGGAGGAAAAGCGAGGATGTGCTGCTGGGAAGGAGCGGCTTGGGTAAACCTATTATCAGAGCAAAGGCTGTGAACTGGAGTGGATCAGAACCGCTAATGACAATAATGCCTCTGGAAACAGACAGACATTTACCCCAATTAATGCTATATCACATGTTCCAAGTTTAAGATAACCTGCACAGAAAGATATACACTATATTATCAAAAGTATTGGGACGCCTGCCTTTACACGCACATGGACTTAAAAGCATCTCAGTCTTAGTCCGTAGGGTTCAATATTGAGTTGGCCCACCCTTTGCAGCTATAACAGATTTAACTTCCTTCAGGTACTCCGGTTTCCTCCCACACTCCAAAGAAATGCTGGTAAGTTAATTAGCTTCTGTCCAAAAAAAAAATTGGCCCTATTTTATGAATGTGAGTTGGGGACCTTGGATTGTGGGCTCCTTGAGGGTAGGGACCAATTTGAGTTTGCGATGTATATGTGGAGCGCTGTGTAAAAATTGACAGTGATATTTGGGTACCGTAAATAAATAATGATATAATAGATGAGCATCTTAATGAGACACAATGTACAGGGATAGGGACAATTGTAGACACTCACTCAGGTTGAACTGGATGGACTGGTGTCTTTATTCAACCTTACTATGTAACTATGGGATGAAATAGAGCGGAGACTGTGAGCCAGGCCTTCTTGTCCAACATCAGTGCCTGACCTCACAAATGTGCTTCTGGAAGAATGGTCAAACATTCCCATAGACACACCCCTAAACCTTGTGGTCGGCCTTCCCAGAAGAGTTGAAGCTGTTGTAGCTGCAAAGGGTGGGCCAACTCAATATTGAACCCTACGGGCGAAGACTGGGATGCCCTTAAAATTCATGTGTGTGTAAAGGCAGGCGTCCCAATACTTTTGGTAATATAGTGTATGAAGGTTGCCATCCCTGACCTCCTGAAATTGTGAGTTGCCTGGTTGAGGATCAGTGGAGTAGTTTTAGCGAAATAGATTTTGCCAAGAAATTACTGTATGAAATTTTCCTGAAAATAAAGAAAATGGGTTTGTTATTTTTCTTTTATCTACAGAATGCTTGTTTCATTTAGAGTTTTTTTTTTCCTTTTTGTGTATTTGAGCCTTATCTGTTTTTAGCTTCCTGTGTATAAAATTGTAAAAAATTAGGCCAATGAGGAGCCTAGCTTTATTTAAGATTTGCGGTTAGGAAGTGGTAAAAACACGTAGTTGAATCACGTATTTGGAGCCCCCTACTGCTCCCCAGTATGGAGCGGACAGAGGTGTACACATGCCGCAGCTGGGAAACTTTGCATTGCGACAAGGCAAAATATCTTCTCCCCCCAGTACCACCCTCTAAACACAACCCATTCAACTGAATGGGGTTGCGTTGCAACCAGTGCAGGCTTTTAGGGGTTAAACTGGTTGCCGAGGAGGCGATACAATGCCAGCTCACCACCTGTCAAACACCCTTTCAAGAGTGATCCACTGTGGATCGCACTTAAGAGGGCAATGCTAGTGTAAACGAACCCTTACTGCTATACATTAGAGCAATGGTCTCCAAACTGTGGCCCAGGTGCCAGAGGTGGCCTTTTTCTTGCTTTTAATCGGCCCTTGGGGCACCATTTCATCCACTGACACCAGCAATGGAGCACAATCCCCCCCACACACACACTGAAACCAACAAAAGGGCACAATTCCTCCCAATGACCCCAACAATGGGGCACAATTCCTCCCAATGACACCAGCAATGGGGCCAATGACACCAATGATGGAGCACATTTGCTCCCAATGACACCAGCAATGGAGCACAATTCCTCCCAATGACCCCATTGATGGGGCACAATTCCTCCCAATGACCCCAAGGATGGGGCACAATTCCTCCCAATGACCCCAACGATGGGGCACAATTCCTCCTAATGACCTCAATGAACTCAATGATGGGGCACAATTCCTCCCAATGACCCCAACGATGGGACACAATTCCTCCCAATGACCCCAACGATGGGGCACAATTCCTCCCAATGACCTCAACGATGGGGCACAATTCCTACCAATGACCCCAACGATGAGGCACAATTCCTCCCAATGACCCCAACTATGGGGCACAATTCCTACCAACAGGCCTGTACTGGCCATCGGGATTACAGGGAGTTTCCCGGTGGGCCGATGGCTCAGTGGGCTGGTTTCAGTGACAGCCTGTCAAAGTAATGGCTTTCTTGGTTCGCCCTCAACTTCACACAGTGATGTGAGAAAGATGAGAAAAATACAGAGGAGAATAAGTGAAATAGTAAAAGAGGTTAGTGAGGACTCCTTATGTTATGCTACTTATGTTTTTTTGCACAATTGCATATAGTTTATATACTGTTTTTGTGCTTGTTTGCATAAATAAAGTGGGCCGGTCTGGATGAAGTCCAGGGCCAAATTTTTATCCCAGTCCAGCCCTGCCTACCAATGACCTCAACAATGGGGCACAATTCCTCCCAATGACCCCAACGATGGGGCACAATTCCTCCCAATGACCCCCAACGATGGGGCACAATTCCTCCCAATGACCTCAACGATGGGACACAATTCCTCCCAATGACCTCAATGATGGGACACAATTCCTCCCAATGACCCCAACGATGGGGCACAATTCCTCCCAATGACTACAACGATGGGGCACAATTCCTCCCAATGACCTCAACGATGGGGCACAATTCCTCCCAATGACCTCAACGACAGGGCACAATTCCTCCCAATGACCTCAACGATGGGGCACAATTCCTCCCAATGACACCAGCAATGGGGCTAATGACACTAATGATGGAGCGCATTTCCTCCCAATGACACCAGCAATGGGGCCCCGATGACGTGGGCACAATTCCTCCCAATGACACCAAAGATGGGGCATTGTTTACTCCCTCTGATTCAGGGACATTTTCTGCTCCCGATAGCCATAGTCCAGCCCCCCTAAAGTCTGAAGGACGTAAAACTGACCCTTTTTTTAGAAAGTTTGGAGACCGCTGCATTAGAGGCCTCATTAGGGAGATTTCCCTTCACAGGAATGTCCTGATGACATTTTCATCAGACAGGAAGAGAGGGGAGCTTTGCAACAGGGACACAGTCAATTACAGGGGTTCTAAACTTTCTCTAGTCTACGAAAGAAAAGCATTTCTAATTTGTCAGAGTTGCTGTTGGACAGTTCATCTCACTTCCTTCCGCTGTCTTCACTGATCGAAATCTCCCAATTTTCATAGAAACTGCAGTGAAATGAAAATTCTCAGTCTCAGTCATCCCTTTTCAATACTTTGTTGAGTCATTGACCTGGAATAAGGATGCAAATCAGAAAGTCAGTGAGGTCAAAACTCCTGATCTGCATACTTCTTGCAGACCAATGACTCGAAGTAGTAAAGCAAGAGTGACAGCCAGGCAACTAGCAATTTCAGCAATAGCAACCTCCATATTGTCTAAGGTTTCCTTTAAAGCTGTCTGATGAGAACAATACGGCACACATATTATGTTCCCCTTGCAAACATTTGTGGAAAGTACGGATCTGTGTCCTGTAATCCTCTGTGGTCCAGCAGTAAGTGGCAATTTAGCTTACTGCTCAGAATATCTGCCATTTCCGTGAGGTCGCGATACTTCTGATGCTCACTCCATGCGGCCATGCTGGCCGTCACCTGCAGGGAAGTAGAGTCATCCTCCAGTGCTCCATCATGAAGTACCTGCAGGTCCATCCCTTGGAACAAACTGAAATCCATCTGGAAGGTGTCGTTCCTATCTGAGCCATCAATTGGCCCATCCAGTCTTGGAGCTTCTCTCTGAATGTCCAACAAATGGAAGGGACTACAGTATGAATCCTGACTCTGTAGGTTTGGTCGGGCAGCTTGCGGACGATAACCAGACATGTGCTCTGTCATATTATCCATTGCGATCTGAAGAGGTGGGCCAACCTTGGCCATGTGCTCCACCATATTGTCATCTGTTGGGCGATAGCCAGATGTTTGCTCTGTGAAATTATCTGCTGTGGTCTGAAGAGGTTGGCCAACCTCAGCCATGTGCTCCACCATATTGTCATCTGTTGTGGTCATAAGTGGGACAACCTTATCTACAAGCTCCACCACAGTATCATCTGTTGTGGTTTGAAGAAGTGGGTGAGCCTCGTGTGTCTCCCTGATGATGGCGGCATACTTAAACTGTAGGGCTTCCTGTACATCTGTGATTTCTGGGTCACTGTATGTTGGGTTGGGGAAGGAGACGGTGTCCTCTGGTTTCTCCTGGATTGAAAAATAATAAGATATATTATTTCAATGGATAATAGTCTGGATTACAGACTTAGTGTTAAGATGCCTTGCAGCCATGGGGTTCTAGGCCCAACTCTAATTCCTGTGATCTGCATGGAGTGTCTATGTTCTTTCCGAGTTCATGGGAACTTCCTCTGGAGGCTAAGGCCCCTTTCACATGGGCATCATCATTTACTGATGTTTGCTCAGGAACTTGTGACGCCTGTGTGCAAGGGGACAAAAACTGTGTGTAAAGACCTGATTAATGTTCAGTATAGGCGAGTAAAAGTGCGTAAGCGTATAGACAAATAAAATCCTTTTTCATTGTCCGTATTGTAATATACTCATTTACGCTCCTGTAAACATGCTTATAAATGAGTAAACATCACAACATTCCAGGGGCGGACTGACCATTGAGCCACTCGGGCACTGCCCGAGGGCCCTGGGCCACTAGGGGGCCCCATCAGGGTTGCCAGCCTCAGTAAAACCAGGGACAGTATGTATAAATTTGTGTTTTTTTCACATTTGTCTGTGTATACTGTGTGATTGTATACTGTGTGTGTGTATACTGTGTGGCCCCATAATCTCTGATTGCCTGAGGGCCCCATAATCTCCTTTTGCCCGGGGACCCCATGAGTTATCAGTCCGCCCCTGCAACACTCTCCTCTCTGCAGAGGGCAGACAGACACAGTCCCACTCTCCTCTCTGCAGAGCAGAGATAGACACAGTCCCACTCTCCTCTCTGTGCAGAGCAGAGATGGACACAGTCCCGCTCTCCTCTCTGTGCAGAGCAGAGACAGACACAGTCCCACTCTCCTCTCTGTGCAGAGCAGAGATGGACACAGTCCCACTCTCCTCTCTGTGCAGAGCAGAGACGGACACAGTCCCACTCTCCTCTCTGTGCAGAGCAGAGATAGACACAGTCCCACTCTCCTCTCTGTGCAGAGCAGAGATAGACACAGTCCCACTCTCCTCTCTGTGCAGAGCAGAGATAGACACAGTCCCACTCTCCTCTCTGTGCAGAGCAGAGACGGACACAGTCCCACTCTCCTCTCTGTGCAGAGCAGAGATAGACACAGTCCCACTCTCCTCTCTGTGCAGAGCAGAGATAGACACAGTCCCACTCTCCTCCCTGTGCAGAGCAGAGACGGACACAATCCAACTCTCCTCCCTGTGCAAAGCAGAGATAGACACAGTCCCACTCTCCTCTCTGTGCAGAGCAGAGATAGACACAGTCCCACTCTCCTCTCTGTGCAGAGCAGAAACGGACACAATCCAACTCTCCTCCCTGTGCAAAGCAGAGATAGACACAGTCCCACTCTCCTCTCTGTGCAGAGCAGAGACGGACACAGTCCCGCTCTCCTCTCTGTGCAGAGCAGAGACGGACACAGTCCCGCTCTCCTCCCTGTGCAGAGCAGAGATAGACACAGTCCCACTCTCCTCTCTGTGCAGAGCAGAGACGGACACAGTCCCGCTCTCCTCCCTGTGCAGAGCAGAGATAGACACAGTCCCACTCTCCTCTCTGTGCAGAGCAGAGACGGACACAGTCCCACTCTCCTCTCTGTGCAGAGCAGAGATGGACACAGTCCCGCTCTCCTCTCTGTGCAGAGCGGTGATGGACACAGTCCCACTCTCCTCTCTGTGCAGAGCAGAGACGGACACAGTCCCGCTCTCCTCTCTGTGCAGAGCAGAGACAAACACAGTCCCACTCTCCACTATGGGGAGATCGGATGAAAAAGGACCGCCTGTCCATTCTTCATCTGATCATATCTGATCCGATACGCCAGGCAGATAGAAAATAGGACCACCAACCATCTGGTTTTTGCGTACCAGGATCAGATCAGATAGCAGCAGATGTCAGCGGACATGTCACCACTAACATCCGCCCCTCCATAGGGGAGACTGGAGGGTCCCATCAGGTCCGCCTGAAAAACCGATAGGCGAACCTGATTGGACAGCCCGTCTGAAAGGCCCCTAAGGCTCTCTCTTCCCTCTGGAGGGACAACCACAGTTATTTCCTCGAGGCCATGCCAGGTACTCTTTGAACTCCAGCAGCCAGCATCTTCAAAAATACCCCCCGCAGGAGGGGAAATCCCTCATTTCTTTCCATCTCCTAGGCCAGGGATCTCCAAATTACGGCCCTCCAGCTGTTGGGGAACTACACGTCTCAGGAGGCATTGTAAAACTCTGCCATTCGCAGACATGACTAGGCATGATGAGAGTTATAGTTCCTGAACACCTGGAGGGCCGTAGTTTGGAGACCCCTGTCCTAGGCCCTAAGGCCTGGAGAGAAAGACAGACCTTTCACAGTGACAGCCTCACGGGGCAGAAATGCAAGGGGGGGAGAAGACGGAACAGGAAAAGTGCCAAATATGTAAAAGTTCCCCCAACACACATCAACAGGCCCCCCAAGCCTGCTGATTGGCTAGGTCATTAACCTCATGACCTCTGGAAGATTTACTCCCCTTCATGACCAGGCCATTTTTTGCGATACTGCACTGCGTTACTTTAATGGACAACTGCGTGGTCATGCAATGACCGACAATTTTGCAAAAAAAAAAAAAAAAAAAAAAAAAATTTTTTACTTTCTGCTATAAAACATATCTAATACATTTTTTTTTTTAAATCTAAATTTAGGCCAATACGTATTCTGCTACATATTTTTGGTTAAAAAATCCCAATAAGCGTATATTGATTGGTTTACGCAAAAGTTATAGCGTCTACAAACTATGGTATATATAATGGAATTTTTATTTATTCTTTTTTTTTTTTATACTAGTAATGGTGGCAATCAGTGACTTATAGCAGGACAGCGATATTGCAGCGGACAATCTGACACTAATTGACACTTTGTGGGAACCAGTGACACTAATACAGTGATCAGTGCGAAAAAATATGCACTGTCACTGTACTAATGACACTGGCTGGGAAGGGGTTAACCATCTAGGGTGATCAAAATGTTAAAATGTGTGCCTATCCAGTGTTTATGCGTGTACTGTGTGTGCTGCTACTTTTCCTAAGGGATGTGCTGGATTTAATTCCCTGCTTTTGCAGAGAAACAAAATCCACCACATGCCTGCTGACAGGACGGAGCTCTGCATTGTTTACATATGCAGAGCTCCGTCCTATATCTCCCCTCGAGGATCAGCAGGTGCCAGCGCACATCCATTGGCCGGCACCCACTGATCGGCTTCTGCTGTGACTAATCACAGCAGAAGCAGCGTGCGCGTGGGCATGCACCCTATGCAGAACTGCAGAATAACATATAAATACGTGAACTGGTTAAACATTCATAACACAGAATGATACCTTTCTAGCACACCCTGCTGGAGCAAGCTCAAACTGCAAGTGGCAGAGCAAATACACTCCACACTTAGAGATCACTCCTGCTGAGGTGCAGATAGACTGACTGCGGCCCATTGCTTCTTACAGAAACACAACAATGCAAAAGGGAATTTAGTAAAAAATATTACATCCCTATTCCCTATACTATTCCCTATACTATTCCCTATACTGTAACCCTGTAGCCAAAAGTTTGTAAACTTCCCTTAAATGATTGAGTTCAGGCGTTTTTAGTGAAAGGTACATTTAATGCTAGAGTATAAAAAGACATTTCAGACGATTGTGTGCTTTCAACCTTGTGATAACAGTTTGGGGAGGACCCTTTTTTGTTCCAGTATGACTGTGCCCCTGTGTACAATGCCAGCACTACAAAGACATGGTTTAATGAGTTTGGTGGAAGAACTGGATGGCCTGCACAGAGCCCTGACGTCAACTGAACATCTTTGAGATGAAAACCTGAAACCTCCATTGCTGTTAGCAATCATTGGGCCCCGTACAGCCTTCCTGATGGGGTCCCCCCAACCCCGCCTCCGCCCCCCCCCCCCTACAAGGTGCAGCGGAACAGCAGCACTGACTTTATCTGCCTACGCCCTAAAAATGAAGTCCCTCCTCTGCTCTCACATCCCGGGCCCCTTTGTTGACCTTTTTGGGGCCCAGAAAATGTAATTTAACCACTTGCTTACTGGGCACCTAAAATCTCCCCCCCGCCCAGACCAATTTTCAGCTTTCACGTTTTGAATGACAATTGTGCGGTCATACAACACTGTACCCAAATGAATTTTATAATTTTTTTGCCATAAATAGAGCTTTCTTTTGGTGGCCCCCTGGGCACGCCTATGGTCTAGAGCAGTGGTCTCCAAACTGCGGCCCGGGGGCCACAGGTGGCCCCTTGCTTGATTTTATCTGGCCCTTGGGGTATTCTTCTCCACACAGTCAGCAATAGTTGGATATTTCCTGTCACTTGTACCGGCGATGGGACACTATGCTTTTTATTGATATCAATGATGGGGCACTATTCCTCCCACTGACACCAAAGATGGGGCACTATTCCTCCCACTGATACCAATGATGGGGTACTATTCCTCTCACTGGCACCAATGATGGGGCCCTATTCCTCCCACTGACACCAATTATGGGGCACTATTCCTCCCACTGACAACAATGATGGGGCACTGTTCCTCCCACTGGCACCAATGATGGGGCACTATTCCTCCCACTGGCACCAATGATGGGGCACTATTCATCCCAGGGACACTAATGATGGGGCACTATTCCTCCCAGGGACACCAATGATAGGGCACTATTCCTTTCAGGGACACCAATGATGGGGCACTATTTCTCCTACTGATACCAATGATAGGGCACCATTACTGCCATTGACACCAACGATGGGGTACTATTCCTCCCACTGACACCAAAGATGGGACACTATTCCTCTCACTGACACCAATGATGGGGCACTATTCCTCCCACTGGCACCAATGATGGGGCACTATTCCTCCTACTGACACCAATGATGGGGCACTATTCATCCCAGGGACACTAATGATGGGGCACTATTCCTCCCAGGGACACCCATGATGGGGCACTATTCCTCCTACTGATACCAATGATAGGGCACCATTACTGCCACTGACACCAACAATGGGGTACTATTCTTCCCATTGATACCAAATGATGGGGCAATATTTCTACCACTGACACCAATGATGGGGCACTATTCCTCCCATTGATACCAATGATAGGGCACCATTACTGCAACTGACACCAATGATGGGGTACTATTCCTCCCACTGACATCAATAATGGGAAACTACTCCTCCCATTGATACCATTAATGGGGCACTATTTCTTCCCCTAATACCAAAGATGGGGCATTGTTTACACCCACTGACGCCAAGACATTTTCTTCCCCTACTGGCCACAGTCCGGCCACCCCTAAAGTTTGAAGGACAGTAAACTGGCCCTTTGTTTAGAAAGTTTGGACACCCCTGGTCTAGTGGGATGAACACAGGCAGGGCTGACAACACCGCTTGGGATTTCAGTGCGGCGGAGGCAGTGTTGTCAGCACGCTGTGCAGTGAGACCACCATACAAAACAGAACATGACATTCCAGGCAGTTCTGTACATAATGACAAATGTAAAGGCTTAAAGCAGCTTAATATAAAACACAATTACCTGTAGGAACTGCACTGCTACACTGTTCCTAACATTGGGGTACTCTTCATATAGATATTTGGGTACCCAGAGCCTTAGTATAGATTTTATCCTAAAAGAGAAAAGGACAAGAGGATATGTTAAAGGTACGTGATCTTCATTGTCTACATAAGTGCAATCATTTAATAATGTGTGACAGTGCGAGGCCCTGCCATGGTGTGAGCTTAGGAAAGGGATATGGAAAGGACACATTCAGGATTCTCAAAGTTATGGTTTGGGAGGTTCCATTGTGTATATTGTGAGCGGAGAAAGCCGCATCCTGGGGATGAGAGGACGAACGACCTGAGCCCCGTCTCTGATGCATTTTGCCCCACCCATCGGGGGGTTAATCATAGAGATGGAGGAGTGGAGCAAGACAATTATACATCATCAGCCGCTCGTAAAGCATTAAAATAATTGTGCAAGCAACACATGGAAGCAATGCTGAAAACCGTTTTTCAAAGAGATCGCTGCCTCCTGACAATGATGTAACCAGATTATGATGACAGATTTTTTAAATATATTAAAAAAAAAAAATATATGATAATGGGCAGTGATGGCGAACCTTGGCACCCCAGATGTTTTAGAACTACATTTCCCATGATGTTCAACTACACTGCAGAGTGCACGAGCATCATGGGAAATGTAGTTCCAAAACATCCGGGGTGCCAAGGTTCGCCATCACTGATATAGGGTATAGTGACTAGGCCCTAACGCAACTTTGGATGGGTGCGACTTGGATACAACTTTGGCTTTGACCGGTGATAATGGACAACTGTTGCACGCAAATTGCATTGTATAACATTCAGGTACGGCTTTCATGCAATCTCTAATGCCGCGTACACACACGAGTGGACTTTTCAGCATCAAAGGTCCGACGGTCTTTCCAACGGACTTTCGAACGACCGGACTTGCCCACACACAATGGACTAAAGTCCGTTCGAAAGTCCGTTGGTTTGAACGTGATGATGTACGAAGGGACTAGAATAAGGACGATGATAGCCAATAGCTGCCCTTGCGTCTTTTGTCCGTCGGACTAGCATACAGACGAACGGATTTTTTCGACCAGACTCGAGTCCGTCGGAAAGATTTGAAACATGTTCCAAATCTAAAGTCCGTCTGATTTTCGACAGAAAAAGTCGGCTGAAGGTCCGATGAAGCCCACACACGGTCGGATTGTCCAACGGATTCTGTCCGTCGGACCAGTCCGGTCGAAAAGTCCGGTACACAGCTTAAGGGTTAACATTTAAGTCTATGACCCTCAAGTTGCATGAAAGTTGGACCAAAGTAGTGCATGAATGGTTATCATTGGAAAACATGGGGAACGACTTGTTGTGGGAACAATCTGGGGATGGTCCCTTCCTGTTCCAACATGACTGCGGACCAGTGCACAAAGCAAGGTCCATAAAGACATGGATGAGCGAGTTTGTGGTGGATTAACTTGACTGGCCTGCACAGAGCGGAGACTGCGAGCCAGGCCTTCTCGTCCAACATCAGTGCCTGACCTCACAAATGCCCTTCTGGAAGAATGGTCAAACATTCCCATAGACACACTCCTTAACCTTGTGGACGGCCTTCCCAGAAGAGTTGAAGCTGTTATAGCTGCAAAGGGTGGGCCAACTCAATATTGAACCTTACGGACTAAGACTGGGATGCCATTAAAGTTTATGTGTGTGTAAGGGCAGGCGTCCCAATACTTTTGGTAATATAGTGTATATATATATACACATACCAGTGGTGGCTGGTGCTGAAAAATTCTGAAAAAAAAACCTATCAGTTGCTGCCTCACTGTGCCCATCAAATGCTGCCGCTGTGCCCATCAAACGCTGCCACTAGGCCATCGAATGCCGTCACTGTGACCCCCCCCCCCCGTGCGCCCGCTCGCCATCTGCCCGGCACTTACCCTGTCTCAGTGGGGCAGTGGGTGACAACGGCGAGCAGTGTCCTCCATGTGTATCCTCCCGTCCTCTCCTCCTGATAGGCGTCCAATCACAGCGCCTGTTGTTTCAGCCAAGCAGGTGACGGGTAACAGACCCGAGCACCTGACTGGCGGAGAGGCGGTTCAGTGTTAGGAAAGCGAATATTAATTTGCTGTTCTAACACACTTGGGTGAATTGCGAGCACAAACATGGCGCTCGCAGGCCACCTTTTTTCGACGCCTATTAGAGCCTTTGGCTGTAATCAGGTGCTTCAAAAACACCCCCCCCCCCCCCCCCGCCGCTGTAATTCAGGCGCCCGGCGCCCTAAAAGGGGCCGGGCGCCTGAATAGGGGGTGGCGGCGGTGGCCATAGATAGATTCATGCTATGCATGAATCTATCCATTGGTCATAGAGGGGGGCCGGGGAGAGGGGGCGGCGCCCGTGCGCCCTTATGAACACACCGCCACTAACACATACTGTATACTCAAATTTCTATTTTTACTTTTGCTGTCTTGTAAAATAAAAAGCCAACCATCCTCAGACTTTGCATTTGGGCATCTTGTGAAAAAAAAAAACACACATTGTGACTTCTTCCTATGTAGACAATTAAAAAAATTGTAAATTCATGAGAACTAACAAGAGTCTAGGCTTTACAAATGCATTTTTACATGTAGCAAAACTCTAACCAGTTCAGACTATTGACTTGCCCAGGAAACAGCTATAGGTGTGAAAATGCTGTGGGTGAGCCAGTTCTGCAGAATTGCTCTTAGGTTTTGGTTAAGCTGAGGAGGGCTTATGCCAGCTTTTTTTAAAAAAAAAAGAAATCTTCTACAGCATTTGCAAGCTTTACTGCAGGAAGCCCCCACTTAAAATGACCCTTTATTTTGGGTGGAGGGTCCTGGTGGCAAGCTGTATGTTACATGATTTCATATTGTTCAAGACCCAGTCTAGAAATTACTGTATAGTAGGGCTGGGGAAAAAAATCGATTGAAATCTTGAATCGAGTTGAGAAGTCAAATCGATTCAAAAATGAAAGCAAATCCATTTTTTTTTGGACACCGCGCCGGTCCTGAAGAGCTGCGGGCAGGAGTTTTTAGGTGAAGGCCAGGGCTTCGTGGGCCGACTAGGCCAAAGCCGCAGCCTCGCCTAAAAACTCCTGCCCGCAGCTCTTCCGGACCGGCGCGGTGTCCAAAAAAAAAAACAAACCTCGATTTGAATGGTGAATCAAGTTTTTTTTAAGAAAATCGCAGATTTTTTTTTTTTGTGGAAAATCTCCCAGCCCTACTGTATAGCGTGCCCTCCACCATGGCACATGGCTATTACCCAACAACTGAAAAGGACCTGTACTGTGGTGCAAAAAATACCAGACGGGGAGCGAAGAAGAAGGTACCAGTATTGCCTGTGGTCTTCCTCCAGCTGATCTTTTTTCCCCCCATTACTGGCTTTACCGTGCCTTGTTCTGCAATGTGTCGTTATGTGGAGGCAGCCATCTTGGAAAAGGCAAAGGGCTTTGTCCCCCCCCCCCCATGTCAGAGCTGTTCCCCTAATGACTGGTGTGGAAATATTCAATAGACAGCAGGATAGGAAGCACATATCCACAGAACGAATGAAGCAGAAACAGGGAGATCCTTGCACTTCAGGTCCTCAGGTACAGATTCCCCTCCAGCAAGCAGAACAGTGACTAGTACAGTAATAATCAAATCACATTCCTAATATCCAGAGACTAGCATATAGAGGCAGCAGTATCATAGATCAGCTGTGCCAGGGTCCAGTTTTGTGGCAGACACTTTTTCCTGGGACCGGGAAGGGGGGGATTTCATGGAGTTGGCCCTCAGCCTCCCTTTAAATCACAATCTCCTATTACAGCACAGTTGCCCCTTTAAAGCAATCCCACAGTGTCCTCAGTTCCCCTTCACATCACGGCCCCCCGCTTTACAGTGCAGTGCCCTTTACATTAATGTAAAGGGCACTGCACTGTAAAGAGGCTCCGTGATATAAAGGGCATACCTCCCAACTTTTTAAGCAAAAGTATGCAGGCATAGTGCACACCCCTTGCCACGCCCCCTAAAGGAGAATTGTACAAAAAAAAAAAAAAAACAAGATTGGTTAAACCCAGAAGGACTTTTTTTTACCACTACTATTCCTTTATATTGGCATTTGGAATTTACAAATGCAGCAATTTAGGAATCAGATGAAAGGTTTAGCGCTGGAAAACACTTTTTGAAAGATAAAAAGTGCATTTTATATACAACTATATAGATCAGACCAAAATGAGGGACAAATGAGGAGGAATGAGGGACAGAGGGACATTGCTCCAAATCAGGGACAGTCCCTCGAAATCAGGGACAGTTGGGAGCTATGTAAAGGGGACTGCACTGTAAAAGGGCGCCGTGGTGTAAAGGGGACTGCACTGCAAAGAGGCATTGTGATATAAAGGGGACTGCACTGTACAGTGCCCTTATGATTACAGTGCCCCTTTACAGTGCAGTCCCCTTTACATTACAGTGCCCCTGGGAAATCACAGCCCCCCAATCCCACTGCCCCTTGCAGTTGTGCCCCCCTCCCCTTTCCTCTCTAACATCACTGCCCCCTTTCAATCTCTGCCTCCTCTGCACCTTCGGCATGGCAGAGGCAGTTATCAGCCCGTGTGTCCGATCTCCAATCTCCTGCCCCACCAGTGATGTCATCCTATCAGCAGGGCAGGGGGAGTGGGAGGAGCTGCAGATCTGAAGACTTGTCAGCCACTTCAGCTTTCCTTTAAAACTGTAGACCAGCCATTCTCAACCAGGGTTCAACGGAACCCTAGTGTTCCTCCAAAGGTTGCTAGAGGTTCCTTGAGCACAAAGGTTGCTAGAGGTTCCTTGAGCAGCAGCTAATTGACCTCCTATTTGATGGTGTCTTCACAGATGCAGGTCTATCACCATGTGATAGAGCCAGTAGCATGACACCAATTATCTTCAAAGTGTTACTAAACCCAGGAGCCTCCAGTCACTATATCTGGTCTCCCACAGTACACAGAACATGGAAATGCAATCATTTTAGTAAATATAAACTGCTAAATACCTTTTCTCATCAGCAGTATATAGCAGTCTTGTGACTTCTATCAGTGTCTGGTTAAAGCCCAGGTTCACACTGCTCTGACATGAAAGTCGTGCGACTTCCAATCCGACTTTGCCCTGCAACTTCAGTCCAACCTTGATCCGACTTAATGTGACTTATTACACTCTTTGGCATTGAAGTCGTAACAAAGTCGGACCAAAGTAGTGTAGGAACCTTTTCTAAAGTCGGACAGACTTGTGTAGGATCAGTATAGACGGCTCTCATAGGGGAACATTGAATTTCACATGTCATCTGACTTGTGCTCTCACATGTCAGATCCCATGTCGCACCAGTGTGAACTGGGCCTAAAGCTTGTAGGAGGAGCTTTCATTCTCCCCTGATTGTCACTGATTGGACCCCTGACCCTCTGTCTGAACAGTACTGATTGGACCTGAGCTGATCACATGCACTCTCCCAAGAAAAAAAAAACCTCCTTTGCAATACCCACCAAATTGAGCATGTGAAGCTTGCCCCCAAGGCTCTGTTCTATCAGCAGATAGATTGGGGACAGTGGGAGAAGGGGGGGATCAGAGAAGTCAAAACAGCCTTTTTACACAATGCAGCGGATTAACCCCTTAGGTTCCACAGTGAGTAGAACAAGCATGCTTTACTGCATATACAGACTGATTTTACTGTTGAGGGTTTAGTAACACTTGCTGTCTGTAAGGGTGAAAGTCTAACCACCAGTGTAAGGGGGGGACTGACCACCAGTGTAGGGGCATTTTCCTAATGACCCCCCAGCGGACTAATTTTAGCTGAGGTTCCCTGAAGCATGAAAATTATTTCAAGGGGTAAAAGAAAAGCTGCTGTAGATGAACTGGCAGCACAAATCATGCAAAATGCTATACCACTAAAATGAGTGGTTGCAAATGGTTAACCAAAGGCCAATGTGGAATAAATTCAAAAATAATTTTATTAATAAATCATAAAAATAAGATAAAGGAAAAAAAAAAGTCTCACAATGTCAACTTTCTTCTTATTTTTGTATTTTTATTCAGAAAAAAATATATTTTTGCATCTATACCGCATTAAAGCCAAACTCCAATTAAAGTAAAAGTCCCCCCTTGCAGTGGGGCTGCGTCTGCACCGCAAGGCTCACCTGCTCATATCTCTCTAGGGGATGAAAAGCACTTTTACGTACCCGATTCTCCGCTCCCCCAGCAGACGGTGCCCAGCCCCCACCCCCATGCTCTGGCAGCAGAATGCCCCTGATTTCGAGGGACTGTCCCTGATTTGGAGCAATGTCCCTCAGTCCCTCTTTCCCCCACATTTGTCCCTCATTTTGCTCTGATCTGTATAGTTGTATATAAAATTCACTTTCTATCTTTCAAAAAGTGTTTCCCAGTGCTAAACCTTTCATCTGATTTAAATTAAATGGCTGCATTTGTAAATTTTAAAAGCCAATGGGAGTTATTTACGAAAGGCAAATCCACTTTGCACTACAAGTGCACTTGGAAGTGCAGTCGCTGTAAATCTAAGGGGTAGATCTGAAATGAGGGGGAAGCTCTGCTGATTTTATCATCCAATCATGTGCAAGCAAAAATGCTGTTTTATATTTTCCTTGCCTGTCCACCTCGGATTTACAGCGACTGTAGTGCAAAGTTGATTTTCCTTTTGTAAATAACCCCCAATAAAAAAAGGAATAGTAGTGGTAAATTAAAAAAAAAAAAAAAAAGCCCTTGTGGATTTAATTAACCTTTTTTATTTAGTTAATTCTTCTTTAAGGGGGTGTGGCAGGGGGCGTGTCCTATTCCTACATACGTTTGCTAGTAGGTGTCATTCCCATCGCAAAATGTTGGGAGGTATGTACAAGGGAGGCCTTATAGTTCAGTTTTAACCCTTTTTTGTTTTTAAATAACAAACATGTCTAAACTTACCTAAATTTTTGCACAGAGCAACCCGGATCCTCTTGTTGTGGGGTCCCCCCGCCGGTGCTTCAGGTCCTTCCTCTTCATTGGGTGCCCCCACGGAAAGGCTGATTTACATGCAGGCTCGCTCCCGAGTCACCGCTGCTGCATCCATTGACACAGACAGCAGGACTCGGTCCCGCCCCCTCGGCTCCCGTGTCACAGTTTTTGATTGACAGCAGTGGGAGCCAATGGCCATCAATTTGTCCAATAAGGAGAGTGACAGCGGCTGGAGCCGCTGCGCTCGTGCACATCGCTGGCTCAGGTTAGAAAAGTGGGAGGTTTTGGGGGGGGGGGGGGGGGTTGCAGCACAGAAGGTTTTTCACCTTAATACATAGAATGCATTAAGAGGAAAAAACCTTAAGGCTTTATAACCACTTTAATTTAAAAGGATATTTATGGTTGTTTCATTATTTTTGAAATTTATAGCACAGCAGCTATAAAACATTACAGAGCCATTTAATATATAGACTGGACATGGACACAGCTGTTTCGGACTTTTTGGTCATCATCGGTTCTGTGTTTGAAATCCCTTATGCAGCCTTGCAGAAAATGAAAGCCACTCTGGATTTCACCAGGGGAGAGGGTCTCTGATGAGCTCATGCTCTCCTACGTGCTGTACTTTCTGCTGACGTCTTTGTGAAACCTTTCGTCTCACCGCGGACAATTTTCTACGAATTTGCAGTTTTGTGTTTCGCACAGTGCAGGTGTTGTACCTGTAGAATGGTGCCAGCCTGACCCCTGCTGGATATATTGCTAACTGTCCAGCAAGCCTAAAGGAGGATCTCCACGTTTAAATGTCCCTTTAAATAGTTCCTTTGGGCCAGCTTGGCCCAAAGGAACTATTTAAAGGCACATTAAAATGTGGAGATCAGCTTTAAAGCACCAGATAAAGATGCCTTTGCCGTGGGCCCCACACACTGCAAGGTTTAAAATGAAATGCTTGTTGAGTTTAGTGGTTGAGAAATACAGTGCCTTGAAAAAGTATTCATGCCCC
Organism: Lithobates clamitans; assembly: GCA_037952925.1. Taxonomy (NCBI): domain Eukaryota; kingdom Metazoa; phylum Chordata; class Amphibia; order Anura; family Ranidae; genus Lithobates; species Lithobates clamitans. The sequence continues at coordinate 952,129 of JBBGZY010001228.1, forward strand.
TTGAAATTTTCCACATTTTGTCATGTTACAACCAAAAACGTAAATGTATTTTATTGGGATTTTATGTGATAGACCAACACAAAGTGGAACATAATTGTCAAGTGGAAGGAAAATTATAAATGGTTTTCAAAATTTGTTACAAATAAATATCTGAAAAGTGTGGTGTGCATTTGTATTCAGCCCCCTTTACTCCGATACCCCTAACTAAAATCTAGTGGAACCAATTGCCTTCAGAAGTCACCCAATTAGTAAATAGAGTCCACCTGTGTGTAATTTAATCTCAGTATAAATGCAGCTGTTCTGTGAAGCCCTCAGAGGTTTGTTAGAGAACCTTAGTGAACAAACAGCATCATGAAGGCCAAGGAACACACCAGACAGGTCAGGGATAAAGTTGTGAAGAAGTTTAAAGCACAGGGTTAGGTTATAAAAAAATATCCCAAGCTTTGAACATTTCACGGAGCACTGTTCAATCCATCATCCGAAAATGGAAAGAGTATGGCACAACCGCAAACCTACCAAGACATGGCCGTCCACCTAAACTGACAGGCCGGGCAAGGAGAACATTCATCAGAGGCACAGCCAAGAGGCCCATGGGAACTCTGGAGGAGCTGCAGAGATCCACAGCTCAGGTGGGAGAATCTGTCCACAGGACAACTATTAGTCCTGCTCTCCACAAATCTGACCTTTATGGAAGAGTGACAAGAAGAAAGACATTGTTGAAAGAAAGTCATAAGAAGTCCTGTTTGCAGTTTGCAAGAAGCCATGTGGGGGACACAGCAAACATGGAAGAAGGTGCTCTGGTCAGATGAGAACAAAATTTGACATTTTGGCCTAAAAGCAAAACGTTATGTGTGACGGAAAACTAACACTGCACATCACCCTGAACACACTATACCCACTGTGAAACATGGTGGTGGCAGCATCATGTTGTGGGGATACTTTTCTTCAGCAGGGATGTTGAAGCTGGTCAGAGTTGATGGGAAGATGGATGGAGCCAAATACAGGGAAATCTTAGAAGAAAACCTATTAGAATCTGCAAAAGACTTGAGACTGGGGCGGAGGTTCACCTTCCAGCAGGACAACGACCCTAAACATACAACCAGAGCTACAATGGAATGGTTTAGATCAAAGTATATTCATGTGTTAGAATGGCCCAGTCAAAGTGCAGACATAAATCCAATTGAGAATCTGTGGCAAGATGTTAAAATTGCTGTTCACAGACGCTCTCCATCCAATCTGAAAGAGCTATTTTGCAAAGAATGGGCAAAAATGTCCCTTTCTAGATGTGCAAAGCTGGTAGAGACATCCCCAAAAAGACTTGCAGCTGTAATTGCAAAGTATTGTAATTTGCTGTAATTGCAAAGTATTGACTCCGAGGGGGCTGAATACAAAAGTACCCCACACTTTTCACATATTTATTTGTAAAAAAAAAATTGAAAATCATTTATCATTTTACTTCCACTTCACAATTATGTGCCACTTTGTGTTGGTCTATCACATAAAATCTCAATAAAATATATTTACGTTTTTGGTTGTAACATGACAAAATGTGGGAAATTTCAAGGGGTATGAATACTTTTTCAAGGCACTGTAAACTTTGGTGGGTACATTCACACCAGCCACTGTGTTACAATATGGTGTGCAGTGGGATCACAGCAGTGCCGATGCACCAATCGCAGCACATCACATTGATCGCTTTTTTTTTTTTAAACAAACTTTATTGAATTGTCACACAGCAACATTTTATTGAAGTGGTTCTAAAGGCTCAAGGTTTATTACCTTCATGCTCTCTATGCCTAAAAAACCTCTGTGCAGCATCTCCCCCCCAGCCTCTCCTAATACTTAGTCCTCTCGCAATCCAGAGATGTGCATGAAAGCCTCGGCTCTCTTGGGATTCTCCCTCCTCATTGGCTAAGACAGCAGTGGAAGCCATTGGCTCCCACTGCTGTCAATCACAGCCAGTGAGCCAATGAGAACAGGGGGCAGGACCAAGACACAGCTCTGTGTGTGAATGGACACGCAGAGCATTGGCTGGCGATTGAGCCTGCTCGGTTGCCCCCATAGCAAGCTGCTTGCTTTGGGGGCACTTGGCAGGAGGGAGGGGCCAGAAGCGCCAGCGGGGGACCTGAGAAGAGGAGGATCAGGGCTGCTCTGTGCAAAACCACTTTTTTTTTAAAAACTTGCCTTTAATATCACTTTAAAGCGGAGTTTCAGCGGGTTTTTTTGCTTCTTTAAAAACCTTCCCAGGTCGTATGCACCTAATCCTATATCAAGCGGCATTTTCTAATGTAGGTTTTTTTTTAATGTCATTTATTTTAAGATGCTTACTTAGCAGTCCCTGCCGAGCGCGTTTCCGATCTTGAGTGTGGGCAGCCGAAGCCCACTGGTATTTCCTTCCTGGGATTTGGTGCTGCTGGCTACCCAGCATGCACCTCCCGATCACGCGCATAAACATAGCGATGCTGCAGGCGGCGGCGCATGGTCTGCTGGGATTGATGACAATCATTCCAGGAGCCATTGCGTGGCCAGACATGACGTACCTTGCGAGGTACTGCGGAAGTGGAACATAACAAAAAAAAAAAAGTTATTTTCACTGCTAAAAGAAAAAAAAAAAACCCAATGAGAATACAGGAAAGCGTCACGAACATGGGGGGGGCGGTGAATCTACCCTAATGCATACATTATTTCCCACTGCAGCAACCTTCCTCCATGCTGTGCAACCAGTCCCTTGAAGCCTCTTCTTTAAAGCCATTCACAACTCTGCCCCGAGCTACATCACCAGTCTTGTCTCCAAATATCACCCAAACCGTCCTCTCCGCTCTTCTCAAGACCTCCTACTCTCAAGCTCTCATCTCCTCCTTCCATGCTCGTCTCCAGGATTTCTCCAGAGCCTCTCCCATCCTCTGGAGCTCGCTACCTCCACCTGTCCGGCTATCCCCTACTCTTGCTACCTTCAGGCAATCGCTGAAAACTCATCTCTTCAGGACAGCCTATCACATCTCTAACTAATCTTTTACCACTTCCATCAGCACAATCCCCACAGTTACAGCCTTTTGTACCACCTGCCCCACCCTATTAGATTGTAAGCTCTTCTGAGCAGGGCCCTCTTAATCCTCTTGTATTTTATTGTATTATAACTGTATTGTTTCCCTTTTATATTGTAAAGTGCTGCGTAAACTGTTGGCGCTATATAAATCCTGTGTAATAATAATAATAAAGGTGCTCCTGCCAGTGGTCGCATCAAGTACTATGCAGGACCAATAGTTCTGCATTGTACATGAGGTCACTGTGGGCCCACCCACAACCAGGAATGTAGAGAAGTGGTTATGGTGGTATGGGACTGCGGGGTGCCTTAATGATTCCCCTCGGGGGGGGGGTGGGGGGGGTGTCTATGACACCTGACACTCACAGAATGTTGGATGATGCTGGCTGTCATCAACCCAGCAGACTGAGGACATCTAGTGGCAGAAAATAATTACTACTGGTGACAGCACTGGAGAGGAGGTGAGTATTTTGGCCAGAGCTTCTTTTTATTTTACACCTCCTGGGGCACCATATTTATTTTTTTTTGCCTAAAGTTGGACTATAACTATACCCATGTATGCACATCCACATAGTACAAAAGAGCAGTATTGAGAAAAGGCAATATATGGTTAAGTAGCTTCAGCTTGCCGGGCCCACAACCTGTCTGCGACGAGTCAGGAAATTGTTGCTTACATGCCAGACTAACCACATGCGTGCTTTACTTTATGACAGAGTCTCTTTAAATAGAAAGATTACATTTTCCACTTTGTGTTACTCAGCAATTATTAAAAAGCTGAATTGGCTTATGGTCTGTTCTGCAAAACTGTGATCTTCCCAGTTCACGTTAGCATATGTTGCTCTGTATATGTCTTTCTGGAAGTTTTCTGTAATATTTAAGGATGGGTTTCTATCCTTGCATCTTACCTTTGCATTATAACGTCAGAAGTTGAAGTTAAGTGGGTTTCTTGTACAATATTTAAGCCTCAGTACCACGAGACATCAGCTGGAAATTCCCAACTCTTAAAAATGGCCTTGGCAAGAGGCAGTACACTAAACCTTGTGTGTGATAATCTAGAACCAGTCAAAACAATGCTATATATGCTGGGAAATTTCTTCCCACAGAAGCATTTCAGCAGCAGAATGAGCATGTTCTGTGCCAGTAAACAGATCGCTCTCATCAATAATTTATACACTGAGAATCAGTTGAGCATATAGGGGACAGGTCCACTTTAAAACCAACAACAAAAGGCTATTCCTACCTTTTCCGGATAATCAATAAAACCAAAACGAGTGTGGTCAATGTGATGGCAACCAAACATGTACCCAGCAGGGGTTCAAAATAGTTCTGCAATCTTTTATCTAAGAAACATAAAAAAAAAATGTATGTAAATCCATCAGAACTACTTATTGCATATGAGCATTGAATAACACTCTAACAATAACCGCAGATCATTTGCATAATTTCACTCAGCTCATAAACCTTTCTTTTTTTTTGTTCTTGTGGTTACATGCTCATGTACTTCAACACCTCACTGCCCGATGGTGGGACAAAGATAAGTAACAGAGTGTGACAAAGCTCTAGGTCCAAGCATTGTATAAAAGAAACAAATCCATGGCATCCCTTTAGATGTGCATGCTCCTCCTTGCTGGCCACTGGATGGTGAAGTCTTTAGCTGTGCAGTCTGCTGATCAGTTGCGTGATAACACTCTATCAGACCTGCTTCTGGAGCAGAACTGTCTGGGCACAAGAGGCGTACCTTGAACCTTCAGAGTGAAAGGAACCATGAAAGGGTACCCCTGGCCAGTGCCCTTCCCACTGATCCCAGGGCCCTGACTCCCATCGCGGCGGAACGCCAGGGCCCTGCCACAAGTTCGACCTTTGCGACCTTGGTAGTTCCACCACTGGTGTCAGTTTTTTTCATTTTTTATCTTTTTACTATTTCATTTTTTATTATTTTAAAGAAAAAAAAGTTAGGACCCCGTCGGGGGCTTTGGCGAAATATCAAGGGTCTAAACAGACCTCTGATATTTCACCTTTGAGACAGAGAAAGGAGATTGAGGATACAGCCCTCAATCTTCATCTCTGCAGCACAGAATGAATGGACAGGAATAGCTCTGTACAGAGCTTCCTCTCCATTCACAAACTGAAGCATAGTAAACACAGTTTACTAAGCCTCAGCTATGCGTGAAAAAAAAAAAAATTCAGTCAGTGATCGGTACTGATCACTGGCTCTATTCATTAAGACAAGGAAGGGGCCAGTAAATTATACATTTACTGGCTCCTTCCCCACTCTCCATCCACAGAATCCCCCACAGTGGCCCGCAGGAGGTGGGAGGGGGAAGCCCGGCAGCGCTGTGGGGGGCAGGGGAGCCAGGAGAGCACACATGGGCCCAAGGCAGCAGGACAGTGATGGCGAGGTGGCGGGGGCAGCAGGTAGAAGAACCGATGCCCTCCATTTCCTTCCTGCAGCCAAATGTCTGTAAGAGGGAGAGGAGGAGAAGCGGGCATTTAGCGGCTGCAGGAAGGAAATGAAGGGCATTGGTTCCTCTATATGCCGCCGCCCCCACCGCCCCTCCCATCCAGGTGTACAGGGGGACCGGATGGGCCTCCTGGCGCATGGGGCCAGGTTGCAATGGCGACCCCTGTACGTACGTCCTTGTCAAGGTGTCACTTAACCCAGAAGACTGAGGGCCTCTTGTTTTTGAATAGAAGTACTGCAGATGGCAACTCCAGGTTACCAGTGATTTTTGCAGCCTAAGCTCCACGTTTATTAATATAAAATAGCCTGGAGTTGTGAATATTCTGTCAGGGTTTTACTGCTTTCCATGTTCCTACTGGGGAAATTTCCTTCCTAGTCAGGACTGAAAGCTTACTACTTTTTGGAGGTTCCATGTGCCCACTCTGGCTGCACTGGCATTCAGCATTGGAATCCACAGCAAGAATATACCGGGGAGGGTGTCTATGCTTCCATTACATTAGGACCATGAAAGGCTAGCATGCCCACCCTCAAAAATGACACTACCTGCCTGGTGTTTGCATGTTTTCCTTGTACTTGTGTGGGTTTCCTCCGGGGTACTCCGCTAGGTTAATTGGCTCCTGCATGTGTATGTATGAATGTGAGATAGGGACCTTAGATTGTAAGCTCCTTGAGGGTAGGGACTGATGTGGATGTACAATATATGTGAAGCCCGTAAATTGACAGCCCTATATAAGTACCTGAAATAAATGAATAAAAAGGAAGTGCAAGATTAAATTCATGGTTGCTCACATACTGTATGTCTAAATAATTATTTTTACATACTGTAGGTGAGCGACCATGAATAATCACATATACAGATATGTGCACTGGAAGCAGTAACAGAAAGTACATTTTTAATTTTTTGGATTTAGTTTAATACTTTAATGTGGCACTCGATTCCCTCACTTCCTGTTTGGGGAAACCATTTCCAACCGTACAGGAAGTGAGGGCAAATCTCTCTGTAACGGAGCCTGGGATAAGAGTAAAAAACAAAACAGGGGGGTATGCCCAGATTTTGGTTAGATGCCCTGTATCAGGCTTCTCCTCATGTACAGGTACCACTACGTGTACATCTGAGGGACCTTCATCCAAATCTAGGCTGGTGCCTACATGGTCCACTTATAAGGGTTTCCAAACCCTGGTACCCTTGTCCTATTTTTATTATTACTACCTGTCTACATGTGGTTACTGTTGCTTTATGCAAGCTCACTCTTACCTGTACACCGACTGAACATGCACTACCATACCTCGAATGTATGTTTTGCGAAGCTATTTTTATTGTATCTGTTGCATACCACTAAATAAAAAAATTAACAAAAACAGATAGGGGTTCTAATGCTTGTCACACACATAGCGTGTTCTTATTTATACAGCCCCTATCAAATACTGAACATCCATCTTGGAAAGACTGATCTTTTGAACCAGGCAACAGGCTTACCAGGTTCAATGAATTTACAGGAGTCAGGTCCCTGGCCAGCCTTGGTTGATGCCGATATGCAAACCGAATAGCGCCGATCTGGATTATAATGCTTGAATGTAAACTGTCTTGCTTCTGAGTCTAGAATTTCACAAAAAGAAACAGAGTTAGATCCCTCAAAGCTCTACAGCTTTACTGATATGACCCCACAATAGGGATAAAACTTTTTCGCAGAAGGGAGTTTAACAAGACTCGTGGCCACTCAATAAAATTAGAAGAAAAGAGGTTTAACCTTAAACTACGTAGAGGGTTCTTAACTGTAAGAGCGGCAAGGATGTGGAATTCCCTTCCACAGGCGGTGTTCTAAGCGGGGGCATTGATAGTTTCAAGAAACTATTAGATAAGCACCTGAACGACCGCAACATACAGGGATATACAATGTAATACTGACATATAATCACACACATAGGTTGGACTTGATAGACTTGTGTCTTTTTTCAACCTCACCTACTATGTAACTATGATATCATACAAGTAGTAATATTAGAGCTGTATTCCATGGCAATGTATGTTCTGGTAAAATATATCTCGACCAATCGTGAGTCAGCCATATCTTGACTCTGAAATTGGCAGACTGATTTACCCATCTCTGCTGATTGGTTACTTATATATTCTAGCAGTTTCTATCGTGAGATAAAAAAAAATGATAACTGCCACGTTACTACACGTCTTTTGGTCCTTAAGACCCGCTTCCTAATTGGCCAGGAGGAGAGACAGGAAGACTAAAGCGAATATTGATTCACTAATGTCACAGAAGAGGGTGGGCAGCCCAAACTTTTTGAAGCCAATTCGAGCCATAGGCTCTAATCATGTGCTCCAAAAAAAAAAACCTCCATTGAATTCCATCTGTCCGGCGCCCCGCATAGAGATTAGGGGCCGGACTCATGGAGATTAGAGGGAGGGGGGGGCGTTGCCCCTGCGCCCCTTATGGAGCGGCTTTAGGACTGAGCTGGCAAACTGATAGTTCAGAAATCCTAAAGCAGTGAGGTGCTGAATACAAATCCCCAAATAATAGGTTAATAATTTCTTAGTAAAGCCAGGTAGCTTGAATTCAGTGGCTCTAAACAAACAGACAGAGGGGTCTCCCAAATTGCGAAGTCTATGTGTGTCTGAACCAGAAGGAGCGCCATACAGTCTTCATATATGTTTTAGTAAATCCATAAATGACAACAGAAGACAAAAGGCTGCCAACACATTTCAGGGACCAAAAATCCCTCTTCATCAGGGCTACAAGCAATACAAAATATTGAAGCGATATATTTGAAAAAAATGTTAAACGATGTATTTATAAAATACTATAAATAATGAGAGCTTACATAAGAGATATTTAGCAATTTACAAAATGCTCACTAGAGGGAGTTTTTACCAAGGTACATGGGGGGAATTACAGAAAGTCCCTGAGTACGAACACAATAGGGACTGTAGGTTTGTTCGTAAGTCGAAGTTGTTCGTAAGTGTAACTTAAGGTCAGAAAACTGCATTTGTAAGTGTAACATCCGCCTGTGCATGGATGTGGGATGTTCCGGGCGCTTGTTATGTTATCTGGGGCTCTTCTGGCCATGCAGTACATGTAGTACTGCAGTATGGGGATGTGTCCGGAGGTATCCAGGACCAGCGTGGAGCACAAGTGGCCGGCATTTGAGGCCGTTCGTAAGTAGGAGTCGTTCGTAACTCGAGTGTTCATAACTCGGGGACTGCCTGTATAAGTGAATCATCAAAGTGATATTTAACCCATAACCGAAAATCATTAGATGTGGTGACTGCATTTGTTTTTTTTCCTCTCTGTTTTCAACTGGTGATCTAGCCAGTAACACACAGTAAGGCCAGGTTGCGGTTGATGTGGTTTTCCGGCACATTTTGCGGTGCATTTTGCATTTTAAACACACTTGCATGGATTTTTCATTCGTTTTGCATTTTGTGGGTTTTTTTTCTCTCCTTAAACTGTGAATTGCCATTTGTTAGAGAGCAGACAGCCACCAGCTCCTGAACAACCAGCTATTCGCAGCTTGTTAAGGAGAAGGAAAAAAAAAAAAAACACGCAAAATGCATGTCTATTACATGGAAAACACAATCTGCTGCGGGAAAAAGTCCCTGACCCTTTTCAAAAATGCAGAGGCTGAAAAATGTATAGATGTGAATGTGCCCCATAGGAAACCATCTTTAATGGACTGTAATATGCTTCTGCAAACTGCAAAATGCACCAAAAAAAACACATTAGGGTGAACACTCCTGTATTAGAGTGCCCCACTCTGCAGGCCTGTCTTTAACGCAGGGCAAAAGGGGCAGCTGCCCTGGGCCCAGTCACTATTGTGGGGCCCAAAGCAGCTGCCCCTTGAGCCCACACTGTCCGCAAATAGTTGACAAGTGGATTCGGAAGGGCCCAAGAAAATGTTTGCCCAGGGTCCAATCGATATTAAAGATGGCCCTGCAACTCTGGATAACGCAGCAACAGAGACACCTTTGGAAAGCAGCATTGTAAATCGGGGGGGGGGGGGTGTTAGATACTAGCAGATTTAGATACACTAATAAATTGAAGCCAAACTCAATGCAAGCAAGGTCCATAAAGACATGGATGAGCGAGTTTGGGAGCCGGGCCTTCTTGTCCAACATCAGTGCCTGATCTCACAAATGCTCTTCTGGAAGAATGGTCAAACATTCCCATAGACACACTCCTAAACCTTGTGGACAGTCTTCCCAGAAGAGTTGAAGCTGTTATAGCTGCAAAGGGTGGGCCAATTCAATATTGAACCCTACGGACTAAGACTGGGATGCCCTTAAAGTTCATGTGTGTGTAAAGGCAGGTGTCCAGGGCCGGACTTACCATAGGGCTTGACTGGGCTCAAGCCCATGGGCCCACGGCCAATAGGGGGCACCGCGAGCCCAGCCTGTTTTGAAAGCCGCCGAGAGCGGCCAAAAGCTGCCAGGGGCCGCCGAAAGCCGCCGAGATACACAGGACATCCGGCTCTGTATCTCTGCGGCACCATTTTTAAACTGAAAGGCTGCAATGACAAGGCAGCAATGACATTGGAGCAAGGCTACACTGACAAGTCTGCAAATGACACTGGGGCAAGGCTGCAATGACACCGACAAGGCTGCAGATGGACACTGATAAGGCTGCATTGATGGGCATTTAAATGTAAGTTTTTTTTCCTTAAACTTCCCTCCTAAACTTGGGGTGCGTGTTATACGCTGATAAATACGGTAATTATCAATTTATCCATTTTTATTGCTTTTAATAATCGTGGACCCAGGACCCAGTTTTGTCTTGTCCAATTAAGCAGAAGTTCTTTAATACTGCACTGAGTCTGGCGCACCTTGTCCTTTTCTATTTCTGTTTTATAGAGCTGTGCATATGTATAGAAGGGTAGGGCCCGAAAGTGACTCAAGCCCAGGGGCCCCCACCACCCTAAGTCCTGCCCTGCAGGTGTCCCAATACTATTGACAATATAGTGTGGATCTACATTCAGACAAAAAAAGTTAACGAAAAAACGGGCAGACTCGATGGACTACTTTTTTTTCTGCCGTCACTTTTCCCTGTTTCTAATGAAAAGAATCATTATTTTAATTCAGGTTCTGTAATACTTTCCACACTGCCATCTTGTGGTCATTTTACAGAATGCTACACTCATACCAGTACCAAATAAAACAGCAATTTATTTAATAATTTACTTTAAAAAATCAGTAGTTATTTACAGAAGGTACAGAATCGTCCTGATCACTTCTAACCCGTGGCATAGCCTTCACTTCCTATCCCCTACACTCCTCCTGCCCAAGCACAAAACGCTTTGTATTATATTACTTATTCACAAAATACAAAGGATTCAGTGAGTGAACAGCAGAGGGGAAGAGAAACAAGAAATACCTGTGCTCAGATCCCAATAGCTTCTATGCATATAATCTACCAGGTGCTAAAAGGGTGTGACCACATAACACTGAAAACACTGGATGAACCCTCTGGAGCATACACAAAATGGGGGAGAGCTACACGGTTTAGGTCTGGCCATGCAGGTTAGTGGCCCGAGGAAGGAACAAGCGTGCTCCGAACGCGAAGCCACCTCCTCTGACCCTGCACGCCTCCTCTCACCCTGCACCCGGAAGTGACGTCATCTCCGATCGTCTCTGTGTCCCCTGCTGTTCTCATAGGCTGTCAATGCTGGAATCCACCCGCATGAGCAGTCAGCTGTACTTCAGAGACAGACGTTTAGGAGAAAACCACCCCCGGTTTTTGCTGCAGGATTACCATCATGCTTGTGTTTATGCTCCCTTTGTGAGTAGTTTCACTTTTGACTTGTCATTAAATGGTTTACCAATACTGTACTTAGGGGCGCTTTTCCACTGACCTGCAATACAATAGGAACAAGATATACCTGTGCTCAGAGCTTGTACAGCAGAGGGGGAAGAGAGGGCAGAACTGCTGTGTGTGAGAACACAGCGTCTCTCCTGTCACAGCTCCGGGAGTGTAGTGATAGCTGTTCTCCCGGAGCTCCGTAAAAAGTGGCAGATGCAAATAGAAGAGATAAGTCCACATGGTGACATGCACCTCATTGGACTAATTTTATGCCGGCAGATTTTAAAAAGTGTCTGAATTCCTGGATTTCAGCTTTGAAAGCTGCAGTCTGCTCACATAATTTGTAATAAAAACATTTTTGTCATTCTGAAGCTTCCCTCCAAGCACTTTGCATATTATTTTTATATATACTGTGATTCTGTACTTGCCAAATATGCTGCAGAAATCTCCCTCCACTGAGTCTGGCTGCAACCATTTTAAACTGTGGGCAGCTGAAGCTGCTGCCTGTTCACTTCCTGGATTTACACAGACACACACACACCTCCAGCCCTGCAGCTCTCATTGGCCCTCTTATGAGTCATCACCCCTCCCTTCCTGGCCAACTCTCACAAGAGGGAGAGAGCTGTACATGATGTCATAAGCCTAGGCTTTTTACCAGACAAGATACAGGAAGTGGTCTGTATAAGGTATTTACGGTCATAAAGTTAAGTTTATCCAAAGTTAAAACAACAACAAGGGCAGAAGATTTAATAAATGGAAAGATGAAAAAAATTACTGAAGTTCCGCTGGGGGGGGGGGGGGGGGGGGACATACATTGATTATTGTGCAATTATTCTGACACTCTGATAATCTACTTACTGTATGTGTACTGTACACTGCTTGACCTTTCTGTCACATTCAGTGTGTATGTAGTGATAGATCCTCGCCGCTTACACACAGGAACCTCCATCCACTTGATTAATAGTGTGTTTGGTAAAATGTTCTCTATGGTTATATCTTCTGGTCCACTTTCAGGTTCTGCTTGTAAAATAAATGGTGATGTAAAAGTAAACCTGTTATATAACTGTTATGTGCATAATATTCCATATGATATTGCTGAGTGCTATATAGAGGCGTATACAGAAGCACAGGATATAAAATAATGGAGGAAAGGGAACAGAACAGTATATGGAGGCACAGGATAGGACAGAGTGCAATATGGAGGCAGAGGAGAAAAACAGGCTCTATATTGAGTCGTATTGGATAGTAAAATATATAGTGGCATAGGATATTGCATAATGGTACATTGAGGCATTATTTCAGAGCACTATATGGAGATCTAGTATATAACAGATCAGGATATGTAAAAACGGCATAGGGCAGACAAATATACACTATATTACCAAAAGTATTGGTACGCCTGCTTTTTTTTTTTTACACCCACACCTCTGTGGATATATATATATCTTTTGCACTTTACAACTTGAAAAGTTGTCTGTTTATTATTTCATCTTATTTGATGTTTCATATTGCAGTTTTTGCACTTCATAATTGTTATTTTTGATCATTTATATATACACTATATTACCAAAAGTACTGGGACGCCTGCCCCAGTCCGTAGGGTTCAATATTGCGTTGGCCCACCCTTTACAGCTAGAACAGCTTCAATTCTTCTGGGAGGGCTGTCCACAAGGTTTAGGAGTGTGTCTATGGGAATGTTTGACCATTCTTTCAGAAGCGCATTTGTGAGGTCAGGCACTCATAGTTGCCAACAGTCCCGATTTTCCCGAGACAATCCCGATTTTGGGATCCTCGTCCCAATCGGAGGCCGTCCTGATTCGGGATTTAGCCTTTTTTGTTCAGGGAAATCGGGAATGTTTGCTTTTGCAGCAGCTGGCTCCAACAAAATGGCCGCCGGCGCTAGATCGTTTCCCTTGTGTTCAGTAGAGAGGGCTCGATCCGTGCAGCCAATGAATCAGCTTCTCTCTTCACAATACTGAAGCCGAGTTTAGCTGCATGGATCGGCCCCTCCTCTCTCCACTGAACACACGGCGCCGGGCGCTCGCGGAGTTTCTTCTGCTCTCTCTTGTGCCTCTTGTAAAGCACAAGCAACGATGTGACTAATGTACAGGGGGGAGGGTAGTAACTATGTATAGGGGGGAGGGTAGTAACTATGTACAGGAGGGGGTTAACTATGCACAGGGGGGGGTAACTATGCAATATGTACAGGGGGTAACTAGGGGGAGAGGGGTAACTATGTACAAGGGGAGGGGGTAACTATGGCTCTGCCTGGGACACTGGTGCAAGGAGGGACTCTGTTGGGGCCACCCGGTGCAAGGGGGGACTCTACTTGGGGCACCCGGTGCAAGGGGGGACCCTGCTGGGGGCACCCAATGCAAGGAGGGACTCCGCTGGGGGCACCCGATGCAAGGGGGGACTCCGCTGGGGGCACCCGATGCAAGGGGGGACTCCGCTGGGGGCACCCGATGCAAGGGGGGACTCCGCTGGGGGCACCCGATGCAAGGGGGACTCCTCTGGGGGCACCAGATGCAAGGGGGACTCCGCTGGGGGCATCCGATGCAAGGGGGGACTCCGCTGGGGGCACCCGATGCAAGGGGGGACTCCGCTGGGGGCACCCGATGCAAGGGGAGACTCCGCTGGGGGCATCCGATGCAAGGGGGGACTCCGCTGGGGGCACCCGATGCAAGGGGGGACTCCGCTGGGGGCACCCGATGCAAGGGGAGACTCCGCTGGGGGCACCCGATGCAAGGGGGTACTCCGCTGGGGGCACCTGATGCAAGGGGGGACTGCGCTGGGGGCACCTGATGCAAGGGGGGACTGCGCTGGGGGCACCTGATGCAAGGGGGGCTCTGCTGGGGCACCTGATGCAAGGACGGACTCTGCTGGTGGCAAGCGACGTGGCAGGTGACACGCTCAGGGATCCCACTGATTCGGCATTATGGTGAGTTGAATGATTTCATTTTATATTACAATGTAATAATAGAAATAATGCACTTCAATCATCCTGACCCCATAACAACCATGGTGCCGAGATGATTGAAGTGCTAACACCAGGTGTATCTTTATCTGCTGATTGTTAAACTTTCTAGAATACACATATTTCTTTTTGTGTAGGATCTGGGGCTGCTGTCCCTCCATCCCTCTTCCTCTTTCCCTCTCCATCCCTCATTTATCTCAGACTCTAACCACACCCTTTTGAGCCACGCCCATTTAAGCCACGCCCACTGTTTTGCTAAACCATGCCCATTTTTCGCTGCGACGCGCAAAGCAGGCCGCATTTTTATTTTTTCCTATGCCACGCCTACAAATGCATGCCCCGCCCCCTAATTATAACAACACTCCGCCTACAGCCAAAAAATTGTCCCTAAATTTTTTTTTACAATGTTGGCAACTATGGGCACTGATGTTGGACGAGAAGGCCTGGCTCGCAGTCTCCGCTCGAATTCATCCCAAAGGTGTTCTTTCGGGTTGAGGTCAGGACTTTGTGCAGGCCAGTCAAGTTCCTCCTCCCCAAACTCGTTCAGCCATGTCTTTATGGACCTTGCTTTGTGCACTGGTGTGCAGTCATGTAGGTTGCCTACCCCTGCCCCAAAGAGTTCCCTTCACTGGAACTCAGGGGCCAAGCCCAACCCCTGAAAAACATCCCCCACACCATAATCCCCCCTCCACCAAATCATTTGGAGGAGTGGTCCAATACTTTTGGCTATATAGTGTCGATGAGCGAGTCTGAGGTGGAGGAACTTGACTGGCCTGCACAGAGTCCTGACCTCAACCCTACAGAAATCCTTTGGGATGAATTAGAACAGAGGCTGCGAGCCAGGCCTTGTCCAACATCAGTGCCTGACCTCACAAATATGCTTCTGGAAGAATGGCCAAACATTCCCATAGACACACTCCTAAACCTTGTGGACGGCCTTCCCAGAAGAGTTGAAGCTGTTATAGCTGCAAAGGGTGGGCCAACTCAATATAGAACCCTACGGACTAAGACTGGGAGGCCATTAAAGTTCATGTACGTGTAAAGGCAGGTGTCCCAATACTTTTGGCAATATAGTGTATGAAGACATTGAATAATAAAGGACAGTATGTGGGCCACAAGGTATTTTGTTGCGTAAAGTATCGTGGCATGGGATAATACAGAGAGGTATAAGGAGGCACAAGACATTATAGAGCACTATAAGGAAGTGCATGATATTATAGAGCAGAATATGGAGGCACAGAATATTAGAGATGTCTATATGGAGGCACAGGATATTACAAAGTAGTAAATGGAGGCACTATAAGTAAGCACATGATATTATACAGCAGTATATGGAGGCACAGTATATTAGATCTTTCTATGACGGGGGGGGGTCAAAAGACATGAAAGAGCACTATATGGATGCACTGGATATTGCAAATCGGTACATCAAGACATTATAAAGTGAAAAGTATGTAAGCTCCCTATAACATCCATGCTGTAACTACAATCAGCAGTGCAGAATAGATAATCACAGGAAGGATCTAAATCGTCTCTAGGAGGAGGGGCGTCGCTAGGGGGTGGCTTTTGGGGCTATAGCCCCGAATCTGGGGCCAATAGCCCCGAGTCTCTGCAGGGGTCCCCAAGGGGAGGGGAGGCTCTCTGGGGACCCTGATGCAAGGGAGAGGCTCTCTGGGGACCCTAATTTAAGGGGGGCTCTCTGGGAACCCTGATGTAATTGGGGGGCCCTCTGGGTACCCTGATGAAAGAGGAAGGCTCTCTGGGGACTCTGATGTAAGGAGGAGGCTCTCTGGGGAACCTGATATAAGGGGGGCACTCTGGGGACCCTAACATAAGGGGGCTCTCTGGGGACCCTGATGTAAGGGGGCTCTCTGGGGACCCTGATGTAAGTGGGGGGCTCTCTGGGGATATATATACACACACACGTATATTACTGTATATACATGTGTATGCTCGCCCAAGCGTATGACTTTCTTTACTTTCTTTACTACGCTGCTATGGGCTCTAGCCCCAGATCTTTTGTAGAACTAACAACACCCTTGTCTAGGAGTCATGTTAGGTTACTTGGTAAATAAAGCCCGCAGACACGAAAAGACAGATATAAAAAGACGAAAAACTCACTGAACTCCACTGTGCTGGGCCGACTAACCCCAGAGCTGTATACAGCGTACAGCAATATGGTCACACGTTGGTCCGCTGAGATTGTATCTGAAAGGAAGAGAAATAATCAAACACAATCATGTTGCTGCATAACTGTGATTGACATAAATACTGTAAGTGCTGCACTCAGTGACACTGAAAAAATCATAAAGAGAAAAAGACCTCCTAAAGATAAGTCCACAAAAATAAGTCCACCATCCAAAAAGATGTGATACTACTACGGGTAGAGAGACAACAAATAATGCATCACATTGGTGTCCTCATGCATGAATAGCTCCCAACTGTCCCTGATTTTCGAGGGACTGTCCCCGATTTGGAGCAACGTCCCTCTGTCCCTCATTCCTCCTCATTTGTCCCTCATTTTGGTCTGATCTATATAGTTTTATATAAAATATACTTGTTCTCTTTCAAAAAGCGTTTTCCTGCGCTAAACCTTTCATCCAATTTCCAAATTTCTGCATTTGTAAATTTCAAAAGCCAATATAAAGGAATAATAATGGTAAAAAAAATAAATACTGTTGGGTTTAACTAATCTTTTTTTGTGTGTTATTCTCCTTTAAGGGGGCGTGGCAGGGGGTGTGTCCTATGCCTACATAATTTTGCTGATAGGTGTCCCTCATTCCCATCTCAAAAAGTTGGGAGGTGTGTGCGTGTCAGGTAGTGGATTGTGGTAATCGCCTAAAGTATATAGTTATTTTGGGCAAATTTTCCAATGATAATAAAACAATCAGAACATATCCATTAATATTTACCTTTAAAATAAAGGACCACTAAATCTTGAAAAAAAAAAACAAGATACAATTTATCTAGGGTGCCTGGAGATTTTGCGTACGTTAAAGGGTGTTGTGACTGAAAAACTCTTTTATTTAAGAATAGTGATCATATGAAGCCATTTATTATCATAGTTGTTTGGCTCCTTTTTAAATCAAAAAATATGTCCCAAACAGATGGGGACCGAGAGAACAGCGGGGCTTATTGGAAAGGCAATAAAAAAGGATATGTATGTCAAAGAATTAATTTATTATGAGTACACAGTAGAAAAACATGTGGAAATATACAGCAGCTTTACCATAAAGTGGCCTTGCCCTAATAAAATATGATCAAAGTCTAGATTGATCAAAAAACAAAAAAACACAGACAAGGGGAACATGTAACAAGACATACAAGAAACGGCCGTCCGGACGCCAAAGCTTATTGATGTCTGCGCAAACCCACAGTGTGAAGTGTGCAGCAATTGCTGAATAAGATTTTACTTAAGCAGACATCAATACCCCCGGGGGAGGGGTGGCTCAATTGATGGGGTGGGGGTGGGGGGGGGGAGGGGGGGGGGGGGAGGGGTAGGAGGGACGGGGGCTATGGGAGAGAGGGGTGGTGACCGTGGGCAGGGATGCCGAGAAAAGTCCAGGGGCATCAATTGTAATTGATGAGAATGTGCCGGTCTTCCATGTGAGATGGATGGATTGTGATGACCAGGATTCAAAGTAGTATACCGCTATGCTGTAGTTATATACAGTACTTTCCGGAATGGTATAGGTACTCCTAGATATAGCCTCCCTGTGGTTGGAACAGACAATACTGTGCATGAACTGCCCTACATGTACAGATGGCTATGTACGTTACCGCTCCCGGGTCCCTGTTGGGAATCCTCATATGATGCCGGATTGCGGTAGCCTCTGTGTGTTTGAGCTGCTCCACTGGTTGCTATGAATGGTACCAAACACTCTCCCGGTAAGGTTGTTCACACACCCTGGATCAGAAGGTGTAGTCCATGGGGGTAGATGAATGGCCGTGCAGCTGCATCTTTTACCTTGCCCTCCGGTTCGTTCACGGCATAGGGCGGAACGTCCTCTCAGTCGGTGAGCCGGCTAGCCCCAACGGGGGATGACAGCGGGCGTGACGTCCGGACGGGATGACGTCAACGCGTTTCACAACATAGACTTGTGTAGCTTCGTCTGGACGTACCGGTGGTGTGTGAGGGCTCCTTCTTATAGTGATCCCTCCCTCTAACACGCCCACCAAGCTGGATTTAGTGAAGGAGATGTGTCAAGTCTGTGTATGTCCAGGCTGTCATGCACCGCATGTTTAATGCTTGTTGCTTGTGATTTATTTTATGTTAGAGTGTCCATGTTTTCAAATGGGTATACATTTTACGTAGTACAGCCTGTCTAAAGGGTATTCCTATCGCATAGCGTACCCCTATTACCAATAGTGTGTACAAGGATAGCATACTAAACTGGCTATTATTAGTTTGTGTAACACACAATACATAGTACAGGAAACAGACATCT
The DNA here is from genome assembly GCA_037952925.1 of Lithobates clamitans. Taxonomy (NCBI): domain Eukaryota; kingdom Metazoa; phylum Chordata; class Amphibia; order Anura; family Ranidae; genus Lithobates; species Lithobates clamitans. The sequence continues at coordinate 970,862 of JBBGZY010001228.1, forward strand.
ACCCAAATGATGGGTACTCTAAAGCATGAAAATTAATTAAATATAAATCATTTGAAAGGTGGACCGGTGAGATACAAGGGACAGGGGAGGGGGAGAAAGAAGGGGAGAGAATCGAGAGGATAGATTACAGAATCTTGCCATTGCTCTATTAAGGGAGTTACTCATTTTAGGGGGGATGATCTTGGTGGAGCAAAGTTGATATTTTGTGTGCTAGACCCAACCATGCAGATATTCATACTGCAAGGAAAGGCTGGAGGTTCAGTTCTGTATTCAAGCCTAGGGGGGACAGAGAGGACAAGCAAAAGATCCATCTTTTTTCCTTTTGTTGTAGGATTTGATCAAAGTCCCCTCTTCTGGGGGAGAGATTCAGGGCATAAATTCCCTTTACCTGCATGCCAGACAGTTTGCCCTGGTGGTATTGGGCAAAATGTCTAGCTATGGGTTTTTCGGGGTTCTTCTCCAGGATCTCCCTCATATGTTCCCCCAGGCGAATCCTGAACTGCCGTTTTGTCTTACCAATGTAAATTTTTTTGCAGGGGCATGTCAACATGTATATCACCCTGGTGGTAGCACAATTGATGAGACTTTTTATTTCGAAACTGTTTTTATTTAAAGAATCGCTAAAGGTACTAGTCCTATGCACATAAGGGCACACCTGACAATGTCCACAGGGGAACATCCCCTTGCTTCTGGGGAAACGAGAGAGCCATGAGTCATTTACCGTTCTCGTATGTTCCGAGTGGATTAAGGAGTCACCTAGATTTCTGGCTCTCCTAGCGACCATTTTAGGACTGGGTCCCACTATCTGAGCTATACCTGGGGTGTTGGTAAGTATACCCCAGTGTTTCTCTAAGATAGTTTTGACTGTATCCCATTGGGATCCAAAGTCTGTGATGATTCTCACCGGTTCTTGAGTCGAGAGGGAGGGGAAGGTGGGTCGTGGGTTTTTGAATTGTCTACCGTTTAGGAGGGAGGGGCGTTCCCTACTTGCTGCCTTGAGTTTTGCCCTCCTAAGCTGTTTATGTGAGTACCCGCGCTCCCTAAAGCGTTTATAGAGCTCGTCACTTTCCCTCCTATAATTTTCTTTATTGGAGCAGTTTCTCTTGATACGGAGGAATTGGCCCACGGGAATACTGTCCTTTAGCCATTTTGGATGGTGACTATCTGCTCTGAGGAGTGTGTTTGCAGAGGTTTCCTTGCGGTACGTCTGTGTCTCCAAATCGGAGCCCCTTCTGCTGATGAATAGATCTAGGAAGGAAATTTTGTCGTGGTCCCATGAGTATGTTAGTTTAATATTGCGTTCATTGATATTGAGAAAATCAATGAACTGTATCAAGGTGTCATGGTTGCCCCTCCAGATGACAAACACATCGTCGATGTACCTGAGCCACATATGTACATGGCCCAGGTACATCGGCGAGGTGTATACGATCTCCTCCTCCCAAAGTCCCAGATGTAGACAGGCATATGCTGGGGCCCAAGGTGCACCCATAGAGGTGCCATTAGTTTGTTGATAGAAATTGGACAAGAATTGGAAGCAATTGTTTTTGAGTGCAAAGGACAGAAGGTCCACCAAAAACTCATTTTGTGGGCCATGACTGGGGAAATGCCTGTCTAAAAAGGTGTTGACTGCTTTGATTCCCCATTCATGGGGAATCGACGTATACAAAGATTCGACGTCGATCCCCACTAGGAGTACCTCTCCCTGTACCTTGATCTGTGAGATATGTCTCAGAACATCACCTGTATCCTTCACATAAGATCTCAGATCTATAACCATCTCCTTCAGTAGGCTATCCAGATATTTTCCCATTCTCTCAAGGGGACCTCTTATTGCTGAGACAATTGGTCTCCCTGGAGGGTTATCAAGCGATTTGTGTACCTTGGGAATGATATAAAATGTCGGTACGTTGTATTCATGGACGATGAGGTAATTTAGTTCTCGTTTGCTCAGTAGTCCTGCTTCTGCCGCCAATTTAAGTTTGTCATTAAGGTTAGCGACTAGGTTCGGGAAGGGATCACTAGGCAGTTTTTTATATGTTTTAACATCGCCAAGCAGGCGGAAAACTTCCTTTTCATAGTTTTTTTCTTCTAGGAGTACCACATTCCCCCCTTTGTCACTCCTCTTTATAACCAACTGTGGGGCTTCTGCCAGTTCACGAATCGCTTTACGTTCCTCCAGGGACAAATTGTCCTCATTTTTATTTTTGAATTTCCAGTTCACCTTGGATAGATCTGTTTGTATCATATCCAGGAAAAGACATAGCCACCTATTTCTATTAAGTGGGGGCATCTTGGTAGATTTGATGTTTAGTCCGGCTTGTCTTTTGTACGGGCCATGCTCAGCTTCCTCCTTCTCATTTTCCTCCAACAGGGAGCTGAGGATGGCCAGCATTTCTTCATCTTGGCTTATAATGGTGTCTTTGGCCGTCATGGGCTCTGGGCTGTTTGTATGGATGAAGCGTAAAAATACCTTCCGTATAAACAGGGTAACATCTTTAAATACCGTAAATTCATCCATTTGACTGGTGGGTGAAAAGGACATCCCTTTTTGTAAGAGGTCAAAATGTCTTTTACTTAATTTAAATTTTGACAGATTGATGACTTTCATATCCCCCTCAGCCACCTTGTCGGTGGATGACCTATTTATTTCCGCTGGCTCCGAGTTCGTGTTCCTCCTCTGGCTATTTGTCTCTGGGGTTCGGGGGCTCGTTGTTTGTGCTGGTTTAAGTTCACGTCTGGGTGATTGTCCTTGTTTTCGCTCGCAGCCCCCTCTCCCTCTAAAAAAGTTACCGTCTTAGTCAGATTATCTTCCTCTGTGTCGCTTACAGGTTTTTTACCCCTGGAGGATGATCTATTATTTCTTCTCCTGGAGCTGCTACGACTCCGGCGTGGGGTTAGATCAAAAATGTCACCCTTTTCCCAGTCGCTTAGGTCCCGTCTAAATTTGGATTGTTTGGTCGTTTTTAATGTAGACTGGGTTCTTTCTACCTCTTTTTTCAGGGTCTCATTGAGTTTCTGGAACTCCTCCAGTTCTTTGAAGGGTTCCAGTCCTTGGGAGCTTTCTGTAATTGCTTGGACTAATTCCGCTAGTTGGATTTTCTCCTCTTCGACTATTAATTTCATAACGGATACTCCATGATCTATGCAGAGTTCCTTCCACTTTTCCAAAAATCTTGGGCTGTGGAGGTGCTCAGCGGGTATCACCTTATCTCTAAGGCCCCTTGGAACTATCCTATTGTTAATATAGGTTTCCAGGAAAGACACGTCCCACTTTCTATTGAGATGTTTAATAAGTAATTTTTTGTGCTCTTTGAACCGAGTTTTTACCTCTTCTTCTTGAGAGGGAGTGGTTATCGTGTCTGTCCTGAAAGCCTGACTAATTTCTAGATCTATATCTTCACCGATCACAAATGCCATACTTCTATGGCTGTGGCAACATCAAAAACATGCAGACCATAGAGAGCGTGGAACTTATGGGGCAAATATGGGTGCTGCTGTAAATCTCAGAGTGATGCCTCAGGAATGGATCACCAGTAATCCCAATATCACACATATAACAATAAATAAATCTAGAGGCTTGTCTTCGAACATGTACATAATACCGTGACTTCAACCTTGTGGTTGCCTACCAACCCCTATAGTCAGCAAACCAAAAAATATGTCCCAAACAGATGGGGACCGAGAGAACAGCGGGGCTTATTGGAAAGGCAATAAAAAAGGATATGTATGTCAAAGAATTAATTTATTATGAGTACACAGTAGAAAAACATGTGGAAATATACAGCAGCTTTACCATAAAGTGGCCTTGCCCTAATAAAATATGATCAAAGTCTAGATTGATCAAAAAACAAAAAAACACAGACAAGGGGAACATGTAACAAGACATACAAGAAACGGCCGTCCGGACGTCAAAGCTTATTGATGTCTGCGCAAACCCACAGTGTGAAGTGTGCAGCAATTGCTGAATAAGATTTTACTTAAGCAGACATCAATACCCCTGGGGGAGGGGTGGCTCAATTGATGGGGTGGGGGTGGGGGGGGGGAGGGGGGGGGAGGAGGGGTAGGAGGGACGGGGGCTATGGGAGAGAGGGGTGGTGACCGTGGGCAGGGATGCCGAGAAAAGTCCAGGGGCATCAATTGTAATTGATGAGAATGTGCCGGTCTTCCATGTGAGATGGATGGATTGTGATGACCAGGATTCAAAGTAGTATACCGCTATGCTGTAGTTATATACAGTACTTTCCGGAATGGTATAGGTACTCCTAGATATAGCCTCCCTGTGGTTGGAACAGACAATACTGTGCATGAACTGCCCTACATGTACAGATGGCTATGTACGTTACCGCTCCCGGGTCCCTGTTGGGAATCCTCATATGATGCCGGATTGCGGTAGCCTCTGTGTGTTTGAGCTGCTCCACTGGTTGCTATGAATGGTACCAAACACTCTCCCGGTAAGGTTGTTCACACACCCTGGATCAGAAGGTGTAGTCCATGGGGGTAGATGGATGGCCGTGCAGCTGCATCTTTTACCTTGCCCTCCGGTTCGTTCACGGCATAGGGCGGAACGTCCTCTCAGTCGGTGAGCCGGCTAGCCCCAACGGGGGATGACAGCGGGCGTGACGTCCGGACGGGATGACGTCAACGCGTTTCACAACATAGACTTGTGTAGCTTCGTCTGGACGTACCGGTGGTGTGTGAGGGCTCCTTCTTATAGTGATCCCTCCCTCTAACACGCCCACCAAGCTGGATTTAGTGAAGGAGATGTGTCAAGTCTGTGTATGTCCAGGCTGTCATGCACCGCATGTTTAATGCTTGTTGCTTGTGATTTATTTTATGTTAGAGTGTCCATGTTTTCAAATGGGTATACATTTTACGTAGTACAGCCTGTCTAAAGGGTATTCCTATCGCATAGCGTACCCCTATTACCAATAGTGTGTACAAGGATAGCATACTAAACTGGCTATTATTAGTTTGTGTAACACACAATACATAGTACAGGAAACAGACATCTACCCAAATGATGGGTACTCTAAAGCATGAAAATTAATTAAATATAAATCATTTGAAAGGTGGACCGGTGAGATACAAGGGACAGGGGAGGGGGAGAAAGAAGGGGAGAGAATCGAGAGGATAGATTACAGAATCTTGCCATTGCTCTATTAAGGGAGTTACTCATTTTAGGGGGGATGATCTTGGTGGAGCAAAGTTGATATTTTGTGTGCTAGACCCAACCATGCAGATATTCATACTGCAAGGAAAGGCTGGAGGTTCAGTTCTGTATTCAAGCCTAGGGGGGACAGAGAGGACAAGCAAAAGATCCATCTTTTTTCCTTTTGTTGTAGGATTTGATCAAAGTCCCCTCTTCTGGGGGAGAGATTCAGGGCATAAATTCCCTTTACCTGCATGCCAGACAGTTTGCCCTGGTGGTATTGGGCAAAATGTCTAGCTATGGGTTTTTCGGGGTTCTTCTCCAGGATCTCCCTCATATGTTCCCCCAGGCGAATCCTGAACTGCCGTTTTGTCTTACCAATGTAAATTTTTTTGCAGGGGCATGTCAACATGTATATCACCCTGGTGGTAGCACAATTGATGAGACTTTTTATTTCGAAACTGTTTTTATTTAAAGAATCGCTAAAGGTACTAGTCCTATGCACATAAGGGCACACCTGACAATGTCCACAGGGGAACATCCCCTTGCTTCTGGGGAAACGAGAGAGCCATGAGTCATTTACCGTTCTCGTATGTTCCGAGTGGATTAAGGAGTCACCTAGATTTCTGGCTCTCCTAGCGACCATTTTAGGACTGGGTCCCACTATCTGAGCTATACCTGGGGTGTTGGTAAGTATACCCCAGTGTTTCTCTAAGATAGTTTTGACTGTATCCCATTGGGATCCAAAGTCTGTGATGATTCTCACCGGTTCTTGAGTCGAGAGGGAGGGGAAGGTGGGTCGTGGGTTTTTGAATTGTCTACCGTTTAGGAGGGAGGGGCGTTCCCTACTTGCTGCCTTGAGTTTTGCCCTCCTAAGCTGTTTATGTGAGTACCCGCGCTCCCTAAAGCGTTTATAGAGCTCGTCACTTTCCCTCCTATAATTTTCTTTATTGGAGCAGTTTCTCTTGATACGGAGGAATTGGCCCACGGGAATACTGTCCTTTAGCCATTTTGGATGGTGACTATCTGCTCTGAGGAGTGTGTTTGCAGAGGTTTCCTTGCGGTACGTCTGTGTCTCCAAATCGGAGCCCCTTCTGCTGATGAATAGATCTAGGAAGGAAATTTTGTCGTGGTCCCATGAGTATGTTAGTTTAATATTGCGTTCATTGATATTGAGAAAATCAATGAACTGTATCAAGGTGTCATGGTTGCCCCTCCAGATGACAAACACATCGTCGATGTACCTGAGCCACGTATGTACATGGCCCAGGTACATCGGCGAGGTGTATACGATCTCCTCCTCCCAAAGTCCCAGATGTAGACAGGCATATGCTGGGGCCCAAGGTGCACCCATAGAGGTGCCATTAGTTTGTTGATAGAAATTGGACAAGAATTGGAAGCAATTGTTTTTGAGTGCAAAGGACAGAGGGTCCACCAAAAACTCATTTTGTGGGCCATGACTGGGGAAATGCCTGTCTAAAAAGGTGTTGACTGCTTTGATTCCCCATTCATGGGGAATCGACGTATACAAAGATTCGACGTCGATCCCCACTAGGAGTACCTCTCCCTGTACCTTGATCTGTGAGATATGTCTCAGAACATCACCTGTATCCTTCACATAAGATCTCAGATCTATAACCATCTCCTTCAGTAGGCTATCCAGATATTTTCCCATTCTCTCAAGGGGACCTCTTATTGCTGAGACAATTGGTCTCCCTGGAGGGTTATCAAGCGATTTGTGTACCTTGGGAATGATATAAAATGTCGGTACGTTGTATTCATGGACGATGAGGTAATTTAGTTCTCGTTTGCTCAGTAGTCCTGCTTCTGCCGCCAATTTAAGTTTGTCATTAAGGTTAGCGACTAGGTTCGGGAAGGGATCACTAGGCAGTTTTTTATATGTTTTAACATCGCCAAGCAGGCGGAAAACTTCCTTTTCATAGTTTTTTTCTTCTAGGAGTACCACATTCCCCCCTTTGTCACTCCTCTTTATAACCAACTGTGGGGCTTCTGCCAGTTCACGAATCGCTTTACGTTCCTCCAGGGACAAATTGTCCTCATTTTTATTTTTGAATTTCCAGTTCACCTTGGATAGATCTGTTTGTATCATATCCAGGAAAAGACATAGCCACCTATTTCTATTAAGTGGGGGCATCTTGGTAGATTTGATGTTTAGTCCGGCTTGTCTTTTGTACGGGCCATGCTCAGCTTCCTCCTTCTCATTTTCCTCCAACAGGGAGCTGAGGATGGCCAGCATTTCTTCATCTTGGCTTATAATGGTGTCTTTGGCCGTCATGGGCTCTGGGCTGTTTGTATGGATGAAGCGTAAAAATACCTTCCGTATAAACAGGGTAACATCTTTAAATACCGTAAATTCATCCATTTGACTGGTGGGTGAAAAGGACATCCCTTTTTGTAAGAGGTCAAAATGTCTTTTACTTAATTTAAATTTTGACAGATTGATGACTTTCATATCCCCCTCAGCCACCTTGTCGGTGGATGACCTATTTATTTCCGCTGGCTCCGAGTTCGTGTTCCTCCTCTGGCTATTTGTCTCTGGGGTTCGGGGGCTCGTTGTTTGTGCTGGTTTAAGTTCACGTCTGGGTGATTGTCCTTGTTTTCGCTCGCAGCCCCCTCTCCCTCTAAAAAAGTTACCGTCTTAGTCAGATTATCTTCCTCTGTGTCGCTTACAGGTTTTTTACCCCTGGAGGATGATCTATTATTTCTTCTCCTGGAGCTGCTACGACTCCGGCGTGGGGTTAGATCAAAAATGTCACCCTTTTCCCAGTCGCTTAGGTCCCGTCTAAATTTGGATTGTTTGGTCGTTTTTAATGTAGACTGGGTTCTTTCTACCTCTTTTTTCAGGGTCTCATTGAGTTTCTGGAACTCCTCCAGTTCTTTGAAGGGTTCCAGTCCTTGGGAGCTTTCTGTAATTGCTTGGACTAATTCCGCTAGTTGGATTTTCTCCTCTTCGACTATTAATTTCATAACGGATACTCCATGATCTATGCAGAGTTCCTTCCACTTTTCCAAAAATCTTGGGCTGTGGAGGTGCTCAGCGGGTATCACCTTATCTCTAAGGCCCCTTGGAACTATCCTATTGTTAATATAGGTTTCCAGGAAAGACACGTCCCACTTTCTATTGAGATGTTTAATAAGTAATTTTTTGTGCTCTTTGAACCGAGTTTTTACCTCTTCTTCTTGAGAGGGAGTGGTTATCGTGTCTGTCCTGAAAGCCTGACTAATTTCTAGATCTATATCTTCACCGATCACAAATGCCATACTTCTATGGCTGTGGCAACATCAAAAACATGCAGACCATAGAGAGCGTGGAACTTATGGGGCAAATATGGGTGCTGCTGTAAATCTCAGAGTGATGCCTCAGGAATGGATCACCAGTAATCCCAATATCACACATATAACAATAAATAAATCTAGAGGCTTGTCTTCGAACATGTACATAATACCGTGACTTCAACCTTGTGGTTGCCTACCAACCCCTATAGTCAGCAAACCAAAAAATATGTCCCAAACAGATGGGGACCGAGAGAACAGCGGGGCTTATTGGAAAGGCAATAAAAAAGGATATGTATGTCAAAGAATTAATTTATTATGAGTACACAGTAGAAAAACATGTGGAAATATACAGCAGCTTTACCATAAAGTGGCCTTGCCCTAATAAAATATGATCAAAGTCTAGATTGATCAAAAAACAAAAAAACACAGACAAGGGGAACATGTAACAAGACATACAAGAAACGGCCGTCCGGACGTCAAAGCTTATTGATGTCTGCGCAAACCCACAGTGTGAAGTGTGCAGCAATTGCTGAATAAGATTTTACTTAAGCAGACATCAATACCCCTGGGGGAGGGGTGGCTCAATTGATGGGGTGGGGGTGGGGGGGGGGAGGGGGGGGGAGGAGGGGTAGGAGGGACGGGGGCTATGGGAGAGAGGGGTGGTGACCGTGGGCAGGGATGCCGAGAAAAGTCCAGGGGCATCAATTGTAATTGATGAGAATGTGCCGGTCTTCCATGTGAGATGGATGGATTGTGATGACCAGGATTCAAAGTAGTATACCGCTATGCTGTAGTTATATACAGTACTTTCCGGAATGGTATAGGTACTCCTAGATATAGCCTCCCTGTGGTTGGAACAGACAATACTGTGCATGAACTGCCCTACATGTACAGATGGCTATGTACGTTACCGCTCCCGGGTCCCTGTTGGGAATCCTCATATGATGCCGGATTGCGGTAGCCTCTGTGTGTTTGAGCTGCTCCACTGGTTGCTATGAATGGTACCAAACACTCTCCCGGTAAGGTTGTTCACACACCCTGGATCAGAAGGTGTAGTCCATGGGGGTAGATGGATGGCCGTGCAGCTGCATCTTTTACCTTGCCCTCCGGTTCGTTCACGGCATAGGGCGGAACGTCCTCTCAGTCGGTGAGCCGGCTAGCCCCAACGGGGGATGACAGCGGGCGTGACGTCCGGACGGGATGACGTCAACGCGTTTCACAACATAGACTTGTGTAGCTTCGTCTGGACGTACCGGTGGTGTGTGAGGGCTCCTTCTTATAGTGATCCCTCCCTCTAACACGCCCACCAAGCTGGATTTAGTGAAGGAGATGTGTCAAGTCTGTGTATGTCCAGGCTGTCATGCACCGCATGTTTAATGCTTGTTGCTTGTGATTTATTTTATGTTAGAGTGTCCATGTTTTCAAATGGGTATACATTTTACGTAGTACAGCCTGTCTAAAGGGTATTCCTATCGCATAGCGTACCCCTATTACCAATAGTGTGTACAAGGATAGCATACTAAACTGGCTATTATTAGTTTGTGTAACACACAATACATAGTACAGGAAACAGACATCTACCCAAATGATGGGTACTCTAAAGCATGAAAATTAATTAAATATAAATCATTTGAAAGGTGGACCGGTGAGATACAAGGGACAGGGGAGGGGGAGAAAGAAGGGGAGAGAATCGAGAGGATAGATTACAGAATCTTGCCATTGCTCTATTAAGGGAGTTACTCATTTTAGGGGGGATGATCTTGGTGGAGCAAAGTTGATATTTTGTGTGCTAGACCCAACCATGCAGATATTCATACTGCAAGGAAAGGCTGGAGGTTCAGTTCTGTATTCAAGCCTAGGGGGGACAGAGAGGACAAGCAAAAGATCCATCTTTTTTCCTTTTGTTGTAGGATTTGATCAAAGTCCCCTCTTCTGGGGGAGAGATTCAGGGCATAAATTCCCTTTACCTGCATGCCAGACAGTTTGCCCTGGTGGTATTGGGCAAAATGTCTAGCTATGGGTTTTTCGGGGTTCTTCTCCAGGATCTCCCTCATATGTTCCCCCAGGCGAATCCTGAACTGCCGTTTTGTCTTACCAATGTAAATTTTTTTGCAGGGGCATGTCAACATGTATATCACCCTGGTGGTAGCACAATTGATGAGACTTTTTATTTCGAAACTGTTTTTATTTAAAGAATCGCTAAAGGTACTAGTCCTATGCACATAAGGGCACACCTGACAATGTCCACAGGGGAACATCCCCTTGCTTCTGGGGAAACGAGAGAGCCATGAGTCATTTACCGTTCTCGTATGTTCCGAGTGGATTAAGGAGTCACCTAGATTTCTGGCTCTCCTAGCGACCATTTTAGGACTGGGTCCCACTATCTGAGCTATACCTGGGGTGTTGGTAAGTATACCCCAGTGTTTCTCTAAGATAGTTTTGACTGTATCCCATTGGGATCCAAAGTCTGTGATGATTCTCACCGGTTCTTGAGTCGAGAGGGAGGGGAAGGTGGGTCGTGGGTTTTTGAATTGTCTACCGTTTAGGAGGGAGGGGCGTTCCCTACTTGCTGCCTTGAGTTTTGCCCTCCTAAGCTGTTTATGTGAGTACCCGCGCTCCCTAAAGCGTTTATAGAGCTCGTCACTTTCCCTCCTATAATTTTCTTTATTGGAGCAGTTTCTCTTGATACGGAGGAATTGGCCCACGGGAATACTGTCCTTTAGCCATTTTGGATGGTGACTATCTGCTCTGAGGAGTGTGTTTGCAGAGGTTTCCTTGCGGTACGTCTGTGTCTCCAAATCGGAGCCCCTTCTGCTGATGAATAGATCTAGGAAGGAAATTTTGTCGTGGTCCCATGAGTATGTTAGTTTAATATTGCGTTCATTGATATTGAGAAAATCAATGAACTGTATCAAGGTGTCATGGTTGCCCCTCCAGATGACAAACACATCGTCGATGTACCTGAGCCACGTATGTACATGGCCCAGGTACATCGGCGAGGTGTATACGACCTCCTCCTCCCAAAGTCCCAGATGTAGACAGGCATATGCTGGGGCCCAAGGTGCACCCATAGAGGTGCCATTAGTTTGTTGATAGAAATTGGACAAGAATTGGAAGCAATTGTTTTTGAGTGCAAAGGACAGAAGGTCCACCAAAAACTCATTTTGTGGGCCATGACTGGGGAAATGCCTGTCTAAAAAGGTGTTGACTGCTTTGATTCCCCATTCATGGGGAATCGACGTATACAAAGATTCGACGTCGATCCCCACTAGGAGTACCTCTCCCTGTACCTTGATCTGTGAGATATGTCTCAGAACATCACCTGTATCCTTCACATAAGATCTCAGATCTATAACCATCTCCTTCAGTAGGCTATCCAGATATTTTCCCATTCTCTCAAGGGGACCTCTTATTGCTGAGACAATTGGTCTCCCTGGAGGGTTATCAAGCGATTTGTGTACCTTGGGAATGATATAAAATGTCGGTACGTTGTATTCATGGACGATGAGGTAATTTAGTTCTCGTTTGCTCAGTAGTCCTGCTTCTGCCGCCAATTTAAGTTTGTCATTAAGGTTAGCGACTAGGTTCGGGAAGGGATCACTAGGCAGTTTTTTATATGTTTTAACATCGCCAAGCAGGCGGAAAACTTCCTTTTCATAGTTTTTTTCTTCTAGGAGTACCACATTCCCCCCTTTGTCACTCCTCTTTATAACCAACTGTGGGGCTTCTGCCAGTTCACGAATCGCTTTACGTTCCTCCAGGGACAAATTGTCCTCATTTTTATTTTTGAATTTCCAGTTCACCTTGGATAGATCTGTTTGTATCATATCCAGGAAAAGACATAGCCACCTATTTCTATTAAGTGGGGGCATCTTGGTAGATTTGATGTTTAGTCCGGCTTGTCTTTTGTACGGGCCATGCTCAGCTTCCTCCTTCTCATTTTCCTCCAACAGGGAGCTGAGGATGGCCAGCATTTCTTCATCTTGGCTTATAATGGTGTCTTTGGCCGTCATGGGCTCTGGGCTGTTTGTATGGATGAAGCGTAAAAATACCTTCCGTATAAACAGGGTAACATCTTTAAATACCGTAAATTCATCCATTTGACTGGTGGGTGAAAAGGACATCCCTTTTTGTAAGAGGTCAAAATGTCTTTTACTTAATTTAAATTTTGACAGATTGATGACTTTCATATCCCCCTCAGCCACCTTGTCGGTGGATGACCTATTTATTTCCGCTGGCTCCGAGTTCGTGTTCCTCCTCTGGCTATTTGTCTCTGGGGTTCGGGGGCTCGTTGTTTGTGCTGGTTTAAGTTCACGTCTGGGTGATTGTCCTTGTTTTCGCTCGCAGCCCCCTCTCCCTCTAAAAAAGTTACCGTCTTAGTCAGATTATCTTCCTCTGTGTCGCTTACAGGTTTTTTACCCCTGGAGGATGATCTATTATTTCTTCTCCTGGAGCTGCTACGACTCCGGCGTGGGGTTAGATCAAAAATGTCACCCTTTTCCCAGTCGCTTAGGTCCCGTCTAAATTTGGATTGTTTGGTCGTTTTTAATGTAGACTGGGTTCTTTCTACCTCTTTTTTCAGGGTCTCATTGAGTTTCTGGAACTCCTCCAGTTCTTTGAAGGGTTCCAGTCCTTGGGAGCTTTCTGTAATTGCTTGGACTAATTCCGCTAGTTGGATTTTCTCCTCTTCGACTATTAATTTCATAACGGATACTCCATGATCTATGCAGAGTTCCTTCCACTTTTCCAAAAATCTTGGGCTGTGGAGGTGCTCAGCGGGTATCACCTTATCTCTAAGGCCCCTTGGAACTATCCTATTGTTAATATAGGTTTCCAGGAAAGACACGTCCCACTTTCTATTGAGATGTTTAATAAGTAATTTTTTGTGCTCTTTGAACCGAGTTTTTACCTCTTCTTCTTGAGAGGGAGTGGTTATCGTGTCTGTCCTGAAAGCCTGACTAATTTCTAGATCTATATCTTCACCGATCACAAATGCCATACTTCTATGGCTGTGGCAACATCAAAAACATGCAGACCATAGAGAGCGTGGAACTTATGGGGCAAATATGGGTGCTGCTGTAAATCTCAGAGTGATGCCTCAGGAATGGATCACCAGTAATCCCAATATCACACATATAACAATAAATAAATCTAGAGGCTTGTCTTCGAACATGTACATAATACCGTGACTTCAACCTTGTGGTTGCCTACCAACCCCTATAGTCAGCAAACCAAAAAATATGTCCCAAACAGATGGGGACCGAGAGAACAGCGGGGCTTATTGGAAAGGCAATAAAAAAGGATATGTATGTCAAAGAATTAATTTATTATGAGTACACAGTAGAAAAACATGTGGAAATATACAGCAGCTTTACCATAAAGTGGCCTTGCCCTAATAAAATATGATCAAAGTCTAGATTGATCAAAAAACAAAAAAACACAGACAAGGGGAACATGTAACAAGACATACAAGAAACGGCCGTCCGGACGTCAAAGCTTATTGATGTCTTTCCAATAAGCCCCGCTGTTCTCTCGGTCCCCATCTGTTTGGGACATATTTTTTGGTTTGCTGACTATAGGGGTTGGTAGGCAACCACAAGGTTGAAGTCACGGTATTATGTACATGTTCGAAGACAAGCCTCTAGATTTATTTATTGTTATATGTCCTTTTTAAATCATAATGATAACAGAAATCCCCCAAAATGCGCTGATGAAAAGTTTACATACCCTGGAATGTTTGGCCTTGGTACAGACACAGAAGGTAGCACACACAGGTTAAAAAGGCAATTGAAAGGTTAATTTCCCACATCTTTGGCTTTTTAAATTGCAATTAGTGTCTGTGTATAAATTTTCAATGAGTTTGTTAGCTTCCATATGGATGCACTGAGCAGGCTTGAATACTGGGTCATGGGGGAGCAGAAAAGAACTGTCATAAAAACCTGCATAACAAGGTATTGCAATTCCATCACACAGAGCAGGTAAATATAGACATGTTTGTTATTAAAAGAAATTTTAAAAAAATTAAAAAAAATAATTCCCCAAATGGCCCTGATGAAAAGTTTACATACCCAGAAAAGAACCGTCATAAAAACCTGCGTAACAAGGTATTGGAATGGTTCAGGACATAAAGAAAAACACACAGGTAACCTCGGGAGAAAGGCTGCTCTGAAAAAAGACGATGTGGTTGTTTTTGAGAAGCGCAATAAATACAACCATGCTTGAAAAAAAAAAATGATCTGCACGGACGAGTTGCCAGAAAGAAGTCTTTACTGCGCCAATACCACAAAAAAGCCCGGTTACAATAAGCCCGACAACACCTTGAAACAAAAAAAAACAACCACATCGACTTTTTCCAGAGCAGCCTGTATTTCTCCTCAGGTTACCTGTGGGTATTTCTTTATATTCTGGACCATTCCAATACCTTGTTATGCAGGTTTTTATGACAGTTCTTTTCTGGGTATGTAAACTTTTCATCAGGGCCATTTGGGGGATTATTTTTTTTTATTTTTTTAAATTTTTTCTTAATAACAAACATGTCTATATTTACCTGCTCTGTCTAATGGAATTGCACAGAGTGGCCCTAAACTTCCTCTTCTCGGGTCCACCGCCAGCACGCCTGGCCCTTTCTCTCTGTCCAGTGCCCCCCCCCCATGGAAAGCCGCTTCCCATGGGGGCACTCGTGCGTGCAAGCTCCTGAGTGCCTCTGCTGCGTCCATTTACAAAGACAATGGGACTCGGCTTCCTCATCCCTGGCTTTGATTGACAATGGCCAATACTCCCGGTGCCCCAGCAAAGCCAGCGAGACCCGTAAGTGAGGGGAGAGAAGAGCTGCAGACGTACATAGCGCTGGAACGAATGAGGGCTCAGGTAAGTAAAAGGGGGGGAAGGTGATGCCTAAAATTTTTTACCTTAATGCAAGGAAGAAAACATGTTTAGACTTTAGAACCAACTTTAAAAACAACCACACTATCTTTTTCCAGAGCATGGATGTTACATGGGGGGGTTTTCTTTGTATCCCAAACTGCCCCGGCACAGGAGATAAAAGCAGCATGGAATTTGTGTCCTGGGAGGTTGCTATAAATAGATTAGCAGACAGCTTGACTTGTCAGAGCACAGCTCTGCACATTCCTTCCTTCCTTTGCCAATGAGGAGAGGGGGTGTGTGCCTTTCCTCCAATCAGCTGTCTTGGCTGTATGCCCAGACTTCACACTCAGTTCTGAACAGGAAGAGAAAATCTAACACAATCTGAACGTTGTAATGAAAATATAAAGCTGAAGACAGCAGATATACATGTAAACTGATGTAGGGATATTTGTATCATCTGTGTATCATCTGACGCTGTTCACTTCACTGGGTATATGTAAGGGTTTACATTCATTTTAATGTTTTAGATATTTTTTTATATCCTTTTCCATCTTTATAAAGTTCTATTACCTTGTTATGCAGGTCTTTTGACAGTTCTTTTCTGCTCCCCGTGGCTCAGTATATAGCCTGCTTAGTGCATTCATGTGAGAGCTAACAAACTCATTGACAATTTATACACTAATTGCAATTTAAAAAGCCACAGATGTGGGAAACACAGGATCACTACCTTCCCTACTGAGAAACGGCGATCTGCCTTGTTTACATAGGCAGACCGCTGTTCTGCTTCTCCCGCAAAGTCCGCTGGACCCGCTGATTGGCTCCCGCTGTGTCCAATCTCAGCAGGAACAGGCCGTCAGCAGCTTGCATGCATGCCCCAGCTTGCATGCATGCCCCAGACCCGGAACTGCAGGTAGGTGATTCTGTGCAGATTCTGCCGCAGTAAATGTATGTGTGGGTGGTTGTGAACCGGTTAGGCTCGGTTCACCCTGGTGCAATGCGAGAACCCGTGCAAATCCAGGACGGGTTCTGGTATCGCACCTGACTCACAGGCAGTTCGCACTGCCATATGCGAACCACTGCGGGTGTCAATACAAAGTTAATGACACCCCCCAGATCGGTTCACATATCGCAGTGCGAACTGTCAGTTTGGACATGAATTGGATCGCATGGGTGTGAACACCCATGCGATCCGATTCTGGTGCGGAACAAAAAAAATGGGTCCTTTGATCCGAATGCGATGCGTATTCAGCCATACAATCTGTATGGCTGAATTTGCATCGCACAGACATTGCATGTGATTTGCACTGCAGTGCGGTGTGAATCACATGCGATCCCGCACAGCGCACCAGCATCCCTCCCAACTGTCCCTGATTTGGAGCAATGTCCCTCTGTCCCTCATTCCTCCTCATTTGTCCCTCATTTTGGTCTGATCTGTATAGATGTATATAAAATGCACTTTTTATCTTTCAAAAATTGTTCCCAGTGCTAAACCTTTCATCCAATGTCTAAATTGCTGCATTTGTAAATTTTAAAAGCCAATATAAATGAATAGTAGTGGAAAAAAAAAAGCACTTGTGGATTTAATTAATCTTTTTTTTTTGGTTAATTCTTCTTTAAGGGGGTGTGGCAAGGGGCGTGTCCTATGCCTACCTACATTCGCTAGTAGGTGTCCCTCATTGCTATCTCAAAATGTTGGGAGGTATGCGGACCAGTGTGAACCCTGCCTTAAAGGGGTTGTAAACTTTCGTGTTTTTTCACCCTAATGCATCCTATGCATTAAGGGGTAAAAAACACCTGACAGTGACCGGCCCCCCAGCCCCCCGTTTTACTTACCTGAACCCTGGAACTTAACTCGGCGGGGGATGCGTTGTCTCTCTGCCTGGGGTTTTCGGCTCTTGATTGGATAGATTGATAGCAGCGCAGCCATTGGCTCCCGCTGCTGTCAATCAAATCCAATGACACGGGAGCCGGCGGCTATGGACGCCGAATGCTGAACTCGGGACTGCGCTCGCAAGGTAACCCCCTCGGGAGAGCGCTTATCCTAGGGGGTTATCTGATGTGGGGAGGAGCCGAGAGAGCCGCCGGGGGACCCCAGAAGACGAGGTTTGGGCCCACTCTGTGCAAAATGAGCTGCACAGTGGAAGTAAGTGTGATATGTTTGTTATTTAAAAAAAAAAAAGTACAGTACGGAACTCAACTACTGAGAAAGAAAAGGTGTCTGTATTTGATCACTCCACTAGGTGGCACAATAAGCTAACCAAATGTGCCAAGGTTAGGAAGAAAAATAAATGAATACAAATGATACAGAGGAAACACAAATGAAACAAATAATTACCATTTAACGAAAAATGTGTTCTGTCCTTCGAGAGCTTCTGCCATGACACGTTTCTGTGTTTCCCATCACAATTGTCAGGATTCCACTGGAGAACATACCAGAGCAGTGAGTGCCCTCTGCTGGGTGGACTCTGCCACTGAACATGGATTGGCCAAGTTGTAGCAGTCAGATTGCCCGGTCGAGGTAAATCTAAAACAGTGGAATCAGTAACAGCATGTTAATAATAATAATAATTGTAATAAGGAAAATAATCATAACAACATCCATAAAGTATACAAATCAAGAAGAGAGCAGCAGCAAACCAAGAAATTCGTTGCAGTAAAAGCTTTAAAACAACACAACATTTAGAATTTCAGAATTTCCGAGTATCGGAATTTTCAAATTTTGGAAATTTGAAAATTCGAAAATTTCGGAAATTCGAAATTTCATAAATTTGAAAATTCAAACATTTGAAAATTTGAAAATCCCAAAATAAGAATGAAAATCTGAAATAACTAACTAATACTAAATATTAAATTATAGGTATTGGAATTTCCTTTCAAATTTGGCTGTTAGTGAACGTAACGAGTACGAATTTATCCGAAGTTACGAATTATCTGAAATAACGAATGCCGTGTCTAAACGAATGGAACGTAACGATCTAATAATAAATAATAATAAAAAGGTTTTATTATTATTAATGTTATATTATTAGATCGTTACGTTCCATTCATTTAGACACAGCATTCATTATTTCAGATAATTCGTAACTTCGGATAAATTCGTACTCGTTACGTTCACTAACAGCCAAATTTGAAAGAAAATTCTAATACCTATAATTTTATAGTTAGTTATTAGTTAGTTATTATTTAAGATTTCCGGGTTTTCAAACTTTCAGATTTTCACTCTTTTGAATTTTCAGATTTTCGTTCTTTTGAATTTTCAGATTTTCGTTCTTTTGAATTTTCAGATTTTCATTCTTTTGAATTTTCAGATTTTCAAATTTTGGCAATTTGAAATTTTGGCAATTTGAAATTTTGGCAATTCGAAATTTTGGAAATTAAAAAATTCTGAATTTTCGGAATTAATGAATTTGTCAAAATTCGTTAAAAAATTAATTCGGAACTAAACGAATTGCACATGTCTAAAAACGAATCCAGCGACCATATCAAAGACTAGTAATGTGCAATATATTACATTTTTGGTGTTGGGTTTAGATACAATCTAATATTCTTTAATAAATGATCAGCCTTCTTACCAGATTCTTCCTTGGTGTATACATTACTTCTGGGGGAGATCCCATAGCGATTGAAGGCAGAGACCAATAACATCTTGACCCCTTTTGGGACCAGTGTGACACACTCTACCTCCAACACCGAACAAGTCCTGAGAGTGGTTCTATTTTCTTTATCCAAATAAAATACTTTATATCCCAAGATTGTTCTTTGTGGAATTTCCTCAATATCTTTCTGTGATAGCATAGAATTAAATCAGTGACAACAGACAGCAATACGACCAATTCATTTACACAGCAATGGAAGAAAATATTTCTAAGGATGTAAGATCTGTACACAGGCCTTTCAGGCTATGGTAGTTTTTTGGGTTTTTTTTGGTTTTCTATTCCAAACATTATCTATAATCATTTCCATAGTTTTAAAAATGTTACAGCATCACACAAAGGCTTTGTCATCCACAGCAATATACGAATGGCAGTATGATATTGTGCACTAAAAATATAGAGTCCGAAAAGTATTTACAGCGCTTCACTTTTTCCACATTTTGTTATGTTACAGTCTAATTCCAAAATAGATTACATTTATTATTTTCCTCAAAATTCTACAAACAATTCCCGATAATGACAACATGAAAGAAGTTTGTTTGAAATCTTTGCAAATGTATTAAAAATAAAAAACGAAAAAAATCCCATGTGCACCTTTGGCACCGATTACATTGCATCAAGTCTTTTTGAGTATGAGGCTACAAGCTTGGCACACCTATTTTTGGGCAGTTTCTCCCATTTTTCTTTGCAGGACCTCTCAAGCTCCATCAGGTTGGATGTGGAGCGTCGGAGCACAGTCATCTTCAGATCTCTCCAGAGATGTTCAATCGGGTTCAAGTCTGGGCTCTGGCTGGGCCACTCAAGGACATTCAGAGTTGTCCCGTATCCACTCCTTTGTTATCTTGGCTGTGTGCTTAGGGTCATTGTCCTGTTTAAAGATGAACTTTCACCCCAGTCTGATGTCCAGAGCGCTCTGGAGCAGGTTTTCATCAAGGATGTCTCTGTACATTGCTGCATTCATCTTTCCCTCGATCCTGACTAGTCTCCCAGTTGCTGCCACTGAAAAATATCCCCACAGCTTGATGCCACCACCACCATGCTTCACTGTATTGATGGTATTGGCCAGGTGATGAGCGGTGCCTGGTTTCTTTTACAAAAGGTTTTAATAATAGTCATGACGCTTGCCATTCAGGCCAAAGAGTTCAATCTTTGTTTCATCAGACCAGAGAATTTTGTTTCTCATGGTCTGAGTGTCCTTCAGGTGCCTTTTTGGCAAACTCCAGGTGGGCTGTCATGTGCCTTTTACTAAGGAGTGGCTTCCATCTGGTCACTCTACCATACAGGCCTGATTGGTGGAGTGCTGCAGAGATGGTTGTTCTTCTGGAAGGTTCTCCTCTCTCCACAGAGAAACTCTGGAGCTCTGTCAGAGTGATCATCGGGTTCTTGGCCACCTCCCTGACTAAAGCCCTTCTCCCCCGATCGCTCAGTTTGGACAGGCGGCCCGCTCTAGGAAGAGTCCTGGTGGTTCCAAACTTCTTCCATTTCAGATGATGGAGGCCACTGTGCTCATTGGGACCTTCAATGCTGCAGAAATGTTTCTGTACCCTTCCCCAGATCTGTGCCTCCATACAATCCTGTCTCGGAGGTCTACAGACAACTCCTTGGACTTCATGGCTTGGTTTGTGCTCTGACAGGAACTGTTAACTGTGGGACCTTATATAGACAGGTGTGTGCCTTTCCAAATCATGTCCAATCAACTGAATTTACCACAGGTGGACTCCAATCGAGATGCAGAAACATCTCAAGGATGATCAGTGGTAACAGGATGGACCTGAGCTCAGTTTTCAGTGTCATGGTAAAGGCTGTGAATACTTATGTATATGGGATTTTTTTGTTTTTAATTTTTTTTTTAAATTGCGAAGATTTCAAACAAACATATTTCACGTGGTCATTATGGGGTATTGTTTGCAGAATTTTTAGAAAAATAATGAATTTAATCCATTTTGGAATAAGGCTGTAACATACCAAAATGTGGAAAAAGTGAAGCGCTGTGAATACTTTCCCAGACGCACTGTGTAAATGAACAATAAAGCTGGCTATGCACTAGTAGATTTTTGAACAAATGTCCATACGAATATTCGTAGAAAATTCTTAGTACATTCGATGACTTGATGAATGTCGTTTGAAAGTTCTTCAAAATTGTGTTTGCTTTTAAAATTAGATTTTTGGAATGAACATAATTTCCTGAACAAAAACACATAGAATGGTAGAAATCTGTCCATTCCATCCTGTTCCATCCAATTTTCTTGTCAGTTGTAAACAATCCTGATTTGACCTCACTAAGGCCTGGAAAAAAATCAAAGGATGCTCTTGCAATAAAAAATTACGGACAAAATGTTACTAGTGTATGGCCACATGATCTTCACCCTAGAAAGAAAAAAAATGAAAAAGGTCAGCAGCTACAAATACTGTAGCTGCTGACTTTTAAAGTGTTACTAATCCCCGGACTCTGCATTTTACTATATCTGGTTTCCCATATTACACAGAACATGAAAATGCAATTAATTTAGTAAATATAAACTGCTAAATAACTTTTCTCATCTGCAGTATATAGCAGTCTTGTGACTTCTATCAGTGTCTGTTTAAAGCTTGTAAGAGGCATTTTCATTCCCCTCTGACTGTCCTATGAGGCTGCAGGACCCCTGACCCTCTGTCTGGGCAGTGCTGATTGGCTCTGTGTCGATCACATGCATTCTCTCAAGAAAAAAGTATAACAAGCATGCTTTACTGCATACACAGACTGATTTTACTGTTGTGGGTTTTGTAACACTAATAAAAAGGACATTTACCTGTCCAGGGATCCAGCGCTGTCCTGACCCCAGGCAGCTCTTCATCGGTCTTCATTAAAGCATGTTTACTGTGGGAAGTCGGCTGTGACTCCTTGCAGCTTCACAGCCAGCTTCCCACTGCACATGCACAAGCTGCACTCTGAAAGATCCAGCAACCTTCTGGGACCTGTGAAGTGTCTCAGAAGGTTGCGGGCAAAGAGAGGGGGGCTGAAGTGGGAGTTTTTTTCAAAACTAGGTACCCACCCCCCAAAAAATTATAATGTGCCAAATATGGTTGAGGAGGGGGAGGAGAAAATAAAGTGAAACTTCCCCTTCCCCTTACAAATCTCTCCATGTAGACCAGTGGCGGCTGGTGTTTTTTTTGGGGGGGGGAGCGGCACCTCCTCCTAGCTCGCTGTCTGCCAGTCAGTCCGGCATTTACCCCATCTAGGCGGCAGGCAGCGGCTCTTGTGACCTCCCTTCCATCACGGCGGCTTCCGCCATGCTTCTCCCTCCCCTCCTCCTAGGTGTCCAATAGGATCGCCTGTCCTTTCAGCCAATCCTCCTAGTACACATCTTCTCCCCCCCCACTTCAAATCCCCACCTCCCAGCACAAATCCCCCCAATTCCTCCCTCCTAGCACAAATTTTCTTCCCCCCATTCCCTTTCCCAAAACAAATCTTCCAAAATCATCACCACCCCATTGCTGCCTCCCAAATTTCCCCTTCCAATACAAATCCCCCCCATTCTCCTTGTGCCCCCCCCCCCCCGTCCCACCCTGGTCTGAGGACATGCTTTAAAACAATAAAATTATATTTAGGTACAAGGCTGGTCCCTACCGTTATGAAGATAGTCACATCCTGGGTCCCATTGGGATACTCTGTCCCAAGGATCCACCACACGTTAGGAGTGCCTTCGGGAGCTGCACAGAAAAAAATGAAAATCAATCTCAAAGCAACATTATACAGTATGATTAATGGCATAAATATATGCTTGATTGTATATAGACTGCTTGGAGGGTTAGCTTTACTTTTAGGATTTGTATAAAAACCTTGTTTCACAAATATACTGTAATGGATGTGAATAAGGTGTTACCAGGTGAGGTATATAAAAATGTCAATTGAACATTGCATCAGAGGTTTGAAAGTTAAGAATCTTAAGACTTTTCCAGATATTTTGCTACTTCCTCTGCTACTTCCTCTTTTTCAGTCTGAAGCCAAACTGCACTGAGTTATCAATAGACTGTAGCTTCCTGTTGCTTCCTGCCTCTTCCAAGAAGTCGCACCAAGAGCAGACACAACGTCAACATATAATAATAGCTTTGATTAATTACGTTTATTGAAATTATTGCTAAGAGTCAGAGCGTGATCACTTCATCACATGCATGTGTCTTTAATTTGGCAAAGGGGTAGATATAATAATAATATCAGATTTTATTCTAAATCCAAAACATTTTGGCGCCCCACGTTGGGCGCCAAAATGTTTTGGATTCAGAACAAAATCTGATATTATTATTATATCTACCCCTTTGCCAAATTAAAGACACATGCAATGCATGTGATGAAGTTTTTCATTCTGACCTAAGAGTCAGAGCGTGATCACTTCATCACATGCATGTGTCTTTAATTTGGCAAAGGGGTAGATATAATAATAATATCAGATTTTGTTCTGAATACAAAACAATACACTATATAGCCAAACGTATATGGACACTCCTCGGATGATTACGTTTTAGTGTTTCCAGTGATGGGTACTGTTAAGGTTATAGCATATGTAGCACCCTCTAGTGTGCTAGAGTAGGATGTACATAGTTGTTAGTGTTGGTAAATTTGGAAATTTGGCTTGGCTGGCAGCCAAGCTTGGGTTGAATCTGGGTCAGGGTTGAGTAACTCAGGGAGGCTGGATGACCCAGCAAGCAGTACCTCTGGTACATCCCCCTACTTGTTGTAACCTTGGAGAAGTTTCCAGAAGAATGAGTGGGAGGTTAAGAGGGGCTGCTTGGAGGGGTGGCCAAGTGGGCTTGCAGGGGGCAGGCACCTCCTAAATACTCCTGAGTTATGCCAGCAGGGGCAGTCAGGTAGAAGATGGAGAAGCAGTGCTGCAGAGGCTGTTGGTGGCCCTTGAGGGTAACCCCCTAGTCTGGGGGGGTAACCTCAGGCCTGGGGCTTGGGTGCTGGAGTGATCCTCTACAACACATGGAGGAATCCTGTCATGGATGCACAGGAGCAGGTGTGAGAACAGCGGGAGAGAGTCAGCACATCCAGGAATTCTCCAGGAGAAGTCATCCGGGTGGGCCGGTGAGTGTACAGTCTGGAAGGACTGTGGGAAGTAGCCAGGAGGGCTAGTGAGAGGCAGCTGCAGCCAGGCGGGCTGGCAGTGCCTTAACAGGTGGTGCTGGGATCAATAGGCACAGGGATGTGAAGCTGGACACTAAACTTTGCTATACAACCAAGGGGCCTAAGGTCCCTGCCTGTAAAGGGCTTTTGCTTCAAAATCTGCCAGTTGCCTTTTTGTTGGATTAACTATCAGCGTCCCAGCTGAGTCCGAATGAAGTTCTGCAAGCAAGTGTGCTGGAGGCAGAGGAGTGTATATAGACTGTATATAGGAAAGTTGTCCCTGAGGAGTTCCAAGTCAATTGGGCATCCCATAATACCCCTACTCCCCATTCAGGTTTAATCCCCTCAATAAATACAAAAATAAAGTACTGGACTGTTTTCTGACACACTGGACTCATTGTGCCTGGCTGTGTCAGGTGGGGGATGCCAGTTCACCAGCGGCTCTTATGTGGGGTGCGCTACACAAATAAAATACTTTAGACAATTGTGTGCACTACTGAGACAAGGTCCTTTAGTACCCAAGGCAAAAGGGCAAAAATGAGCCCCCTTTTTCCCACCCCAATGAGCTGTGAAATTCTTTAACAGTATAGATTACAGGTCCTGCCCTTTGCCTACTGAAGAGCTTTGATTGCCTACCCCTATCCTTGTGCTCTTCCAACCTTGTGGTAACAGTTCAGAAAAGGTCTTTTTCTGTTCCGGCATGATTGCGTCCCGTGTACAAAGTCAGCTCCATAAAGACATGTTTTGATGAGTTCAGTTGGGTGGAGGAACTCAAGTGTCCTGCACAGAGCCCTGACTTCAACCCTATTGACCGTTAGAGTGACTTAGAACACGGATTGTGAGTCAGGTTTTCTCATCCAACATCAGCACCTGACCTCACAAATGTTCTTTTGGCTGAATGAGCACAAATTCCCCCCAAATACATTCCGAAGTCTTGTGGTTCCTTTGGTCTTGGTCTTGTGGAAAGCCTTCCCAGAACTTTGGCAACTGGTACAGTCGCAAAGGGGGAAAATTCATATTAATGGCCATGGTTTAGGAATGGGATGTTAAACAAGCTCCTGTATGTATGGTGGTCAGGTGTCCTAATGATTTTGTTGGGCATATTAGTTTGCCAGTTATTGTCAATTGTCATTGATTGCATATTGATGCCACTACATCTGGTTGACACTGATACATCTAGGCTTCTCCAGTGACCTCTGGGTATGATAGGGTTAGGTCCAATAATGTTAAGCATACATAGACATGCAACGTGCGATGAATATTTCCTTCACTGACCGTTTGAAGCAAATTTATAGAATTTAATGCATATCTAAACCCTAAAACAAATATATTACCAGTACATACATGTGGTAGCTGCATTACAGTGGTAGTAAACTTCATTTTTTGACTTGTACCCACAGGAAAGCCTATAAGAAGGCTCACCTGTAGGTACAGTGAATATCTCCTAAACTTGCAGTGTTTAGGAGATAGTCACACTGCTTTTAGCCAGCACATACGCTCTAAAGGTCCGATATACCATGGTGGGCCTTCAGAGCCTGAGCTGTAAACGAGGGCTCCTGCGCGCATGTGCGGGAGTGATGTCACATTTCAGGTCACTTATGTAGCTGGAGGCCACGAATCTGGAAGTAAGGCTGATTGAAGTTGGAAGCCCTGACATCATGCCTCTGGAGGGCTTCGTTTTAACGTAAGTTTTGCATAATGTGCTAGTATGCATACTAGCACATTATGCAGTTGTCTTACAAGGGAAAGTTTTATTTTTTTATTTTTATTTTTTTTGCAGGGGTTTACTACCACTTTAATTACCCTTTTTCAGGCTTTTGTCCTCTATTTTCATCTGGTGATCCAGCTAGTAACCCACTTCCTTTGCTAGGGTGACAACTCACTCACTGCATTGTATCTATGTAGGAGCAGTGTCGTCACCCTAAGATTTGAACTGCAAAATCCTTCTCATTTCAGTTTCGTAGGGAGCAGATGCTCTGCAGTTCACAGAAGATAGAAAGCTGATAACATTGTTTGAGCTATTAAATGAGTGCACAGCAAGTGCAAGGACACTGGAATTTTGGCAAGTATTTACTGTACCTGCAGGAAATGTACTTGCCTGAAAAAAGAAAACTAACGCAACCACCACCTCTAAAGCCAGCCATAGATGGAGCGATTTTCTGTCCTGCAACCTGTGAAAATCGCTCGATTGTCCCATCGACACAATCAGTGTTAATGGGGGAATCCCTCCCATAGAGTTACTGGGCTCCATTCACAGAATGAACTCACATGAGATGTTTAGGTGCCAGGTCACATTTTGCCTAAATATCGCAGCATGCAATCCCGAAACTCACTCAATTCACTATAATGTTTTGCGGTATTTACCGAGAGAAAAATCTGAAAACGCTCGGTAAATACCACATGAAAAGGCGTTAAATTACATTCACAGAAGCAAATAACTAATTAAATGCATGCGGAAATTATGCAGTGGTCCAGGCATGCGGTATTTGTGGAATGTGTACTGGTTGCTAAGGACGCGGGCGGCCGCCTGATTCTTAACAATGCCTATTTATTAATGTGAAGAAAATACTCCAGCTAGTGCCAGGGGTTAAATTACCGCATATTTTCAATACTAAAATACCACAAGACTTCATAAAATAACTCATGCGGTATTTTAGTAGTGTTTTTTTGTGAGTGCTCAAAAACTTTAAAAACGCTGAGCGGTATTTTTTTAAGGGGGAACATACTGCTTTGTGAATGGAGCCCATTGTGTTCTCCCGGCCGGGAAAACACACTGAAAACACACTGATTATTGCTAGTGGCTATAGCCCCTGGCAATAATCGCATGAAAAATCTGAAATGCTGGTTGTACCCAAGTTTATTGATTGATCAACTAGGGTCAGCCTGTCCATACATGGTTCGAATTGCGGCCGGTCCCTGCTGAACCGGCCAAGATTCGAACCATCTGTGTCACTAAGGCCTAATTTTTTTTTTTTACATTAAAATAACAAACATGTCATACTTACCTGCTCTGTATAGTGGTTTTGCACAAAGCAGCCCAGATCCTCCTCTTCTCGGGTTCCTCGCCGGTGCTCCTGGCGCCTCCCTCCTGCCGGGGTCCCCACAGCAAGCAGCTTGCTCTGGGGGGCACCCAAGCAGGCGTACTCCCAAGTCGAGGCTCTGTGTGTCCATTCGCACATGGAGCCACGCCTGAGCCCCGCCCCTCCATCTCCAGATTGGCTCACTGGTGCATCTCCTGATTGGCTGACTGGCTGCGATTGACTTCAGCGGGAGCCAATGGCTCCCACTGCTGCCAAAAGCCAATTAGGAGGGAGAGTCCCCCGGAGAGCGAAGGCTCTCCTGGACATTGCTGGATCAAGAAGGGGCTAAGGAAAGTATTAGGGGGGTCTGGGGGGGACTGCTGCAAACAAAGTTTTTTTTACCTTCATAAATAGAATGCATGAGAGTAAAAAAACCTTGCGTCTTTACAACCACTTTAAGGACTAGTAGACTGCAATATATTATATTAGTGTCCTTGGGTTTAGATGTAATAAGGGCACTCCATTGTATGCCATGGTAAAGGAAAGAAAGGAGAAACACAACTACATACCTGATGGTGGAACCGGAAGGGGGGCACTCCAGTTACTCCAGTAACTATTTCCAATTTCCTCTCTGCATCGGACACGCAGGGAATCTGCAGTACGGATTTTATTGATTACAAAGCTCTTGTTTGTGCTGCTTGTTTGGCCAATCTGAAAAGAAAATCTCAATAAAATAAACCACAGAGTTTTACAAATGTTTAAAAACTTCAAAAAGACCCTTTCAAAAAGGGGCACATTGGAGCAAACGAATCAGGTCAGGTACTCGGGTAACCAGGTACGCTGTTGTACCCTGACCCAGGTGGCTGGACTGAGCTAGACTTTGCTGCGTTATTTCGATACCTGTTTTGGTCAATGACCCAAGCCACCGCTGTTCAGGCCCACTCGAGGAGCCACGGAGGTGAACCACCAAAATACTTGTTATTCTTCCTGCCACAACTAACAGTCAACAAACAAAAGGGGGGGCCTCCGACACTTCGGCCAAGGAGAATTCCAGAGAGAGCGAGAAGGGTGAGTGGGTTGCAGATCCACAGTTACTTTTACTGTTATTGCTGAATTGGGTCCAACACAGCCAATGTACCTGGTCCTTTTCATCTCACTTCAAACCTGTGCACCTTTTTTTTTATGTAATTGCTGCACCTGTGCCTACCCTTCATCTAACTATTCAATTGTATCCAAAAGATCCAACTTCTGAGGTGCAGTACTGTAACCAGTCAAATCATAGGCATATCCCATCCCTGCTCGCCAACATCTTCAAGGGCCCCAACCTAGCCGGCACAAGATTCACAATAACCACTTGCCGACCAGCTGCCATCATTATACGGCGGCAAGGTGGCGCGATCACGCGAATCGTCGCAGCTGTTCGTTGGCTCGGGAACTCGCTTTTGTGGGCGCACTCGCGCTCCCATTGGCCAGCGGGGGAGCCAATCAGCGGGTCCGGCGGACTAGATGTCCGCCACCCACACGCAATCATTCTTGCAGTGACAGAATGGGGATATGCCCGTGTAAACAAGGCAAATCTCCGTTCTGACAGGGGAGATCACACAGATCCTGTCTATCTGCTAAGCAGGAAGATGGATCTGTGTGTTTCCCCAGTCACACAGTCCCCCATACAGTTAGAAAACACAAACAGGGAACACATTTAACCCCTTGATTGCCCCTGATGTCAACCCCTTCCCTGCCAGTGTCATTACAGTAGTACAACAGTGCATATTTTTAGCAATAATTACTGTAATGTCACTGGTTTTCAAAAAAGTGTCAGTTAGGTGTCCGATCTGTCTGCAGCAATGTCACAGTCCCGCTAAAAATCACTGACCGCCTCCATTACTAGTAAAAAAAATAAAATCAATAAAAATGCCATAAATTTATCCCCCATTTTGTAGACGTGATAACTTTTGAGCAAACCAATCAATATACGCTTATTGCAATTTTTTTTTACCAAAAATATGTAGCAGAATACATATCGGCCTGATGAATCTGATTTTTTTTGGAAATGTTTTATAGCTGAAAGTAAAAAATGTTGTTGTTTTTTTTCAAAATTGTCGCTCTTTTTTTGTTTATAGCGCAAAAGAAAAAAACTACAAAGGTGATCAAATACCACCAAAAGAAAGTTCTATTTGTCCGGGGAAAAAAAAGGACATGAATTTTGTATGGGTACAGCGTCACACGACTGCGCAATTGTCAGTTAAAGCGACGCAGTGCTGTATCTCGAAAAATGGCCTGGTCAGGAAGTGGGTAAATCCTTCCGGGGCTGAAGTGGTTAAGGACTATAGTCAGATAACTTCATCCGAAGGGCAGATTTGCATTTCACTTTAAATTCATACTCTCAGGCCTAAACCTAGTCTCTTATCTGGAGAGCTCTCAAGTGACATAGCCTGATCCCTGTTATGTATCTGGTCACTTGCAGCAATTCATCCCATGAGGAGAGCTAACTGGGTCATGGTATATGCGGGGTTCTAAAATCATTGCAAGGAACTTTGTGAAGCTGCTTGTGTCCTCACTATTATGCTTCATGCTGGTTGATTCTAACTTGCCAATACACTCTGTTATTCTTTCATAGAGTCCTAAGTTTAATTCTTGTAAACTCATTAAAGTGTACAGAAACATATACCAAAGGTGTCAGTGAAGTTGAGGACTCATACAGGGCTGGACAGGAGCACAGGACCCAACCCAGATAGCCAGGATAACTTGCCACAAATTTGTGGCAGTGTTGAATTGTAAGTCTTGTTAAAGCGGAGTTCCGGACAAAATATGACTTTTAAGATTAAAAAAAAAAAACTCCTAAAATACGCATGCATCGTGCAATGTAACAAAGGTATACTGTAAACTATGCCCAGTTTTCTATTTGTGCAATATTGTTTTCTTACCCCATGAAGTTCCTGCACAGCCATCTCTAGTGTGGGCATCTGAAGCCACAGTGTCCTTCTTCCTGGATTCTGTGCATGCTGGCTACCCAGCATGCACCTGTCGATCTCGCGCATGTGCAGTGCAATCTTGGTCAGCTTGCCATGCCAAGCCGACCAAAATTTTCCATAGACACCAATGTTAAATGTTACGGCAGCAGTGCCGTGCCAAGCTCACCAAGGTTTTCAATAGATGGCAATTTTAAATGTTACTGGAGCCGTGCCATGCCAAGCTGACGAGAATTTCCATAGACGCCAATGTTAAATGTTACGGGAGCAGTGCCATGCCAAGCTGACCAAGATCTCCCAGGAGCCAATGCAAAACCGGAAATGAAGTTCGTGGCCACTAATAGAGGAAGTGAATTAGATATAGGCTTAAATCAGGTAAGTGAACAGAAAAAAAAAACATTTCCAATGCATTTTAAGGATGCACATCAGTGCTGCATGGTGAGGAGTGAAAAATGTGGGTGGAACTCGGCTTTAACTTGCTGCACATTTTAACTGGCTAGTTGTACACTTGCAGAACACTTGAAACACAAATTCTAGTTGACACTTTTCCAATTTGAAGCAAATTTGCATGGCAAGTCTTTAGCAAGAGCAAAGTTGCAGTGGTGAGTCTACAGCAAAAGCTCTGCAAGTCTACAGCAAGAAAATTCAGGCACAGTGACCCCTTGTGGTGGGAGGACTATTTTTACAACATAACTGAACCAGAACTCGCAGAATGTTTGCAAAGAAAGTTGATCTGAAGTCATGCAATGCGGACTTGCTGCAATTGTGCAACAAACTTGTGAAGCCTGGCAAGTGTAGCAATCGCTTAGCAAGTCATTTTCAAACTTGCAGCTCAATTGCTTGATATCTGGGAAAATAACCAGCGACTCCTTCTACATATAGAAGAGCGATAAAAGAAAACTGATTTCCAGGTAAATACTAGAAAAATTGTACTTACTGAACATACATTATCTTTTCACACTAAGTGCTTTGATCCTCCTGCCAATAAACACATGAAGATGTGGTGGTAGAAGGTGTTCCGCAGGAAGAACACAAGCTCTATCATCTCTGCAGGGATTTGTTTTTTGCAAACATTTTCTCATACAGAGATGGTGCAGAAGGTGAGGACTGGTTATGTTAGAAACATCTGGGAAGAGCTGAAACTGATATCCTGTTGGGAGTGGTCTGTGGTCTACCATAACGGCATTTAAGGGGCACAGGGGACTTTTCTAGGAAAAAATTGTTTCTTTAAAAAATAAAAAAAAAAGCTGTTCGTGGCCCATAAATGACACTGGTTCATTATTTTCTATGGAGCATAAACCACATATAACAAAGTATCAGTAGTCAGTGTACTCCTCGAGTATAAATAGCTCAATCCATATAGTCCAGCCTTTCTCAACCAGGGTTCCATGGGTTCTTTCAGAGGTCACCATGCATTTTTTTGGCTGTGGCTGATTGACCTTCAGATTGATGGTGTCTGCTTCCAACAGCCCGATTTAGCTGACTGAGTAACATTCTAATAACCAATGTAACCAACTGACTAACCTTTGCAGGTGTTTCCCTAAAACCTAAAAATTATTTCAAGGGTTCCTCTGGGTTAAAAGGTTGAGAAAGGCCGCTATAGCATATCTCTAGTATTTTGAGATGGGAATGAGGGACACCTACTAGAAAACGTATGTAGGTATAGGACACGCCCCCTGCCACACCCCCTTAAAGTGGTTGTAAACCTGTTACAACCACTTTTACCTACAGGTAAGCCTAGATTAAGTCTTACCTGTAGGTGCTCGAAATATCTCCCAAACCTCCACGGTTTAGGAGATATTTACAAAAAAAGGCGATCGTTGATGTCTACGGCGCATGCGCCGTAGACAACTGCGCAGGCGCACGTTAGACTCCTTTAGAAACGGCGAGCGTGCCGTTTTTAAAGGAGATCGTGCCATGACGGGCGGCTCCCGCGCGGACTACATAGGTATAAATTTTGCATTGTGGGGAACCAGGGGAAGCTTCACAAGCATTGAGTGGGTCGGCTGATAATAATGCTAATAATTGGGTATAAAAACAAGTTTTCAAGTGATGGTGAAGGGATTTTGCTGCTCACGTTTTGTTATCAAAGATTTACATCAGGATCTTACACCAATTTTGGATGGACTTTGTCATTGATGTCAATTTATATTTGATATATATATATTTTCTATTTTTTTGACACTATATGTCACGATTGCACAATTATCATTGTTCACTATTATTTAGATTTATGAATTTTGTTCACTCAAATTTTATATATATGGGCAGGCTGGTATTTCTATTTGAATTTATTCACATTTAAGGAATTTTTTGTCTTATATGTATAAATATTTTTTCTTGTTAACCATTAAGCGCTCCCCAACCCCTCTTTTTTCACATTTATGCATTTATGAAATTTTTTATTTTTTGCTTAGGGTGTAGCTGCTTCACTTATTTCTTTATAATTTAATATATTTTTTTATATTTTTTATGTGGTGCGGAATTATTCACTATTTATTCAAAGGCCTCTTTTACCTACCATGTACCAATCCTTACACCTGGGTGATCGTTCGTCTTCAACTGCACTTGATGCACAGGTGTCTAGGCAGCCTGTCCAGATCAATGACAGATGGCACTCTGATTGGCCGGAGCCGCGATACCTGTTAGGAAGATGAACGCTTCGTGGAAGAGGGGACAGCGGTGATCAGATGCTCCGGTTTCAGGTAAGTGACACATAATGGGCTACTATGCAATGCGATGCATAGTAGCTCATTATGCTTTACCTTTGCAGGGAGACAAAGAGGAAGTAAAACCCATCAGGTTAATTAAATCCACAAGGGCTTTTTTTTTTACCACTTGCCTTTAAATTGGCTTTTAAAATTTACAAATGCAGCAATTTAGAATTTGGGTGAAAGGTTTAGCACTGGGAAACACTTTTTGAAAGATAAATAGTGTATTTTATATACAACTTTATAGATCACACCAAAATGAGGGACAAATGAGGAGGAAAGAGGGACAGAGGGACATTGCTCCAAATCAGGGACAGTCCCTCGAAATCCGGGACAGTTGGGAGCTATAATATAGTCCAATAGTAGGAGAGATAAAACATTAAAGAGTTCTACTTCCTCATAATTGTAAAAAAAAAAATCAGATGCATCCTGATAAGTGCTTTGGACCTGCATGGATGTCATCTTGTACACTCCGGGACGCACTTGGAGATCTATGCAGGTCGGCCATCTGTCATTGATCTGGACAGGCTGCCTAGACCGAACACCTGTGCATCAAGTGCAGTTGAAGACGGACGATCACCCAGGTGTAAGGATTGGTACATGGTAGGCATAGGTGTGCACAGCCTATTGCATTAGGGTGTGCACCCCAACATGCGTGTGTATGTGTCTATATATATGGTCCTGGCACATTGATCTCCCTGCCGTCACAGTGAAAGAGAAGTGGGTAAGCACTTCTCTTATGACATAGCCTGTAAGAGGGAGATCTTTCCCATCTCCACGCTGTTACACACAGCAATAATGCTAATGCACACTAGGTGATTAGGGTGTGCCCAGGCACACCCAGCACACCCTGTGCGCACGCCTATGATGGTAGGTAAAAGAGGCCTTGTTGTTTTTATACCCGATTATTAGCATTATTATCAGCCAACCCACTCAATCCTTGTGAAGCTTCCCCTGGTTCCCCACAATGCAAAAGTTATACCCAAGTAGTCCGTTTTCTGGTCCAAGCAGTGTCAATAGGTAAGAACAAACTGAGTTTTTATTTCTCCAAAATAAAAGGTGAAATGCATTAAAGGGAAAGGCAAAAATAGGCACCCCCCCTAGGAGCACACCTAACCCTTTGATCGCCCCTAATGTTAACCCCGTCCCTGCCAGTGTCGTTAGTACAGTGAAAGTGCATTTTTTAAGCACTGATCGCTGTATTGGTGTCACTGGTCCCCAAGAAGTGTCACTTAGCATCCGATTTGCCCGCCGCAATGTGTCAGTCCCGCTAAAAATCGCTGATCGCTGCCATTACTAGTAAAAATAAAAATGCCATAAAAATATTCCATAGTTTGTAGACACGTAAAAATATGTAGCAGAATACATATTGGCCTAAATTGATGAAGAAATTAGATTTTTTAAATTTTTTTGTTGGGTTTGTTTTATAGCAGAAAGTAAAAAAAGTGTTGTGTTTTTTTTTTTTTTGCTTATAGTGCAAAAAAATTATTATTTTTTTTTTTTTTTATTGGCTATATTTTAAAGCAGAAAGTAAAAAATATTGTCAGTCATTCTTTGTTTATAGTGCAAAAAATAAAAACCCACAGATGTGATCAAATACCACCAAAAGAAAACTCTATTTGTGCGGAAAAAGGACCTAAATGTTATTTGGGTACAGCATTGCACAACCGCGCAATTGTCACTTAAAGCCACGCAGTGCCGTATCGCAAAAAAAATGGCCTGGTCATGAAGTGGGTGAAACCTTCTGGGGCTGAAGTGGTTAAGGGGTTTTTAAGGGTTCAATGGCAAAAAAAAAGGAATTTTTAGTAAATTAACAATTTTTATGTAAATTTCACCTGAGCAGCTCAGCGAGTCACCGCCAGCTGCTGTAGGCCTCAATCTGAAAGAACAGAGCGATCGTATCTGCTGAATTCCAAAAGTGCTCAGAGCCCTGCCCTTCTTTTCCACACAGCTTCCAAAGCCCTGATAAAGGGAGGACTGTTCCTACCCCTGAAATGCGTTGGCAGTTCTCTCTTGCCTTATTTCAGTCATAAATTAAGAAACCTTCATACATTTTTTAATGCAGGAAAACACATGTAAATGCGGATCTAAGAGGCAAAAAATGTCCACCATCATTGGTGTCAGTGGGAGAAATAGGGCCTCATTATTGGTGTCAGTGGGAGGAATAGTGCCCCATCATTGGTGTCAGTGGGAGGAATAGTGCCCCATCATTGGTGTCAGTGGGAGGAATAGTGCCTCATCATTGGTGTCGGTGGGGGGGAATAGTGCCCCATCATTGGTGTCAGTGGGAGGAATAGTGCCCCATCACTGGTGCCAGTGGGAGAAATAGGGCTTCATCATTGGTGTCAGTGGGAGGAATAGTGCCTCATCATTGGTGTCAGTGGGAGGAATAGTGCCTCATCATTGATATCAGTGGGGGGGAATAGTGCCCCATCATTGGTGTCAGTGGGAGGAATAGTGCCCCATCACTGGTGTCAGTGGGAGAAATAGGGCTTCATCATTCGTGTCAGTGGGAGGAATAGTGCCCCATCATTGGTGTCAGTGGGAAGAATAGTGCCCCATCATTGGTGTCAGTGGGAAGAATAGCGCCCCATCACTTTGCTCTGAGGAGCATAAGCAGAATCTGCTTACCTTCCCCTTGCCTCCCCATTGTTCCAATCCACAACCAATTGCGGAGCAGATTGAAACCCAAAGTGTATGTTCAGCCAAACAAGTTTTTCATAGCTTTGGATAGAGTAGTGAAGGTCAAAACTCTTGTCAGGTTTTTACTGCTATCCGGGCCGCCATTCCAGAGACCTGTACTCACTATGCCCGCAGGCTGAAGGAAATAAACCTAAGAGTGTATGGTCAACTTTAGCTAGGGGGCCCAAATCAAATTTCGAAATGGGGCCCTATGACTTGCAGTTACGCCCCTAACCAAATAGGAGTAATTGGGTCATCTAGGTTTACAAAAAATGCAGTAAATACAGAGACTGCTTGTGTATGAACATAACCCTACGTACCGTCTTCCATGATGGGTCTGTTGGAGTTTTATAATGAACTTCACAGAAGCTCAGTCTCTCCGATGTCTGGTTTCTCCATCTAATAGAAATGTTGAAGGCTGATTTCAGAAGCCGAATCTCACTGATTATAGGTGTGATGGGAACCACTGTGAAATATTAAAGTTGTCATATGTATGAAAAGAATAGACGGCACAACTCCAGCCGAACTGGTAAAATCTGATAAAATATATAACTGTAAGTCGCTCTGCCAAAATATTGTTACATTATCCACAGCAGAACCATACATCACTTTTTTAAGTGCCCCATTATCCTGAATCCACTCCCAGCATTTAGCCTGGACCATCGATAATTTAACATCCTACTGGTGCTCTACCCCGTACCATAACATGTTTAATCATTCCGGGCCCCATGCTGAAGAATACAGCCTATCCATTCACTAGACACCAGTGACATCACTGAGAATGCAGCCTGTCCATTCACTAGACACCGGTGACATCACTGAGAATGCAGCCTGTCCATTCACTAGACACCGGTGACATCACTGAGAATGCTGCCTGACCATTCACTAGACACCGGTGACATCACTGAGAATGCAGCTTGTCCATTCACTAGACACCGGTGACATCACTGATAATGCAGCCCATCCATTCACTAGACACCGGTGACATCACTGAGAATGCAGCCCATCCATTCACTAGACACCGGTGACATCACTGAGAATGCAGCTTGTCCATTCACTAGAGACCGGTGACATCACTGATAATGCAGCCTATCCATTCACTAGACACTGGTGACATCACTGATAATGCAGCCCATCCATTCACTAGACACCGGTGACATCACTGAGAATGCAGCCTATCCATTCACTAGACACCGGTGACATCACTGAGAATGCAGCCTGTCCATTCACTAGAGACTGGTGACATCACTGAGAATCCAGTCTATCCATTTGCTAGAGATCAGTGACATCACTGAGAATGCAGCCTATCCATTCACTAGACACCGGTGACATCACTGAGAATGCAGCCTGTCCATTCACTAGACACCGGTGACATCACTGAGAATGCAGCCTATCCATTCACTAGAGGCTGGTGATATCACTAACAATGTAGGCTATTCACTAGAGGCTGGTGATATCAATGATAATCTGGCCTACCCAATCAGTAAAGACTGGTAATATCACTGACAATGCAGCCTATCCATTCATGTGAGACTGGTGACACAACTAAGAATGCAGCCTAAGAATAAATTAGTGAGTGTCCTTCGCACTATCAGTGGTGAATCACTAAGAGTGACAAAATAGTGTTGAATAATTGCAGCAAAATCTATAGTGTTCACAACAACACAATAGGAACTAAAAGAGAAAAAGGGTGATTTCGCACAATAACCTACTACCTGAGGAATTATCCTCTAAATAAAGTTTAATCTAAGCAATAAAGACAAAGGATCAGGGCTTTTTTTTCAGCAGGAACTAGGGGGAACTCAGTTCCACCACCTCTGGATCAGGTCTTTTGCTCCCTGCTCACCACTATCACTTGGTAACACTGAAGTCCCGCTTCCGCGTTTACAAGTGGTTGCTATATCTCAGGTGCCCAGGATTCAGTGCAGTCATGGGCAGGAGAGGGTGCGTGGTAGGCTACACCCTCTGTGGTCTCCATTTTTCCCTGGTGACCAGTAGTTGATGCTCCTACTGCATGATCTCCCTTGCAAGTGACTGTAGTATAGTAGAGTATGCTGGGAGGTACTACAGCCGGATAGGTGTTTCAGCTTAATATTGTAACAATAAATGGAGACCACAGAGGGTGTAGCCTACCACGCACCCTCTCCTGCCCATGACTGCACTGAATCCTGGGCACCTGAGATACGGTACCACTTGTAAACGCAGAAGCTGGACTTCAGTGTTACCAAGTGATAGTGGTGAGCAGGGAGCAGAAGACCTGATCCAGAGGTGGTGGAACGGAGTTCCCCCTGGTTCCTGCTGAAAAAAAGCCCTGATCCTTTGTCTTTATTGCTTAGATTGCACTTTATTTAGAGGATAATTCCTGAGGCACTAGGTTATTGTGCGAAATCACCCTTTTTCTCTTTAAGAATGCAGCCTATCCAATAACTACAAATCAGTGACATCACTGGGAATCACTGGGAAAGTATGAAATTCATATAGTTCATACCTATCCAATAACTACAAATCAGTGACATCACTGAGAATGCAGCCTATCCATTCATTAGATACTGGTGACATCGCTGAGAAGTCAACCTATCCACTTACTACAGACCAGTGACATCATTGAGAAGGCAGCCTATGCAATTGGTAGTGACCAGTGGCCAATAACAAGTAAACACTGAATATATAACCGAGGACTACAATATATATCCCCCCACAGGAGTGTGTTGGTGATGGGAGGGGGGCAGCCACAGCCCGATGTCTGGCTGATGTGCCTAGCATTGCCACTGGTAATAGGGGCAACAGACTGTAAGCTCCTCTGCGCAGGGGCAGATATGACCAATTATATATAAACTGTAAAGCATTTGCAGAACATGCCTCTCCTATGAAAATTCTTGAAACAAACTATCATCTGTATTAATCTATATGAGAAAAATACATGTAGAAAGTATGAAATTCATATAGTTCCTACCTATATCTGGCAAGCGGACCAGCACCATATCTGATACAGAGTAATTCAGCTCGTTCCTTGCCGTAATCTGAATACCAAACACTTCATCCCGTGTTCGGTTCACTGTGATCCGTACAGAGCCATCTTTCTTATTCTCCACATATGACTCTTTAGTCTGTAAACTAAATCATAACACTGGTTAGCTTTCTTATGACTGAAGACAACCTAAAATGTGAACTGTCTGTGATGCCCACATCTACTAAAACTTGTAGTCACTGAGCCCGCATTCACTATATCTGGTCTCCCACAGTACACAGAACATGGACATGCAATTATTTTAGTAAATATAAACTGCTAGATACCATTTCTCATCAGCAGTATTACAGCAGTCTTGTGACTTCTATCAGTGTCTGGTTAAAGCTTGTAGAAGGATTTTTCATTGTCCTCTGACTGTCCTATGAGGCTGCAGGACCCCTGACCCTCTGTCTGGACAGTGCTGATTGGCCCTGTGCTGATCACATGCACCCCCCCCCAAAAAAAAAAACACACTCTTTAGCAATAAACACCAAACTTAGTATGTACAGAGTTCCCCTTAAGGCTCTGTTCCAGGGCTGGCCCAAGACATTGTGCTGCCTGGGTCCAAGAATGAAATGCTGCCCCCCCCCCCATAAAAAAAAAATCCACCTATCAAAAGGCCCCCACAGCCATCATTTTATATCGTGATAGTTCAGACTAAAATTAACTTTATCAGGAAGTCAGATTTACACTCAACGGCACCCCTACTTCACACTTCAGAAGCCCTGGAACTGCAGCCAATTAGGAAAGGTCTACCATTACCACGTGACGGTATCAGAATTTCCTGATTGGCTGCAGTTCCAGGCTATCTGATTGGGTACATATTATCACAATGACAGCCTAACATACTAAACTGCACGATCAGCTGTCAGGTGAAATCCTTCAGTGTGTTGTTGTCCCCCATGACATTTGTGGTCACCCTCACCGTGCTTTCCCACCACCACCTCCATTGGCCCAGTTCTCCATCAGCTTGTTAGTCTCTACCTGGTCCAGAGCGGCCCCCTCTTTGGCCGATCTCTCCCGCGGCGTCGGTTCTTCTACCCCCCATGCACGTGCCATGTCCTCCTCCTCCGTGTAAGTGCCCAAGTCCGGCCCCGGCGCTGTCCCGAATATATACACAGGCTGGTAAATTTTTAACAAGCAGCCTGCCGGCCCCGACCTCCATCACCACCAGCGGCTGCTTGACAGCCTACAAAACGTTTGCACCCGAAACTATCTTTTCCATGCGGAGTGAGCTGAGGAGCCTGCTCAGCTACTGGCGCCTGCCTGCCATTGGCTGAACCAGGGAGGGGATGAAGGGCATGCACAGCCTGAGGGAAGCGGTGTGACCTTTGTATGGGGCATCAGAGAACGGCCCGGGGGGAAATCAACACCCTGCCCCCCGGTAGGTTGACCACATTTCCAAACTGCCTTTCAGGGACAATTTTGGGGGGGGTGTAGTCTCAGGGTTGACAGGGAATTCAGCGGTGGGGGTGATTTGTCGGGTGAATGGCTGGTGTTAGCACTGAAATGATCTCAACACCATGCTCAATATGGTGTCAGGATGATCAAATCACATTATTTCTATTACTACCTTGTAATATATAATGAAATAGTTCAACTCCCCATAATGCAGAATCAGTGGGAACTCTGAGCTTGTCACTTGTCACCATCGCAGCATGTCACTTGCCACCATCGCCTGCCACCAGATGCAGCTTGTCACCGGAAGCAGTGTGTCACCATCGCCTGCAACCAGATGCAGTGTGTCACTTGCCACCATTGCCTGCGACCAGATGCAGGATGTCATCTGCCACTGTTGCCTGTCACCAGATGCAGCTTGTCACTTGCCACCGCTGCCTGCCACTAGATGCAGCTTGTCACTTGCCACCAGATGCAGCGTGCCACCATGGCTATTTGCCACTGTTGCCTGTCACCAGATGCAGCATTTCATTTGCCACCGTCGCCTGCCACCAGATGCAGTGTATCACTTATTACCATTGCCTGTCACCAGATGCAGCTTGTCACTTGCCGCCGCTGCCTGCCACTAGATGCAGCTTGTCACTTGCCACCAGATGCAGCGTGCCACCATGGCTATTTGCCACTGTTGCCTGTCACCAGATGCAGCATTTCATTTGCCACCGTCGCCTGCCACCAGATGCAGTGTATCACTTATTACCATTGCCTGCCACCAGATGCAGTGTGTCACTTGCCACCAGATGCAGTGTATCACTTATTACCATTGCCTGCCACCAGATGCAGTGTGTCACTTGCCACCAGATGCAGTGTATCACTTGTTACCATTGCCTGCCACCAGATGCAGAATGTCACTTGTTACCGTTGCCTGCCACCAGATGCAGAATGTCACTTGTTACTAATGCCTGCCACCAGATGCAGCGTGTCACTTGCCACTGTCGCCTGCCACCAGATGCGTGTCACTTGCCACACAGATGCATGTCACTTGCCACTGTCGACCTGCCACCAGAAGCATTTCACTTGGCACCATCGCCTGCCACCCAGATGCAGCGTGTTACTTGGCACTGTTACCTGCTACCGGAGAGAGGGCAGGGAGAGAGGGGGGCGTATCACTTGTTACCATTGCCTACCACCAGATGCAGCATGTCACTTGCCACCAGATGCGTGTCACTTGCCACCCAGATGCAGCGTGTCACTTGCCACTGTTGCCTGCCACCAGATGCGTGTCACTTGCCACCGTCACCTGCCACCCAGATGCAGCATGTCACTTGGCACCGTCGCCTGCTGTCAGAGAGAGGGCAGAGAGAGAGAGGGGCCAGGGTCTGGTCAGTGACAGTGCTCAGCTCACTCACTTGAATGGTCCACGGAGGGGGGGGCTCACAGTCAGTGGCTTTAATGTGGCTATCGGCTGTTTGTTTAATCTTCCCGCCCCCTCTTCCTCTTCACAGATGCAGCACACGGGCAGGGAGAGAAGGGCGGGAGAAGGGGGTGTGTCGCAAGCTCGCTCAGGCATGCTGGACGGAGCATTGTGCGGATCCCCTTTTCTTGGGCAACTGCACCGAGTCGGCTGTCACCTGCTGCCCACACACTGACACCGGAGGATGGAGTGGCAGCGGCTGTTGGAGATCTTCTGTCCCCCCCCACTTGCATGACCTATTAGACACCTATCATAGCAGCAGAGCCAAAGGAAGTGCTCCAAAAGCCTGCTGGGGGCCGGCAACTAGACATGCAATTCGTTTAGTTACAAATCCGTTTTTTGATAAATTTTTACAAATTCGTAAATTCCGGAGCTTTCGAACTTTCAGAAATTGGAAATTCGAAAATTCAAAATTTCATAAATTTGAAAAAATAATAATGAAAATCTGAAAATTCGAAAACCCGAAAATCTGAAATAATAACTAATAATAAATATTAAATTATAGGTATTGGAATTTCCTTTCAAATTTGGCTGTTTGTGAACGTAACGAATACGAATTTATCTGAAGTTACAAATTATCTGAAATAATGAATGCCGCATCTAAACGAATGGAACGTAATGATCTAATAATAATAAATAACAATAATTATAAAACCTTATTATTATTTATTATTAATTTGTTCCATTCCATTTGTTTAGATGCGGCATTCGTTTTTTCGGATAATTCGTAACTTCAGATCAATTTGTATTCGTTACGTTCACAAACAGACAAATTTGAAAGGAAATTCCAATACCTATCATTTAATAGTTAGTTATTATTAGTAGTTATTATTTCGAAATTTTACTGATTTTCTTTCTTTTTTTCAGATTTTCAAAGTTTGGATTTTTCGAATTTTTGAATTTCCAAAAAAATTTGGAATTTGAAAATTCAAAAATTCGGAAATCCGAACATTCGGAAAGTTGAAAATCCGAATTTTTCAGATTTCCGAAAAAAGCAAAAAAACGAATGAAGGGTCTGGTATAGATTTTGAGGGGGACCCCTGCGCCATTTTTTAAAAAATGTTGGCGCGAGGTTCCCCTTAATATCCATACCAGACCTGAAGAGCCTGGTATGGAATTTGGGGGGAGCCCCACGTCATTTTTTTTTTAAATTTTGGTTCGGGTTCTCCTGTGGGGAATTCCCATGCCGTTTTTAACAATGAACTTTTATGTGTATTGTCGGACCGGCAATTCATTATAGCCGCGAGTAGTTTTAAATGACTTTTTTTCCTTTGAAATGTAATTTTTGCTGTCAGACTGTTCTAAACACGGGAAACATGCGCCCCTTTACAGGCATACTATAGACACCCCCCAGGTACGAAATTTAAAGGGATATTACACTTTTATTGTTTCACTTTAAGCATTATTAAAATCACTGCCCCCGAAAAAAACGTCCGTTTTTAAAACTTTTTTTTGCATTGATCCATGTCCCCTGGGGCAGGACCCAGGTCCCCAAACACTTTTTATGACAATATCATGCATATAAGCCTTTAAAATGAGCACTTTTGATTTTTCATGTTCGTGTCCCATAGACCAGTGTTTCTCAACTCCAGTCCTCAAGGCGCACCAACAGGTCATGTTTTCAGGATTTCCCTCAGATGAAAAGGCTGTGGTAATTACTAAGGCAGTGAAACTGATCAAATCACCTGTGCAAAATAGTGGAAGTCCTGAAAACATGACCTGTTGGTGCGCCTTGAGGACTGGAGTTGAGAAACACTGCCATAGACTTTAACAGTGTTCACGCGTTCGAGCAAATTTTTTGCCTGTTCGCATGTTCTGGTGTGAACCGAACAGGGGGGTTTTCGGCCCATACCTAGTTGTATACAACACAAAGAGCATAACAGGGGTCCCAATGTGTGCAATGGTGGGTCGTTGTGGTTTGCATAGTAGTCAGGGTTAAGTAGAAATCACATTATCTATATTGGAGGAGGAGTGGATCTACATTATATTGTCAAAAGTATTGGGACGCCTGCCTTTACACGCACATGAATTTTAATGGCATCCCAGTCTTAGTCCGTAGGGTTCAATATTGAGTTGGCCCACCCTTTGCAGCTATAACAGCTTCAACTCTTCTGGGAAGGTTGTCCACAAGGTTTAGGAGTGTGTATATGGGAATGTTTGACCATTCTTCTAGAAGTGCATTTGTGAGGCCAGGCACTGATGTTGGACGAGAAGGCCTGGCTTGCAGTCTCCGCTCTAATTCATCC
The DNA here is from genome assembly GCA_037952925.1 of Lithobates clamitans. Classification (NCBI taxonomy): domain Eukaryota; kingdom Metazoa; phylum Chordata; class Amphibia; order Anura; family Ranidae; genus Lithobates; species Lithobates clamitans. The sequence continues at coordinate 1,014,436 of JBBGZY010001228.1, forward strand.
CAAAGGTGTTCTGTCAGGTTGAGGTCAGGACTCTGTGCAGCTCAATCAAGTTCCTCCACATCAAACTTGCTCATCCATGTCTTTATGGACCTTGCTTTGTGCACTGGTCCTAATCAAATGGTGAAGGGGGTACTGCACCTCAGAAGTTGGATTGAGTAACAGGGAGGGACGTTTAGGATACAATTTAATCATTAGATGAAGGGTAGGCACAGATGCAGCAATTAGATGACGAGTGTGCACAGGTGTACAGTGAGATGAAAAGAACCAGGTAAATTAGCCGTGTTGGACCCAATTCAGCAACAACAGTAACAGATAAAACAATGGTGTGTGGGGAGCTTACACCCGTAGCTTCTTCCAAGTGGAAATTAATAACACTAAAAATAAGGTTCAGCTTAACTGTGGGCCTGAAACCTGCTCACCACTCTCTCTCTGGAATCCTCCTGTAGCAGATGCCTGAAGTGTGGACCTTGCTTTGTGCACTGGTTCAAATCATTTGGTGGAGGGGGGATTATGGTGTGGGGTTGTTTTTCAGGGGTTGGGCTTGGCTCCTTAGTTCCAGTGAAGGGAACGCTTAAGGCATCAGAATATCAAGACATTTTGGACAATTTCATGCTCTCAACTTTGTGGGAACAGTTAGGGGACGGCCCCTTCCTGTTCCAACATGACTGCCCACCAGTGCACAATCCAAGGTCCATAAAAGACATGGATGAGCGAGTTTGGGGATGGAGGAACTTGACTGGCCTGCAAAAAGTCCTGACCTCAACATGATAGAAGACCTTTGGGATTAGAGTGGAGACTGCGAGACACACATCAGTGCCTGACCTCACAATTGCGCTTCTGGAAGAATGGTCAAACATTCCCATAGACACACTCCTAAACCTTGTAGACAGCCTTCCCAGAAGAGTTGAAGCTGTTATAGCTGTAAAGGGTGGGCCAACTCAATATTGAAACCCTACAGACTAATGCCCTGTACACACGGTTGGATTTTCCAGCGGGAAATGTGTGATAGGACCTTGTTGTCGGAAATTCCGACCGTGTGTAGGCTCCATCACACATTTTCCATCGGAATTTCCGACACACAAAGTTTGAGAGCTTGCTCTAAAATTTTCCGACAACAAAATCCGTTGTCGGAAATTCCGATCGTGTGTACACAAATCCGACGCACAAAGTGCCACGCATGCTCAGAATAAATTAAGAGACGAAAGCTATTGGCTACTGCCCCGTTTATAGTCCCGACGTACGTGTTTTACGTCACCGCGTTCAGAACGATCGGATTTTCCGACAACTTTGTGTGACCGTGTGTATGCAAGACAAGTTTGAGCCAACATCCGTCGGAAAAAATCCATGGATTTTGTTGTCGGAATGTCCAATCAATGTCCGACCGTGTGTACGGGGCATTAGACTGGGATGCCATTGTAGTTCATGTGCATGTAAAGGCAGGCGTCCCAATACTTTGGACAATATAGTGTATAATGGAGGAGAAGTGCATCTATGTTGCCCACACATTGTAAAAATGATATTTCTCTTTATTAAGATGCACCCACTGCTCTGTCCTCATAATGTCATGCAGCTTGTTGAAAATGTAAAGTGTGACCTTTACTTTTTAAATGCCATTTGCAGAGATGATATTATAGGGCCGCTGACTCTCAGTTTCATTCCCCACCATTCTGAACAGATTGAAATGTAACTGGGACACCAGAAGCACGCTGCTCCGACATTGAAGAATTGCATCATGATTAAAGCTGATATGGTTTTGCTACTATGAGTGTGTGTGTGTGACCACAGCGAATTGCAGCTACAGGGGATCAAACCAATGTCACCAAATAAGACAATAACACCTTTACCACATTATGGTTCAAGAGTGCTGCTGGAAAAAAAAAAAAGATTTTTAGATACAATATCTGGGCCAAGGTGTGGGCGAGAACTGAGATGGTCGGCTCTCCAACGACTAAGGAACAACTTGTAACAATGTGTGGTGCAACAAAAGAACCAGGATGTAGCTAAATTTATTCAAAGGGAAAGTATGGTGTATTTTTATTAAGAAGATATTTGGTTTTATTAATGGAGCTACATAGTTGAAAAAAAGTCACTTGTTCATTAAGGCCAAGTTAATCCAGTGGAAGGCAAAAAAAAAAACTTGGAGAAAAAGAGATAGCCCCTCAAAAATATGTGGGACTTTGAAGGCAAGTCCCACCTATTTTTGAGGGGTTATCTCTTTTTCTCCTTACATAAGGGATGGTGGCAACCCATATGACCTACTTGGATGGTTTTCCCTTATTTATATCTTAAAAAAAAACTTGGTGCAGCCCACCAGATCATTTTACGTGGCCCTTGCACACAGGGTTCTTTTTTCAGCCAGAACGTGGCAGAACTCTATTCTGCTACCTTCAGCTCCCATCCTCTGCTCCACACCCACCACTGTCACTTGTGAACACAGAAGCCTTCTGGTTTTACGAGGACAGATCCCTGCCTGCCCTGCACTCACGGCGGGGGCGAGGCAGATGTAGGTGCAGTGTGGCATGGGGCATGTCGTAAGCTGCACTGTGATCCTCATCTGTTCACAGATGCCAACCAATGATCTCCTGCAAGGGGGGCAGAGGTGCCTACACTGCTGCAATCAGGTACTTGAGTCGGGCTGGGTGGGAGAGATGCAAGGAACATTTTGGAGAGTTTGCAAAGGTGGGGGATGGGAAAAAGTGGTTCAGAGGTCAAAGCCGAGTAGGGGTGGAAGTGAGATGTGGACAACCTGTGAAAGAGCTGAATCCTGCTGTCAGGTCACCTGAATCCAGGTGACAGATGCACCCCGTTGGGGTCAGGAGTGCACCGCAAGGTAGTAGACCCTACGGCTGACTGCTGCGGATGGAGCTCTAGGTGATTCAGGAGAGCAGGTATTCTGGAGCACCAACACGGATCACACTGGGAGCTAGAACATGAGATTTTCCAGGGCGCAGAATCTAAGAGCCAGCGGGTGTTCACCAGAGGCACCTAGTGGTAGGGATGGATTTAGCTGCAGTCTGGCTCCAGGTCGCAACCCCCAGCTCACGCTCACGGTAGACTACAGGAAGGTAGAGAGGAAGTTGCAGACTATGACAACAAAGGATAGTCAGGAGCCAAAGGTCGGGGCAACGAGCAGGTAAGGATAGTCAAGGAACATGCCACGGTCGGGAAATGAAGCAGACAAGGACAGTCAAGAACAAGCCAAGATCGGTAACTAGAATCAGATGTAGAACACAAAGCAAGGAGCACACGGAAGCCAAACACACAATATTGATCAGCAGGGCTAGCTTGCAGTGCAGGGGTTAATATAGTGTTCCCTGATAGGGCCTGGGATGGAGCCATGCTTAGAGGAGAGATTACTTAAGCAGCCAGGTGAAGGACAGCTGGTCTCTCAAGCTGAACACATGGAGAGGTAAGCATTACAAACATTACTGCATATCCATGACACCTGCACACTCTAAACCCTGTACTCTGTACATAGCACACGGCTAAACCTTGCACTTTGTATGTAATGCACTCTGTACATAGCGCACCCCTGAACTCTGCGCTCTGTACATAGCCTTACTTTAAACCCTGCTTTCTGTACATAGCACACGCCTAAACTTTGCACATTGTATGTAGCGCACTCTGTACATAGCCCACCTTTAAAGCCTGCATTCTCTACATAGCACACGCCTAAACTCTGCACTCTGTGCGTAGAGCACCCCTGAAATTGCACTCTGTACATAGCACACCCCTGAACTCTGCACTCTGTGCATAGGGCACCCTTGAAACTGCTTGGTACGGAGCGCACCCCTTAACTCTGCTCTCTGAGCATAGGGCATCCCTGAAACTGCGCTCGGTACGGAGTGCACCTCTGAACCCTGCACTCGGTATGGAGCGCACCCCAGACTCTGCACACTGTGCATAGGGCACCCCTGAAACTGCGCTTGGTACGGAGCCCACACCTGAACTCTGCTCTCTGCATGTAGCACACCCCTGAACTTTGCACTCTATACATAGGGCATTTCTGAAAAGGCACACGATATAGAGTGCACCCCTGAATCCTGCACTCGGTATGGAGCCACCCCTGACTTGTACATAGTACATCCCTGAACTCCACGCAATGCACTCCTCCTATTTATTGCCCTTTTAAGATCCTCCCACTATTAGTTGTTCCTACACCTATTCTTTGAGAAAAAAAAGCACTGGATACATTTATATAGTCTTGCCGATACAGTTGACCCTTTTAAGGCAACTATAACACTGATGTGGCCTGCAATGAAATTGAGTTTGGCACCCTAATTTAGGGGATAAAACTCTCTCCTGATCACCTAAGGCACAGGTGTCAAACACAAGGCCCGCGGGCCGAATCCGGCCCTCCAGGCCATTTCATGTGGCCTTCACATCTCTCCTGCAGCTGCAGGAGAGCTCCAGCCCTCCTCTGTTCCTCCTCCAGACCCCTACTTTCTGCTTTCAATCAAGGCATCCAGCTTCTTCCCAGCAGCAGCATAAGGAAGGAGGGTGCACTGTGATGTTAGGGAGAGTAGGGGACTCAACTTTTGATGGTGGGGTGGCTCTTGACATCTAATGCAAGGGGAGGGGATGCGCTGGACATCTAATCTTACAGATACAACCGGCCCTTTTGAGGACAATCATAATGCTGATGCGGCCCACGATGAAATTGAGTTTGACACCCCTGACCTAAGGCAATCGGATACTCCCTTGATCAACGATCCGCAGTGCTATTTCTGATAAATATTAATAGGTATACATATTTGGAGCACTTGAAAATACAAGCAGACCTTTTTGAAGCAATCTACTGAGAAACAGATCCTGTGGAAGTCAATTTTGCATTTTTCACAGCTCATAGTACAGAATCCTTTTCATATGTGGAGGTTTTGTCTATTCTTTCAGGTGCACGTGATTCTTGTGTGTCTTTTGTGGTGACTTTAGAGTGATCGACTTTCCACAGAAATGATAATATAGACGATTTATGTATTTGCTGATCTTACCATGTGCTGGGCAGAACTAGAGGGGATAAATATTTGGGGTGCTTATATCAGATGATTGCAAAATGAGCAAACAATTTGGCCTGGGGGGAAAATTAATAGAATTGTGGGGTACATCAATAGAGGGATCACCAGCAGGAAGAAGGAGATCCTGATTCCTCTATATAGATCTTTATATTACTAGAGGGGTCACCAACAGGATGAAGGAGGTCCGGATTCCTCTATATAGATTTTAATATCACTAGAGGGATCACCAGCAGCAGAAAGGAGGTCCTGATTCCTCCATATAGATCTTTATATCACTAGAGGGATCACCAGCAGCAGAAAGGAGGTCCTGATTCCTCCATATAGATCTTTATATCACTAGAGGGATCACCAGCAGCAGAAAGGTGGTCTTGATTCCTCCATATAGATCTTTATATCACTAGAGGTATCACCAGCAGCAGAAAGGAGGTCCTGATTCCTCCATATAGATCTTTATATCACTAGAGTGATCACCAGCAGCAGAAAGGAGGTCCTGATTCCTCCATATAGATCTTTATATCACTAGAGGGATCACCAGCAGCAGAAAGGAGGTCCTGATTCCTCCATATAGATCTTTATATCACTAGAGCGATCACCAGCAGCAGAAAGGAGGTCCTGATTCCTCCATATAGATCTTTATATCACCAGAGGGATCACCAGCAGCAGAAAGGAGGTCCTGATTCCTCCATATAGATCTTTATATCACTAGAGGTATCACCAGCAGCAGAAAGGAGGTCCTGATTCCTCCATATAGATCTTTATATCACTAGAGGGATCACCAGCAGCAGAAAGGAGGTCCTGATTCCTCCATATAGATCTTTACATCACTAGAGGGATCACCAGCAGCAGAAAGGTGGTCCTGATTCCTCCATATAGATCTTTATATCACTAGAGGTATTACCAGCAGCAGAAAGGAGGTCCTGATTCCTCCATATAGATCTTTATATCACTAGAGGGATCACCAGCAGCAGAAAGGAGGTCCTGATTCCTCCATATAGATCTTTATATCACTAGAGGGATCACCAGCAGCAGAAGGAGGTCCTGATTCCTCCATATAGATCTTTATATCACTAGAGGGATCACCAGCAGCAGAAAGGTGGTCTTGATTCCTCCATATAGATCTTTATATCACTAGAGGTATCACCAGCAGCAGAAAGGAGGTCCTGATTCCTCCATATAGATCTTTATATCACTAGAGTGATCACCAGCAGCAGAAAGGAGGTCCTGATTCCTCCATATAGATCTTTATATCACTAGAGGGATCACCAGCAGCAGAAAGGAGGTCCTGATTCCTCCATATAGATCTTTATATCACTAGAGCGATCACCAGCAGCAGAAAGGAGGTCCTGATTCCTCCATATAGATCTTTATATCACCAGAGGGATCACCAGCAGCAGAAAGGAGGTCCTGATTCCTCCATATAGATCTTTATATCACTAGAGGTATCACCAGCAGCAGAAAGGAGGTCCTGATTCCTCCATATAGATCTTTATATCACTAGAGGGATCACCAGCAGCAGAAAGGAGGTCCTGATTCCTCCATATAGATCTTTACATCACTAGAGGGATCACCAGCAGCAGAAAGGTGGTCCTGATTCCTCCATATAGATCTTTATATCACTAGAGGTATTACCAGCAGCAGAAAGGAGGTCCTGATTCCTCCATATAGATCTTTATATCACTAGAGGGATCACCAGCAGCAGAAAGGAGGTCCTGATTCCTCCATATAGATCTTTATATCACTAGAGGGATCACCAGCAGCAGAAGGAGGTCCTGATTCCTCCATATAGATCTTTATATCACTAGAGCGATCACCAGCAGCAGAAAGGTGGTCCTGATTCCTCCATATAGATCTTTATATCACTAGAGCGATCACCAGCAGCAGAAAGGAGGTCCTGATTCCTCCATATAGATCTTTACATCACCAGAGGGATCACCAGCAGGATGAAGAAGGTCCCCAATCCTCTATATAGAGCTTTATTATCACTAGAGGGATCACCAGCAACGGAAGGTGGCCCCGATTCCTTTATATAGATCATTAGTTATCACTAGAGGGGTCACCAGCAGGATGGAGGTGGTCCCGATTCCCCTCCATAGATCTTTAGTTGTCACTAGCGAGTATAACCCTACAGTATATACTCAAATTCCTGCAAGGACTGACTTGACACAAGAAAAATAAAAATGTTGCTGTCTTTGCAGTTTGATAATAACAGGTATAATTTAATAACTGCAAATTGGTTAAATAAAACCAATGGGCCCCCCTTTCAATTGTGCCACAGCTGAAGTCCTCAACTAAATATATTTAAAGTGTTACTAAACCCACAACAGTAAAATAATTCTGTATATGCAGTAAAGCATGCTGGTTATACTCACTGTGGAACCTAAGGGGTTAATATTCTGCATTGTGTAAAAAGGCTATTTAAACCTTTTTTTCTCTGATCCTCCCCTTCTTTCACTGTCCCCAACCCATCTCCTGATGGAACAGAGTCTTGGGGGCAAGCTGCACATGCTCAGTTTGGTGTGTATTGCTAGTTTTTTTTCTTTTTCGTAGGAGAGTGCACGTGATCAGCACAGGGCCAATTAGCACTGTCCAGACAGAGGGTCAGGGGTCCTGCAGCCTCATAGGACAGTCAGAGGAGAATGAAAGCTTTTAACCAGACACCAATTGAAGTCACAAGCTGTAACTGCTGATTATAAAAGGTATATAGCAGTTTATATTTACTATAACTAGTCCATGTTTTTGTATACTGTGGGAGACTGGATATAGTGAATGTAGGCTCCTGGGTTTAGTAACATTTTAAGAAAAAAGATCCCTTAAAAAGGTTTTATCTAATAGACTCAGTACTTTTTTAAAATAATCATCACAAAAAAAAACAAAAAAACAATAAAATACAAACAAAAATAATAACCCGTACATGGCTGCCTACTTTCAGTTTTGGGGAGCGCGCATGCACACCCCCCGCTTGGCTCCTACTGTGATTGTACACAGCGAGAGCCTGTCAGCAAGTCCAGCTTGTCAGTAAGTCCCGGCCAATGATACATGGCCAGGAGCTGCTAATGGGCTGTGTGCAATCACAGCCCAGATCTCTATGTTGGTAAACAACACAGAGCTCTGTACAGAGGGAGTGATCTGTCAGTTTGGGATGGGAAACTGAGATCTTTAGTAAAAGCAGCACACTGTACACACTTAGGCACATATTTAACCCCTTGATTACCCTAGATGTTAACCCCTTCCCAGCCAGTGTCATTAGTACAGTGACAGTGTATAACATTATCACTGATCACTGTATTAATGGCACTGGTGATGTCCAGTGGCGTCTCCAGCTTTCATATTTAGGGGGGCACATGGGGGAACAGGGACAAAAGTAGGGGGGCAACTATAAAATGCAATTTTATATATATATATATATATATATATATATATATATATATATCCATCCCGGGGCCCTTAACTACGATCCCACAATGGGCCCTTTCACATGTTCTGCAGTGATCTCCCTTCCTACTGTATTGGGGCCCCCCAGGGTGGCAGAAAACAAGAGATATATGTCACCAGCATACCAAGAAAATATAAGGGTCCAAAGCAGTGGGAGAACTATCAGGGTTGCAAAGGTTGTCTTGCCTCCGGGCCCTGGTGTTCTGCCACTGTTGGGTTCCCCAGCCTCCTCTTGCTGTCCTGCCCCTGCTATTGACAGCGCTGGTCTGGCATCTCTTGGAATTTCCAGGCTGGTTCTCCTATCCTAAGGACGGGAGAAATCAGTCTGTTTTTTCAGTAACTGAGAGTCCTGGTGGAGTCCTTCCTGCAACTCGCTCTTCTCCCTGCCAATGAGGATGCAGGGGAAGGAGCAGATCGGGCGGCCGTGGTTGTGTGAGCGCTCGCATTATGCAATGTCAGCGAGCAGAGGGAGGGGGGAGGAATCACCCGCAGGAGCTGACTGGGGACGCTCTCCTTCTCATTAGAGACTGTGTTACTCCAGCAGCGGCCCGAGTAAGATGCGGCGCATCCGCTGCGAATGCAAACAGACATTTTTTAATTTTTTTTTTTTTTACAAAAAGGCAATTTTTTTTTTGTGGGGGCACAGCATAATGTTGGGGGGGGGGGTCAGTGCCCCCTCTGCACCCCCCTATTGACACCAGTGGTGAAGTCAGTGGCAGTTAGTCAGTTGCCCCCCATCGTCAGTTAGTGTCTAGGGTCGCCGCACTAGACACTCGTAGTCCCATCATAAGTCGCTCTAGGCGCTATATAACTTTCACACAAACAAATAATTATACACTTATTGGGATTTTTTTATGTAACAGAATACATTTTGGACTAAATTTGACAAAATTTGATTTTTACAATTTATTTTTATTGGATATGTTTTGAAGCAGAAAGTAAAAACTATATATATATATTTATTTTTTTTAATTGTCGGTCTTTTTTCATTTATATCGCAAAAAAATAAAAACGCTGTGGTAATCAAATACCACCAAAAGAAAGCTTTGTGTGAAAAAAAAATGATTTAAATTTTGTTTGGGTGCAGCGTTGCATGAATGAGCAATTACCAGTGAAAATAGCGCAGTACTGAATAGCAAAAAAATGGCCTGGTCATGAAGGAGGATAAAATCTTCTGGAGCTGAAGTGGTTAAATAACACCAAAGGGCATATCTGGCAAAGAAGTAATTAAAAACAGAGCAACCATTATTGCTGAAATGCTGCCACTTATCTGTTTCCTGTTAACCCCGTTATCTCTTCCTCACTCTAGATGAGCACATCCTACAGATTGCTGTCCTTGTCACTCTCCGATCTGATTAACCAAGATAACATGTACCAGTAAAACGCTAAAAGCTTCCTTTCACATTGCCAAATATTAATCACTCGGGTGAAAATTAGTGAGTGAAACTGAAAAGCAAAGATAGATATAGAGATATTATATAAATAATATATATCTATATATATCTATCTTATATTAATGTAATAATTAATGTGATGTGACACTTTTTTTAATTATTCTCACCAGGGCCGATAAAGGCAGACTTGGCAGGTGCCAAGGGGCAGCAAAGCTGTGAGGGCACTGTTCATGTAACAAAGTCTAATTTAGGCCTGGTTCACACCTATGCCTTTTATAGTGCATTTTCAGTTTTGCAGAAACACACTACAGCCCATTTAACATGGCTTCATATGGATGTAGTTCACATGTTTTTTTCTGAGATTCTTTATAGATTTTGCTGACAATAATATCAAATGTGTCATGTAACTTTTAAGGGGGTTTATTGAGCACATATGTGGAAGCACTGATTTTTAAAGGGTGAATAATAGCAGGGAGCTTTACAAGTTTCATGTCACGTCTCTCCAGTCAATGACTCCTGAACCCCCCCCCCCTCCCCCATTTCCAACTCCTATAGCACATTCACAGTCCCTGACCATCTCTTGTAGCCTGTCCACAGTCACTGGCCATCTTTTGTAGCCTGTCCACAGTCACTGGCCATCTCTTGTAGCCTGTCCACAGTCTCTGGCCATCTCTTGTAGCCTGTCCACAGTCTCTGACCATCTCTTGTAGCCTGTCCACAGTCTCTGACCATCTCTTGTACCCTGTCCACAGTCACTGGCCATCTCTTGTAGCCTGTCCACAGTCTCTGGACATCTCTTGTAGCCTATCCACAGTCTCTGGCCATCTCTTGTAGCCTGTCCACAGTCTCTGGCCATCTCTTGTAGCCTGTCCACAGTCTCTGGCCATCTCTTGTAGCCTGTCCACAGTCTCTGGCCATCTCTTGTAGCCTGTCCATAGTCTCTGGCCATCTCTTGTAGCCTGTCCAGTCTCTGGCCATCTCTTGTAGCCTGTCCACAGTCACTGGCCATCTCTTGTAGCCTGTCCAGTCTCTGGCCATCTCTTGTAGCCTGTCCACAGTCTCTGGCCATCTCTTGTAGCCTGTCCAGTCTCTGGCCATCTCTTGTAGCCTGTCCACAGTCCCTGACCATCTCTTGTAGCCTGTCCACAGTCACTGGTCATCTCTTGTAGCCTGTCCACAGTCACTGGCCATCTGTAGTAGCCTGTCCACAGTCTCTGACCATCTCTTGTAGCCTGTCCACAGTCTCTGGCCATCTTTTGTAGCCTGTCCACAGTCTCTGGCCATCTCTTGTAGCCTGTCCACAGTCACTGGCCATCTGTTGTAGCCTGTCCACAGTCTCTGACCATCTCTTGTAGCCTCTCCACAGTCTCTGACCATCTCTTGTAGCCTGTCCACAGTCTCTGGCCATCTTTTGTAGCCTGTCCACAGTCTCTGACCATCTCTTGTAGCCTGTCCACAGTCTCTGGCCATCTTTTGTAGCCTGTCCACAGTCTCTGGCCATCTCTTGTAGCCTGTCCACAGTCACTGGCCATCTGTAGTAGCCTGTCCACAGTCTCTGACCATCTCTTGTAGCCTGTCCACAGTCTCTGGCCATCTCTTGTAGTCTGTCCACAGTCTCTGGCCATCTCTTGTAGCCTGTCCACAGTCTCTGGCCATCTCTTGTAGCCTGTCCACAGTCTCTGGCCATCTCTTGTAGCCTGTCCATAGTCTCTGGCCATCTCTTGTAGCCTGTCCACAGTCTCTGACCATCTCTTGTAGCCTGTCCACAGTCACTTGCCATCTCTTGTAGCCTGTCCACAGTCTCTGACCATCTCTTGTAGCCTGTCCACAGTTTCTGACCTTTTTTTTAGCATGTCTGTAGTCTCTGACCATCTCTTGCAACATGTTCTAGGGGTCTGGTGATCTCTTGTAACTTGCCCATAATGCTGACCATCTCCTGTTGCATTTCTGTAGTCTCTCACAGCTTTCTGTGGCACTACATTCACTGAATATTGTGTATATACAGTATATCATTGGCTGCACTTGAGTCTCTCTATATCAAGTAAGCTGGCCACCCCTGAAGACCTACTGTCTTCAATAAAGAGGCTTCAGTTTGTTTAAACTGTATGTAAACCCGAGTCCACTAAATATACAATTGAAAATGTTTTGTTAATCTGTTCAATAAATAAAAAAAAAAACCCTTTAATTTTGCCAGGAATTTTGTGAGCGGATAACTTCCTGTGCTCTCTGCCTGTGTAGAAGTAGGTGTTACTGAGATGGGGCACGGTTATGGAGCAAGAGCGGTTATGGAGATGGGTAACGGTTATGGAACTGAAGAAGGGTTATAGAGATGAAGAAGAAGGGTTATAGAGATAATGATGAAGAAGGGGGGGTTATGGCGATGAAGAAGAAGACTTATGAAGATGAAGAAGAAGACTTATGGAGCTGATAAAAAAGGATTATAGAGATGATGAAGAAGAAGGGTTATAGAGATGAAGAAGAAGGGTTATGGAGATGAAGAAGAAGGGTTATGGAGATGAAGAAGAAGGGTTATAGAGATGAAGAAAAGGGGTTATGGAGATGAAGAAAAGGGGTTATGGAGATATAGAAAAAGGGTTATGGAGATGAAGAAAAAGGGTTATGGAGATGAAGAAAAAGGGTTATAGAGATGAAGAAGAAGGGTTATGGAGATGAAGAAGAAGGGTTATAGAGATGAAGAAAAGGGGTTATGGAGATGAAGAAAAGGGGTTATGGAGATGAAGAAAAAGGGTTATGGAGTTGAAGAAAGGTTATAGAGATGAAGAAGAAGGGTTATAGAGATGATGATGAAGAAGGGTTATAGAGATGATGATGAAGAAGGGGGGGTATGGCGATGAAGAAGAATACTTATGAAGATGAAGAAGAAGACTTATGGAGCTGATAAAAAAGGGTTATAGAGATGATGAAGAAGAAGGGTTATAGAGATGAAGAAGAAGGGTTATGGAGATGAAGAAGAAGGGTTATGGAGATGAAGGAGAAGGGTTATAGAGATGAAGAAAAGGGGTTATGGAGATGAAGAAAAGGGGTTATGGAGATGAAGAAAAAGGGTTATGGAGTTGAAGAAGGGTTATTGAGATGAAGAAGAAGGGTTGTGGACATGATGAAGAAGGGTTCTGGAGATAGGGAGTGGTTATGGGGGTGAAGTAGGGTTATGGAAATGGAGAGAGATTATGAAGATGAAGAGGGGTTATGGAAATGGAGAGAGATTATGGAGATGAAGAGGGGTTATGGAGATGGAGAGGGGTTATGGAGATGGAGAGGGGTATGGAGATGGAGAGGGGTTATGGAGATGAAGAGGGGTTATGGAGATGAAGAGCAGTTAAGGAGCTGAAGGGGGAGTGGAGATGGAGAGGGCTGTGTTCTTTGTATTCAGTCAGAACTAAAGTAGGTAGGGCTGAAACCACATGCATAGAGCTTCAGAGCACAAATTTCAGAGCTAAAATTTGTGTCTATTTAGCTGCTATCATATGTATGGGCAATGCAAAAGACAGACTTTGGTGCTTAATTATACAGGCAGTAATCTTGCCTTTCCAGTCAATGTTTTTTTTCTTTACTTTCCAAAGCTGTAGTCTGGTTTCTTTGGGCAATACCTTGAAGACACCCTCAATGTAACTAATATGACTGAAAATAAGATATTAAAAGGACTTACTTAACAACATGTACATCATAGCTTGTGTTCAAGTCTGTTTCTTGCCCTGTATCCCATGTACATGTCATCTCAGACGATAATTCTCCCAGAGAACATGATATTTTAGAGGGTCTGTCAGGAGGATCTAAAAGAAAACATACAGTATTTTGAAAAAAAAAAAACATGGATTACAGTGGCCTAAAGTACACTATATTGCCAAAAGTATTGGGACACCAGCCTTAACACGCACATAAACTTTAATGCCATCCCAGTCTTAGTCCGTAGGGTTCAATATTGAGTTGGCCCACCCTTTGCAGCTACAACAGCTTCAACTCTTCAGGCGTCCCAATATTTTTGGTAATATAGTGTATATTGTAGCCACTGATACACAGAGAACCAACATTGGTGTATCTCCTTATACTGCACATACACATAACTAACCTTCTTCCTTATCTTGGAAGGTTGGTGGTACATACACATGTGCAAAAGATAATAAAAAGCACTGGTATGCATGGGTCGCTCACACACACACTTACATCCTACTTGTAAATTTGTCTCGTTTATGATATGCTTCCGGACGCATTCCAAGTAACAGATAATGTGGTGACGCCCTGTGACACCCAGGAGTTGCATAGTGGAAAGCGTTCCGTTCTGCCAGTCCGGCTTTCTGTAATTTTCATTTACGTCAAACACAAACTGTCCTCTCCCTCTGCAGGGGTCCTTGAAATATGTGCAGATCACCAGGACATCGGATCCTTTTGGCACCACGGAGGCCGGTTTAAATATCATATCTCCTCTCCTGGTATAGAAGCCTACAGGAATTAAAAATATTTTTCATATATACACAGAAATATTTGAAACTTTGTTACAACAGAGCACAACTTTTCAGTTGGACAAACTGATATGGTGGCTGCAATAATTCCCAATCGATATATGATTAATTTTCTGATCGGAAAAAATCAATCTATAGTCAACAACCCATTCAATTGATATGCCACACAACCCGGACGTGAACAATTTCAATTTATTGATGGCATCCCTGTTTTACCATGTAGTCTCATAATCTGATCGACTGAAATACAATCGTATTCATGAACAAAGGGGTCAATTCACTAAGAGTTAGATAACGGACAAAAAAAAAAAAAAGAGGTAAAATAACACTTGCTGTATATCAGTTTTGAAAGTGTAATTCACTGAGAATTTTGCGTTAAAATACTGAATGCGGTATTTGTTCGATTTAGTGGTAATTACCGCAGTTTTTCATGCAGTAATTTACCGCATTGAGCTGGTTGGTAAGGAGCAGGCTGGAAAGTCCTTGACTCGTCAGCTGTCAGCGGGTTACCCGCTGACAGGTGAATATTAAAAAAAACATGCTGACAATTAAAAAGTATGGAGAAAAAACAGCATGCCCCCCCCCCCCCCATGCATACCATCTGTAGCATGTATAGAACATGCTGCAGCAAAAATTACAATACCAAAGAAAAGCAATGAATGAAATGACATTTAAATTGTCAGAAAAACAATAGCATTGCCGGCAATAGAGAATTTTTTTTTTTTTTTTAAACAGTGTGGGACCCCCCCCAGTCCGTACCAGGCCCTTCGGGTCTCGTATGGATTTCAAGGGGAACCCCGCGCCAATTTTTTTCTTTTTAAACGGCGCGGGGTCCCCCCCATAATCCATACCAGACCGTTATCCGAGCATGCAGCCCGGCAGGTCAGGAAGGGGGGAGGAGTGAGCGCCCCCCCCCCCCTCCTCCCTTTCCTCCCAAACCATACCAGGTCACATGCCCTTAACATGGGGGGATGGGTGCTTGCTTTAGGGAGGGGGGGTCTTTATGCAAATGAGTCACGTGACTGCGTTATCGCATGCGGTAAACGTTAGTGAATTGACCCCAAAGTATCTCAGTGCTGCAGATTGGTGTAAAAAGATCGATAATTTTCCACCCTGGCTGATCGACTCTGATTGAATTCAACCAAAATTGAGTGTAGTTTGATTCAAAGGGAAGTTATGGTGATTTTTTTGAAGATTTTATTGTTTTGATCAAAACACAGATCAATTGGAATTAAAAAAAAAAAATCAAAGCGTGTACGGCCACCATTAGCCTAGGTTCGCACTAGCCCATGCTCTGAAATTTGATCCACTGTCAGGCATTCAGGATGTGATCCTGCTGCCTTTTGAATGCCTTTTTTTTTTTTGCCAAACAGCAATTTATAATGGGGCTAATGCACCATAACCGCAAACCAAGTGTTTGACTTGTGGTCAGGGCACAGCTCCACCATTGACTTGAGTGGCCAAATTTGACAGGGGGCACCGCTTGGCAACGCAGCACGCTGCGTCTATTTTGCAATTTTGTGAACAGCTTTCTCTGGCTGTTTTTTTTTTCCACTTCAGATGCTCCCAGCACAGAGAACGAGCTGTCTGTACTAATCATGTGACCATTGTGACAGCCAATCAAAATTAGACAGACCTTCCTGCCCCTGGGCGTAGTATCCCAGTTAAAGGGACGCCAGGGTGGGCGGGAAGGGGTCAAATGATCCCAGGGTTATATGGAAGGTTCCCTATCTGTGATGATGACCCCGTCTTACCTTCGGAAACTGTTGCTGTGAATAAATGAAATATGCAAATGACACTCCATTTGGAAGGCGGAGCTCCCATATCTGAATGTAACATCTTGCGTTATATAAGGCATCTTTACTCCTGCAAGGGAAAAATATTAAAGTCTAGTTAATAAAAGTTTCACTGAAAATTCATGTATTTTGCACTATAATCGAACACAGGTTACTACATTGAAAGATACTCAGAAATAGAGTGGACCTGTCTTTCCTACCTACAGTATAATGCCATTTTGCAGGCAGAGTCATATTTAAAGGGGTAGAGTTATAAAACATTCATGGATAAACGTCACACACTTTCATGCAGGCTGCAAAAATTGTCGCTGACATCCGATCCGCTAAATCCAGAAGGATGGAAACCCTATTTTCCATTTTTTTCCCCATAGAGGAGAGCAGGGCTCTGACAGGTCCGTCCCTGCACAGTGAGCAGAGACGGACCTGTCATCCGCCGGCACAGCAGGGATCAACGGATCGATCCCTGCTGAGCAAGCGGAGTCCGTCAAAATGGACAGCCCCGTGGGAAAGGGGCCTAATAAGGCTGTAATTTATGTAATGGATTAATTCCCATTATCGTCAGCACCATCTAGTGGCCAAAATGTGGTATCGTTTTCTGAAGCAGCTCAACAAGAAAAATACCACATTTTGGCCACTAGATGGAGCTGACCATCATAGGAATTAACCTATTACAGAAATGATGTTCAAGTTTGTGACAGATATCCAACTAATGTTTTATAAATTGACCCCAAAGTGTATGCAGACCAGCCATTCTCAACCAGGCTTTCATGGAACTCTAGGGTTCCACAAGAGGTTGCTAGATGTTTCTTGAACTGTAGCTGGTCCACTGTCCACAAATGTAAAGGGGGTGCATTCTTCCTATTGTCCACCAATATAAAGGGGGCATTCTTCCTACTGGCCACCAGGGTAAGGAACTTTCTTCCCACTGACCACAAATGTAAGAAGCATTGTTCCCACTTTGTACCAGTGTACGGGGGGGGGGGGAGACATTCTTCCCATTGGCCACCAATGTAAAGGGTTTTTTCTTTTTAAACCCCACCAATGGGGTTTTTTCTTTTTAAACCCACGATTAGAGCCTGAGGCTTTAATTGGCTTTAAAAAAGTGTGGTCTACACCCCGAGCCCACCCACTTGTGTGACATTAGCAAATTAATATTCTCTAATGTCTTCCTGCTTCTCCTCCCAGCCAATAACGAAACAGGTCCTGAGACCCGATTAGCCAGGGAGTCTTAGGACTCCCGGCTGATCGGGTCTCAGGACCCACTTCCTGTTCGGCTGGGAGGAAAAGCAAGAGCCCCGGCTCTTCCCCATCAGCAAGCTGGACCAAGGAGCAGCATTGGCCTCCTAAGGTAAGACCACTGATCGGTCCAGTCCATCCCCCGTGGGGGCGCTGCTGTCAGTCTGCCGCGGGGGGGCACTGATCGGCGCCTCCCGTGAGGGGCAGGTTTGCCCCCCCCCCTACAAAATATTGAGCACTAGCCGCAACTGGTGACCACCAATGTACAGTGCCTTGAGAAAGTATTCAAACTCCTTGCATATTCATGTGTTAGAATGGCCCAGTCAAAGTCCAGACCTAAGCCCAATTGAGAATCTGTGGCAAGACTTGAAAATTGCTGTTAACAGATGCTCTCCATCCAATCTGACAGAGCTTGAGCTATTTTGCAAAGAAGAATGGGCAAAAGCGTCACTCTAGATGTGCAAAGCTGGAAGAGACATCCCCAAAAAGACTTGCAGCTGTAATTGCAGTGAAAGGCGGTTCTACAAAGTATTGACTCAGGGGGGCGCCATACAAATGCACGACACACTTTTCACATATTTGTAAAATATTTAGAAAACCATTTATCATTTTTCCTTCCACTTCACAATCATGTGCCACTTTGTGTTGGTCTATCACACAAAATCCCAATAAAATACATTTACGTTTTTGGTTGTAACATAACAAAATGTGGAACATTTCAGAGGGGTGTGAATACTTTTTCAAGGCACTGTAAGGGGCATTATCCCCTGGCCCCTATAATAAATTGGTTTTATCGGGTGTTCCCTAAGACCTGAAAATGTAATTATTTCAAGAGTTCCTTTGGGGTAAAAGGTTGAAAAGGGCTGATGCAGACCCTTTCAATGAGCTTATTTTTAAACTAACGCAGCCACATCTAAAGAATGGTAGGGTGCAATATATTATGTTTTGTTCCTCAGTTTAGTTTTAAAAAGGTATCCATTTAAAATGTTTCTAAAACCAATATTTGCTGTTAATTCTTCTCTTTTTTTTTTGCTGCCCCATTGGAGAACTTTTCTTACACTTTCTGTCCCATAAAAACAAGAAGTAAATCTCTCTAAAGTCAGGGAAAGTCACAATTAGTTCGTTTTCACTGTGATAGGTTTCCCCATTGAAGGCCCATTCACACTAAGGACTCTTTCACACTGTCGGACTCCGCCAGCAGAGCAGATTGGATATTGGTGGGTGTAAAGTGACATGTCGGTTGACATTCGCTGCTCCATAAAGGGCAATGGATGTTCCGATCGGGTCCACCTAAAAAACTGACAGGTGGACTCAATCTGTCATGGCCGAGATACATTAAAATATTATATTTTTCATGGAACTTTTAGCTTTGGAGTCATCACTCCAGGAGAGCATTCCCTCCTCCCAACAGGGAAGGCCGATTAAGTTATACCATCCATTGAAGAGTTAACGTTAAGAGACAAAACTTATGTTGAAACCGAGTAAACATGAATCTGATACAAAACCAGCTGATTATGGTCAAATTTGTGTTTTCAGACCCCAGTTACAAAACCTTAAAATTAAAGGAAAAGCTTGGGTAAATAACCCATTGTTTCAAAGGGTGAAATAGTCTCCCTAGTCAAACCCAAATGTTGACTCAAGCTTTCCCTCAGACAATGACTGAGATGTGAGGTTAATGTTACACCAGAATGACAAACAGGCACAAATCTCTGAACAGTAAATAATCATTGTGTGACTAAATTGTCGGAAAGGAGAAATTGTCTGGACAGCTAAAACCCTAATTTAAATATCTTCATTGAGCCTGTCCAAA
Source organism: Lithobates clamitans (assembly GCA_037952925.1). NCBI lineage: Eukaryota > Metazoa > Chordata > Amphibia > Anura > Ranidae > Lithobates > Lithobates clamitans. The sequence continues at coordinate 1,033,597 of JBBGZY010001228.1, forward strand.
ATTCATTTCAAAGGCTCTAGGAGGGCATTTAAAACTTGTATACATGTGATATTGTAAATATATGTGATCATAAGTAACTCAAATTTATACTAGACTCCAGGTCACAAATACGACCATAATTTTAATATCCACTGACCCCATGAGTAATCTGCCATAAGGTAGAAATATAAATTTTGATATAGAACAAATGAAGAATTGTGTTTGGATACCCATCATTGTTGTAAAGACATAGAAACCGTGACCGCATCTACATAAAAATACCCATATAGCATGTGTTATCCCAAGACAAATAGGTTTTCATAGCATATGCAGGAGTCATGCGATTATCCATATAAACATCCATTTTGTGTGATATTAATTAATCAAATTTATACAAAGTGTATTGTATTTTGTACCAGTTGCCGGGGTCCCTGAACAATATAGATATATATTCATAAGCCCCAATATATAGATAGATGCTCATTATGAAAGAGGACATAATTTTCTTTTAATAAATAATTTAGAACACATTTTTCTTCCCTCAGACACACCTAGTGGCTGAAGATGATATTACCTAGACTCACCAGGTAAATCAGAGTTCTCCAACCAAGGGCTGAGCTTATGATAATTTTATGAGCTTATTGTCCTAGATGGTATAAAGGATGTGAGGGCCATAGAGAGAGGATCACAGACCCACACGCCGGATACACCCCTAGACGATCAAGAAGCCTGGTGATATTTGACCACTCCCCATCTTGCTGGACCTTGTGACTGGAACCACTCAATATACTTAAATGTTGTCAGATAGCTTCCCCTTTTAAACTGTTGGTAAGATACAGACGTTACAAATATTAATTATTTTTTTCTCAAAATTATAGGGATTATATTGTATAGTTTATGTGTTAACATTATCATGTGCAGTGTGTAGGGTAGTTTTTCATTATCATTCACCCACATTGATTGTCTAAACCAGTGACGGCGAACCTTGGCACCCCAGATGTTTTGGAACTACATTTCCCATGATGCACATGTACTCTGCAGTGTAGTGGAGCATCATGGGAATTGTAGTTCCAAAACATCTGGGGTGCCCAGGATCTCCATCACTGGTCTAGGCTGTGTATTATTGAAGCCGTGTTTGGGGGAATTCAGACATAAACTTGGATTACTTCGATTTAATCTACTGTGGTCCCAGGGAGAGTATTTATCGCCCTATTCAATTTAGGAACTCTGTTGGATGAATATTTTTCAAAACTGGCAATATTTATCTGTTGACTCCGTGAGACATACTTTGGATTCCTTCCGGCCGGAGAAATTCAGAGGACTGTTTCCCCGAGCGACAAGGGATATTGTGTTCTTGAACGTAAAGCGTGATTACCGCATATATTTTTCTAACAGAACAATTTGGGCTCCCATGAGTTATTTGTAGAATATGAAGAAATATCGTTTTATTGCCGTGTTGAGGTTTTGATAATGTGTGTGTGAAATATCAATCACCAGAACTTCCAGTTCTGTATGAAATTGTATAACTATACTTGTTAATTAATAAAGTCAAATTATTTACTTATTAATTTTGTTGGGAGATATTTATACATTGATAAGAAATGCCCACAAATTAACAAACTCAGGAAAGGATTGTGGTATGTACTGATTATTACTGATTATCTGAACTTATCTGAAGTTCACAAATTTACCGTAAGGTTGGAGGTGCGGAAAAATAATACAATGAGATCTTATTTAAGATTCCATACCACACTCACAACAAATCGGTCCGCCCGTGTGAAAGCCATAAAGCTTTCCCTTGTGTTGCATTAATTCACATGTGTGTTGCACTAAGGCAACCCCTTTACTGAATTGCAGTGCATTGGGCTCTACTGTACAATGTTTTGGGGTGCCATTCACACTACAACCCACCACATGTAGAACAGTGGGTTTCTATACATTGTAGAAATTAGTGGTAATGTGCAGAAAGAAAGTTGTGGATGTCAATGAGTCTGGCATGCAATTAAAAAACAAAACAAAAAAATAGCCAAATTATTTAAAATCCATCAATTCTCTTTAAGTGGTTTAGATTTTAAATGACTGCTAATTTCTCCAGGCGTGGCTTTCCCTGAAAATTCATCCCAAAAGCTGATGGTTTGAGCCAGAAGGTCTTCAACACCAAATTTAATTGTGCTATCTGCTGGTAACTCTTGCAACAGTTGGGGTCAAAGCTCATACATCTACAGTCAGAAAAAGATGTTAAGCTTATCTCTATGTCACTCTGCTTTCTCCTTCTATCAGCACTGATTGGCTCTTAAAGCTGCTTCTTCCTCTCACACTTTTGCCCTGCTGTACAAGGACTGTGAGAGGCTGATATGAGACCAAATTCGGATACTTACACTGCTTGCATTTAAAAATAAATTTAATTATGGATTAATGGTTTCAGAGCTGCATTCATTTGTGTCTTTTATATCTGCCCGCAGCTCAGTTTTAAGTGTGTGGTACAGCCAAGAATAATACTGAATCATCCTGAGAGGGAAAAATCTGGTACTGGTAATGTGCTAGATATCACATATTGATGACCATATTCAAGAGGAAATAAACCCTGATGGGTTTACTTCCTCTTTGTTTCCCTGCAAAGGTAAAGCATAATGGCCTACTATGCATCGCATAGTAGCCCATTATGTGTCACTTACCTGACACAGGAGCCTGCGATGTCACTGCTGTCCCCTCTGCTACGGAGCGTCCATGTTCTTTCCGGGTATCGTGGCTCCGGCGCTGTGATTGGCCGGAGCCGCGATGACGTCACTCCCGCACATGCGCACGGGAGCCGCCACTAACGGCTAATTGCCGTTAGCATGCGCCGTAGGCAGTGGTGCCTGTCTTTTTGCAAACATCTTCTAAACAGTGTAGGTTTAGGAGATATTTCTTGGACCTACAGGTAAGCCTTAATCTAGGTGGTCTGTAAGGGTTTACAACCACTTTCAAGATGGAAATATTTCCAAAGAAAGCAGCAGTACACAGTAATGTGCAGGGCTGTTTTTTAATCATTGGAGTCAGTCAGTGCACAACCTTTCTTTTTTTTTAAAGAGATAATAAAGTATTACTAAACCCAGGAGCCTGCATTCACTATATCTGGTCTCCCACAGTACACAGAACATGGAAATGCAATTTTAGTAAATATAAACTGCTAAATACCTTTTTCTCATCAGCAGTTAGAGCAGTCTTGTGACTTCTATCAGTCCAGCCAAGCACAAACATTGAGACTCCACCACTCAAACTCTATGTGTGTATAAATTGCACACTCACCAACCATTAATATAAAACCAGCCTTCAGATATTGTCAGCTCTCATTTCTCCAACCAAAAACTGGAACCGGAAGATCTCGTGGTAGCATAGGGTTCACCAACCCCAGCCCTCCAGATACCACTCTCTCATATAGTAATAAACAAAAGGACCCAAAGAAAGTGATAAAGGGTATCATAGTGTAGTAATTTAATTACAATTCTTCAGTACACAAAAGGACACTTACATTTAATGGTGCTAATGTCAGCACCAACATAAACAGCCAACAGTGTATTTCCCAGCCGCTCATGCTGGTGTGCGTTCCAATGGCCGGAAACTGCCCAAAGACGAACCGGAAGTGACATCAACGATGGTGGACACACAGCCTCAGTGCATTTCGCAACTCTTCCTTATCAGGAAGCTCCTCCAAGGTTAAACCAGAAGTGACATCAACAATGGCAGACACACAGCCTCAATGCATTTCGCAACTCTGCGTCATCAGGAAGCTCCCCGAGGACAAACCAGAAGTGACGTCAACGATGGCGGACACACAGCCTCAATGCATTTCGCAACTCTGCGTCATCAGCTTCCTAAAGGCTGAACAACCTTCAGCCTTTACAGCCACTTTAATTATTTATTCAAGAGGAAAGAACATTCCAGAGCGTATACATGTACAACATATTACAGACATGTAAAACATTACTTGATAAGGTACTGTTACAGAAAAGGGTCCATGTGTCACAAGTATAGTAATCTTTCCTCTAAAGTTGCCTCTTTTTAATTTTTATATTTTTTGAAAGGCCTGGTAAGTACCTTAGAAGAGACAGCAATGCTGTAGTAGGAAGACAAGGTTGGGGAAGGGAACAGCTGGGATCATCTCCTTAGGGGTCACTTCCACCTGCGATCGCTCCCACACCAAGATTAGATGCCGGAACCCCAGTGGGAGTTCTGCAATTAGCTGCAGGAGGCAGCCCCATTGAAAGCAATGGGAGGCTGCAAGCTAATCATGGCCAATCATGCGTGCAACGAGTGATCGGCCCTGGGCGTAGGCAGTCTTCGCGTTTACAAGCTTAAAATTATTTTTTAAGGGTACCCCCCTACTAAAAATAATTTTACATCCATAGCTCAGCATTAACACGGTCATTAAGTTGTAGAATAATAATAATAATAATAATAAGATTTTTTTGATCAGATCCAATGCAAACCCATTGTACAGCTCTAAACACACCATATGGTGGTCCAATCTCCCACCCGCCATCTCTTGTCTATAGCCATTATTATAAAATTTGATGAAATCCTTCATATATCTGTTTGCCCTTCAGGTAGCAATTGAGGAAACTCAAACATGAACTTTGTCTTATCAGATTGGTTATCTGTCTATCTGATTATTGTATACCTGGCAGGAAATTCCCCCAAAAAAAAAAGAGTCGAAGAGGAAACTGCAACACGGAACTGCAGACAGAAAGCCTTTATTAGGTTTACAGAATTTCGCAAAAGAATTTATTATTTTCTGACTTCCTCCAACTTGCCAGAAACACAATTCTAATCTCTGAGTGACATTTCTAACCTTTACACTCCGAGTTGGGCAATGTGTAGTTCCAGAACTATTGAGGAACTAACATTTCTGATAATAGAATAGACAAGGTTGTGTGTTTCCGCTTAAAAAGGCCACACCCCTAATATGGATAGATAAAGAAATCTCCCCACAAAAAAAATTGGGGCCGGGCGCCTGAATAGGTGGTGGCTACAGCGGCCATAGATAGATTTGTGTTATGCATGAATCTATCCATAGTACACAGAGGGGGGTGGCTGGAGGGGCGGCGCCTGTGCGCCCTTAATGGACGCACCGCCACTGCTTCAGGGTGAATCAAGGGGTGAGTGTGCTGGGATCACCTATTAAAGATGAAAAAACCCTCAGCCTAAGGGGTAGCCTTTAGATCTTTTAAAGAGATCCTTATGGAACATCAATCCTATATCGCCTTGCTCAAAGCATATTCGAAATGGACTAGAAAAGCCTGAGCAGTATGCAGTATGATTGCAGGATAGTCATGTAACGGCGTTTCTCTGGATCCAACTGCAAAGATGATCCATACAGCTTGTCATGCTCTGCTCATCTGAGACCAGACTCTGTGTGTGTGTTGACAATTTTCATCAAGGCATTACCATATGTACTATGTTTGTTAAAACCTTCCCTGAAGAAGGAGCTTTAAAGGACCCCGAAACGTGTTGGCGATTGGTTTATATACAACATTTGTACTCACATTTAGTAGGTTTTTTTGCCTTGTGGCCATAGAACACATTTTTCATGTTGTTTGTATCCATGTTTTATACTGTTAATTTCTTTTAAATACTTTTTTGATATTAAAAAATACAATATATTTAATACTATTATGCTTGACCTTTGCACATTCCTTGAGCCTAAAAAGTCCCAATTTTTTTGAGGGGAAACTTCTTTCTCTAACACTTACTGTTCTCGGAATATCCGTACCGGTGCTCAGCTGTCGGCTAATTGCCAGCTTATATCTCTCCACAGTTACTCAGCTGTTGATGATATCCTGCTCGTCAGTCCTGCCTAATTAAATCTGCCTTCGCCTTGGTCACATCACAAGAAACTATCTACTGTGTTCCTGTTTTAAAGACTGGCTTTGCTGACATTCCTTCAGGCTACAGATTCTGCTTGCTGTTCCACTACTTTGATCCCTGACTCCTGGCTTGGCTGACGATCCATTCCGGTTACTGAACTTTGGCTATGTTTTGACTATGTTTGTTCTTTTATTATTAAAGTGTGATTTAACTGTACTTCTGTCTTGGTCTGATTTCATGGTTTCTGACACCTTCTTCCTCATTCACTTCAGTTACTTCTTCAGAGTTTCTCACTCAATAATTATCACTCAGGACTCCCATGGGCCTTACTTCATTGCTCCCTTCTCTAAAATCTAACAAAACACTCAGGGTGGGTTCACACATATGCAAATTGGATGTGGGTTTCTCCGCATCCAAGTCACATGACAGGCAAATGTGACCTCTCAATGTAGCCGGTTCACACATATCCGGGGCGGCTGCGGTGTGGGGCATCTTTGGGTCCAGTTCAGGTGTGAATTCAGGCTAAAATTCGGACCTGAATCGCACCTGAACCAGTGTACAGGTAATGCACCGGACCCCAGGCATGATATCCCGCGGCCTCACTGTCAATTATGCGCAGCTTATCCAACACGGCTTCCTACTTCACTATCTGACCAGGCACACACACTGTCACCTTATATACAGATTGCTCATTCCCTTTCCTCATTTGTCTACCCTTATGCCTCTATATCAGCCTTTCTCAATATTTTAACCCCAAAGGAACTCTTAAAATTGCAGGTCTATGGGAACACCCTATAAAAAATAATGTATCTATAGCAAATGCTACATTAGCTTGATGATTAATTCATAGATATAATAATTATTAAAATAAAACAAAATGTGGAGTATTTAGTGATCAAAATCATTCTTTGCTTTTTTTAATTTAGATACTAGTACACAAATATGCATAAATATGGATGTAATTATTTAAATCGCCTGTAGTAGTCACCAAATAGGTTTTGTATATTTGCGGGAGTATTTAGGGAAAGTGACACCCATAGGGGATAGTTTTTCAACACTGCGCTTTACATGAAAAAATGATTTTCAGTAATAATCATTAAAAGTAATAAATATCATCATCACAAAAAGACAAATGCAGATATTTAACATTGTAGTGACCCTTTACTTTAGTGGCCAATGTGATGCCATTACACTGATGGTAAATGTGAAGCTTCTTACATTGGTGGTTGGTATAGTGAACCTTATATTGGTGGTCGGTATGGTGAACCTTATATTGGCGGTTGGTATGGTGAACCTTATTTGGCGGTTGGTATGGTGAACCTTATATTGGTGGTTGGTATGGTGAACCTTATATTGGTGGTCAGTGTGGTGCCCTTTACATTGGTGATCAGTGTGGTGCCCCTTACATTGGTGGTCAGTGTGGTGCCCCTTACATTGGTGGTCAGTGTGGTGCCCCTTACATTGGTGGTCAGTGTGGTGCCCCTTACATTGGTGGTCAGTGTGGTGCCCCTTACATTGGTGGTCAGTGTGGTGCCCCTTACATTGGTGGTCAGTGTGGTGCCCTTTACATTGGTGATCAGTGTGGTGCCCCTTACATTGGTGATCAGTGTGGTGACCCCTTACATTGGTGGTCAGTGTGGTGCCCCTTACATTGGTGGTCAGTGTGGTGCCCTTTACATTGGTGGACAGAGTGGTGCCCTTTACATTGGTGGTCAGTGTGGTGCCCCTTACATTGGTGGCACACCAAGCATCCATTAGATAGTGAATAAAATATGTTTTCTGCAATGTGTTAAAAAAAAAAAAAAAAAACGAACAAGAAAAAAAACATAATAGCAATTGTAATTGCAGCAAAGATACAGTGCAAAACATTGCTAATGTAAAAAAAAAGTTTGGTAATCTTTGCAGATATCTTTTTATTACATCTTTATTAAACCACAGTAACTAACTACCTGCAAACCATTTGATAAGCCTCATCCAGGTTTCTTGAAGCTCTAAAGCACCATTCGACTCCAGGAAAGCGGACTATAAACCTACATGGGAGAGTTGAATGGTTTTCCACTGTGCACCACATGGCATGAATTTAAAAAGTAAATATATGTACATGTACACGTTTGTCTCGATAAGAAAAAATAGATTTACTCAGAAAGCACATGGGAGATACCAGATAATATCAAGACAGCGTGTCCGGGTACAGGAAATGTGTCTGTCTGTTGAACGTGAATACTTAAATAAGGATTCTTAAATGCAAAAATAAACAAAATAATTCAGTTCACACCACATTCAGTCCAGTGCACATGGAAAGTAGATTATACGGTTTTCAATGGCATAGTTCACACCAATTCTTGCAGTTCCAGTAAAAAAAAAGTGGAACACGCTGCATTTTTCCTGCACTGGACTGTACTGGAACTCTGTAAAACGCATCAAAAACGCACTGGAACACACATGTCCTTATTTAAGGTGCGGAAAAAAGAGGGGATAAAAATGTAATTGTCAGTGCAATAAAAAAAAAAAGTATTATGGACAGTACTTAACTGTGTTGTTGTCATTGCAATAATAAGGCTTCAACCACCTTATTCATAAAATAGAAAACTGACAAGAAAAAAATACCAGCTCTGCAGATCAGTTTTTCTGCTCAGTAATGCTTACTAAAGAAGTGAATGATCGGCTCTCGTGTTATGTCTGTAGGTGGTATTACCTTAGAAAATCCCAGCAAACATTGCCAGGGGCAACATGACTCCTCTTCCTTTTCTGTGCTAGTGTCCAAAATTAAGCAATCATTTCCATAGGGGACACTAAAAGCTTTCACCTGTTCCTATTATGAGGGACTCCCACCATCCCATTGCTGAGATCTTAGGTCTAAAAGTCTGCTATGCCCATTATGAAGGGCTTCTGCCATCCCTGCACTAAGATAAGATCCCAGGTCTACACACCTGCTGTGTCCATTATAAGAGGCCCCCATTATCCCTGCGCTGAGATCCCTGCTGTGCACTTTATGAGAGACTCCCACCATCCCATCGCTGAGATCCCAGATCTAAAAGCTTGCTGTGCCCATTATGAGGGGCTCTCACTATCCCTGCACTAAAATCCCAGGTCTACACCTGTGCTGTGTTCATTATAAGGGCTCCCACCATCCCAGCACTATGGTCCCAGGTCAACACCTCTGTTGTGTTCATTATGAGGGTTCCCATCATCCCAGCACTAAGATCCCAGGTTTACACCTCTATTGTGTTCCTTATGAGGGTTCCCACCATCCCAAAACTAAGATCCTAGGTCAACACCTCTGCTGTGTTCATTATGTGGGTTATCACCATCCCAAAATTAAGATTCCAGGTCTACACCTCTACTGTGTTCATTACAAGTGTTCCCACCATCCCAGCACTAAGATCCCACGTCTACACCTCTGCTGTGTTAATTATGAGGGTTCCCACCATCCCCGCACTAAGATCCCACGTCTACACCTCTGCTGTGTTAATTATAAGGGCTCCCACATCCCAGCACTATGATCACAGGTCAACACCTCTGTTGTGTTCATTATGAGGGTTCCCATCATCCCAGCACTAAGATCCCAGGTTTACACCTCTATTGTGTTCCTTATGAGGGTTCGAACTTCCCACCATCCCAAAACTAAGATCCTAGGTCAACACTTCTTCTGTGTTCATTATGTGGGTTATCACCATCCCAAAATTAAGATTCCAGGTCTACACCTCTACTGTGTTTATTACAAGGGTTCCCACCATCCCAGCACTAAGATCCCAGGTCTACACCTCTGCTATGTTAATTATGAGGGTTCCCACCATCCCAGCACTAAGATCCCATGTCTACACCTCTGCTGTGTTAATTATAAGGGCTCCCACCATCCCAGCACTATGATCCCAGGTCAATACCTCTGTTGTGTTCATTATGAGGGTTCCCATCATCCCAGCACTAAGATCCCAGGTTTACACCTCTATTGTGTTCCTTATGAGGGTTCCCACCATCCCAAAACTAAGATCCTAGGTCAACACCTCTGCTGTGTTCATTATCTGGGTTATCACCATCCCAAAATTAAGATTCCAGGTCTACACCTCTACTGTGTTCATTACAAGGGTTCCCACCATCCCAGCACTAAGATCCCACGTCTACACCTCTGCTGTGTTAATTACAAGGGTTCCCACCATCCCAGCACTAAGATCCCACGTCTACACCTCTGCTGTGTTAATTACAAGGGTTCCCACCATCCCAGCACTAAGATCCCACGTCTACACCTCTGCTGTGTTAATTATGATAGTTCCCACCATCCCTGCACTAAGATCCCACGTCTACACCTCTGCTGTGTTCATTATGAGGATTCCCATCATCCCTGCACTAAGAGCCCAGGTCTACAACTTTGCTATGTTCCTGCTCCTTTAAGAGCTATAGCAGGCGCGCCCACTGCGCAGCGAGGGAGCCGATGCGCGTGGTTGGCGGCTACGATGACCACCGGCGATCGCTCCACAGAGAGCCAGAACAGGGATCTGTCAATGTAAACAAACAGATCCCTGTTCTGATAGGGAGTAGAGAGATGTCTGTTCCTAGTGATCAGGAACAGCGATCTCTCTCCTCCTCTAGTCAGCCCAGCCCCCACAATTAGAAACACCTCCCTAGGGAACACATTTAACCCCTTGATCACCACTAGTGTTAAACCCTTCCCTGCCAGTGTCATTTATACAGTAATCTGTGAATTTTTTTTAGCACTGATCGCTGTATAAATGTCACTGGTCCCAAAAAAGTATCAGAAGTGTCCGAACTGTCCATCGCAATGTCGCAGTCCCGTAAAAAAAAAAATCTCTGATCACCGCCATTACTAGTAAAAAAAAAAAAAAAATTAATAAAAATGTCATAAATCTATCCCCTATTTTGTAGACTCTATAACTTTTGCGCAAACCAGTCAACATAGGCTTATTGCGATTTTTTTTTCCAAAAAAATATGTAGAAGAATACATATTGGCCTAAACTGATGAACTGATGAAGAAATTTGGGGGTTTTTTTTGGATATTTATTATAGCAAAAAGTAAAAAATGTTTTTTTTTTTCAAAACTGTCAGTCTTTTTTTTTCTGTTTATAGCGCAAAAAATAAAAACCGCAGAGGTGATCAAATACCACCAAAAGAAATCTCTATTTGTGGGAAAAAAAGGATGTCAATTTCTGTTTGGGTACAGCGTCGCACGACCGCGCAATTGTCAGTTAAAGCGACGCAGTGCTGTATCGCAAAAAAAAAAAAAATGGCCCGGTCATTAAGGGGGCAAATCTTCCGGTCCTTAAGTGGTTAAAGAACAATGTAAACTATTGGTAATGAAATATATCTATACAGATATAAAACACTATAGGGTAGTTATATTGCATACAGATTAAAAAAAAAACATTATTGGTAGAAATAAGTCCAAAATGAGAGTAGATTGCTAACAAAAGATGGACAGAGAGGGGGTTGTAGGTCCTAAGGGGGGATCATTAGCAGTATCGTAAGTAACAGTTGCAGGACCTACCTTCATCTCTGATTGCTGTGGAGCTTTGCAGAGCTGTGATGGTGATTTCCCCTTTTATCTGCTCTTTACTACAAACCTCCCGCCTACCTGTGTCTTCCTCTTGAGTATCTGGGACGTAAATGCAGCCTCTCAGAATGCAACTTTGACTGCCTGTCTGTGCACCAGATACACACATAGACATGACCTCAATCTCACCAGTTACGGGGCAGGGGGACTTTTCCCCAGCGAAAAGTTTACGGCTCGCCAGCAAGAGGTTTCATGGCGCCACAAGGCACAAATATATTGCTCTAGATTTAACTGGCTATACACCACACCTAAACATAAACATTATACATTTCACAATGTGACCTAATCTTAGCAATACGATCTAAAGCCAGCCGGTAAAATCTCATTTACGCCCTAACATGTTCACATTGTTTAAAAAGCCATTTTCACTTTAAATTGACAATTTTTCATACCTCCCAACTGTCCCTGATTTGGAACAATGTCCCTCTGTCCCTCTTTCCTCCTCATTTGTCCCTCATTTTGGTCTGATCTATATACTGTATATACTCCAGTATAAGTCGACCCGAATATAAGCCGGGGCACCTAATTTTACCACAAAAAACTCGGAAAACGTATTGACTCGAGTATAAGCCTAGGGTGAGAAATGCGCAGCTACTGTAAGTGGAAAAGAGGGTCAACAATGCCCATTTGCAGCCTCACTGTGCCCATTTGCAGCCATAGGTCCCCCGAACTTCAAACTCGGTAGTTAAGGGTTCCTAGATGCCCCCTAGCTGCAGCCAAAATTTTGGGTCTCTGGACCCAAAGGGTCCCGAAATGACATTGCTGCAGATGGACACAGTTGACCAAATTTGGGGCCCCGTATCTCGGGGCCACTTAGTGCTAGGCACCCCAAATGTGGTGTGCAAACCCAGTGGAACTAGCACCACAATATATCCAAAGCTGGGGTTCCTAGCACCAAGTGGCCCTGAGATATGGGGCCCCAAAAATCGGTTCAGAAAATGTCAAGCACTTTTCTGCAGCAGAGAATGACATTTTTGGAACTGAATTTGGGGTCCCGTATCTTGGGGCCACTTGGTGCTAGGAACCCCAGCTTTGGATATATTGTGGTGCTAGTTTCACTGGGTTTGCACCCCAAATTTGGGGTTCCTAGCACCAAGGATCCCTGAGATACGGAGCCCCAAAGTCGGTTCAGAAAATGACATTTTTTGCTGCAGAAAAGTGCTTGACTCGTGTATAAGTCGAGGGGGGCACTTTCAGCACAAAAAAAATGTGCTGAAAAACTCGGCTTATACTCGAGTATATATGGTAGTTGTATATAAAATATGCTTTTCATCTTTTGAAAAATGTTTCCCAGTTCTAAACCTTTCATTCAAATTCTAAATTGCTGCATGTGCAAATGCCAAAAGCCAATATAAAGGAATAGTAGTGGTAAAAAAAAGCACTTGTGTGTTTAACCAATCATTTTTTTTGTACAATTCTCCTTTAAGAGGGTGTGGCAGGGGGTGTGTCCTATGCCTACATACTTTTGGTAATAGGTGTCCCCTCATTTCCATTTCAGAAAGTTGGGAGGTGTGGTTTTTATATCGAGATAATCCTGCCATTAAGGTCAATGTTCGGACCTTTCCATAGCTCCCAACTGTCCCTGATTTGGAGGGACTGTCCCTGATTTGGAGCAATGTCCCTCATTCCACCTCAATTGTCCCTGATTTTGGTCTGATCTATAAAATTGTATATAAAATGCACTTTTTATCTTTCAAAAAGTGCTTCCCAGTGCTAAACCTTTCATCCAAATTCTAAATTGCTGCATTTGTAAATTTTAAAAGCCAATATAAAGGAATTGCAGTGGTAAAAAAAGTCCTTGTGGATTTAATTAACCTTTATTTATTTACTTTGGTTAATTCTCCTTTAAGGGGGTGTGGCAGGAGGGCGTGTCCTATGCCTACATACATTTGTTAGTAGGTGTCCCTCATTCCCATCTCAAAATGTTGGGAGGTATGCATTTCCTGTTCTGGGGTGACAACTGTTTCTCAGTTGTGTTCGTGAGCTGTCACCCTGTGACATGCATCCCTGTCAAAGCAGAGTTCCACCCAAAAATGGAACGTCCGCTTTAAGGGAAGGTGACCCCTGACATGCCACATTTGGCATGTCATTTTTTTTGGGGGGGGGTGGATACCCTCTTTTTTGAAGGTTCCAGCTCCCACTTCCTCCCGGCACTCTGCGGCACCGGAAAAAAAGTTCACCTCTCCCCCCTCCCTCTAGGCAATCATCTGGGACACATCACAGGCCCCAGATGATTACAAGGCCAGTCACAGCGCGCAGCGCGGCTCGTGCATGCATAGTGCGTGCCCGGTTGTGAAGCCACAGCCCACAGTGACAATGCCAGTGCCGCAGAGAGGAGGGGGAGACGAGCGGGGCTTCGTTCCCCCACGTCGCTGGACCCTGGGACAGGTAAGTGTCCGATTATTAAGTCAGCAGCTGCAGTATTTGTAGCTGTTGAATTTAAATTTAATTTTTTTTTCGGCGGAACTCCGCTTTAAGCCTTGTACACACGATCAGATTATCGGACAAATAATCAACCTTTTTTGTATTGCATGCTATCTCATATCAGGGTGGATTTGATTTAAATCACTAGTAAAAAGGCTTGATTCAACCACTTTATCATAGAGCAACACACACCCAACCACTCCGGCAGCATTTTTTACTGACAAAACATGAAACATTTACTGACTGAGCACATTTTTTTTACTGAAAACCTGAAACTCCTATTGAAAACGAACACAATCAATATTTAAACAGTCTAACTATGGAAACACTGACAATACCCATAACATGTAACTTGCCTGATTAATGCCGTGTACACACGGGCGGACTTTTCGTCATCAAAGGTCCGACTGTCTTTCCGACTGACTTTCTACGGACTTATGACGGACTTACGACGGACTTTCGAACGAACAGACTTGCCTACACACGATCACACCAAAGTCCGACGGATTCGTACATGATGACGTACGACCGGACTAAAAAAAGGAAGTTGATAGCCAATAGCTGCCCTAGCGTGGGTTTTCGTCCGTCAGACTAGCATACAAACGAGCGTAATTTTTCGAACCGGACTCGAGTCCATCAGAAAGATTTGAAACATGTTCCAAATCTAAAAACCGTCTGATTTTCGACCGAAAAAGTCCGCTGTAGGTCCGATGAAGCCCACACACGGTCGGATTGTCCGACGGATTCGTCCTGTCGGACCAGTCCGATCGAAAAGTCCGCCGTGTGTACAGGGCATTACACTTAAAAAGTCAACACAGTGTAGCACTACCCCCGAAGGAGCTGCTAATGAATGTTTGATTCTTCACCCTGCCTCTTAACCCCAAGAACGGTCTCAACCAGGGTTGCGAACCGCCAGTAAAGTTACTGACAGTTTGTAAAAATCAGTGATTTTTTTACAACTGCCAGTAAATATCAGGGGCTGATAATTTCATGCTGTGTTGACTTTTTAATTGTAAATCAAGCAAATTACTTTGCTATAGGTATTGTCAGTGTTTCCATATCACGTTTATACTGTTCAAATATTCACTGTGTTTGTTTTCAATAGGACTTGTAATTTCTCAGGTTGCCAGTAAAAACTGTGCTCCGCCAGTAAATTTTCCATGTTTTGTCAGTAAAAAATGCTAGGGGAGGTTGGGAACCCCGGTCTCAACCCCTCTGGCACACCTGCTTGGTAATATTAGTGTGGGACCCAGCAATAGAGAGAAACACAATGATGATAACCCATAAAGTACATTTACCATAGCCCTGGATCCCGTCACTTTACCAGTTGTAGTAGTAAATAGAAACTCACACAGAATAGCAATTAACCACTCAGAAAGTTCACTAAAGTGGATATTAAACACGATGAACAATGTAATGTGACAAATCAGAAACCATAAATGACAGTAGATAACAGTTAGTGTATATGTGAAACGGTGAGTTTAATAATCACAGTAGGGAGTATATGCAGACGAGTGTATAATGGGACAGGCGTTCAATATGCTTAAATTCCTATATTAAACACCTTCCCACTGAAACCCCAATACACACACACCAAACTGTCATAATATAATGTTACTTACATCCAACAGTACAATGCAATATTTAACTTGCACTCAAGGGCTCCCCCTAGGTGGTAATTCAATGTTCAAACTATAAAGTAGAGATGTGATGCTTTGCAGAAGATGATGAAAGTTCCTTTTCTCCAAGTATCTTCAGCCAGCCTGTATTTTAAACTGCAGTATTTGTAATCCAACAGGGAAACAAAGAGAAAGCAAAGTGTGGAATAAATGATGTGTTGATAACTGAAGAAATAGGGCACTTGTAACACTTCCTTTTATCTGTGAGTGGAATACAGTACTGACTTTATAGTACAGGGAATAACAGACCCTAGAGTTTAGCTGTATGCGGCCTGTGAATAGGTAGGATCACTTCTGGGGGGACTACAAGTCTCACCAGCAGTCTGTAAATAACTCACTCAGCAATTAGTGCACTTTACTGAAATGGGCAGGTGCCCTCTCACCACAATAGACCCAGAGGCTGTGAGGCTCCGTCCAGTCTCCCCTCTTGATGTCTCAGTCTGATGGAAGATGGCGCCGCCGCGTTGTACCGATCCTCCGGATGGCTGAGATGCAGGAAACTTCCAGATGTCCTGGCACTGCACACCGATCCGCTTGCTAAGCTGGCCGGGCTGTACTCTGAAGTCCCTCAGATGGTGGCGATTCTGCTCCGCGCTGCAGTCTCTCAGCCCAGGTCACACACACAGACCTCCTGCTGGTTGTTGAATGGCGTCCGGAGAGGCCGAAAGCAGGCCACGCCTGTCCTTTTATCTGTTTACCCAGCAGGCTGTTCTGTGACTTGGCATTGTGGGTCTGGGGCTTGGCATTGTGGGTCAGTAGTTCCCAGACTGATTTAACAACATGAGTCACTTCCTCATCAAACTACATTCCCCACAATGCATAGTTTGCTTCTTAAAAAAAAAGAAAGATCCCGGTAAAGTTTCAGCGGTCACTAGAGGGAGCCAAACCCTTACTTAAGAAACAACATATTACTTAACATGATAACTTTTGGTAGCAAACCCCTGTGATACAACAGCATACCAAATTATCAGCCCCTGATATTTACTGACAGTTGTAAAAGAAAATCAGGTTTTTTTACAAACTGCCAGTAAATTTACTGACAGTTGGCAACCCTGACAAGATCTCCCTTTATGAGCCCCGGTATAGCCGTCTCACCGCTCCGGGGCTTAGAAATCCCCTCTGCCTTCTCTCTTCTTCTTGCCCACTGACAGGATGGGCTACACGGGTTCTGATTGGTCGACACCAACCAATTAGAATGCTCCTAAATGTACCTCCTGATGGGGTACGTTTTGGAGATTAAGCCAAGTAAATTTCTAAGCCCTGAACCCGTGAGGCGGCTATAGCAGGGCTCATAACAGGAGACTGCCATGCTCCAGGTCAGCGGGACTGGGAGGGGGCAGTGAGGAGGGGGTCCTGTGTAAGTTCACCTTATTGATTTTTCTGTAAAGGTGAACTTACCCTTTAAGGACCACCCACCGCATATACTGTATACTGCGGCAGGACAACCCTATTGCCCGTACGTAGTTTCGTGCACAAGTCACTGTCGGCGCGCATGTGCCCGCTGCACAGCAGGGGGAGCAGATGCGCGGGTCCGACAGCCACGATTTTCGCCATCCCCTCACAATCGCTCCTCAGAGAGCCAGAACGGGGATCTACCTTTGTAAACAAAACAGATCCCCGTTCTGACAGGAGAGTACAGTGAGATCGTCAGTTCCTTGTGATCAGGAACAGCGATCTCTCTCTACTACCAGTCAGGCACCTACCTAGGGAACACTTAACCCTTTGATCGCCCCTGGTGTTAACCCCTTCCCTGCCAGTGACATTTATACAGTATTCAGTGGCTATTTTTAGCTTTGATCACTGTAATAATGTCACTGGTCTCAAAAAAGTGTCAAAAGTGTCCGATCTGTCCGCTGCAATGTCGCAGTCCCGCTAAAAATCGCTGATCACCGCCATTACTTGTAAAAAAAAAAAAAAATAATAATAAAAATGGCAAAAATATATATTTTGTAGACGCTATAACTTTTGCGCAAACCAATCAATATACGCTTATTGCTATTTTTTTTTTTTTACCAAAAACATGTAGAAGTATCCATATTGGTCTAAACTGATGAAGAAATTTGTTTTTTTTACATTTTTTTGGAGGGGGATATTTATTATAGCAAAAAGTACAAAATATTGTTTTTTTTTCTCAAAATTGTCAGTCTTTTTTTGTTTATGGACCAGAAGGATTTTCCCCCTCAATGACCAGGCCATTTTTTGTGATGCGGCACTGCATCGCTTTAACTGAAAATTGCGCAGTTGTGCGATACTGTACCCAAACAAAATTGGCGTCCTTTTTTTCCCACAAATAGAGCTTTCTTTTGCTGGTATTTGATCACCTCTGCGTTTTTTATCTTTTGCGCTATAAGTGGTTAAATCAACTCGATTTAAATCATAATTTTTAAAGAGCACCTGTCATCTCTTTCCCGCAGCGGCTCCTCCTCTGACCGGCTGGTGACTCACCGACAGTCCCATTCACTTTAAAGGGACGGCTGGTGATGCGGCAGGGACACAACAAGGGGAGGGACGTGGCGGCAGCCGGAGACTGAATGCCCGCTAACAGGCGCTGCCATGATGGATCTGAAATGACAGGTGCTCTTTAAATGTAAGGACTTATTCTTGCTGCTATTCTTTAATATTTGCAAGTAAAATTAGGGTTTCTTACATAGAGCAATAAGCTGTCAGGTTAGTAAAACAGCGATATCAGAACCGATTTAATCATACAGTTTGTAGTGTACATAGATTTGCAAAACAATGGGATAAAGGAATATTCCTGAGCTTTGTTTTATCCCATGGTTACTGTGAAATTGTGTGAATGCATCAATGCAGTGCATGTTCTCTCAGCTTGCAGAGCTTGGATTCATTGAATGAGTTTACCAAAAATGTAAATATTGCAGAATATACAGCCTCCTGCCACATAACTAATCTCCATTTCATGCTGAATTAACTAAGTTTTTAATGTATCTTATCTATAATCTTATCTATCTATCTTGAAATAAATTTGATAAAAAAATAAACAAATCTAATTTAAATCAGAAAAATCAGATTTAAATCAAAAATTGTAATCATTGATTTTTATCCACCCTGTCGCATATCAAAAGTGAAGAGGTCACTCAACTTGCCAAATTTCAACAGAATACAACTTCAGATGTGATGTAATGTGTTGAATTGTTGTGTGATGTATTCTTTCGTTTCCGAGCATGCGTAGTCTTGCTCTTACGACTTTTTTTTAGGACAAAAACTGTCCTGATTAAACCAAAATCGGACGTTGTGCTCACATATGATAAAAATTTTATAGCACTCACCTTCACAACTTTTTGTCGTCTGAAAAGTCTGAATCGGGCTGTGGAAAGCACTATACTAACGATCAGATAATCGCTCGCTGTACAGAATTTTACTTCCGATTTTCTTATCGTGTGTATGAGCCTTTAGAGGAGATGCAGCAATAAGGTGACCAGATTTTCACTTTTAACTACACAAAATCATACCCCTATATATAGCCACAAGTACAAAATCACACCCTGATTTCCCCTGTTGGGGGGCAGTTGAAACAAACAGTACAGAGGTGGGAACAGACAGTACAGGGGGAGGCAGCTGATGGTGAGGACAGGCAGTACAGAGGGAAGCAATTGATGGTGAGGACAGGCAGTACAGGGGGAGGCAGTTGATGGTGAGGACAGGCAGTACAGAGGGAGGCAGTTGATGGTGAGGACAGGCAGTACAGAGGGAAGCAGTTGATGGTGAGGACAGGCAGTACAGAGGGAGGCAGTTGATGGTGAGGACAGGCAGTACAGGGGGAAGCAGCTGATGGTGAGGACAGGCAGTACAGAGGAAAGCAATTGATGGTGAGGACAGGCAGTACAGAGGGAGGCAGTTGATGGTGAGGACAGGCGGTACAGGGGGAGGCAGCTGAGGGTGAGGACAGGCAGTACAGAGGGAAGCAGCTGATGGTGAGGACAGGCAGTACAGGGGGAGGCAGCTGATGGTGAGGACAGGCAGTACAGAGGGAAGCAGTTGATGGTGAGGACAGGCAGTACAGGGGGAGGCAGCTGATGGTGAGGACAGGCAGTACAGAGGGAAGCAGTTGATGGTGAGGACAGGCAGTACAGAGGAAAGCAATTGATGGTGAGGACAGGCAGTACAGAGGAAAGCAATTGATGGTGAGGACAGGCAGTACAGGGGGAGGCAGTTGATGGTGAGGACAGGCAGTACAGAGGGAAGCAGTTGATGGTGAGGACAGGCAGTACAGAGGAAAGCAATTGATGGTGAGGACAGGCAGTACAGGGGGAGGCAGTTGATGGTGAGGACAGGCAGTACAGAGGGAAGCAATTGATGGTGAGGACAGGCAGTACAGGGGGAGGCAGTTGATGGTGAGGACAGGCAGTACAGAGGGAAGCAGTTGATGGTGAGGACAGGCAGTACAGAGGGAGGCAGTTGATGGTGAGAACGGGCAGTACAGGGGGAAGCAGCTGAGGGTGAGGACAGGCAGTACAGAGGGAAGCAATTAATGGTGAGGACAGGCAGTACAGAGGGAAGCAGTTGGTGGTGAGGACAGGCAGTACAGAGGGAGGCAGTTGATGGTGAGGACAGGCAGTACAGAGGGAAGCAATTGATGGTGAGGACAGGCAGTACAGAGGGGGGCAGTTGATGGTGAGGACAGGCAGTACAGAGGGAGGCAGTTGATGGTGAGGACAGGCAGTACAGGGGGAGGAAGTTGATGGTGAGGACAGGCAGTACAGGGGGAGGCAGCTGATGGTGAGGACAGGCAGTACAGAGGGAAGCAGTTGATGGTGAGGACAGGCAGTACAGGGGGAGGCAGTTGATGGTGAGGACAGGCAGTACAGAGGGAAGCAGTTGATGGTGAGGACAGGCAGTACAGAGGGAGGCAGTTGATGGTGAGGACAGGCAGTACAGGGGGAGGCAGTTGATGGTGAGGACAGGCAGTACAGAGGGAAGCAGTTGATGGTGAGGACAGGCAGTACAGAGGGAAGCAGTTGATGGTGAGGACAGGCAGTACAGGGGGAGGCAGCTGATGGTGAGGACAGGCAGTACAGGGGGAGGCAGTTGATGGTGAGGACAGGCAGTACAGAGGGAAGCAGTTGATGGTGAGGACAGGCAGTACAGGGGGAGGCAGCTGATGGTGAGGACAGGCAGTACAGAGGGAAGCAGTTGATGGTGAGGACAGGCAGTACAGAGGAAAGCAATTGATGGTGAGGACAGGCAGTACAGGGGGAGGCAGTTGATGGTGAGGACAGGCAGTACAGAGGGAAGCAGTTGATGGTGAGGACAGGCAGTACAGAGGAAAGCAATTGATGGTGAGGACAGGCAGTACAGGGGGAGGCAGTTGATGGTGAGGACAGGCAGTACAGAGGGAAGCAATTGATGGTGAGGACAGGCAGTACAGAGGGAGGCAGTTGATGGTGAGAACGGGCAGTACAGGGGGAAGCAGCTGAGGGTGAGGACAGGCAGTACAGAGGGAAGCAATTAATGGTGAGGACAGGCAGTACAGAGGGAAGCAATTGATGGTGAGGACAGGCAGTACAGAGGGGGGCAGTTGATGGTGAGGACAGGCAGTACAGAGGGAGGCAGTTGATGGTGAGGACAGGCAGTACAGGGGGAGGCAGTTGATGGTGAGGACAGGCAGTACAGAGGGAGGCAGTTGATGGTGAGGACAGGCAGTACAGGGGGAGGCAGCTGATGGTGAGGACAGGCAGTACAGAGGGAAGCAGTTGATGGTGAGGACAGGCAGTACAGGGGGAGGCAGTTGATGGTGAGGACAGGCAGTACAGAGGGAAGCAATTGATGGTGAGGACAGGCAGTACAGGGGGAGGCAGTTGATGGTGAGGACAGGCAGTACAGAGGGAAGCAGTTGATGGTGAGGACAGGCAGTACAGAGGGAGGCAGTTGATGGTGAGAACGGGCAGTACAGGGGGAAGCAGCTGAGGGTGAGGACAGGCAGTACAGAGGGAAGCAATTAATGGTGAGGACAGGCAGTACAGAGGGAAGCAGTTGGTGGTGAGGACAGGCAGTACAGAGGGAGGCAGTTGATGGTGAGGACAGGCAGTACAGAGGGAAGCAATTGATGGTGAGGACAGGCAGTACAGAGGGGGGCAGTTGATGGTGAGGACAGGCAGTACAGAGGGAGGCAGTTGATGGTGAGGACAGGCAGTACAGGGGGAGGAAGTTGATGGTGAGGACAGGCAGTACAGGGGGAGGCAGCTGATGGTGAGGACAGGCAGTACAGAGGGAAGCAGTTGATGGTGAGGACAGGCAGTACAGGGGGAGGCAGTTGATGGTGAGGACAGGCAGTACAGAGGGAAGCAGTTGATGGTGAGGACAGGCAGTACAGAGGGAGGCAGTTGATGGTGAGGACAGGCAGTACAGGGGGAGGCAGTTGATGGTGAGGACAGGCAGTACAGAGGGAAGCAGTTGATGGTGAGGACAGGCAGTACAGAGGGAAGCAGTTGATGGTGAGGACAGGCAGTACAGGGGGAGGCAGCTGATGGTGAGGACAGGCAGTACAGGGGGAGGCAGTTGATGGTGAGGACAGGCAGTACAGAGGGAAGCAGTTGATGGTGAGGACAGGCAGTACAGGGGGAGGCAGCTGATGGTGAGGACAGGCAGTACAGAGGGAAGCAGTTGATGGTGAGGACAGGCAGTACAGAGGAAAGCAGTTGATGGTGAGGACAGGCAGTACAGGGGGAGGCAGTTGATGGTGAGGACAGGCAGTACAGAGGGAAGCAGTTGATGGTGAGGACAGGCAGTACAGAGGAAAGCAATTGATGGTGAGGACAGGCAGTACAGGGGGAGGCAGTTGATGGTGAGGACAGGCAGTACAGAGGGAAGCAATTGATGGTGAGGACAGGCAGTACAGAGGGAGGCAGTTGATGGTGAGAACGGGCAGTACAGGGGGAAGCAGCTGAGGGTGAGGACAGGCAGTACAGAGGGAAGCAATTAATGGTGAGGACAGGCAGTACAGAGGGAAGCAATTGATGGTGAGGACAGGCAGTACAGAGGGGGGCAGTTGATGGTGAGGACAGGCAGTACAGAGGGAGGCAGTTGATGGTGAGGACAGGCAGTACAGGGGGAGGCAGTTGATGGTGAGGACAGGCAGTACAGAGGGAGGCAGTTGATGGTGAGGACAGGCAGTACAGGGGGAGGCAGCTGATGGTGAGGACAGGCAGTACAGAGGGAAGCAGTTGATGGTGAGGACAGGCAGTACAGGGGGAGGCAGTTGATGGTGAGGACAGGCAGTACAGAGGGAAGCAATTGATGGTGAGGACAGGCAGTACAGAGGGAAGCAATTGATGGTGAGGACAGGCAGTACAGAGGGAAGCAGTTGATGGTGAGGACAGGCAGTACAGGGGGAGGCAGTTGATGGTGGGGACAGACAGTACAGGGGGAGGAAGCTGATGGTGAGGACAGGCAGTACAGAGGGAGGCAGTTGATGGTGAGGACAGGCAGTACAGAGGGAAGCAGTTGATGGTGAGGATAGGCAGTACACAGGGAAGCAGTTGATGGTGAGGACAGGCAGTACAGGGGGAGGCAGTTGATGGTGGGGACAGGCAAAAAACATAGGGAGCAGTTGATGAAGTGGACAGGCAGTACAGTGGGGGCAGTTGATGGAGCGGACATGCAATAAATAGGGAGCAGTTGATGGAGTGGACATCAGTACAGGGGGAGGCAGTTGATGGTGGAGACAGGCAAAACATAGGGAGCAGTTGATGAATGAGACATGCAGTACAGGGGGAGGCAGTCGATGGTGGGGACAGGTAAAAAACATAGGGAGCAGTTGATGAAGTGGACAGGCAGTACAGTGGGGGCAGTTGATGGAGCGGACATGCAATACATAGGGAGCAGTTGATGGAGTGGACATCAGTACAGGGGGAGGCAGTTGATGGTGGAGACAGGCAAAACATAGGGAGCAGTTGATGAATGAGACATGCAGTACAGGGGGAGGCAGTTGATGGTGGAGACAGGCAAAACATAGGGAGCAGTTGATGAATGAGACATGCAGTACAGGGGGAGGCAGTCGATGGTGGGGACAGGCAATACATAGGGAGCAGTTGATGGAGCAGCACTGGATGGAAAGAGATACAAAATTCTTTGGCAGACAGTAGAACCCTGGCTGGTAGAAGATTACCTTTAACACTATCCATGGCCTTCCCACAATAAAATGTATACATTCTTCTGCAACCCTCAGGAAAACCTTTAATGACACAGACCCCGACCAGTTATTATTGTTCTTATGTCTTTAAGAGCATCATAAGTTCCTTTTATGTGTCAAAGGCTGTCATTATTTTGGAGACTCTTCCTACTAACATTTCATCACTCTGTAATTCTTTGACTGATACCCCTGTATGTAGGCACTGACTATGGAGCCTACTCAGAACTCTGTTGCTTGCCTCATGTTGATCTTAGTATTTTCAAATCATGGCACTTCTTACACCTCTGCTGCTGACACATATCGCTACCTGGTGATCTCCTTTATATGACCTACTTTGCTAGCTTTGTTTTGCAATTGTGATTTAGTTGCTGCAAAGTCAGCATGTATATATATATAGACTATATATAGCCCAAACCATTTTTATTTTACACAGGGTATGGAATGGTTGGAATCCCTGTCAGGTTTTTATTGCTGTGCACAAGGATTCATTTTTCCTGTTACCACCAATACAACAGCTAAAAGGTATACTCTTTATTTGCTACAAATATGCTAAAAGGCATATAAAGAACAAACCCCATACCTGAAAAACAATAAAATTTACAAGTAAAAGGTTTGGCATGTAATGGGGTTGATTTACTAAAACCGGAGAGTGCAAAATCTGGTGCAGCTCTGCATAGAAATCAATCAGCTTTTAGTTTTTTTTTCAAAGCGTAGCCTCCCTGACGGTAATCCCGAGTGTGGCTCGGGGGTTAAATTTCAGTCCCATTAGCGGTAACCCCGAGCCACACTCGGGATTACATTGCAGGATCCTGGTGCGGCGTTACTTACCTTGTCCCCGGGATCCTGCGATGTTCCCCGCTGTGTCTGCGGGCTCCTCTGAAGCCTCTCCGTGCCAGGCTCCGTTCCCTGCGAGCGGCGCGACGCACGGGGGCGGAGCCTGGCAGCAAATTAAAAAAAAATTACAAATCATAACACATGCAGTACTGTAATCTTACAGATTACAGTACTGTATGAAATCATTTCACATCCCTTTTGTCCCTAGTGCGTTGTCCAATGCCCTGCATGCAGTTTTATATTATATATACTGTTCTTTCTGCCTGGAAACTGGAGATTGTCCATAGCAACCAAAAAGTGTCCCTTTATGTCAAAAGTGGCTTTAGATCAGCTAGAAAACAGCGATAGTAAATTAGAACACTTGCAGAATTGAGCGATAGTGAATCGTGGGGGAAATTAATTTTATTATTATTATATTATTATTTTTTTTTAATTATTTACATTTATTTATTATATTATAATTTATGTTTTTGTGTTTCAAACCTCATCATACCCGAGATATCTACTAGACTCTTGTTTGGACAGATTTAAGTGTGTTATTGTTAAGAATTACAGACCTACAATATAAAACGCCAAATTTCCATGCAAAATAATTGCACTGCTTTCAGCACCTAAAATCGGAAATAATCATACCGCCAGGGAGGTTAAAGTGATTGTAAAGGTAATTTTTTTTTTTAAATAACAAACATGTCATACTTACCTCCACTGTGCAGTTCGTTTTGCACAGAGTGACCCCGAACCTTGTCTTCTGGGGTCTCCTGGTGGCTCTTCCCCACATCTGATAACCCCCTCAGAGAAGCACTTCACTGAGGGGGTTACCTTACGGGTGCGCTCCCGAGTCCAGAATTCGGCGTCCATATAGGCCGAATGCAGGACTCGGCCCCGACCCCTGGCTTTCGCATCATTGGATTTGATTGACAGCAGCGGGAGCAGAGAGACAGTAGGTCTCCACCGGGTCAAGTTTGGGGGTTCAGGTAAGTAAAACGGGGGGCTTAATGCATGGGATGCATTAAGGTGAAAATACACGAAGGTTTACAACCCCTTTAATTGAAAAAGATTAATTTAGAAGCTGATTGGCTATCATGCACAGCTGCACCAGATTTTGCACTCTCCAGTTTTAGTAAATCAACCCCAATGCCTTTTATTTGTCTTTTAGAGCCCTTTCACACTGGAGCGGGGGGCGGCGTCGGCGGTAAAACGCCGCTATTATTAGCGGCGTTTTACCGTCGGTATGCGGCCGCTAGCGGGGCGGTTTTACCCCCCGCTAGCGCCCGAGAAAGGGTTAAATACCACCGCAAAGCGCCTCTGCAGAGGCGCATTGCCGGCGGTATAGCCGCGCCGTCCCATTGATTTCAATGGGCAGGAGCGGTAAAGGAGCGGTATACACACCGCTGCTTCACCGCTCTGAAGATGCTGCTAGCAGGACTTTTTTTACCGTCCTGCCAGCGCATCGCCCCTCGGGGCTTTCACACTGGAATGCATGCAGCGGTACTTTCGGGTCGGTTTGCAGGCGCTATTATTAGCGCAATAGCGCCTGCAAACCGCCCCAGTGTGCAAGGGCTCTTAGCATATTTGTAGTAAATAAAGAGGATACCAACAGTGCAATTATAAAAAGGTATACCCGTTATTTTGTGCAAGTGTAGCACTACCACCCCCACCCCCCCCCCCCCCTCCCTGTAGGGGTTGCAGATAAAGAGGTGAATCCTTATCAAAATGTATAGTTTAATAACAATTTTTATAGTTTATTAACAATTATGAATTATAACAATACATCAGGTGTTTATTTTCTTCCCTTCCTCCCCTTCCCCTGGCACATAGAATATAATAGACTTAGGTAATCATGTTATGTTTATTTGATTATTATTTGATGTGTAATTTTTTGTATAAATATGTTTTCCAGCATTATTTTATTTGTATATGGAAACATTTGAGGTCTAAGGTCCTGAAGAAGCTGGTGATCCCGTGTCACGTATCGACCTATGAATATTGAGCTCATTGCCAACCTCCTAGAGCAGGGGTCTCCAAACTGCGGCCCTTTGCTTGTCTTTATCCGGCCCTTGGGGCACTCTTCCTCCCACTGATGCCAATGATGGGGCACTATTTCTCACACTAACGGCAATGATGGGGCACTATTTCTCCCACTGACGCCAATGGTGGGACACTATTCTTCAAACTGACACCAATGATGGGGCGCTATTCCTCCCACTGACACCAAATGATGGGGCACTATTCCTCCCACTGACGCCAATGATGGGGCACTATTTCTCCCAGTGACGCCAATGATGGGGCACTATTTCTCCCACTGACGCCAATGGTGGGACACTATTCTTCAAACTGACACCAATGATGGAGCACTATTCCTTCCACTGACACCAACAATGGGGCACTATTTCTCCCACTGACACCAACAATGGGGCATTATTCCTCCCACTGATACCAATGATGGGGCACTCTTCCTCCCACTGACACCAATGATGGGGCACTATTACTCTCACTTAAACCAATGATGGGGTACTATTCCTCCCACTGACACCAATGATGGGGCACTATTCCTCCCACTGATACCAATGATGGGGCACTATTTCTTCTACTGACACCAGCAATAGGGCCCTATTCCTCCCCCTAATGCCAAAGATGCATTATTTAATCCCACTGACACCAGGATAATTTCTACCCACAGTCCGGCCCCCCCGTAAAGTCTGGAGGACAGTAAACTGGCCTCTTGTTTAGAAAGTTTGGAGACCCCTGTCTTAGAGCATTGGATTATGTTGGTTGATGTCACAACCTCTGGATTTGCAAGCTATTATAAGATGTTTTTTTTTTAGAATTGGCTATTTTTAACTTTGATGTAATAAATATATTGTAATAAAAATGTTTACATTGTGCAGTATTGTTGCTGACCATCTGAGGCATATTAAAGTCCCATTTTCTGAATAATTGGTCTTGGTACATTAGTGTAGAGATGATGCCTCTAGGCAGCGGCGTCGCTAGGGGGTGGCTATTGGGGCTATAGCCCCGACTCTGGGGCCCGTACCCCCGAGTATAGGGTTGCCACCTGTCTACTTGAGTGTGGTAAGATCGCTGAAGAGAAAAGTGTGTGTTCTCCTCCCTCCAGCCTGCAAGGAGACCAGAGGACTAGGAGGTGGGCAGAGCACAACACTCTGAAGGGAAACCAGAGGTTTAGGATGTGGGCAGAGCACAGCACCCAGCAGGGACACCAGAGGGTTAGAATGTGGGCAGAACACAGCACCCAGCTGGGAGACCAGAGGGTTAGGATGTGGGCAGAACACAGCACTCTGCAGGGAGACCAGAGGATTAGGATGTGGGCAGAACACAGCACCCAGCAGGCAGACCAGAGAGTTAGGATGTGGGCAGAACACAGCACCCAGGAGGCAGACCAGAGAGTTAGGATGTGGGCAGAACACAGCACCCAGCAGGCAGACCAGAGAGTTAGGATGTGGGCAGAACACAGCACCCAGCAGGGACACCAGAGGACTAGGATGAAGGGACACTTGATGTAAGGAGCGGCTCTCTGGGGACCCTGATGTAAAGGGGGTTCTCTGAGGACCCTGAAGTAAGTAGGGGGGCACTCTGGGAAGGGCTCTTTGGGACCGATCCACACTAACATATTGTTACGTATCCACTGTACATATATATATATATACACACACAGTATATATATATATATATATATAATAGATTACACACACACACACATGTATATTATATACATGTGTATGCCCGCTCAAGCATATGACTTTCTTAACTTCGCTGCTACGGGCTCTAGCCCCAGATCTTTTGTAGACCTAGCAACGCCCCTGCCTCTAGGAGCGAGATATTATTACCCTGTTTCCCCGAAAATAAGACCTAGTGTGATTGTTGGTGATGGCTGCAATATAAGCCCCACCCCCCAAATAAGCCCTAGTTAAGGTCCTTGTAGGTCTTATTTTCAGGGTAGGGCTTATTTTTGGGGAAACAGGGTAGGGCTTATTTGGGGGGGTAGGGCTTATATTGCAGCCATCACTGACAATCACACTAGGTCTTATTTTCGGGGAAACAGGGTAATAACACTTTAGTCCCATATGTGTTTCTTTACATTGAGCAAGCGCTATGGCGCCTCTTCTTGGCTGCTCCTCAGAAAGTGAACATAGCAGAAGCTACAGTATGACATCATCAAACTGAATGCTGATTAGTTGCTTGCAGTAAACACTTCTCTTGGTCTTTTTTTTTTTTTTTCAAATTTACTGAAATGTCACAAATTAACATTTCATTCACCATCATACAAATCAAAAAAAGTTAAAAAAAAACAGATTCACGATTACTAACCACTTGCTGCCCAGGACAATTTTGACATTTTCACATGTATTTTTAACCCCTTGCCTACCGGGCACTTTCACCCCCTTCCTGCCCAGGCCATTTTCTTTCAATGACAATTGCGCGGTCATGCAACACTGTACCCAAACAAAATTTTTATCATTTTTTTTAACACAAATAGAGCTTTCTTCGGTGGTATTTAATAACCACTGGGGTTTTTTTATTTTTTGCTAAATAAACGAATAGAGACCGAAAATTTTGAAAAACAGAAAACGTTTTCATAGTTTGTTATAAAATTTTGCAGGTAATTTTTCTCCTTCATTGATGTGCGCTGATGAGGCTGCACTGATGGGCACTGATGTGCAGTGATAGGCTGCACTGATGGGCACTGATAGATGACACTGATGAGGAGGTACTGATTGGCAGCACTGATGGGAACTGATTGGCCTCACTGGTGGGCACTGATGAGGAGGCACTGATGGGCACTGATTGGCAGCACTTGTGGGCACAGATTGGCAGCACTGTTGGGACTGCACTGATAATCAGTGCCCTGATTATCACTGTGAATATCCATTTTTTGGAGAAGCCGGTTATCAGCGCTCTTCTCCGATCCTCACACTGTCAGCATCAGGAAAGAAGTGCTGATGAACGTCTTCTGTTGACATCCGTGATCAGCTGTGATTGGACATAGATGATCACATGGTAAAGAGCCGCTCCGGAGGACACTGTAACCACAAAGCGCGTCGCCCACGCCCTGCAGCCGGCACGATCACGGGACGCCGTCACATGACAGTGTCCCAGAACTAGCCACGCTGTAGCCATCATTTGGCTATAGTGCAGTCGGCAAGTGGTTAAATTAGCATTTTTAAAATTACTTAGAACCCCCAAACATTATATATTTTCTGAAAGCAAAGGCTCTGGAAAATAAAATAGCGGCTTTTGTAATAAAAAATGTACACGTTATTTGCACAGCAGTCTATTAAACGCAAAGACAAAGAAGATGGGTACTCTTAGCCCTGTGCGTCAGTCCCCACTTGGCCTAAAACTTAGCTATCATTAAGTGTTTTCAATGATTAGGAAATAATACACTTTAATAAATTTTAGTGCACACAAATGCAATATAATACCCAATATTTTAGATAAAATGTAAAAGACAAATGATGGCACCTGAAATTGTCCATAGATTACTCTTTAAAAGCCTTTACAGGATGTCAGTTTGGAGTTAATGGTGAATTATGGCCCTAGAATTATTGCTCTCAGTCCGACGTTCTGGGCGATCCCTCACATGTGCAGTTCAATCGCTGATTACCGGATCTACACACACATTTATGTACATGTGGGGGGACAGGGGTGCTTTTACATTTATTTTTATTACATTTTTTTTTTCATTTAACTTTATTGCTATCACAGTTGGTCGAAAAAGCCCCCTTGTAATATCTTTGGGTAGTGACAGGTCCTCTTTATGGAGACTTCAGTTGAGCACAATGTCTCCCCGCACAGATCATGCTTGGTTAGCTGCTAATGACGCTCTGAAACTGGTAATCATCCATATACTATCAGCCCAAAAGCCATTAGGGGGCCCTCTAGGATGTAATGTAGCTAATCCTGCTATTTGCCCACACAACACATGGTAGGTGGTAGGCGCTTTACCTTAATAAAGATGGCCACCGGAGCGCTCTCCTTGTATTGAATCACCCAGCTGCCCACAGCGCACATTGCTGGAAGGAGTCACTTTCCAATAGCAAAGATGGCCGCCTGAATTCTTGGCTCCGACCGAACGCTACTCGGTTTCCAAGGAGACACTGCGTACAAGTTATCGCGTTCTAGGGGCGTGGCCCCGGGAAGGTGCTGCTCTGGGTCACGTGATCACTACCAGCACGTGGTAAGGAAGCGCCATGGGTGAGGGGCCATCACGTGTGTGAGAATAGAAGTCCCCGAGCTGGTACCGGGGGTGATATCAGAGGGACAATGCCGGGACACGAGTGTGCGGCTCCTGCTGGATATAAAGGTACATGTCCGGTAATGATGGGGCGGCAGTGCAGCACAATTCCCCTCCCCATCCATGTATTCACCCATATATAGTATTCATAGGACAGGACTGTATGTCAGCCTGCAATGAATGGCGGTACCGATCCGGACCGTCAGCCATATTGTATGACCTCTGAGCAGCAGTCATTGGTTGCTAGGACCGCCGGCGTCCTAGCAACTAATGACATCACCTGTGTAACACCCTCCTAGGCACTGTGAGGAGAGAAACTGGTCTATAGGGGGAGGGGCGTGTCTCTGATGGGAAT
Source organism: Lithobates clamitans (assembly GCA_037952925.1). Taxonomy (NCBI): domain Eukaryota; kingdom Metazoa; phylum Chordata; class Amphibia; order Anura; family Ranidae; genus Lithobates; species Lithobates clamitans. The sequence goes on from JBBGZY010001228.1 coordinate 1,064,684, forward strand.
TACTGATGTAATTCTGATCATCAGAGTCTCCCCCTCCCCCTCCCTTACATCAGGTGCTCCCAACAGAGCCCTCCCCCTCCCTTACATCAGGTGCTCCCATCAGAGCCCTCCCCTCCCCCTTACATCAGGTGCTCGCATCAGAGCCCTCCCCCCTTACATCAGGTGCTCGCATCAGAGCCCTCCCCCCTTACATCAGGTGCTCGCATCAGAGCCCTCCCCCCTTACATCAGGTGCTCCCATCAGAGCCCCCCCCCTCTCTTACATCGGGTGCTCCCATCAGAGCCCCCCCCTCCCTTACATCGGGTGCTCCCATCAGAGCCCCCCCCTCCCTTACATCGGGTGCTCCCATCAGAGCCCCCCCCTCCCTTACATCGGGTGCTCCCATCAGAGCCCCCCCCTCCCTTACATCGGGTGCTCCCATCAGAGCCCCCCCCCTTTCATCGGAGCCCCCTCATTAGTCATGTATATTCTTCTTGAATCTTGGTGAACTTTGTGTATTTCTTCCAGATCTGTGCAGTAATCCAGTGTGAGACTTTCCCTCTGTGCAGAAGCTTCCTGTAATAAAGACCGCTCACTGCTGTTCTCTCTCCTTGTGCAGGGTGACTGGTCTTGTCTCCGCCCCCTCCTGTAGTTTTCTGCAGGCAGCCTGTAGTGGGTGGAGCCTGTTGAGTCCCTCCCACAGCTCTGCTCTCTGCACAAGCCATGTCCAGCCCAGTGATGATGTCACTACTACTTTTACAAGATAATATATGGACTTGCAAAGGCATTTGGTGCTCAGAAAGTAGATATCCTTTGTGGCTATTGAAACACATATACCATATTTTAAACAATATAATGTAATTAAAAAAAAATGTATTTTTATTTTTTACAGGTATCCCAGTGAAGTTCTCAGCCAAGCACACTTCACAGCACTACTTGTATGCAAAAGAGCACAAAGTAAGGGGCCAGGCGGATAAACCGCAATTGCAGAATAACACTTTATTTGTAATCAACATCCCAGCGTACTGCACAGAGGTAAGAATCAATTAAGTGACTTGTAGCTATGGAAGCTGGTCTACCGGGGGGGTCTCTGATGGCAATATCGCTGATGTTAGGGGGCATTCTGATCATCAGAGCCCCCTTACATCAGGTTTCCCCTTTAGAGACCCCCCCTTTACATCAGGTGTCCCCATCAGAGTCCCCCCCCCCTTTACATCAGGTGTCCCCAACAGAGTCCTCCCTCCCCCCCTTTACATCAGGTGTCCCCAACAGAGTCCTCCCTCCCCCCCTTTACATCAGGTGTCCCCATCAGAGTCCTCCCTCCCCCTTTGATGGGGACACCTGATGTAAAGGGGGGAGGAAGGAATCTACATCAGGTGTCCCCATCAGAGTCCTCCCTCCCCCCTTTACATCACGTGTCCCCATCAGAGTCTTCCCTCCCCCCCTTTACATCAGGTGTCCCCATCAGAGTCCTCCCTCCCCTCCTTTTACATCAGGTGTCCCCATCAGAGTCCTCCCTCCCCTCCTTTTACATCAGGTGTCCCCATCAGAGTCCTCCTTCCCTCATTTACATCAGGTGTCCCCATCAGAGTCCTCCCTCCCCCCTTTACAAAAGGTGTCCCCATCAGAGTCCTCCCCCCCCCCTTTACATCAGGTGTCCCCATCAGAGTCCTCCCTCCCCCCCTTTACATCAGGTGTCCCCATCAGAGTCCTCCCTCCCCCCCTTTACATCAGGTGTCCCCATCAGAGTCCTCCCTCCCCCCCTTTACATCAGGTGTCCCCATCAGAGTCCTTCCTCCCCCCTTTGATGGGGACACCTTATGTGAAGGGGGGAGGAAGGACTCTGATGGGGACACCTGATGTAAAGGGGGAGGGAGGACTCTGATGGGGACACCTGATGTAAAGGGGGAGGGAGGACTCTGATGGGGACACCTGATGTAGAGTCCTTCCTCCCCCCTTTACATCTGGTGTCCCCATCAGAGTCCTCCCTCCCCCCCTTTACATCAGGTGTCCCCATCAGAGTCCTACCTCCACCCCTTTACATCAGGTGTCCCCATCAGAGTCCTACCTCCACCCCTTTACATCAGGTGTCCCCATCAGAGTCCTACCTCCACCCCTTTACATCAGGTGTCCCCATCAGAGTCCTACCTCCACCCCTTTACATCAGGTGTCCCCATCAGAGTCCTCCCTCCCCCCTTTACATCAGGTGTCCCCATCAGAGTCCTACCTCCACCCCTTTACATCAGGTGTCCCCATCAGACTCCTCTCCCAACCCCCTTACATCAGGTGTCTCCATGAGAGCCCCATTACTACATCAGATGTCCCAATCAAAGCCCCCCTTACATCCAGTGTCCCCATCAGAGCCCCCCCCCCTCCCTTACATCAGTTGTCCTCCGCTCTGATGAAGGGCTTTGGATATATGCAGGTCTTGCAAGGACAGGCATATTTTCCTTCGTACTGCTGAAGTATGGTACATTTGAATCCCCCCCTGTTACCATCAACTATCTAGACCAGCCGTTCTCAACTAAGGTTCCTTAAGAGGTTGCTAGGGGTTCCTTGAGCTGTGGGTATTCAACCTCCCATTTGATGGTGGCTGCATAGTTCTGGGTTCTTCTACACCATTTGGCAAAACCAGCAACATGACCCCAATGTTGTTTTTTTTTTGTTTTTTTGTTTGTGTGTTTTGTTAGCTGTATGTAAGGATGCCATTCTGACCACAGCTTCAAGGGGTGCATTCACCCTCCTGACCACCAATGTATGGGGGCACTTTTGTCTTGGACCACGAATAAATTAAATTTTAGTAAAAGTTCCTCAGAACCTGAAAATTATTTTGGGGATTCCCCCTTTTTGGGGAAGAAGTTTAACTACTTACTGCCCACGCTATAGCAGATTGACAGCTACAGCGCAGGCTTACTTTGCTGGGGGGGGGGCGTCTATTGGCGTCCTCCCTTGATCACGGGCGGCACGCTCTTTGATCGCCCAGTCTGAAGGACAGAGCGGGTCACACAGGATAAAGGGCCAATCATAGGCCCTTTACCCTGTGATCAGCTGTCAGCCAATGACAGCTGATCACAGGATGTAAACACAAGGCAGTTATCGGCTTTTCTTTCCTCGCGCTGACAGCATGAAGAGAGCCGATAACTGGCTTGTGTTGAAAAAAAGTAAGAGTGGCTAGATGGTACCAGAGGATACAGCACCTCATCCCCTAAATAATCAAATGTTAAATGGGTGTGTGGACAAGGGATTATAGCGGTGCTAGGGTCAGGAAGATTAGAGAAGAAAAGATAAAACAAAAAATACTAAAATTACAGATTTTATTAATAGTCTATCATAATTATGATAGACTATTAATAAAATCTGTAATTTTAGTATTTTTTGTTTTATCTTTTCTTCTCTAATCTTCCTGACCCTAGCACTGCTATAATCCCTTGTCCACACACCCATTTAACATTTGGCTTGTGTTGAAGGTACATCGGCACTGATCATCAGTGTTCTGATGATCACTGCTGTCCCACATGTGCTGCCAAATAGTGCTCATCAGTGCCCCCTATAACTGCTGCCCTTCAGTGCCGTCTATCAGTGCCAGCTATCAGTGTAGCCTCATCAGTGCCCATCAGTGAAGGAGAAAAATCACCTGTATGCTAAATTTTATAACAAGCTATGAAAAAATGTAGTTTTTTTTTTTTCTCAAAATTTACGTTCAGCAAAAAATAAAAAAACCCAGAGGTGATAAAAAATACCACTAAAAGAAAGCTCTATTTGTGGGGAAAAATTATAAAAATTAACTTTTGGGTACAGGGTTGCATGACCGCGTAAAGTGTGACAGCGCTCAAAGCTGAAAATTGGCCTGGGCAGGAAGGGGGTGAAAGTGCCCAGTAGACAAGTAGTTAAAAAAAAAAAAGCCTGTTCTAGATATTCTCCTCAACACCTCTACTAGACATGTTGCTCTCCCAGCTGTGGACGGAACACTAAACATAGCACACCGGCTTTGCTTTTTTCTACCATTTCTCGTCTCAACAGTAACCCAACTCCCTATCAGATCAACCTACCTGTCTGAGTCTGACCGCTAAATGAAGATGGGTTGCAGTTTGATGGAAGATAACATTAAAGTGGAACTTCACCCAAAAGGAGAAGTTCTACTTTTCCGCCTCTTCTCCACTGCCCCCCCCCCCATACTACTTTTGGATACATTTATTTTTGAGGGTTAGCGGGTACCTGGTTTGACAGGTACCCACTCCCGCTTGGGTTGCCTAGCCCAGTGATGGTGAACCTTGGCACCCCAGATGTTTTAGAACTACATTACCCATGATGCTCATGCACACTGCAGTGTAGTTGAGCATCATGGGAAATGTAGTTCCAAAACATCTGGGGTGCCAAGGTTCGCCATCACTGGCCCAGGCAATCCAAGCGGAAGTTGGGTACTGGGACATGAGTACAGTATATAATTTGTACTGGTGATGGTTGGGATTAACCGTAACATTTTTTTTATCTTATGTAATTTTTCTATTTTATTTTTATTTGTTTAGGAATGTTTATCTAGACTTTTCAGTTGTTGTGGTCATGTGGAGTCTGTGGAAGTGCTTGAGAGGCCCGCTCCATCAGGAAAGGATCATGCCGTTTCCAAATTCTTTAACTTGAATGCGCTAAAGGTGAGTGTGTCGAAATCAGTCCAGGGTCATTTTTATAGTATATATATATATATATAATCGTAAGACCAGCTTCTGTAGAACCCGACGGCTGTACACACAGGCCAAACAGCTGCTGGTGCCTGCCGAACCAACAGTTTTCACCCGATTTTTGTCCTGTGTGTACCCAGCTTAAAGTATAACTAAAGGCAAAACTTTTTTTTTTTATAGTTTTGGATGGATTGCAGAAGGAATAGAACGACTGTCAGTTTTTATTGCTGTCTGTGCCCCCATTAACCGCATTTTCAGAGGAACCTCAATCTCCTTCAAGCGTTTGTTAACTCCAAAAAAATTAAAATAAAGATCCCGTTCCCTTTAAAGCACATTATACAGCACAGTGCTTGTGCCGTGTCATTTGGACTCCCGTATCGCCTGAAATACCTGGCTGATCCTGCCTAGCTATGCCCTCCCCTCTGCAAACTGACCACGATAATCATGGCTGCTGAGCCCTGATACCATGGCCAGTTTGCGTGATTCCGTCATCCGCAGCCTGCTATCTGTCTCCTGTGTCCTTCTCCCCTCTCTGCCTGTCTGCTCGTACCAGTGCCTGCCCCCCAACTGCTCCTGCTGCTCTCATACCTGCTATCAAATACTCCCATCCTCTCTGTATCATTATAATAATTGTGCCTGTGTAATGTAAAAAATCTGCCCGATTGTACCTAATATGAGCGTGGCTCCAGGCGCTCAGCTGATTGTCGTCTCTCTCCTCCCCGTCTGACTTCAGCAGGAGGGCTCGGCCCCGCCCACTGCAGCTGTGAGCCAAAGAGAGAGCTAACAGTGAGGTGAGTGCCGGGAGCCGCGCTCATATTGGGAAAATCGAGCAGATTTTTTACAGAACACAGGCGCAGGGACAATTATTATAATGGTACAGAGAGGATGGGAGCATTTAGTAGAAGTGGGTTAACAACCACTTGTCTACTGGGCACTTTTACCCCCTTCCTACCCAGGCCAGTTTTCAGCTTTCAGAGCTGTCGCACTTTGAATGACAATTGCGCGGTCATGCAACATTGTACCTATATGAAATTTTTTTTTTTCACACAAATAGAGCTTTCTTTTGGTGGTATTTAACCACCCCTGGGGGTTTTATTTTTTTGCTAAATAAATTAAAAAAGGCTGTAAATTTTGAGAAAAAACAAAAACCTTTTGAAAGTTTGTTATAAAATTTTAGAAACAGGTAATTTTTCTCTTTCACTGATGTGCGCTGATAGGCGGCACTGCTGGGGTGGCACTGGTAGGCGACACTGATAGGTGACACTGATGCAGAAGCACTGATTGACAGCACTGGTGGGGCACTTCTGGGACTGCACAGATAATCAGGACACTGATAATCTGTGCCCTGATTATCACTGTACATGTTTTAGAGAAACTGGTTATCTGCTCTCTTCTCCACTCCTCATGCTGTCAGCGCGAGGAAAGGAGTACCGGTAACCGGCTTCTATTTACATCCGTGATCAGACACAGCTGATCACGTGGTAAAGAGCCGCTGATTGGCTCTTTCTCCAAAATGTGATCTGCAGTGTCTTCTGGACACTGTGATCACAGAGCGTGCCACGCGCACCCAGCAGTGGGCGAGTGTGATCATGGGAGGCCGTCATATGGCGGCCTCCCAGAACTAGCCGTCTGCGCTGTAGCCCTCATCTGGCTATAGCACAGTCGGTAAGTGGTTAATGATCCCATGCCGCCTTCACCAGTGCCTCCCATTTTTTGATTTTTTTTTTTTTTTTTCGTGCATGCATAGCTGTGCCAATGGGCTCTGCCTGGACTTCAGGACCTGGCAGAGCCCTGTGGCACATCCTGTGCACATGCCAAGTTTTAAGCATGCAGACAAAACAGAGGTCCTGGACCTCCTTAAAGCGGAGGTTCACACAAAAATTGAACCTCCGCTTTTCGGAACCCTCCCCCCTCTCCGGTGTCACATTTGGCACCTTTCAGGGGGGAGGGGGGTGCAGATACCTGTCTAAGACAGGTATTTGCACCCACTTCCGACATAGACTCCCACGGGAGTCTATGCCTCTTCCCGTCCCCACCGCGCTGTCTGCTGGGACACACACGGGTCCCAGAGACAGCGGGGACCAGTTAGGAAGCGCAGCGTGACTCGCGCATGCGCAGTAGGGAACCGGGAAGTGAAGCCGCAGCGCTTCACTTCCTGATTCCCTTACAGAGAATGGCGGCGGCAGCACCCGAGGATCGAGGGACGATTCGGTCTCGGGTGCCGACATCGCTGGACCCTGGGACAGGTGAGTGACCTTATTTTAAAAGTCAGCAGCTGCAGTATTTGTAGCTGCTGACTTTTTTAATTTTTTTTTTTTTTCGCGAGACTCCCTCTTTAACTGTTTCATTTGCATGCGCTGGGTCCCGAAGGCCAGGCAGATCCCTTCAGCACATCCGCACATGCATGTGCAATATCATTCTCACCCAGGCAAGGAAGGAGGAAGTTCTGCCTTGCAGCACAAAAAAATAAAAAGCTGTTTAAAAAGTTATAGTTTTTGTATTGTTCTTTATTATAATTTTTTTTTTTTTTTACTTTTACAGGGGTATAAAGTGGCTTATGTGGTGTTTAAAAACCCCTCAGGGCTTCGTGAGTTCAATTCCCTTAAGTTTACAACACCCTTGGTTTTATCAGGAGAGGATCATGTTATAAAAACTGGAATCCAAGGTGTGTAGAATTTTTTTTGTTTTCAGGTAAAGGTGAATTCAGATGTCTAACCCTTGTGTTTAGAGTAAACTTTTCTTCCAAGCAACTTTAACATTGCTGACCACACCTTCTACATATACTAGCTGCTTGGTAGTCATGAGGACTATCTGGTTTCGGTGCTTTGAGACGCCCTCAAACAAGTATGCACATACGTTTTTGTTTTTTAAAGTATATATAATCTCTAACTGGATGACATCTACTTTGCCAGACGAGTGGACAAATTAATATGGAATTCAGGAGCCAGCTCCATTGATGACTAGAGGAAACCTTAAAAATTAGACCTCAGCTGTAATTTTTTTTTTTTTTTTTTTTTCTCCAGGTTGGATAGAAGATTATGAGATGTCCCTCGTTGATGTTACTAAACTCCAAGCCGAAGTTGAGCAATACATGCAGGAATATGACAAGAAAGTTGCAGAGGTAAGATAAAAAAAAGTGCTAAAATAGGACAAGAATTACTAAGTTAAAATGGTTATATGAAGGTGGATGCAGTACTTAAAGTGATATTAAAGAGGAAGTAAACCCCGATGGGTTTTACCCTCTCTTTTGCTCCCCGCAGGGCCTGCAAATGAAAAGCATAATGAGCTGGTATGCATCGCATACTAGCCCATTATACAACACTTACCTGCAAGCGAAGCCCGCGCTGTCCCCTGAGCAGGCCCGCGTCCATCTTCGCCCCTCTTCCTTCCAGGGCCACGCACTCCGGCTTTGTGACTGTCCGGAGTCACGTGACGTCACTCCCGCACATGTGCGCGGGAGCCGTCAGTCACGGCACACGCTGGGGGAAGAAAGGGCACGGTGGTCCGTTTTCTTCACAGCGCATGCGCCAATGACGACATCGGCGCACTACAAGTTAAGTATCTCCTAAACGGCGCACGTTTAGGAGATATTTCCACTACCTATAGGTAAGCCTTATTCTAAGCTTACCTATAGGTAAAAGTCAACAAAAAGGGTTTACAACCACTTTAAAGGCTTTCTTTTAAAGGCAAATTTCTGCTCTGTGTAGTGGTTTTGCACAGAGCATCCCTGATCCTCCACTTCTCTGGTCCCTCGCCGGCGCTCTTGGCTCCTGCCGCGTGTCCACAGAGCTTGCAATTCAGGGGCACCCAAGCAGGCTTGTTCCTGAGCTGCAGGTCAGCGTGTCCATTCACACACACACACAGCCATGGATTGGCCCCGTCCCCTCCCTCTCATTGGCTTACTGGCAGCTCTCGCTGTTCTCTCAGCCGCTGAGGCGGCTCTCGTGCACATCTTCTTTTCTTTTTTTTTTGAATAATATTTTGGTGGAATCATTTTCAATAAAGACAACTATTTTAATTTTTTCTATTACAAGTTTTTTGTTCCTTTTTGAAAAATCCTTTCTGGACCTTCGCTCCTTTCTCCTCTCCTCTTTCAATAGGCTCTTGTGCACATTGCTGGATCAAGATGGGGCTCAGGAAAATATTAGGGAGGGGGGCTGCTGCACAAAGGAGGTTTTTACCCTTATGCATAGAATGCATGATGATAAAAAAAACATTGAGCCTTCTGTGAAGCTACAGGGCTTCACTGCCAGTTTCCCTTAGCCAAGAGGGCAGCGCCAGCACCCGAAAGCCAATTCAAGAATTGGCTCAGGTAAGGACATTGCTGGATGCCTACAGTTTTGTAGCTGCTGAATTTTAATTGTTTTTTTTTTTTTTTTTTGGGAGGGGGGGGCAGAACTCTTTAATTGGCTCCTGTCTATATTGGCCCTAGTATGTATGAATGTGAGTTAGGGACCTTTGATTATAAGCTCCTTGAGGGCAAGGACTGATGTGAATGTACAATCTACATGTAAAGTACTGCGTAAATTGACAGTGCTATATAAGTACAGTGGAACCTTGCATTACGAGCATAATCTGTTCCAGGAGAATGCTTGTAATCCAAAGCACTCGCATATCAAAGCGAGTTTCCCCATAGAAGTCAATGGAAACAAAGACAATTTTTTCCGCATTGACTTCTATTACATGCAATACCGCATGTGGCCAGAGGTGGTGGTGGGGCACCAGAGAGCCTCAGACATGCTCGGGGGGACAGCTCGACTGAACTCGGAAACACTCGGGAACGGAGTATTTTTAAATGATGATGGGTATTTCCGAATGAATTTCCGAGTGATTCTGAGTATTTCCGAACGGCTCCTAACCGTTCCAAGTGTTCCCGGCGCCCCCGCACCTCTGGCCAAATGCAGTACTGCACACCCCATAAGCTTGAATTCTGCTCGTTTTGCGAGACAACACTCGCAAACCGAGTCAGAATTAAATTTAAAAAAAAAAAGGTGCTAGTCTTTCAAAACACTCATTAACCGCGTTACTCGTAAACCAAGGTTCCACTGTACCTGTAATAAATAAATCCCTGATACTCCAGCATAAGGCAATAACTTTACCTTGCACACCATGAACTTTTTTAGCCCCATCCTCCAACAGTTCCCCTCCACTGGTCACCTGTCATGTTACCAAGTTCCTTCCACAAGTTGGGTTGGTGATTTGCGGGATCACATAGCTTATGGTCCTGACTTGTCAGTCTTACCAGAAGCTGCATTTTGCTTCCCATCAGTGGCAGCATTGCTGCTGCAGGAGTCTTCAGTGTAAGAGGTGTACAGTTTGCTATTTTGTTCATATATATTTTCTTTAGACATTGATTCACTAAAACTGCAAAGTGCAAAATCTGGATAGAAACCAATCCACTTCCAGGTTTTTTTGTCAAAGCTTAATTGAACAATCTGTTCAAGTTAGAAGCTGATTGGCTACCATGCACAGCTGCAATTTTAGTAAATCAATGTGTTAACCTATGAATAAAACCACTGAACGTCAATGCCAAACTTTGATGTAGGAAGCTTTGATTTTTTTCTACCACCCTTAGCTGTGTCATGGATAACATAAAGAATTGCTTAAAGCGGAGGTCCGCCCAAAAAATAAAATTAAAAGCCGGCAGCTACGAATACTGCAGTTGCTGGCTTTTAATAATAGGACACTTACCTGTCCTGGAGTCCAGCAACCCAACTGCACATGCACGAGGCCCCGCTTCTCTCTCCTACTGGCCTATCGACAGGGGGAGGAGGAGGGAGCCCCGCGGTGACATCATGGGCCGCGGCGCGGACTCCCTGAAGTGGGAACAGGATACCAAAGACAGGTATCCTGCCCCCCCCCCCCCCCCCCTGAAAGGTGTCAATTGTGGCACCAGAGGGGGAGAGGAGACAGCTGAGCAGAAGTTCCACATTTGCGTAGAACTCCCCTTTAAAAATGAAAATGACTGGCAAAATACTAAGTGTCCTTATTTCCATCTGCACAGAAAGAAGAAGAAGCCAAGGAAGAGGAGGAGCCCGATGAGGACGGCTGGGTGACGGTTACAAGGAAAGGACGGCGTCCAGGTTTAGCAAGAACCGAAGCTGTCAGTATTCGCGTGGCAGAAAAAGAAAAGAAGAAGAGAGCCCAGAAGGAACTCTTGGCTTTCTATGCCTTTCAGAATCGTAACAGCAAAAAGGAGTGTAGGTTTTCTTTTCTACTACAGCAGAATAATGTGCATATGGGAATTTATTTTTTTGTAAAGAACAAGATACTGCTCAACCACAAAGTGCAGTAAACCCATGCACAGGTATTTATTGAAAACGAATGAAATAGGATTTAGGATTTCTTTTTCAAAGCCAACTCATATCGCTATACAGATTGATATATACCTTTGTTAATTGACTGAATGAAACATCCAGACTGCAAAAAAAGAAGAGTGATACGGACTGTCAGGTAGGTAGTAGGAAGTGTGTGGCAACCTATTTGAATTAAAGACCCCGCGGTAAGGTTTACAAGCTAGGTCAGCAACAGGTAGACAAGAGCAACCTGCAGTAGGGAATACAAGCTAGGTCAGCAGCAGGTAGACAAGAGCAAACTGAAGTAGGGAATACAAGCTAGGTCAGCAGCAGGTAGACAAGAGCAAACTGTAGTAGGGAATACAAGCTAGGTCAGCAACAGGTAGACAAGAGCAACCTGTAGTAGGGAATACAAGCTAGGTCAGCAACAGGTAGACAAGAGCAACCTGTAGTAGGGAATACAAGCTAGGTCAGCAACAGGTAGACAAGAGCAACCTGCAGTAGGGAATACAAGCTAGGTCAGCAACAGGTAGACAAGAGCAACCCGCAGTAGGGAATACAAGCTAGGTCAGCAGCAGGTAGACAAGAGCAAACTGAAGTAGGGAATACAAGCTAGGTCAGCAGCAGGTAGACAAGAGCAAACTGAAGTAGGGAATACAAGCTAGGTCAGCAAAAGGTAGACAAGAGCAACCCGCAGTAGGGAATACAAGCTAGGTCAGCAGCAGGTAGACAAGAGCAAACTGAAGTAGGGAATACAAGCTAGGTCAGCAACAGGTAGACAAGAGCAACCTGCAGTAGGGAATACAAGCTAGGTCAGCAGCAGCTAGACAGGAGCAACCTGCAGTAGTGAATACAAGCTAGGTCAGCAACAGGTAGACAAGAGCAACCTGCAGTAGGGAATACAAGCTAGGTCAGCAGCAGGTAGACAGGAGCAACCTGCAGTAGGGAATACAAGCTAGGTCAGCAACAGGTAGACAAGAGCAACCTGCAGTAGGGAATACAAGCTAGGTCAGCAGCAGGTAGACAGGAGCAACCTGCAGTAGGGAATACAAGCTAGGTCAGCAGCAGGTAGACAAGAAAAACCTGCAGCTGCTTGCTTCCTCTACCGCTGGCTTCATTCACAACACTGATACTCTGGGTTGGTGGGTTAGCAATCTGTGATCTGGGCTTGCCAACTCAAAGCAGGAGGTCGTGGGCCACATCAGAGGGCTCCGCAGGCTACATGTGGCCCCTGGTTGGGCACCCCTGATCTACACTGATAATCAGTGCAGCCTCATCAGCGCACATCAGTGAAGGAGAAAAATTACTTTTTGCTAAATTTTATAACAGAAACTAAGAAAACCTTTTTTTTTTTTTCGTTTGTCTAGCAAAAAAAAAACAAAAAAATAAAAACAGTGGTGATTAAATACCACCAAAAGAAAGCTCTATTTGTATAAAGGAAAAATGCTAAAAATTTAATTTGGGTACAGTTTTGCATGACGGCGCAATTGTCATTCAAAGTGAAAGTTGGCCTGGGCAGGAAGGGGGGGTTAAATTGCCCAGATGGCAAGAGGTTAAAGCATATCTAAACACAAATTAGTTTTTTTTTTTTTTTTTTTTTTTTTCCAAGCTGGCTTTTTTATTTTCACTTGGTGATTTCCCAATAACACACTTCCAGTCCAGAAATGATAACACTCACTCTATCTCCTGTATCAGAGCAACAGAAGCAAGATAGGACCACAGGACTCCGCCCTTTTAGATAATGCATTAATACCTGTCTTTATTTTGCTTCAATACATAAGTACATATGGTATGTTGTAATCGAAGGTGCTGTAAAGGCCCGCCCCCTTTCCAACAGTCATGGTGGGCACAAGAAACCTTCCTGCGTGTCCCAATTGTGTCCGATTTAGAATACGTTTTTGTTTGTTTTTTATTTATTTAGTACTTTTATTTATTTAGTACTTTTTTTTCCCCAGTCTTGGCTGAATTACATAGAAAGTTTGAGGAAGACAAGCAGAAGATTGCAATTATGCGAGCACAGAGGAAATTCCGGCCTTACTGAAGGACCCGACATGGCAGAGGAGATACAGTACAAAGTGATGTTTCCGACAGACATCAGTGAAAAGTGCCACAAGAAAGTTGTAGCAGAAAAAATATATATTTAAGGTTGAAAGGAAGACAGGACTTTTTAAATATTTGAACATTTTTTTTCTAAGGGTTAATAAAAAATATTCAATTTCTGACCAAGCATGTCTTATATTTCTTTTCTTTAATATTTAAAATTTGGTCCAGTATCTCTTCATTTTCATCCACAACCAGACATGTCTGTGATGTAGAATTGAATGCGGTTGATGCGGCACAGCATTGAGCAGAGCGCAGGAGCTGCTGGGGTGAACTTTTCAAGTTAACCTGAGGGTGATTGGATGCAGGGCTGTCTTAGCAGCCAGTCACCTGCTGGTTAATACAAAGAATTAACCCACGGCAGCTCCCGTGCTCTGTTCAATGCTGTGCCTCCCACACCTGACCCAGAAATGTTATGACAGCACCTGTGCACTGTCTAAGGTAGGAGAGGGCAAGGGGGCAGAGGACACTACTCTTGGTTGTGCGTGTGATGTAAATGGGCTGGGTTTAAATGTGAAGAGGGGCAGTGCTGTGTAGTGGGTAATGTAAAGGGAGGGGGCAGTGCTGTGGGGGGGGGGGGTGATGTAAAGGGGGGGCAATGCTGTGGGGTGGGTGTTTGATATGAAGAAGGCAGAGCATACTATTGTAGGGGGGGTGTGATGTAAGGGGGGTGCAGCGCTTTGGGGGGAGGGATGTAAAGGGAGCAGTGCTGTGGGGTGGGTGTTTGATATGAAGAGGGCAGAGCATACTACTGTGGGGGGGGGGGGTTGTGATGTGAGGGGTCAGTGCTTTGTGGGGGATATAAAGGGGGGCAGTGCTGTGGGGGTTTAATATGAAGAGGGCAGAGCATGCTATTGAGGGGGGTTATGTTGTAAGGGGGGGCAGTGCTTTGGGGGGAGGGATGTAAAGGGGGCAGTACTGTGGGGTGGGTGTTTTGATATGAAGAGGGGAGGGCACACTACTACTGTTGGGGGGGGGGGAATGTAAATGTGGCACAGTTTTGCTGGGGGGGAGGGGGGTTGATGTGAAGGGGCAGAGAACAATACTGTGGGGGGGGATGTGAAGGGACCAAGGACAGTAGTGTGCGACGGGGGCGATGATTCGAAGGGAGGTTGAGGACTGCTTTGAATAAAGAGGGTGCGTGATGTGAAGGGGGTGATGTGCGGGGGGCCTGAGAACACTTCTTCAAAGGGGAAACTGATGTGAAGTGGGGGGGAGATACTAATGTAAGGGAATGTGATATAGGAGGAGGGGGCTGATACAAATGCGGTTCGGACCTCTGTGGGAAGAAAGTTTTTTACTGGTCGGACCTCCGTGAATTTTAATTCAATACCCCTGCTATTGAGGGATAATGTTTTGTTCATATTTCATGTCTGAGGTTTACAACCACTTTAAGTAGTAAAGATAAAACTTTGGGGGTGTCACACAATATTTTTGTTTCCTGTAAGAAAGGGGAAACCATGGTAGCCAAAGGGAATTCATTTTGCACAGGCTCCTTTGGCGGAAGGTCCTCCAGAATAGTTCATACCAAACAGAGGGGGTAAAATGATATGGGAGGAAAATACATTTTCCCCGGAATCAGTCCTGCGGTGTCATTTGGGTCCATAAAAAAGCAGTGGTCATGGTATTGACTCACCTCAGGATGTTGAACACTTCAGCAGAAGAAATTTTCCCCATGTATACGCCTACATACATTTACACAGGATCTTTATGGAACATTGTACTCGGGATCTTTCTGTCCACAAGATCCTGAGTATACACATCCAGTAAATGATTACGTCTGTGTTCAACTTGGCCTAAATGACCTCAGGATTTCCCAAGAGCAGGAGACAGCATGGCACTCTATGCACCCTCTCTGCAGTGAGCAGTAGGTGGAGGGTATCTTTGCCAAGCCGTTTATGGTAGAGTTAGACGTGTGCCTAAATCTACCTCTCCTCTGAAGCGTGATCTGCACATGGATTGCATTTCAGAGGCAATTGACAGGTGGTGAGGAGGCGGTGCGATGCTGCCTGTGCACTCAGTTGCAGGGCATTTGTGTGTTTCCCCATTCAACTGAGTGAGTTTTGCTCGGTGGCCTTGCTGATCCCTACATGTCAGGTAGTTTTTGCCACAGGTACTAAGCATCGCAACCACAGCCTATTGCAGCTTTGGGGTGGGAGGTTGGGGGGGGGGGGTGTTTTTTGTTTTTAAAACGTGGCTCAACTGTGCATATATACTGCCCCCCCCCCCCCCCCCCCCGCACACACACACACGCACACCCATCTAAATGAGACCCTAGAGCTGGTTCACACTGGAATGTACGTGTTCCTGTTCGGTTCTGACAGCCATTCATTTGAATGGAATGAGGAGCATGTAGTGCAAGCACCATTTTTCAGATCGCACTGCACCAAGCTGCTTGCTACTATAAGATTTGGTGTTTGCAAACGTGATGTGTTTGGGGTGCCATTAACAATTCATTGGCCAACCCGCTGGTTGGGTTCCTGGCTTGATACCCACTGAAGTTTCCCAATTCTTCCCTGTCCCCGGTTGGTGAGAATTCTGCTCCGGTACTTGCTTCCGCTACTCACTGTGGTCCCTGGTAATAGGGTGGTTGGTCCCTTAGTGGCGACAGCTTCCCCTCTACCTCTGACCACCACATGTTCTATGGCCGGCAGAACCGTCACTTCTGGTTGGACTGCAATCCGCTATCCCAACCCTGCGCTGCTCTCTTGCTCCTGGATAGGCCCCTCAGACAGCCTAGCAGCCAGATGTGCCCGGGATAGGCCCAAACTCCGGCCTAGCACCCAGACAGCCATCCAGGTGGAACAGAACCCCTAATTACCTGACTCCACCAAAATATATAGGTTCTCCCAGCAGGCCAAGGGATTTAAGAAAACCCCTGACCATTGGCTGGGATCCCCCATATACCCATAATTTGTTCTTGCATTGCCCTCCTCATATCTAATGCCATCAAGTACCCGCCACCTAGTGGGGACATCCTAGTGAGGAGAAAAAGAGAAGTGCAGAAATTACAGAATTATGCCCCGTACACACGGTCGGATTTTCTGATGGAAAATGTGTGATAGGACCTTGTTGTCGGAAATTCTGACCGTGTGTAGGCTCCATCACACATTTTCCATAGGAATTTCCGACACACAAAGTTTGAGAGCAGGCTATAAAATTTTCCGACAACAAAATCCGTTGTCGGATTTTCCGATCGTGTGTACACAAATCCGACGCAAGTACCACGCATGCTCAGAATAATAAAGAGATGAAAGCTATTGGCTACTGCCCCGTTTATAGTCCCGACGTACGTGTTTTACGTCACCGCGTTCAGAATGATCGGATTTTCCGACAACTTTGTGTGACCGTGTGTATGCAAGACAAGTTTGAGACAACATCCGTCAGAAAAAATCCTAGGATTTTGTTGTCGGAATGTCCGACCGTGTGTATGGGGCATTAGAGTGAAATCAACTGACCCTCAACAATTAGCCAAGGCAGCTACTGTATATCTGGCAGGTAGATTTAGGAGCAACCCTGCCTAAACACCAGGGTGCTACAGTTGGATCTCTCAGGATACTCAGTGTTACTATTTAGTGTGAATATTGTTGCACTGTAACATGTTTTTAAAATTCTCTCATTTATTGTCATGCACAATGGCTTTGTTACCAGGGAAGTTTTTGGTGCTATGGCATATACATCCCCACTAAGACAGGAGACTCTGAGACCACGCCCAATAAGTCAGGAGAGACTAAGACCACACCCACTATAAACAAGGGACTCTGAGACCAGACCCAGTACAGACAAGGGACTCTGAGACCACACTCATTACAGACAAGGGACTCTAAACCAAGCCCAATAAGACAGGAAACTGAGACCACACCCACTACAGGCAAGGGACCCTGAGACCACACCCACTATAAACAAGGGACTCTGAGACCACACCCAGTACAGACAAGGGACTCTAAGACCACGCCCAAGAAGACAGGAATCTCTGAGACCACGCCCAAGAAGACAGGAGACTCTGAGACCACGCCCAATAAGAGAGACTAAGACCACACCCACTACAGACAAGGGACTCTGAGACCACGCCCACTATAAGCAAGGGACTCTGAGACCAGACCCAGTACAGACAAGGGACTCTGAGACCATGCCCAATACGACAGGAGACTCTGAGACCACGCCCACTGCAGACAAGGGACTCTGAGACCACGCCCAATAAGACAGGAGAGACTGAGACCACACCCAATAAGACAGGAAACTCTGAGACCACGTCCACTACAGACAAGGGACTCTGAGACCACGCCCAATAGGAAAGAAAAAATTGAAACCACGCCCAATAAGACAGGAGACGCTGAGACCACGCCCACTATAGAGAATAGATTTTTGAGACAACGCCTACCAAGCAAACTACAGAGGGGTCTCTAGACCCACTAAGAGAGGAGACCCTGACACCACCTCCACTAAGAAAGAAGACCCTGAGACAGGGGCGTTGCTAGGGGGTGGCTATTGGGGCTATAGCCCCGAATCTGGGGCCCATAGCCCCCGAGTCTCTTGCCACAGGGTCCCTGCCTAACCAGTGGATTGCGGCTGCTGCAGCAGGTGGGCTGGCTGCATGAGAGAGGCGGAGAAGAGGAAAGAATTGAGCTCTTCATAGCCGGGCTCTTCAATTTGGGAGCGAGGTGCGGCGAGCAGCAGAGAGATGACATAATCTCCCACTGTCCGTCACAAATTGGCGCTCTTCCGCCCTCACAGCACAGTCATCATGGAGCTCCACTTTTCAGCCAGACCCCCTTGCTTCAATGTCAGAGGTGCGGCGAGGAGCAGCGAGATGACATCATCTCTTACTGCCCGCCCCACATCAGCGCTCTCCTGCTCTCACTAAATGGACCAGTGCTGTCAGCCTGCCACCAATGCAGCATCAATGCACATTTGGTGGCACTGGCTGGCATGGCAAGTAACAATCCACATCAGTTGGCAAGTGACAGCCCATATCTAGTGGCCGGTGACGTGGCAAGTGACAATCTGCAAATGGTGGAAGGAGACGTGGAAAGTGACAATCCACATCTGCTGCCAGGTGAAAGTGGCAAATGACAATCCACCACTGGTGGCAGGCGACATGGCAAGTGACAATCCACATCTAGTGGCAGGTGATGGTGGCAAGTAACACGCTGCATCTGGTGACAGGCGACGGTGGCAAGTGACATGCTGCATCTGGTGGCAGGAGATGTGGCAAGTGACACGCCCAGGGCTCCGACTGATTCTGCAGTATGGTGAGTTAAACCACTTCATTATATATTAGAATGTAACAATAGAAATAATGCACTTCAATCACCCTGACACCATATCAACCATTATGCCATGATAATTGAAGCACCAACACCAGGCATCGCCCGTGAAAAATTGCTTACCACTGGTTCCCCCCCCCCCCCCCGCGGGCATGCAAAAAGGTTGGTGACCGCTGCTATGGGCTCTAGCCCCAGATCTTTTGCCGACCTAGCAACTCCCCTGCCCTGAGACCACGCCCAATAAGAAAAGGAGACAATGAGACCACGCCCACTAAGAAAGAAGACCCCCGAGACCACGCCCACTACGAAAGAAAACCCTGTGACCACGCCCACCACAGGCAGTATGCTCTGAGACCACGCCAACCACAGGCAGGAGGCTTTGAGACCACGCCCACTAGTGGTGACGCCCACCCACAGTGCTCTATCAGACTGTAGAGAGTTGATTCTCTCGCTGTACAGTGCAGGGATCCGGGTATTATCCGGGGTTGCTGGGACTCCCTCCCGTCACTGATATGAAGTAGTGATCTCACAATAGCGGCCTCTAGCGGCCATTGATAGTACGGCGTCCCGGTGTCTATGGAGACTGGAGGACGCCGGCGGCGGAGGAGATCATTGAGCCGGGCGATGTGTGACGATCCGAGGAGGTGACACCGCATGGCAGAGCTGGGCAGAGGGGGGAGGTGTACATAGTGCCATGGCAGATCACTGATATACCCGGGGGAGGGAGGGGGAGGGGGGAGTGTGCTCGGTGTTTACACACAGATCAGTCCGGACTATAGAGGACTATGGAGGATGAAGACACTCCGATCTCCTCATAATACCAGCCAGCCGGCTCCTTATCTTCCACTGTCCCTGATTTATAGGACAGTCCCTCCAACTTCACCCCCCTCCCCCCCCCCCTCAACATCCCAAACACACACATAGATTTATCTACAAAAACTTTGATATCATGTAAACATAAAGAACTGGTCACTGGTTGCTATAGGTTACTGCACATCCTTACCGCTTACTGATTGGTTGCTAGAGGTTACTACACATCCTTACCGCTTACTGATTGGTTGCTAGAGGTTACTGCACATCCTTACCATGTACAGATTGGTTGCTATAGGTTACTGCACATCCTTACCATGTACAGATTGGTTGCTATAGGTTACTGCACATCTTTACCATGTACTGATTGGTTGCTGCACACCCTTACTGCTCACTGGTTGGTTGCTAGAGGTTACTGCACATCCTTACCACTTACTGATTAGTTGCTATATGTTACTGCACATCATGAATGCTCACTGGTTGGTTGCTAGAGGTTACTGCACATCCTTACCACTTACTGATTGGTTACTAGAGGTTACTGCACACCCTTACTGCTTACTGATTGGTTCCTAGAGGTTACTGCACATCATGAATGCTCACTGGTTGGTTGCTAGAGGTTACTGCACATCCTTACCACTTACTGATTGGTTACTAGAGGTTACTGCACATCCTTATCACTTACTGATTGGTTGCTATAGGTTACTGCACATTCTTACCACTCACTGGTTGCTAGAGGTTTCTGCACACCCTTACTGCTTACTGATTGGTTGCTAGAGGTTACTGCACATCATTAATGCTCACTGATTGGTTGCTAGCGGTTAGTGCACATCATTACTGCTCACTGATTGGTTGCTAGGGGTTACAGAACATCATTACAGCTCACTGATTGGTTGCTGAAGGTTACAGCACATCATCTTCTCAGTGCCTGCACACCATGGACTGGGGAGGTGAGGGACCCATCAATAGGCAGAAAGCTCCTAAGGACTTGTTATTAGCAATGAGCAGAGCACACACACCTATGAAGAGAAACTGAGTGCATGTAGAACAGAGCCCAAATGTGACAGCACCCCCGAAGATGGGCTGCCAGGAATAAATAGCTAGTCATGCCGCCTGCAATAGAAGGGCTGCTGGGAATAGAGAAGTCATACAGGACAAGTGAGACTTTCACAAGGTTTATCCTCCCGGAGCAGCTCATTGTCGGGTGTCCAGAGACAGCCGGTACCTCTCCCCCATCCTCCGCCGTCACCTTCCTTCCCCACCCACGTCTAACCCACACAAGTCAGCACAGCCCCGGCCAGGCAGAGCAGCACTCCAGAGCTTCACCCTCTGCCCTGCAGACATTGGCCGTGGCCACCCTGCTATCTGAGCCAGGCCACTGCTGTCCGTCTACCATCGGGCCGCTGCTGATTGGGCAGGATGCTGTAGACTCC